>JAPDOI010000334.1:0-600000 GCA_029168955.1 Aplectana chamaeleonis
ATATTTTGGCCTGCGGTCGAAGTGGGAATTGCAGTAGGAAATACACATTTGCCGCCAAAATGCCAGGGGAGTCAAAAAACCTTTACAATACCAATGCATTCGGCCCTTTGAGTAGAACACAAAAAAGTCTTTTGAAAATCCCTTTTGTCAATTTTGAAGTGAATTACTAAGAAACGGCGCTTTATGCGCGCCTAAAACGCTGCGAAACACCGTTTGTGCAAAAGTACTGGTAGCAAGCGGGAAAAGTGTTCTGCTTGGGTTCCGCGTCTCCGACTGCAATGAATTAAAGACAGTGTTCACGACAAATCGTGGATGTTTCAGCATCTCACTGATCAAGATAGACCAAAAGAGCGCTTACTGGGGCAGCAAAGCGTTAGGAAGAACTGCAGAAAGTGACGAGGGAAAGCACTTTGAAACCGCCTAAGCAGGACCTCTTGTGTGACAGTCATGCTTTTTAAGAATGACGTCTTTTCATGCTGATTACGTGATCCACCTCATCCACTGCTACTTATCGAAACCATTATCTTTGCTGGACCGGCTATCTACGTGTTCAACCTTTCTTCAAATAGAGGATTGGTTCGGGAGGCAGGGTGGCCCAATGGGTTTCCTGGCCCACGCGATTTTCGCACCCACTTCCCTGATGGTTTTTTCGTGATTCTCTTCACTGTTTTTATCAGTAAGCCCCCAAAGCTCACGTTTCTGTGAAAAAATTAGAGAGATTTTTCCATCGTAGAACACTGCCTTTAAAGTCGATTTTTCGATAGTCTTCTGTTACCTTTTTTAGACATTATACTCCCTCCCGGCTTAGAGACAGATTTGCATGTGAGCTCCTTATCGACGATGTTGGTTGGGAATAATGAGATACTCTCGTCTTCCGCGTTAACACACTTCTCTGCAAATTTTCTATCAAGACACAGTCCAAGCTCATGTGTACTGAATTTGATTTATGGTCCGGTCTCTGTATGTGCCAACTTTCACCAAACGCGAGATCTCAATTCTTCAGATAGAAGCGAGAAAAATAAAGCACCCATTCCCTCCGCCCCCAAATCAGCACCCATTGGCTTCGCCCCTTCCAGAGATTTTGGTCTCAATAGGGACGAAACGCATGCCATGGATTTCTGATCCAAAATCTATGTTCTTCTATTTATTCTTGGTCACAAGCGCTTCATAGTGTGGTCTGCTCCGATGCGATGGCTAAGTGAACAGCGAAGAAACAGGCCTGAGACAACCTCGTCCAAGAATGTCTAAACGTCCGATTCCGCATTATTTGGACGGGGGATCATATAACTCTGTTCGTAGTGGATTTTGAGCGATTCTGGAGGTACAATGGTGTTGATCAGCGTTAGGTTCTCTCCAAACTATGCGGGAGAACTGGAACACGAATCCAAAGTTGGACTGTGCCTTTAAAGGTTTCTGCGGAAGAGATCGCTCAAGCGCTTCCTCATTGAACATATTTACAGTTTCCTACGCAATCCCTTTCAGTGTGGGTTTTACGGAAGTGAAAAGCGAAGAGCACAAATTCGGCAGAACATTATTCCTCCGAAAGCAAACCCTTCTAGACAAAGATGAAAAACATTCTACATATTACGCTAAAGGAGATAACAAAAAGAAAATCCACAACCGGGCAAGATAAAAAACCACATGTATAACCCTGTAGATAAATTACATCTGTGAGGAAGAGCTACGTCGTTTTCATCACGGCAAAACTAGATACGAAACAACCACCGCTTCAGAACCTTGCTGAATGAATTGATAACGGTGGGTTACGAAGGTTTTATCTTGCCCGGTTGTGGATTTTCTTTTTTGAAGGAAGATATACTCAAAATATATTTTTGGAACGCTCTGCGATTTCTAAGCTTTGCAGGTGAGGGAATCTTCTGAGACTACGAGACATTTCTAATAAGCTCTTGATTTCGATTATCACAGCATGAAGCGGTCGTTTCTTCGTGGGAACATCCTTATTATGCAAGTTATGTTTCACTAAGGCCCACTTTTTCGCTATGGGTGAGAAACATATTCGGGGTTGTCACCCGGTGAAAATATATTTCTTCATCAGAGCAATCAATCAGAACATCAGCAATCATCAGAACAGTATAACTAATCCTTCATAGGTTCCATGGAAACATTGGACAAAAGAAACATTATTCATTGCAATAGGAGTTGTTCTCGTGTTATTTGTAATTGTTAGAATGTTTTGTTGACATATAAAATATGTTTTATCTATTCTCATAACTTACCGCCTTGCTTGCAATTTTTCTTCATGAAGTCCCACTGTAGTTTGGATATTATATTACCCTTTTTTGTTGGAAATTTCTCGGAATTTCCTCTATTCAATGTTTGTTTGGGTATTTGTGTATCAGAATCCGAAAAGTTGGAAATCATGGTTGATGAAGAGAAGAGAACTTCATTGAAGAAAAAGCTCTTCGGAAGAAAATCCGTTGGCTCTTTCTTTTTAGATGGTGAGCTGTACACCTCCAAGATTTTATAAAAATAAAGGAAAACCGTGGTATCGGATGCTTGACATCGCTGTCAATCATTGTTGTCCCATAAATTCTATAGAGATACTCTGTTTGTGGCGTTCTAAATCCATCATTCATTTCATTTGTTTTGGAGTCCTGCGTGCCTACTGCCTTCCCTTCTAGTATAGTACCAAACCCGTTGAAATTTGGAATCATTTAGATCCCGTCACTACAAATTAAAGAAGATGAAAAAAAAACAAATCTTTCTATTGGCAAAACGTACCAGGAAGTTCGAAAAAACGGACTCACCAAAGGTGTTGTGCTGATGCAGAAAAAAACGTGACCCCAAGTTATTCCGGAAAACGGGATCATTGTGACATGTGCTCGAACGGCCTCTCAAAGCGGTGAGGGAAAAAAAGCAATACAATTTTAAAAAGAGCAGAAAAAGTCAGTGCCATATATTTCATGGCCTTGATAATAGCGTAGCAGCTTCATATTATAGTCAATTGCTATCAACTTTTGAGCCTACTGCGGTCAATGCTTGAGTGGATCTCCTAGTCTTTTTCTAAACAGCCAGGACCTCAATTTCAAGAGAAATGGTTTAAAGTACTGCCGCGTAGCCGCTCGAAATCCGGCATCGGAATGGCGAAGTTCAATACCCACCTTCGAACTTGGCAAATCATTGAAAAAAACGCGTTTAATTTTGTGCCCCTTCCCGGTATAACTCATGTCAGATTTAGGTTTTCAGGGGTGAGGAAAGATATTAAGCCTAACAATCGTCTCATCAAGATCTACAAGATGGTGTTAAAATTTTATTGAATATCTTAAACTATATACCTAATTATGATGGGGTATGTTGCTCAAAAAAATGAAAGTGCCTGCCGAGGCGTTCCGACGAGTCAAAACGTGTTACGGAAAAGAGCAACATACCTATAATTAAGCGGTATAGTATAAGACATCAATGAAATTTCAAAACAATCTTGTAGATCTTGATGAGACGATTCTAACAATATCTTTCTTAACTCCAAAACCCCGAATTTCCACAGAGTTGCATGACGAAGGCGCGAAAAAAGCTCACGCTTTTCGCGAAGTTCGAGGGTGTGTATTGCATTACGAGGGTTCTACCAACACAGTTGGCACGCATACTCAACAACCTTCCTTCATCATTCTGCTCAGCTATCGAACACGTATAGGAACAGCTTACCACAGCTAAGGCAACATCTTACGGAAGACATACGTAACATGTTGGATAAGGTGTTCGTAAGATGTTTCGAAAGTTCTGAGTTTCGTAGGCGCAACACTTTCTGTATCTAATAGCGCTACCCGAAATCCCTACTTTCGTATTTTACATCGTAGTGTCGGGAGAGGTTCAACGGACCGAAAATACTTGAGAACACAGTTCCCTTCTTTCAACCCATCGACTCTGTTCAAGATCCTAGAACATTTGAACTATGTGAGGGCTAATTCCTTGTACCAAATCGAGTTCGCGGAACTTTTTCTCAATTTAGCGAGTTTCGCATTTCTTGAAATGTTTAGAAGTTACGATTCCCATTATATCTCCATCATCATCAACACGTCTTCAAAGCCAATCAACTTCAAATTTGATATCAATGCACAACGATTTATCGTACTGCCTACACCTAATCATTTTGCCAATTATCAACCATTTTTCAAAGATTAGATTTTAACTTACTTTTCAAGGGTTTGTGGAAAAGAATTAACCACAATTAGGGAAAATAGATTTATAAACCCAGAGAGAGGGACCAATGTGAGATAATACCCAACACCCCGCAAGAATTTGAGGTTTGGTGAGGGAAAATTCTCAGATAATGAAGCTACGCCAGGAGTTCCCGTTTCGGAGAAGTCCCGGAAACTGCGATTTTCGCCCATTGGAGAAATTTTATTAACCCGTTTTAGTACCATAATCCTGCCCTCACATATTCAAAAGTTCTATATATAGATACTTTGCCTTATTCTCTTGGTTTTTGTATCGTTGCTGCATATTTATTGCCTAGAGTATAATAATTGCGGCAGAAAAAAACCGAAATGCCCATGTTTAAGGGCAGTTGAGTATGGGGACAGCTACAATTACAGCTAGGTAAAGTAATAATACAGCAATAGTTTTTGAATCCTGCGATGGTTCAGCTCGTTTAACTGCTCAGAATTTTGAAGGTGGCCACACTCATTAAAAGTTTGGCGATAGGATGTCCACAGCAAAATCCATGAATCCGGCGGTGGCAGGTCAACAGCTGAACGTTTCGAGGCTTCAGTTAAAGGCAGCATACACGCTCGCAAACATGGTCGAGATATCAGCATAAATAGGCCCGCACGGCCCCTACCATGTCGTCAACGACGCTTGAAGCGCTGAAAATCATCGAGAATGACATAATTTGAGCAATCATGTCTCGCACGCCCGTATTTTCACACCCCTTCGAGTAACAGAATGAAAAGTTAAACTTGAGAAAACATGTGATAATTGAGAGTGATAGCACTATCAAAAGGGAGTGCACGAGAGAAATAGCTCGCTTTACCTGGATATTACATGTTTGTACGCCGATGAAATTCTCTCCATTTTTTTCAAAAGCCAAGCCGGACTAGGAGCGGCATTCTCAAAAGTGCGGACGAGAGTTAATCGGCATGTAAACGCATGTTTTACTCAAGCAAATCGAGCTGTTTCTCTCGTGCACTCCTTTCGATAGTGCTATCACTCTCAATTATCACATGTTTTCTCTCAGTTTGACTTCTTTCATTCTGTTACTCGAAGGGGTGTGAAAATACGGGCGTGCGAGGCATGATTGCTCAAATATCGTCAAATATTGTCATACTGAATGGTTTTCAGCGCTTCAAACGTCGTTCACGACATGGTAGAGGCCGTGCAGGCCTATTTATGCTGATATCTCGATCATGTTTGCAAGCGTGTATGCTGCCTTTAAGTCATGCCGCCGTCTCGAAATCCGGCGCTAGGAGGTCTACATCTGGACCTTTCGGCGTGATACCAGGTTCTCTCGCGCCGAAATCACGCTTTTTTTCGTGTCCTCAGCTGATGTGCTCTGTGATGACACCTGAGAAACCTGCTGTCGACATTTGAGTTTGCCTGAGTAGCTCAGACCCACCCGGCACCCAAACACTATAAAAATCAATAAATCAAATTCGTGAGGTAACCTGGGGTTATTGATACCAGGGGCCGGATTCATCAATGCGGCAGTGCTGGGTAGCGGTAAAGTCGGCGGCACGTTTGATGGTTACCCTGCGAAAGCGAAAGATCGCTAACCGACAGCGCTCTTGGCCTACCCAGCTAATAGGCTGGGGCAGCTGAGACACTGCTCTGGGAGGATACCAAAGGCTTTCACGGTGTAATCATAAGGGCCGTGATAAAGCAACCCTTTAACCGCTCTACATACCAAAGTCACATAAAGTAAGCAGCTACTCCCATCAGGAGCAACCGAGTAGCAGTGAGGAAGCGGCACGAAGAAGCGGGTAGCACCAACAGAGGATTCATCGCCATATAGCATCACCACGCACCTTATTCTTGTATTCAAAATTTGATATAGATCATAAAAAAAATTCTGATTTGATCAATTCGTAGAGATACTGATTGTGCCACGTGTTGTCTACAGTTGACTACTCTTCAGTAGAAGATCATAAGATCAATTCATCTCGTGGGATTCTTCATTTCACGGCAGCATTGCCAAACCACATCCTCATAGCACAGAGACAATGGAGGAATCCTGCGGAATTTCTTTGACACTTTTCTGTTTCTCGAAGAATTCGGCTGGATGCATGCATACGTAATAACTTGGAGCAGCGATAAAAGAAGAACTGTAATAACTTGAAGCAGCAATAAAAGAAGGACTGTAATAACTTGGAGCAGCGATAAAAGAAGGACTGTAATAACTTGGAGCAGCGATAAAAGAAGGACTGTAATAACTTGGAGCAGCGATAAAAGAAGGACTGTAATAACTTGGAGCAGCGATAAAAGAAGGACTGTAATAACTTGGAGCAGCGATAAAAGAAGGACTGTGACAGCCGTGAATTTCTTGTGAATGGAGTTTGATACTCGAAGCTGCACACCCTTCCTCTATTTGGTCTAAAACTTTATACTTCGAAAGTCTTAGTCTCGCTCAAGCCTCCAAATCTTATTCAAAAGTACTAGATCTAGGGCCAAACGACGTTCTTCCAAGAGCTCCAGATCTAAGGCATGTAGATCAGGGATCAGCCGAATAAAAATTTAGAATTTCGGAAATCGGAAATCGGAACGAAATTAAAATTTCGGAAATCGAAACAAATTCAAGATTTCGGAAATCGAAAATCGGAAATCGGAACAAGTTTCAAAATCTCGGAAGTCGGAAGGCGGAATTTCGGGGCCCAAAATCTGCGAAAATCGGAATTCGGAAAACGGAACAAAGTTTACTCGCTTCTGGCATCGAAAAATGTGTCCTTAAAGGCAGTGTTCACGATAATCTTCGATTTTGAGATTAATCGCTGAATCGATTGTTTGGCACCCGGGTAGAACTGAAATGACGAAGAAATTGAGAAAAACGCACTAGAAGGGCACGAATTCCTCTACTCTCACCCCACCTCTTTACTCTCACAGGAACTGCTCGTTGCGTTGTGACAATGGAATCTTTTGTGGACCCGTCTTTTGGAATTCTCCCCTCTCTGTTGTATCGTACTTTCTTTCGGACCCTAACTAATACTGCTTTGCCCAAAATATTCTTCCATTGTCAATTAGCCCCGCTTTTCACCGGTGACAACCACTGTGAACATGTTCATCCAATCGGACAACTAGTCCAGGCCAGAGAATAATGTCACTGAAATAAGACGTTTTAGAACTTTTTTCGCCGTTTCTTTGTAATTTTCGTAACACTTGGTGGCCAACGAATTGTTCTGAGAGGAAAACTTGGGAACGAAAACTATCGTGAACACTGCCCTTAAATCTCGGGTCTAAAAACACCAAATCATCATTCCCCAGATATCCATCCTTACCACTAAACCGTTATTAATAAGATTTCTGATCTCATGAGGATCCCTCCAGGGATGGGCATAATTGCGACCTACGATTAACGACTTTGATAACCGACGGGCTTTTTTGGGGTTAAAGGCAGTGTTCATGATAGGAATCGTTTTCCTGCTTTTCCGCCTATCTTGAAAACGGTCCCATGCTGATCCCAACGATGTCTCTGAAATCGTACACGACCTTCTGGGAATGGAGTTATGGTCCCTCAAAAATTGAGAGAGGGAAGCATGGTGGACGAGTTGTCCGAGGCTTGTAACTTCCGTCTTTTGCAGCCGATGTATGCGAGCTGACCTGAGTAAAGAGAGAAGTCGAGAATGAAGGGAAGAACGGGGCTTTTGATCGAAAACCATCGCTCATTTCGCGATTTCGAGTGTTCCTTCGTTCATGTCGAGAAACTCGACCGCGAGCGAAAGGGCTAGAGCGAGCGGACTTCGGAGCCGTATGGAGCTCTTTCTGGCTCATTTTCGTTTGTTCTTTCGACCCCAGTGCTCCAATGAGACTCTGAACTTTCGATTTCCGGCCAAAAACCGAGGACGAAATTTATCGTGGACCCTGCCTTTAAGTCTAAAGGCTAACGACTAGAAAAAAATTGGAAAATTCCGTGAACTATCCTGGAATTCGTTAGAAAATCATTATTCGCTACCACCGCTCCCCTATGGGGGATCGCACCAATTTTAACAAATATTTCGATGTTGGTTGTTTCAGATACCTTTGCACATGCCTAGGTGGCCCAGGATATTAATAATCTACTGTCACTACCATTCCTAATTAAACGACTTCTAACGTCTCGGATATCAACGTCATGTCCCCGAATTACCGTCGCGCGATCTTGGGCGCGATGTAGGAATCGCTTCGGTGCTAAGCAAAAGTGTATTACCCCTCAAATGGTGAGATTTACCCGTTGTCCCAAAAACCCCCAATTGTTCTGATGGCGATTCCCTGAGAAACTGTACAACTGGAAAAAAAACCCGGAACCCGTTTCCAAATCTGAACAAGATTTTTCAAAAAACAAGCCGCGGAGCCATTCTGTGAACATTCTACGCAGTCGTATTCAAGAACTCAAAAAATTCTTTTTTCAGAAATGTATCCTGGAAAGCCGTTCATAGCTAAAAGCAAACATGAGTTCTACAATATTCGAAAACAGATTTTGAATCAGTCATTCAAATGAAACAGCTTTTTGCAGAGACGAAAATTAATTGTTACATATGTGTAAGGCACGCACCAGCTCTCGGGTGTGATGCGCCATGTCAATACAAAGACCGGGATCATACTTCTAGCGACGCGACGCAGTCTTTACCATCCATATCGACCGAAAATCGATATGCCTGATATGCTCTGTCGCGGGGAGTATGACTCCGACCAAAGGACATCAAAAATCACCAATCACGGACCGGTCGCTAACCTTATCCTCAGACAAAAAGGAGCTCGACGCTCACGCCGGTCTACTCATTTTTTTTCTTGGAACACGCGATAAGTACGTGCTCTCCCTCCCCACACGAGAGCGTGCATATTGAGAGGAGAATGGCGAGATAAGGCCTAGCGCGTACGAAAATTGGATTAGAAATGAGGCTCGACGCTAACCACACCCATTTCCAGGGGGAAGCACTCTTGAAACATGACTCAGATGTTGGGAATGTCGTTGGTTCAATTATCCAAGTTTGTTGTACTTAGACCGCCCAGCCGCTGAAGGCCCCAGATGGTGCTCGGCGTATTGGCGCACAGCGCGTCGGGGTGTGGAGAGTTTGTGCTTGACGCCCAGTTACGAAATTCCAGAGGGACTCGTTGCCCGAGTGTTTAAGTTTCTGCGGCTTCTTGAGAGCGGCTTGTGGCCCGGCTATAAAATAGCTGCTCGATCGCGGAAGGTGAGCTCCAGGGGTGTGCGTTTCAGGCCGTCAATTATGTGTAAATCTAAGGTTCAAACTTTGTTCTCTGTCGGATACATATATCAAAATTTGGCAATCCACACAGCTATTCATGCCTTCTTGTTTTTTCACTCTGAATCGCTTTTTTCGGCATTAGCAATGCCAACTGTCAAAATCTGAATTTCTAAGGAATAACGATTATCTCTAACGATTAACGAGGGTCTCGTTGAACGACTAACGAATTACAAAGCTCCAATTGCGCATATCCCTGAATCCCATGAAAATTGAGTTGCTCTAACAGGTCTTGATAAAAGTTGGCGAGTCCCATCTCGTCAGATTCTGTCAGTGGATGCAGGTTAAGATTATTTCCGCATTTTGTTCCGATTGCCGCACCCATTTTTCGGAAATCGGAAAGCGGAATTCCGCTCATCCCTGATGTGGATCGGATCCACACCGCGGGTGTGGCTTAGGAGCAGTTCGGCTAGCACACGCGACGCGCCACGGAAAAAAACGCTGTGCGCGCTCATCGCCCTTGGGGCGCGTTAACCGGGGACCTTCGAAAAAAGTAGTCGTTGTTCCATTGTAGCCGTCCCCCTTTATCATTTTTTACATTTTATTCATGTTCTTTTGTTTATAATGTGTTTTTTTTTAGACGCAGTGCTTCTCATACCATCGTTTCAATCAAATTCGCACTTTTTATACTAGTTTTTTTAAAGTTCTTTTTATTTGCTTATTGGAGCGGAATGGGAGATGACGATATTGATTCCGACGCCGACCCTACGTCTGACACATCGACCTACATGAACAAAATGCAAAAATCGATAAAGGGGAACGGCTAAAATGGAACAACAACAATTTTTTTTGAGTGCCCTCGGTTAACGCGCCCCAAGGACGATGAGCGCGCTCAGCGTTTTACCGTCGCGCGCGTCGTGTGTGCCAGCCAAACTGCTCCTTCGCCACACCCGCGGTGTCGATTCGATCCACATGCCCAGCTTAAATACCTCTAGTCGACTACCGTATGCTGGCAAGTTTGCAGAGAAGCAACGTAGGTAGAATATTTTGGATAATAAGCGATGTACATTCTCTAAAGCATCAATGTTCCTGTTTCTGTAAGGATCCCAAATGACTACGTTGCTTTCGATGAGAGGCCGCACATAAGTCTTGAACATCAGTGATAGGATTAGCGGATCACTCAAGCGGATACTCCTCAGAAATCGAAACATTGCAATTTTCGCATTTTCTATTGTTTTCGATATGTGCTTCTTGAAAGGGAGGTTTTCATCAACTTGTATCCGGAGATATGCGGAGTGACGACCGCTGCATGTGGATCGTCAGCTGATTCAAAATCGAGAACGCTCGTCCCACTTTCACTCTTTGACTCTTAACTCGTAAATCTTGAAATTGCCCTACAATGATTGGAGTTCCCATTCTGGCCGTTTTCAAGCGCTGTTCTGTGTCGTTTTTCTTTCAGATCTTGTACGAACAGACAAGAAACACTATTTTCAACGGAAGAGACTGTTGTTTATCATGAACACTGCTTCTTAAAGGCACAGTCCAAGCTCAGGGACGAAATCTAAGACTTCCACATAATTGTGAAATAGAACCACCCCGTATACCACTAGAAAAGTGCTAGCTCTCAATTCGTCCGAATAAGCTAGTTGTAGGAGGAAGCTACCCTGGGGCGCCCACTTCGGGATGCCACTTTGTCACGCCTCTTTTACGATATTTCCAGCTCAACAGTGGCGTGATGAGCGACGATTTCCTATAAGTAGCCTAGTTCTTCCCTTCATTCTTAGCCTCTCTCTTTATTCAGGTCGGCTCGTATACATCAGTTGCGAATGACGGAAGTTACGAGCCTCGGACAACTCGTCCACCATGCTTCCGAAGTCCAATTTTTAAGGGGCCATAACTTCGTTCCTAGTGGGTCTTGTACGATTCCAGGGACATTGGAATTAGCGTGGGACCGTTTTCACGATAGCAAGGAAAACAGAAATACGATTTTGAGGTTGGACTGTGCCTTTAAAGGCACAGTCCAAGCTCAGGGACGACATCTGAGATTTCCACGTAATTGTGAAGTAGTCCTACCCCATATAACACCTGCCAAGTAGGAGCTCTCAATTCCTCCGAATAAGCGAGATATAGGAGGAAGCCACCCTGGGGCGCGTACATTGGGAAGCCACTTTGGCACGCCCCTTTTACCATCTTTCGAGCTCAACAGTGACGAAGTGAAGGGTAGTTTCCGATCAATAACTCCGTTCTTCCATTCTTTCTCAGCCTCTCTCACTATTAAGGTCGGCTCGCATAGATCGGTTGCAAATGACGGAAGTTACAAGCTCCGGACAACTCGTCCACGATGATTCAGCTGTTCAATTTTCGAGTGGCCATAACTCCGTTCCCAAGGGGTCTTGTACGATTCCTGAAACATCATTGCAATCAGCGTGGGACCGTTTTCAAGACAGGCAGAAAAACAGAAAAACGATTCTGAGGTTGGACTGTGCCTTTAAGCTCATTGTGGAAGTCAGCTGCAAAAAATAAACGGCCTTAACAAACTTCATCCGTTTCTCACCAACATTAACATTGTTATACAAACGCTACTACAACTGTAGAATTCTGACGGCGAAGGTAGTTAGCAAAAAAGTGTCGATTACTTCTCTGTGATATTCTGAGATTCATTGGCGGTATACTGTTCGATGTAGTAAATGGTGTTTTGTTGACAGCGTCGTCCTCATTCCTCATCCAATAATTCCGCCTGCGTATGGCACTGCAATGAGTATGGACCTCCTCCAGAATTTTTTCGAACCAACAAAAAAGATTAACTTACAGATACATGTTACGTCACATTGAGGAAATCGCGTAAAGACATTCACTCGGGCATACTCGCAGCCCCAGAACTGACTGTCGCGGGAGTTTAGTCCGCAAGCTTTTTTGAATTCTTGCTCGAAACATGTGACATAGGTGTTAGCCAAGCTGAATGAATAACAATCACTTCATATTCTTCACTATTATCGATTATTCACTTTAACCGAAAATGTCATTCTATATGTCAGCTGTGATCCAATATCTGTATGAAGGGATATGTCTGCCATCACCTACTAAGAAAGAAAACAGAGGTCTCACTAGAATACATCTTCACTGCTTGAAGCCTTATCACTGCTCTGCTCGAATTTATATCGGCAAGCGTTCAGCTGGTCTCCTGTACTTCCACTCCAGGCCTGGGACATGCAGGCATCATTGTTCAAATATACTGGAAATGATCGCAGTCACAGTAGTTCTGAGTATTCATACGACTGTATAAAAGTTCAGTATGCTCTTTTTTTCAAGGTTGAAAATTTTTCAAGCACCTGAACTCACTCTGCATTCCTCCTCCGCAGACGTAGTGCATTTGATTGAAGATGCTCACAAACTGATAGGACTGGAAAACAGATACTGTAGCCGTGACGAAATACGATGGAGTCATACACACTGGATACTCGCTGCCCATGCATCCTTTGAACTGCCGAAATGCTCTGAATATTCACACTATCATTGATTAGCCACAAAATTATTCCCCTTTTGAATGCCAGTCACTGACTCGCGAAGATGGTCAGACACAGCGCTTCCCTCACAAAATTTTAACCATACTGAGTACGGGTGACTCAGTCCTGCATACGCGTCTACCACCACCCCCTTTCTTGCTGGCACTCAACTTGCTCCCCCTCTTCCTGTTCTGTGGGTCATCCCTTCATCGTGGGTGGGGTGTGGGGTGTGGGGTAGACTTGGGACCGAATCGAATAAATATTCGAATAATATTCGAATAATTCGAATATTCGAGCATTCGAATATT
Source organism: Aplectana chamaeleonis (assembly GCA_029168955.1). Lineage (NCBI taxonomy): Eukaryota > Metazoa > Nematoda > Chromadorea > Rhabditida > Cosmocercidae > Aplectana > Aplectana chamaeleonis. Next base: position 13,162 of record JAPDOI010000334.1, read on the forward strand.
CGATTCATTCGGGAATTTGAATTTTGAGGTTTATTCGAATATTCGATTTATTCGGAAATTTGAATTTCGGATTTATTCGAATACTCGATTTATTCGGAAATTTAAATTTTGGATTTATTCGAATATTCGATTTATTCGGAAATTTAAATTTCGGATTTATTCGAATATTCGATTTATTCGGAAATTTGAATTTTGCATTTATTCGAATATTCGATTTATTCGGGGATTTAAATTTTGGATTTATTCGAATATTCGATTTATTCGGAAGTTTGAATTTTGGATTTATTCGAATGTTCGCTTTATTCGGAAAATTGAATTTCGGATTTATTCGAATATTCGATTTATTCGGGAATTTAAATTTTGCATTAATTCGAATATTCGATTAATTCGTGAATTGAAATTGTGGGGTTTATTCGAACATTCGGCCAGTTTCGGTGCCCCACATTCGAATTAGGCCGGTAACAGGCGACTCATCCCCGCATTCATTTACGATGAAAACTAAAATGCGCCCCAAATTAAGATTTCTGAAAAATTTGAAGGTTTGAAAGCTTCCCCGGTCATTCGCACAATATTATGAATTTCGCCCACCCAGAAAGTCCAATCCCCTGCCAAACATCGGGGAGTACATCGACGGAGACGAGTTGCACGCATCCGAATTAGACATAACCTATTTCCTTGCAAAATCAGATCGAGAGCTTCTTTATATCCAGAACTTATTGGCGATAATTCGGTGTGATATAACACTTTTTTTCAAGCCTGTAATAATCAAATACATAGCACACCTAATCAATTAGCAGGTTCGTAGTCAACAATCCAAGCACTAACCAAACTTCCCGCGATGTCAACTCTGCAAAAATATTTTTAGGATTGCCAAAAATACACAGCTCGGCCGAGCTCACCCTCTGCGATTCCCCGGTTCTATCAAATGAGCCAACAGTTTTGGTGTGGTTGATTTCGGGGGATAAGCGCCTTATCTCAAGAGCTTCCAACACTTTTCTTTCCAGAGGAGATTCCAGTGAGGCGTGCAAGACTGTAACTTTCACTGACGGAGGGCTTTTCAAAGCATGATGTTGTGGGCGATGCCGTGAGAAGCCATTGTTCGGGTATGCGTTGGGCTTCCTTAGAGCTCGCAGATGTTCGTCAAGCCGTTTATGCAGTGGCCGCATGGTCTCTCCAACGTAATTTTGCGCACAACCTTCGCATGTAATCATATACACAGTGCCACGAAGTTTGCAGATTTTCTTCTCTGTGCAATATTCTTCCTCTGCAAGATGAGACTATCGGTCTAGTTTTGATATCATCTTCATCAACATCACGTAAATTTGTTCCCTCGATGAATTTATGAGTCTTCACCATTGCGTAGTATGTTGAAATTGTCGTGGATGTCAGCGTGAAGCGTTTCACGGTGTTCGGCTCCATTATCTTGCTCGGTATCCGTTGCACTGTCTGCCGGAGTTCATTGGATACATTTTCAAAGTTACGTTGAGTAGACTTTCCGTATATTTCTGTATCAGATAAGCATTTTCGGCTTGGTCGTTTGTCCATTACATGCGTCATACCCACAAAGTCGCCACCTTTGTCGCTCACGCTGTTCCGGAGTTTATTACGTAAAGAAAGGAGCTTTCTCAATGCTCGTTTTTCCCTGTCCGTGAGGTTTGATGCACGGTCGTGCTGCCTTTGTGGTGAATACGCTTCATTAAGATCAAGCTGTAGCCTACTCAGTTATTTGGGGAAAATTTCCGAGGACAGTAGACCTGATTTGGTCGTTATCACTCTGTCGAGGGGAGAGGAGCGAGACGTCCCCCCCGGTAGGACGTCTCGCCCCTCTTCCCTCGAATTATACACAACGACAAGACGTTCGAAACAGTCGACACGGGGGGAGAACAAGGGAAGTTTGCTTCAGGGTTGTTTCCATGGCCTCCCCCCGAGCATGAAGATCGAGAAAACAAAGTCACAGTGTATACGATTATGCAAACGGGCTAGTCGCAAGGTGACCTCGCACTTCGCAAGTTGAGGGAGCAGACCTGCCACTCAAGGTGTGGTGTAAGGTATCTCTGTTCAGATCACCAGGGGAGATAACAAGCTTCTCCGTAACCTTTCGACACAGGTGAATATTTTTGGCTCTATTCCTGCTTCCGAAAAACAGAAAACAGTTGAAAACGACGAGTTTCGGCCAGCTGACTTTTGATAAATCAATGACTAATGGGTGTTGGGTTGCGACAGCTCGGGGAAGTCTGGCGATCGGGAGATCAAGGGAAGACCTGCTAGCCGGAGGTCCCCTCCGCCTCCCCTCGATTCAGGGTTCCCCAGTTGTTTCGAGGGAAGTTCTGCTGTCGTTCTCGGGAACTTCCCCACGAATTTCTGAGCTAGCTAGCACAGATTCTAAAGGAATTTAATCGATCCATCATGGTAGGGCTTGACTGTTCACGCCCTCAAAGCTGATACGCGAATTTGTAGAAGCCGCACATTGCTGTATTATGGACTTCTCGATTAATTCCGGTGGCGATCGCGAACGATGGTCCAAGATTCAACACCGCTTCTACTTCTTCGTCTACTTTATCGGTCCCTATTATCGAGCACCGTTTAGGTTCTAGTGAAACTTCTTCCGCCACTATTACGTCATGTCACTACTCATATCGCCAATGTAGAAGAATTTCCATCTGCCCTGAATACTTGTGAAATTCCTGATGACGCCAGTTACGGAAGTTTTGACGCGGTGGCTCTCTATACGAATGTAAACAACGATGAAGCAGTGGAAGCAATACTTGAACTTCTCCGTGAACATCAGAACGAAATCCATACATTTGGATTAGAAGGACAAGATGTTCGAGAGCTCCTCGCAGCTTCATTAAGATGCAACATCTTCCATTCTCGACGGAGAGTTCTACTGTCAAAAACGCGCAGACGCACCGTCCGACCTCTTCCATCTGACACATAACGCATCGCGCCGTAGCCTGGGGCGGAGTTCACGAAGCGCTAACCACGTTTTAACCATGGCTACCGTAACCACGGTTAAGCACATCGTGTGTGAATCGATTGGCCTCAAACCATGACTAAACCGTGGTTATCGTTTCGTGAATTCCTGCCCTGGTCGGGAAAGGTTTATTTGGCAAGGAATGGCGCAGTGATCAGTGTTGCGTGGTCGCTTTTCCCCTCCCCATCTTGAGATCTAGCGCAGCACCGCATACAAACATTTCGCCGAAAAATTCTTTTGAGCCATCATTGATATCTCTTTAAAATCACAAAATCACATCTGCCACCATCACAGTGGCCGTTTTCCGCTTAAAGGAAAAAAAAACGACTTCTGAGCTCTCTTTATAAGAATGTAGATTTGGCCATCACAAAAGTAAAAGTAAGTGAAAAAACCCGGAAATTCGCGGGAAAATGCTCAAAATCAAAGTATAACGGCTAATTACCGGTGTCGGCCGGCCCCCTAATTAACGCGATTTTCATTAATGCTTGCTTATCCGACATTTATTTTGCTGTTAAAGTAATCAGTAGTCTCCAGAAATGTTCAGAAATTACTTTAGAAGCAAAATAAAAGTTGACAAAACAGGCTTTTACCTAAATCTCGATAATTGGGGGCGGGAGGACACCAAGCCATAACTTTCTCCTAAGAGTTTTTTCTCCAATTTTTCACTTATTTTCACTTTTGTGATGGCCAGATCTACCATTCGAAGGTGACAGCACAACAACCGATTTTATCGAGAACCCTGCCTTTAAAGGCAGTGTTCACGATAATCTTCGATTTCGAGATTAAACGCTAAATCGATTGTTTGGCGCCCGAGTAGAACTGAAATGACGAAGAAACCGAGAAAATGCAACAGAAGGGCACGAAATCCTTATGTATCACACAGCCTCTTAAGTATCACAGGAAGTGTTTGTTGTGACAATGAAATCGTTTGTGGACCCTTCTTTTATAATTCTCTATTTTGTGTTGCTCCGTTCTTTCCTTCGAACCCTAACTAATACTGTTTTGCCTAAAATATTCTTCCATTTTCGGTTAGCCCCATTTTTCACTGGTGACAACCACCATGAACATGTTCATCCAACCGGACAACTAGTCCATGTTATAGAATAATGTCACTGAAATACGACGTTTTAATGCGTTTCTCGCCGTTTCTTCGTAATTTTGCTAACACTTGGAGGCCAACGCATTGTTTTATGTGAAAAACTCGGGAACGAAAATCATCGCGAACACTGCCTTTAAAGGCAGTGTTCACGATGAATTTCACTTCCGATATATCCACGGCTTACGGAAGGTCTGGTGCCCTATATAGCAAGGCATGCTTGAAAAGGACACGAAAGACGCGTTTTTGAGAAAAAATAGGCCCTCTCTCGTTTTCGTTGATTTTTGAGCGTAGAGGAATTGACCGCTAGAAGGATGATACCTATCAGTGCAATGAAGCGATCAGCTCACTTATCAGCACTTCCTTCACTTGATCATTCCTGTAATCTGAGTCTTCATTTGTTCATTCCGAGGGGGCCGATCTGGGGCACCAGGCGTGTCAGGGGCACCAAAACGCTTGATTGCAGCCTTTATTTTGCCGCTCCTGGCTTGTTTCCCACCGTTCTTTCGACACTGAGAGCCTAGGATCCTTCTCGCCTATCATTTCACTGCGGAAAGTCACCCATGATGATCATCGTGAACGCTGACTTTAAATGGGATCACTGAATCTGGAACTGTTCCGGTAATCTCCAAATAGTCCGCGTTTTGAAGGTAGTTTACGAAAAAAGGTCTCCGAGCCCCTCAAAAAATCGAAAGTTCCGCTGTGGTCCTGATCTCGATTTTGAAATGTCGAATATTATTCGAATATTCGAATAGTTGGGCGACTTTTCGAATGTATTCATTCATTTGAAAATTTTTTAAAGGCCTTATTCGAATGTATTCATTCAATCGGAAATTTTTTAAAGGCCTTATTCGAATGTATTCATTCAATCGGAAATTTTTAAAAGGGCATATTCGAATGTATTCATTTATTCGGGATTTTTTAAAAGGCCTCATTCGAATGTATTCATTTATTCGGGATTTTTCAAAAGGGCATATTCGAATGTGTTCATTTATTCGGGATTTTTCTAAAGGGCATATTCGAATGTGTCCATTTATTCGGGATTTTTCAAAAAGCCTTATTCGAATGTATTCATTCAATCGGAAATTTTTAAAAGGCCTTATTCGAATGTATTCATTCAATCGGAAATTTTTAAAAGGCCTTATTCGAATGTATTCATTTATTCGGAATTTTTCAAAATGCCATATTCGAATGTATTCATTTATTCGGGATTTTTTAAAAGGCCTCATTCGAATGTATTCATTTATTCGGGATTTTTCAAAAGGGCATATTCGAATGTGTCCATTTATTCGGGATTTTTCAAAAAGCCTTATTCGAATGTATTCATTCAATCGGAAATTTTTAAAAGGCCTTATTCGAATGTATTCATTTATTCGGAATTTTTCAAAATGCCATATTCGAATGTATTCATTTATTCGGGATTTTTTAAAAGGCCTTATTCGAATGTATTCATTTATTCGGGATTTTTCAAAAGGGCATATTCGAATGTATTCATTTATTCGGGATTTTTCAAAAGGCCATATTCGAATGTATTCATTTATTCGGGTTTTTTTAAAAGGCCTTATTCTGAATGTATTCATTTATTCGGGATTTTTTAAAAGGCCTTATTCGAATGTATTCATTTATTCGGGATTTTTAAAAGGCCTTATTCGAATGTATTCATTTATTCGGGATTTTTAAAAGGCCTTATTCGGATGTATTCATTCATCTGTAAACTGGGTTGAATGCCCGTGTGGGGTGGGGTGTGTGGGTGTGGGGTGTGGGGTGTGGGGTGGGGTGTGGGGTGTGGGGTGTGGGTGTGGGGTGTGGGGTGTGGGGTGTGGGTGTGGGGTGTGGGGTGTGTGGGGTGGGGTGTGGGGTGTGTGGGTGTGGGTGTGGGGTGTGGGGTGGTGTGGGTGTGGGGTGTGGGTGTGGGGTGTGGGGGTGGGTGTGGGTGTGGGGTGTGGGGTGTGGGGTGTAGGGGTGTGGGTGTGGGGTGGGGTGGGGTGTGGGGTGTGTGGGTGTGGGGTGTGGGGTGTGGGGTGTGGGGTGTGGGGTGAGGTGTGGGGTGTGGGTGTGGGGTGTGGGGTGTGGGGTGTGGGGTGTGGGGTGTGGGGTGTGGGGTGTGGTGTGGGGTGTGGGGTGTGGGGTGTGGGTGTGGGGTGTGGGTGTGAAGTGTGGGATGGGTATGTGGGTGTGGGTGTGGTATGTTCCTGTCGTCACCCGAGATTCATTGCTTCATATATCTTAGCGCGATGCCGTCGGAATTGCGGGCCTGTGCCGGATGTGTAGCTTCGTTGTCACTACAGCTCGCCACCCATAATGTGGTACTGGGGCGCATGCGGCCGCGCAGCGTCTCTCAGCGTCAGAACTTGTAGTCCCTCAAACCCGCTAAAAGCCGCAGCGTGGCCGCTGCCACATTGCGAATGTGCGAGCTGTGCGGCTAACAAGCACAAGTGCGCACATCCATCAGGATCTCCATGAGGGATGTGGAACATAAAACTACGGGTGCCAATAATAACTTATCCTTCCGGTATCGAACTCACAACCGGAAGTATCTGAGTCTGAATTCATGAGATTCGTTTTCTCTTTTCATTGAAAATCTCAAGAAAGCGAAAGTTCGGGAATATTAATCCTGGTCACAATTGAGAGGGAAGACGAGACAAAATGTAGGGTGGAGAACATTAGTTCGCCTCTCATACACAATGGAAGACCCAATCGTCTGTGCTCGCCTCAGAGTGGGATATGTAGGCGTGAAACGTTACCTGAGTTCAAACAAGAGTTGGAGTGGGTACTGTCGAGGGCTTAGGCACCAGTTAAAATATATTTTGGAGCCAAAATTACTAGCGTCCATCGCGTGCGTAACCGCGCGTTTGCTGCGGGTCTTTCTCTCCCACACACTCTCGCGCGGCGCGCGCGATGCCTCAGCCTCCGTCTGCCCTCCGCTCTCTCACTGTGTCTAACCTCCGCTCCGCACTAGCACGCGTAGAAACCATGTGAATTTCGCCGTATTATAGCCTGTACCTTCGCTTTGCACACGCACGCAAACCAACACCGTAATAGAGGGCTGCAAGCCCTCTATTACGGTGTTGGTCTGCGTGCGTGTGCGAAGCGTGTGCGAAGCGCATATCATGGCTGCAAGTTTTCATAGGAGTAGAACCTCTATTACGGTGTTGCTTTGCGTGCGTGTGCGAAGCAAAGGTAGAGACGGTGAGAGCGTGTGGGAGAGAAGGGCCCGCAGCATACGCGCGCACACGCACGCGATGGACCCGAGTAATTCCGGCCCGAAAATAGAGGTCAACTATGTAGCGCAAAAGCGAACATAACCTATGCAGTGATGGTAAAACAATGACCTCTATTGGACCTGTATCTATAATATTTCCAGATTTCGAGTAGTTGCCTCAGTAAGAATGTCGGAGGCTAAAACACTGGCACATTATTGTTGTCCGCACAGTAGACTCAGAAATAGAACAACGTTAGACGGCGTGCCATTTCAAGTTGAGAGTAAGCTTCTTACAATGCGCTAGGGAGCATTAGCGCGCAAACAACTTCAAACAGATTTTTGGAATTATGGGCAAACTGGACTATTGGGCGGGTTTAGCGCTTCCACTGGCCGATCGGCGATTTCCCTTCAACCCCCCCCCGCCCCCACCCTACCGCCCCCTCCACATCTGTCCCCACAGACGTTGCCAATGGGCTCACGGAGGGAATATCCCTAACTTGTGCTCCCTGTACCGAATTTAGAGTAGCTATGCTGGGATCAGTACGGAAATCGACGCCACTTTGGAGAGGAGGGTAAGCAGTAGAGTATATCAAACTAACAAAAATTTTTGAATATTCGAATAAACGAATTATTCAAAAAATTGACTTTTCCGAATAGTTGAATAAACGAATTTTTCGAAAATTCGACTTTCCCGAATATTCGTTTATTCGGCCAAATATTCGTTTTCCGAATATTTGTTGGCATACTCTAGTAAACACCTTTGTTACTGTTTTCGTTTATGAAACTTCCACGTTCCTGACAAGGAGTTGTAACCTCGAGAGAAAAATTTATCACATGGAGTTAGAAAACTTTGATGAGTTCCTGCTTCAAACGATAAGAGAATCCGCAATTTGAGAAGCGGGAGTAAGTTGAATGCCAGCTGAGGTGAATGAGCATATGAAGGATAAATAACTGAACTCATCGAAAAATTGGAACATTCTGCCCCTAAAACGCAAATCCGTTGGTTATTCTCCTGCAAATCGAGTCAAGATCAATACAAAACGTATCTAAAAGCGCATTCGAAAGTCTAAATTACTTTCCTATCCACACAATAATTAATGCCGTGCTGTCAGTCTACATCAGCAAGTGAGTAAAATGTTGAGTTAGGTTAGGACCATTGAATCCACGGAACCATAGTAAATTAAAGTATTTGTGAGATAAGAAAACGGAGGGGATGCTCAATAACTCACTTGCAAACAGTTCGAAGTCCGAGGGCTCCCTGTTTCTGGTAGAATTGCTCAATCTAAATTGTTGTAACTTCAAAACGTCCGGGTAGAGCACTTAAAATGACCGACATTGTTTCTGAACTGATCTGGGTAGAACCATGGCTGCGGATTGGTGAGGTTGAGCGCATCGTTGAGATTACTTTGACAAATCAGGTAGTTGTCACAGCTGGGTGATGACGGCGTCTGCCCATCCACGGTTCCTTGAGTAGTTCGTTGATTCAAAACTCTGTGAGAACTTGAAATAAGTTACCTGAGAAGCCCAGAAGGCACAGCAACACGAAATGCAACATGACGATGCCGCACCAGTTTGATAGCGTAGCAGAGCCGTCGCCACCCAGCGGTCGTAAACGCCATCATTTTATTGGTCTTAAGTAGATAGCGCAGAGCATGTCACGCTTAGTTTCTGGGTGACCTTTTTGTTCCACTGTTAGGTTCGCCACTAAAGACATTTTTGGTCCAATCATGGAGATTTTAAGCGCGATAAATGCAGTCACAATGCTATGTATTACATTGTAGTGCACAAAACATCTCAAATAATTCTCGTTTCTTTTGTGATCTTCTCTTTTCTCTTACACTGGGAGCTCAGAATCCATGACTTGCCACGAGCATGCACACGTGCTAAATTTAGCTTGCAAGTTCCCCACAGAAAACGCTTATGTCTTTATCTGAAGCACGTTTATGAGCGTACAATCTGTATTTAAAGGCAGTGTCCGCGATAAAATCAGTCTCTGAGTTTTCACCGGAAATCGAGAGGTTCGAGCCCTATTTAACCAGGAACGTTGAAAAAATGGCGAACGAGCCCTATATGGCCCTAATTTGAGTGTTCCGCTCACGCAACGCCCACTGCCACCACGACTACCCATAAAGTTTCCCAACTCAAAATTTGAGTTTGAGAAGGTAATGGATCATCAAATGGGGTAAGTCTAGTTAATCGGAGTGGACTATAGCCCCCTGAATGTATGCTGTTTCATAAAATGGGTTTTCCAGTTATTTACGGATCAGAGTCGGTTGAAAGGAGTGGGCGTTGCGTGCGCGGAACACTCATGTTTAGGGCCGTATAGGGCTCTTCTCTGCTTGTTACTAGCCGTTTTTTCAACATTACTGGTAAAGTCGGACTCGGACCTTTCGATTTCCGGGGAAAACTCGGAGACTGATTTTATCGTGGACACTGCCTTTAAAGGCAGTGTCCACGATAAAAACCATGTCTGATTTTTCGATGGAAATCGGCAGCTGCGGGGCCTAGGGCAACCCTAACGTTGAAAAAACTAAGAAAAATGAGCTCGGAACGGTCCCCTACGGCCCCAAAGTTGGACACCCGTCAGCTCGTCACCCCCAGATGCACTTTCCACGCCCACCGACGTGAACAAATGAATGCTCGGTATTGTGAGATGAGCGATGGTTTCCGATCAATAGCCCCGTTCTTCCCTTCATTCTCAACTTCTCTCTTTACTCAGGTCAGCTCGCATACATCGGGTGAAAGCGACGGAAGTTACAAGCCTCGGACAACTCGTCCACCATGCTTCCTTAGCTCAATTTTTGAGGGACCATAACTCCGTTCCCAGAAGGTCTTGTACGATTTCAGAGACATCATTGGAATCAGCAGGGGGCCGTTTTCAAGATAGGCGGAAAAGCAGGAAAACGATTCCTATCATGAACACTGCCTTTAAAGGCAGTGTTCGCGGTGGTTTTCATTAACGGGTTTCCACTCAAAACAAATTACAAAGAAACGACGACAAACGCACTAAAATGTCTGATCTCAATGATATTCTTCTCTGGCCTGGACTGTTGTCCGATTGGATGAAAATGTTCACTGTGGGTATCACCGGTGAAAAATAGGGTTAATCGAAAATGGAAAATTAGTTCAGACAAAACAGTATTAGTTAGAGTTTGAAGGAAAGAATGGGGCAACGGAGAGTAGAGAATTGCAAAACACGGTTCCACAAAGGATTTCTTTGTCACAACGAACAGTTTCTGTGAGAGTAAAGGATTTCGTATCCTACTTGTGCGTTTTCCTCCATTTCTTCGTGATGTCAGTTCTACACGGGTCCAAACATTTGATTTAGCTATTAATCTCGAAATCGAAGATTATCGTAAACACTGCCTCTTAATCCATTCGGAAATGCGTGTTTAGAACGAGTCTCACTGTTACAGCCTCTCCTCGAAAGTTCCAAAATTGGGATGGGCATAGGTGGCACAGTGAAGAAGAATAAGGAAAATGGAATAGCAGAATTCAAAGGAGCATTTCAATTCAGATTTAGAAGTTCTTGATTTCTGAAAAACATTCAGAGCAAAACGCCTTCCTTCTGAATCAGTGTGGGCTTTTATTCCAATTCATTTTTCAAAGTAGAAGAGCTCACAGTGAAAATGCATATCGGGCGATTTGCCTCCTCCGCTCTCATTTGACAGCGTTGATTCCCTAGAGCTCGTTTTCGACGCTTCGAGCAACGGTCACATTGTGCTACAACGCGCTTCATTGTAAACGATCGTCCTCTTTTGCAAAAGCATTTCTCCATTTAACAGCATCGATGAAATCAGCATGTCGAAACATTTATATGAAATGCACTGGACCGTAATCATGACCGCTGGTTAAGGTGGTAAGGAGTAGCAGGTCATCATCAACCTGTAATTAATCGCACAACATATGTATCCATGAAACTAAGGTATAAAAGGTGTCAGATCTCATCGGATATGTGGGTGTCCAATCGTCTGCTATGGTCTATTCTTTTCTCTGGACCTCTGTATCAATACGTACCGAATTCCAAAGCGTAAAATCGATTTAAAAAAAATGTTGGGCAGAAACTTAAGGGGACCCCATTTTGTGCGAACTGAACCGCCTCGTAGTCATCGTCGGTGATCGTTCCTAATTTCCGTATGCGAACTTAGCGAACTGCTCCAAAGGGGTCATTCTGAAGCTGAAGGCGTCTGCATGAAAACTTGTCATAGCTGGAGTCCCCGGACATCCTGCTGAAAAACGCTCTGACGTTCGCGTTTTTTCGCAAGATGTCCTGAAAAAACTGATTTCCAAACGTGGGCTTTGACAATTTCAGCGCCCACCCCCCCACACTTTCGCTACTTTTTGCATTCCCTGAAGACATACAGGCGGCAGAATAATGTTATACAGCAGACCGCCCCCCCCCCATACGGCTCTCGTAAACAAAATTGATGATAACCAGTTAATTGCGTCGGCAGCTTCAAAGTGACCGCGAACGAGAGTGGACGTGTAGAGCTAAGGAGTTCGAGAAGGCTTGGAAGGAGAAGAATCCGAGGAAAGCCTACACGTTGCTGCGACAGTATAGCGGGAAGATGAAGAGATGTTCTCCTGTCTTGAACACTACCAATGGAGTTGCAGTTGGTGATGCGACGCTGCCAATATGGAAGGATTACTTCAGTTCACTACTGAATCGTCCAGCGCCATCAGTACCTGAGCTCCCGCATGTTCAGAGAGCGCATTACGACGTCAGTGAGGAACCGCCGACTGAGTCTGAAGTTTTGGATTGTGTCCGGAAAATGAAGAATGGAAAGGCAGGTGGAGATGACAAAATCACTGCTGAAATGCTGAAAGCTCTTCCTCCGTCTGGGATTCGTGAAATGACCAACACCATCCGTACCATATGGATGAGCGAAAGGATGCCCGATTCGTGGAGACATGCGATCATCGTACCTCTTCACAAGAAGCTATCCGTCACGGATCCTAAGAACTACAGAGGAATCTCTCTACTTCGTGTCATGTACAAGGTTTTAGAACGTATCATTCTCGAGCGACTCATCAAACATCGTGAAGGAACGACCAGAGATGAGAAAGCCGGTTTTCGACCTGGAAGATCGACCATCGACCAAGTGTTCGTCGTGAGAAGAGTAATTGAATCGTGGCAGCGGTTTTCGAAGCCATTACAGCTTGCTTTTTTGGACTTTGAAGCCGCGTTCGACTCTCCTCATCGTGATCGATTGCGCAATGCTCTGCGAGCAGATGGAGTCCCGGAAAAGTATGTTCGGTTAATCGAGGACATGAACAGAGGAACAAAAGCAGCAGTTCGTACACCTGTCGGATTTACGTCAGCCTTCGAAGTGAAAACAGGAGTAAAGCAAGGAGCCGTTGCAGGACCTTTTCTTTTCAACTTCGCCGTTGATGACATCATGCGTAGAGTTGCAGAACAGTTCCCTGCGGATGTGATCCTAACACCATCAGGACGCTCCCTTGTCGACCTGGAGTACGCCGACGACATTGTGTTATTCGCTGAAAACAACGCAAAACTGCAAAGGATTGTGAACCTCGTTTCGAAGTATGAAGCAGCCTATAGACTTCGTCTTCGTCCCGACAAATGCAAGCACATGTGGGTCTCTCAGAGGCCTTCAACGGGAGTTTGTGTGGACGGACAACGTATCGAACTGGTGGACGATTTCTGTTATTTGGGCTGTTTGCTGAAGAACGATGGTAGTTATGCAGCGGATATTCGACAACGATGTGCGAAAGCTACGTCTGCATTCAATTCTCTAACCAAGTGTTTGTGGTCTACCACCATCGCGAAGGAAGTCAAGTTCCCCGTCTACCTATCCGCTATTCGCCCTATCATGATGTACGGATCGGAGACGTGGGCAGCATCGAAGACGCAGATGTAAAGGTTGGATTGCACGTAGAGGAAGCTTTTTAGGCGTTTGCTAGCATATTTCTGGCCGCGTGTATGCCATAACGAAGAACTTTACAAGGAAATCGACGCAGTACATCAACGCTTGATACGAGGGAAGTGCCAGCATCTCCTAAAGCCATCTCAAGCAGCAAAGGAAAGTCGACTTCGACTGCTCGGGCAAATACTAAAAAGAACGCTGGATATTCTCGTACAACACGCTCTAAGATTGCTTCCAAATCCTGTCTGGAAACGGCCACCTGGGCGTAGGCGAAAGTTCTGGACGGATGTGGTTAAAGAGGATTTGAAGTCACTCGGCATCGAAAGACAGTTCAGGCGCGATGTTTCGTTTCGCAGGAAATGGAATAGTGACAGCTGGATGGAATGTGTTCAAATTGTGGCTGAAGACCGTGAAAAATGGACACGGCTGACTACTAGGACGGCACACCTCGGTGAAGATGCGGAATGACCGCGTCAGGAGAAAGCCAACCGATTAAGTCAAGTAAGTCAAAACCAGTTGATAAAGTGTAGGGTATAAAAGAAATGAAGAGCTGTGTGTCTTCGTTGACGCACCGTTCTCCTCCTTGATTTAGAGGGAGAGGCTCTCCATGAACTAGAATGTATGAAAACAGCCCCACCGGTGGTCAAGATCTAGCAAAATTGGAATAAAAACTTAGAAAATTTTAGAGCCAAACCGAGGGAGCCAGCCGATTGTGGGGTGGGCTTGATAAGAGCACCCCAGGGGCGGCATTAAGAATCGAGGTAGCGCGCGCTAAAACTAGCGCAAACGCGCTATGGGGACGGCGTAGCGCAATCTGCAATCAAGAACTAAGCAGGCGCGCGCTTGTCTTAGCCCAAACGCGCTTTACATAGCCTAAACGCGCCTGGCATAGCCCAAACGCGCTTGTCATGGCCCAAACGCGCTATCTTGGAGATCTTGGCGCTGTTTGATATCAAGTACTTGCAAGGCGCGCTACAGGAAGCGCGAAAGACCCTCTGAAACCGCGCTACCGCTACCGCTCTACACGAAGCGCGCTACCAGTGGCGCACGAACGACTCCACATCATTTTACATTCCAAACATCCTTTCCAATCTTTCAAACGGTTAATACCCTGTCGTTTGTGTTAGAAGAAAGTTCCCTATTCAGGTTTTTCTTTGAATTATTCCGCTTCAATGGCTCGTTTTGAACAGCGATCAAGTAACTTGTGAATCCGAAGTGTGAGAATATTAGTGAAACGATGGTGGCATTTGAGTGTGGCTCACTAGGTCCTGTCCCAGATTTCCTGCTAGTGAATAAACTGTGTTTTGACAGTTGCAGGTGTGCAACAGTACATAAACAATCCGAGCTCAAAACTCGCTTATGCTTCGAAGGATTCAAAAAACGAGCTTTTTCTTAGCTTTTGGAAAAATCCGTAACCAAAAGGCAACTTTCGGGGTTATCCAAAACAGTGTTTTTCGGATTTGGCTTTCTAGAGATTGTTTCGGTTGCTGGTACGGGGAATTTCTCTGACAAGGGAACTACTTTTAGTCAGCCTGGCCATTCCGGATGAAATATACGTTTCTAACCGTTTTTAGCGTAGAACACGATTTTAGTCTTTGCAGCTGCCTAAAGTCTCTCTGAAAATGCTATAAGCGTTTTTCGCCAGATTTCCGTACCTATTGTACTTTCCGAAACAAGCATTAGTCTTTGGAGAATCCGGAAGGGACCTCATAATTGTGTTCAGCTCCCAAAACTACCCCTGAGCAATTTTTGTGTGAAGGCACATTTTCCAAATTTCGCACAGACTGATACCTTTTTGGACTTGTACGGGTTTTCGGTTGGGCGTTTATTTATACCAATTAGAAAGCTCTTGAAGCGTTTCTAAAAGTTTCCAGATTGTGGTGGGTTATTTGGGCCGCTGATCACCCATCCGAGGTTCGTTTATCGATTTTTGACAGATTACGGTAGATTACGTTGGTTATACGATAGTTCAGTCAGAGTCTCAGATTTTACTCAAAATTTCTGAGCGGGGGTCATTTGGGGTGATGAATACGAATTCAGTGACCACTTGTCGACTTTCGAATAATTGAGGTAGGCTTTGCCCCTAAATGGCATGATACCCACCGTAACCTACAGTAAACCTCAGAATCGCGGTAAACGGACTCGAGATTCGTGTTCAACACCCAAGATTACCCCTACATACAAGTTCTGAGCCGCATCAGAGTTTTTTTTTATTCAAAACACCCTTAACTTTCAATGGGGGGGGGTGAAGACCATACCTTGCCGCCAGACTTTGAAAAACGCGTAAAATTTTTCTTATGTGTTTTTAGGCAGCTGCGAAGACCATAATTGGACTCTACGCCAAGAACTATTCTAGAGAAGCACATTTTATACGGAATGGCCAGGCTGACTAAAAGTAGTTCCCTTGTGAGGAAAATTTCGCTAGCCAAGCACGACTTTTAGCGATGCTACGATAACATTACCTCAAACCTACCCATAGGAGTTTTCGAGCTACTCAACACGAATTAGTTCGTTTAACCATTTTTCTTGGCTTAAAGGCACAGAACACCCAAGAAATTATTTTTCAGATTTAATGCTCATCTTGGAGAGAGCCACTTTCTGATCACAATGGTATCTCTGAAATCGTTCAAGGATTCCTACGAACGGAGATATGGCCCCTTGAAAATGCCTGCAGTTTGAGGGCGAAAATTTCGCCGACGAGTTGTCTCAGGCCTGTATTTCTCTTAGTTCGCAATCGCTGCACGCGAGCAAAACAGGATGAGGAGATACACCGGAAATGGACTGAAGAACGACGACATGTTGAGAATTCATCCACCCGTTTAGCCGCTATCGTGTTCGTAAATCTGGCAGGGGGCCGGGCCTGTGGTGGTGAGCGAAGGAGGTCGGGCCTATGGTGGTCGCTTAATATTAGAGTGAGGACTTTTTAGAAAGAGACCGAACGAACGAATTTCGAATAAATTCGTTCATTTTTTATTCCGAACGAACGAATTTCGAATAAATTCGTTCATTTTTTATTCCGAACGAACGAATTTCGAATAAATTCATTCATTTTTTATCCCGAACGAACGAATTTCGAATAAATTCGTTTATTTTTTATTCCGAACGAACGAATTTCGAATAAATTCGTTCACTTTTTATTTCGAACGAACGAATTTCGAATAAATTCGTTCATTTTTTAATCCGAACGAACGAATTTCGAGTAAATTCGTTCATTTTTTATTCCGAACGAACGAATTTCGAATAAATTCGTTCATTTTTTATTTCGAACGAACGAATATTCGAAATTCAAATATTCGAATGACGAATAATTTAAGCATCCATAGCATTATCGCGCAACTGCGAAGTGAGCGACACTAACAAGTTGAATTCTTCTTCTAGAGCTTTATTTCCACCTACAAATGAAATTAATAAGACACGACTCATCTCTAAACCTGTACGGGCTACAACGCAAAGAATGCTACAAAATCAACTTTTCCTCTGTAGCTTAGCCTAAGGAGCTTTTTCGAGGACCTTACTAACTTTGCCTGCCCCATAAGTCAGCGAGATTGGTGGAGCCGAGCTCCATAGTTATCTCCAGAGGGTGCTTTCGCCTCTATGGTTTAAAGGCAGTGTTCACGACAATCTTTAATTTTGAGATTATTCGCTATATCGATTAACTGGCCCCCGGGTGGATCTAAAATGACGTAGAAATTGAGAAAAACGCAACAGAAGTACGCGAAATCCTTAAGTATCACCCCGCCTCTTAAGTATCACAGGAATTGTTTGTTGTGACAATGAAATCTTTTGTGGACGCGTCCTTTGCAATTCTTTACTCTCTATTGCTCCGTTCCTTCCTTAGAGCCCTAACTGATTCTGCTTTGCATGAAATATTCTTCTATTTTCGATTGACACAGTTTTCCAACGGTGACAACCATCATTAACATGTTTATCCGACCGGACAAGTGGCCCATGCTAAAGAATAATGTCACTGAAATACGACGTTTTATTGCGTTTCTCGCCATTTCTTCGTAATTTTGGTAACACTTGGAGGCTAGCACATTGCTTTATGTCAAAAACTCGCGGATGAAAATCATCGTGAACACTGCCTTTGAATGAGAGGCGCAGAGTTCTGCTGGATCCAACAACGGGGTTAGGCTCCACCGACCTGGCTGGCTTACTCTGAGAGAATCTTTTGCGCTAGTACAGTGATGCTTCCGTGATTCGCGTTCGTTCCGCGATAGTTACCCAATAGACTCATCCGTTGACATTCTCGTTCTCATACCGTGATAATACCGCGATCGTTGAGAGGTTTACGGTGCTAATACCGTGGTGCACTCGCGATCCGCGATGGTACCGTGATCGTCTCCCCCCGCTCCCGCGTTCTCGTGTTGTGCAGATTTGTAAAGCAGCGCGAAATGCGGCGGGGGCAATACCTTATAGCTTCGTGTTGATCTGATAGGCAACACTCGCTCGGGTGAAACATCGAGAGGGCCTGGATGCGGTACGATCAGGGGTGGAGGATGGCAGGATCTCGCGACCGTCCCGCGATAGTTCCGGGCTCGGTTCGTCGCGGACCCGCGATGTAACGCCCCGAATACGTCAATGTATAGACGCGATTCGCCCTCAGGTTGAAACTGGTAGGATCTCGCAATTGTTCCGTGATAGGCCCAGGCTCGACTCTTCGCGGTTTTGCTATAGAGCATCGTGGGAGCATCGATGAACGAACGCGGTAAACTCTCGGTTTGAGACTGGCAGAATTTCGCGATCGTTGCGCGATAGCCCCATGCTAGAAGCCTCTCGGCCCCTACCAGAAATCGGAGATTCTATCCGTGAACGATCGCGGGGGATCCTCTCAGAGTATGGAGCGAGCAAAGTTAGGAATCCGAGATATCATTCGACGCAGAATTTTACGTAGATTTCAAAAACAACCCTCACCAGTTTAAAGAGTTATAGGCGAAAAACCGGTGTTTCGTAAAATGAATTAGGCTGAAGGATCGAGAATAGTTTTTCAAACTGGAAGCACAAGTGGACGCAGAATTCTATCTCCAAGCACAAAAAAGTTATGGACGAAAAACCGGCAGTGACACCCACACAATCTTGAAAATGACTTGCATGAATGTTGGGTGACTTTCATTCTTTTTCGAGGCGTGTACTGGGGGGAGATCGGAGTACGGGGCGGAGTTTATTGCTCCGTCGGCCAATCGACAGACGTCTCTCCTTCACTTAAGACGTGGGTGATTGGTCAACGGAGGGATAAACCCCACCCCCACGTATTCCCATCTCCTCCTGTGCCTCAGGGCGTTTCACCAGTTGTCACCGATTTTCCCAAATGGAGGTTCCCCCTTCACCTGCCCAGAGGTGAGGGTTGGTGGAGTACATGGCTCCACCCAACGAAGCTATGGTTGGTGTTACCATTGCCCAGCGGCATGGACAAATGGGAGTGGCCAAGTGCGATTGCCATATGGCTCCCCCTGTTAGTAGCCTCATCAGACGGTGTGGGGAAAAAATTTAGTTCTTGCGTTCGGAAAAATGGAACAATGGAGTAATGAAGAGACTGACATCAGTCTTGAAAGGTATGTCGATTCCTTCATACATTGGAGCTAATTTTCATATTTTTCGTTAAAGGCAGTGGTCGCGATCAAATATGCTTGTCGTCTTTTTCCCTCTGAACCCTTTCCTGGGTCTCTAGTAGTAGGACCTAAGAGAAAAAATCGCGAAAAAACCACTGTTTTGGGCCAAATTTGAAGCCTGAACTTTCTTGTCTTTTGATGGTGGACGAGCCCACTCCACATCATCGGCATCGGTGACCTCTTTTATCAAGAACATCAGCTGGCTTGAAATTGAATTTTAATCAATGAGCCTTCGGATTTGTGTACACATCTAGTCAGAAACATCGACTGGAGTGCTTTCTTTCATTGCTCAACTGTTTTTATTGGGTAAATTTGCACTTATATCGTCCTCTGAATGTCGATGATTTTTGACTGCTCGGCATGAGACTGCGATCTTTTTCGTCATCGCTGTGCACGTGTGCACGAACTGGCAACTTTGGGCCTTAGAAACTCTAGTTCTAGGCCGTTTTTCACCGCGCTACCTTCATAGTTTTTCAGCTGTTTTCAACATAGGCTGATTTTTGTAGTTTTTTCGTTAACGTTTTTCATCGTGACCACTGCCTTTAAACCAGCTCGGGTATTCAAATTGGAATAACGTTCGAATATTCACCTCTGCGAATAATCGAATTCGAATAATATTCGAATATTCACCTTTCCCGAATAGTCGAATTCGAATAATATTCGAATATTCACCTTTCCCGAGTAGTCGAATTCGAATAATATTCGAATATTCACCTTTCCCGAATAGTCGAATTCAAATAATGTTCGAATTTTCACCTTTTGCGAATAGTCGAATTCGAATATTGTTCGAATTCTCACCTTTTGCGAATAGTTGAATTCGAATAATGTTCGAATTTTCACCTTTTGCGAATAGTCGAATTCGAATAATGTTCGAATATTCACACTTTTCGAATATTCGAATGTTCGAATAAAAATTCGTTCGAAAAATTCGAATATTTATCCGAACTCGAATATTCGGTCCTCACTCTACTTAATATATCGCTTATTTGAAGGAATTGAGATCTCGTATTTGGCACGTGTTATACAGGAGGGGTCTCCTACATAATCAAATAAAAATCACAAAATTCATGTCTGAGGGTGTACTGTGCCTTTAAAGGTGGGTATACGAAAGCTTGGTCGAAGTTCCAGATTGGGCTCAAACATTCCTTGTAGAAGTGGGACGCCGAACACCGATTTGAGGATAACTTGTCAATGCTCGAAATACTAAGATAGGTGCTCAACTTAGTAGGCATTAGGCCTACCGCAACTTACAGTAACCCCCAGACTAGCAAAAGAAGGATCCCCGATTCGTGATCAGCGCCCGAGATTACCACAATTGGGACTTCTGAGCGGAATTCAGAAAAGTTTTTTGAACATCTCGAAAATTCCCTGATGAAATTCGAAAACACCTCGGAAAAAAGATTTACACGTGGGTGAAGCTATAAACACGTCCTTTTTAGAATCCCCCGAGGCACTAAGAAAATTATGAGCAGGGACTATTCATGTACTGTCACACTCCTACAACACTCTAAAGATGATTTTGCAGAAATTTCAAGAAAGTTATAAGCAAGGAATAGTTCGCAAAGGTGGTGCTAATCCTTTTTTCGTCGCCGTATTCGTGGTTGATTGAACGCGTATTCGTGAGGAATTGAAATCAGTCTTCCTTGAACATTTTGTATTTAATAACACAGTTTGAATATTAGCAAACGTTTCTCATGGCACAAGGCTGATCAATGCACCAAGGGAAAAGGGGCGCTTGGCATTGGCGCGGTTTAGCCTTCCGGTTCTTGATAGTGGGCAAGCAGGCGCGCGCTATGGGCCTCTTCTAGCGCCAGCACAACCGCGCTAGTTCTGGCGCGCGCTACCGGGTTTCTTAATGCCGCCCCAGGCGGCAAACTTTGTGGTCAAGTGCGGTTGAGGACTCTTTTTCGATTTTCGTTCTTTTCTTTGATTTTCGAGAAAATCGAAATTCGATCGATTTTTCGAATTTCTAAGAGTTGGTAATGTGCATACAGGTCGATAGAAAATCTCGAAAGCACTAATGCTCCAAAATGGACGCCTGGACGTCTTCTGGGAAACGAAAAAAGTGGAACGACTGCAGATATTTTGAATGCTGACCTGGCCAAAAAAATGGATTTCGGCATGTCACCCTCGGATTCTATCAATAGGAAGTCTAAGGACATCAGCTATCATGCGTTTTCAAGCAGACACCCCTGCTCCAGAAAGGTCCTATAGGAGCAGTTCTTCATGGTCACATGGGGGAACGAACAGCAATTACCGAAGCCTACTCATTTACGAGTTCAACTGACAATGAGAAAAAAAGGGGAACCCTTCAGGTATTTGCTCACCATTTGTTTGAAAAATCATTTTTGGCTACAAAAAGTTGCGCATTTCAAGAGAGAGGTTTGATTAAAAAGAACAGACTATACAAGGTGATTAGTGACAAACGTATGTAGGTGCGGTAAGATCAGGAAGTTTTGTCCCCATGTTTAAAAACCACTCTGTAGAGTACATAAGGTGAGATACATACTTTGGAGCGACCCGAGTTCGAGTCACTCACTTGAAAAAATCTCGCTCCACAATGTTGGTCTATCTTGAATCTAGTCAGTACTCGCTCCGCCGCTGCGGCGCCATTGACCTTTTATGTACGGATTTCTTTCGTTTTTTGTTCTGCTTCACTCAGTTTTTCTTAAAGGCAGTGGTCGCGGGTATGTTTGTCTTCTTTTCCTCTCAAAACCCTTCCCTTGGTTTAGAGTAGTAGGACCTGTGAGAAAAAAGCGCGAAAAGGCCAAATTTCAAACCTGAACTTTCTTGTCTTTCGATGGTGGACGAGCCCACTCCACATCATCGGCATCGACGATCTCTAGTATCATGAACATCAGCTGGCTTGAAATCGAATTTCAATATATTTATGTACTCATCTAGTCGAAAACATTGACTGAAGTGCTTGCTTTCCTTGTTCAACTGTTTTTATTATGTGAATTTGAATTTATTCCTTCCTCTGAATGTCGATGATTTTTGGCTGTTCGGCATTAGACTGCGATCTTTTTGGGCGGCGCTGTGCACGTGTGCACGAACTGGCATCTTTGGGCCCTAGATACACTAATTCTAGCTCATTTTTCACCGCGCTACCTTCATAGTTTTTCAGCTGTTTTCGATCTGATCTGATTTTTGTAGTTTTTTTGCTTACGTTTTTCATCGTGACCACTCACTGCCTTTAACTGACAATTGAATCGACAGCGTTCCTGCTCATTCAAGCGTAAAATAGGGATGAGATCATAATAAGGATAACATTTCCGCGTTGAAAAAAGGAGATTGCGGAATTTGAAAACCTAAGACAATTAGGAAAGTAGGCACACTCAGAAGCCTTAGAACATAATCCAACCAACGGCTCGGGATATACCAATGATTTTTTTCAGATGGGACTGAAGTAAGAAAAAATAATGGCAGCGGCGATGGCGTCCGTTAAGTGACATTGCACTCGTGGTTTTATTCATGAACCCTGCCCTTAGAGGAATGTCCGTTCGCTGTATTCTTTCATCTATCGGGGATGTGGCACACGCACAAAAGATTTCAAAAAGAAACAAACCTGTGATTTTCCCCATCTGAACAATGGTTGTATTCATCAACAGCATTTGTGTAATTGCGGGATTCGCAAATCTATTGGTATGCACTAAATTCACACCTAACAAGGGAAGGTCACTTGGAGAAAGTGACATCTCCAAACAAAGTGCACCTTTTTAGGAACAATTTTGACAAAAAATCGAATGTGACATTCCTAGCTGCGCTCCATTTCTCTGAACCTAGTTAGAGGTGTTTTTAGCGTTTGACTAACAGAAGCATCGTTTTGTTTTTCATGCAATATATTTACGGAACCCTAGAGCACCGTTCTCGATCTAAGACCAGAAGTCGTCCAACAGTGCACGGAAATATGATGGGATGATGGAAGAAAGAGTGCTCCCACATGAGGTCTTTCAATGCCACCAATATGGTCAATTGGCGCAGTGGAAGTGCCCGCTGTTGATGAAGGAGTGGGGAAGCGAGCTCAAGTCCTTACCGCGGCTCATTTTTTTGCTCTTCCGCAAAAGGTTCTTATTCTTCATCCATTGCGTTCATGAGCAACAGATTTACCGTGGGACGGCTTTTTATTGGGGAATGGCAGGAATTGGTCGTTGGAATTTTTTCTCCGCGGTTAGTTCTTTAACGTGAAAAAGTAGTCCTGCATCAAATTTATAGCTATTATTGTTGCGCTGAGTGTAGATTTGATTTATACAGAAATTCTGAAAACAAAAAAACCTCTTGCAAGGAAAACAACGAATGAAAGGAATTTCTGAAGAACTATCACTCAGGTAAAACTAGTTGACCAGAATATGTCGAGAAGTTGTCGAGAATCAAGAAGTTGTATAGAAAGTGGAGAAAACTTGTCGAGAATTCTCTTAGATGGGGAAGTTGTCGAGAATTCTGGAGAAGTTGTCCAGAATTCCGGAAAAATTGTCGAGAATTCAGGGGATACGAATAGTTCCTGAGAATTCGGTGAGAATTCTGGACAACTTTTCCCAGAGACGAGAATTCTTCGAAAAGTTGTCGAGAATTCAGGACACATTGAAATTGAGCCGATCGTTTATCGACTATGATTTATTTCACCGAAATCTCGAATATCACATTTATATGAGAATTTTCACGTTTTCGAGTTTTAAAATATCGGTTTCACAGGAACATTGTATTTTCAAGTAACTCAATTTCAAAAGTTCTTGCGATTTCAAGTCCTTAACTTTCTTTTTGATGATCCGTAACTGGAACAATGAGATTTTAAATATCATTATTCAAAAAGTTGTTATAGAAATGTTAAAATGACTATGAGAATTGAGAATATTCATTCAAACAAACCTTGAGTAATTCAGTTCTAGCTTTAATATGAACCTCTTAAGCTTGCAATAATTCTTTGGCATTGTATGGGCGTGCAGTGTCTTATCCCGAGTGGGTGGCTCCTTCACTGCCTGCTCAGACGAAAAGTGCTTCGCGACCAGGGGTGTGCGGAAATTTTTCAAAAAATTTCAGAAAACAGAAAACGGAAAATCAAGTTTTTCAGAAAACAGAAATCAGAAAACAGAAAGGCCAAAATGGCCAGAAAACAGAAAACAGAAATCAGAAAACAGAAAATTTTCAGAAAAAAAATATTCGTTTCATTTTACCTTTTTTTTTCAAGTAAAGAGAGGATGTGATTCTCAATACCTTTGTCATACTAATAATATAATATGTGCAAAACTGCACAGATGAACTATAAGGCATTGATAGTAGCAATGACGCGTCAATGACGGATACAACATCATTAAAGACACTTTCAGAGTCTTGGCCGTAAGAAAGGCCACCAGGCTCAACAACTAATCCTGTCGAGCAGATTCTAGAGTATTTCTTATTTATTGGCTGCTAGGTGGCTGCGACCATGGTGTTCGCGAAATAAGCGAGGAATAACCGAGAAAACACGGGTAGTTGAACCGACGGCGGTGTTGACATCCGAATCTGCCTCAACAATGCGTATTATACTCCCCTTTGAGAGCATTCTTCCGTGGCTGTTTCTCGACGACCATTATTTGACGCCTATTTCGCGGCTACCAGGTTTTTCCGAACACGACCGTGTTCTCGGCTATTACGCGAAAATCAGGCATTTTGTAGCTATTTATCGGCTGTTGCTCGGACAAAACTCTCAAAGCACTCACCCGTATGGTAGTACGTCAACACAATAAGGGTTGCATCCTGATACAGACATTGGGTCCAACCCCTCGCTGTCAGCAGCAGCTGCTGCGAACAACTAATTGCAGCAGCTGCTGACAAGGGGAGGTAGAATTCGTGCTCTGCCGTGGGATGCTACCCCTATTGTGCCAAATACCTACCCTACGAGTGCGTTAGCAGGGTTCGCGGTAAAAACGAATGTTGAAATTTCTTCATAAGAATGCAGGTCTGGTCATCAAAAAAGTGAAAATAAGGTAGATTTTGCAGAAAAAACGCACAGAAACAAGTCAGAACGGCTAATTGGTGGGTGTACGCAAACCCTCAACGAACAAAACTTCTATAAATGCCTATTTTCCGTCTTCTATTTTGCCGCTAAAAAAGTTAGTTGTTTCTCAATGTCCCGCAACTACTTTAAATGCAGAATGAATGACGACAAAACAAGCAATATTAGAAATCTAGTTAATTGGCGGCGGGTTGAGACCCAGCAATAGCTTGTTTTTCAGCTTTTTTTCTCCGACTTTCCACTTATTTTCACTTTTGTAATGACCAGGTCTACCTTCACGCAAGGATCCCACAATAAACATTTTTATCGCGAACCCTGCCCTCAACAGCAATTGCACCATTGAACACAAAGAGCACCTCCTAAAGGACTAGATAAGCTGCGCTGTTCCATTGATCCGAATTTCGCTGATTTTTTCTGATTTTTTTCTGTTTATTTGCACATTTTTCAGAAAACAGAAATCAGAAAGGCCAAAACGGCCAGAAAACAGAAAACAGAAATCAGAAAACAGAAATTTCCGCACACCCCTGTTCGCGACCCAATAGAAGTTTGCGTGCATTCGGTGCAACGATGGGTACGAGGGCCGCTGGTTTCCCGAGTCGGTGGGCGTGGCCTTGTTTCAGCGACGGCGGTAGTCACATATCCGACTCCAAAGGAGGTGTGTGTTGCGCAGTAGCACGGGACAGTAAATTACACGCGAACTTTCCGCGTCGCTCCTCTTCTACGAGTATCGCTTCCGTCCTTCGACCTTTGTTTCTTTATACATATGTCTCCACTATTATTTTCGTAACTTTGTAGGCCAGTATTCTAAGTAGGTTTTACTGTTCGATGTTTTTCTCCGCGTTTTTCCCTATTTATCGACTAAATATCATGCATAAATTAATTTTCTAGGAGTCTGTCCTCTATTATTTCATCAATCTGCTATAGTTGCGTGCGTTTCCTGTGTCAGGCGTCCAGCTCAGAAGATTACAGTAAGTATTTGTAGTATTTATTGGACACTGTCTTTGATTTAATTCTTACCAGGCTCTTTTTTCAGACTGAGTAACAGCGCCGTTCATTACGACGTCTTGTATAATATAAGAGCTTCCGCTAATTCCAACAGGTTGAGTTCGTCTTTTGAAATTCTTTACTCGCGCATTACTGAATTCTTTTTAAAATTTCTCGAATATTGGAAGTAAACCTTGTGATCTGCGTTTTTTTCTTTGGATTCGCCCATTCGCTCAAATTCGATTTTTAGTGCTTGACACTCACACATTGTATTTTTTCGTTAGATGAATGACTTGAAGATTTCGCTTTTCCATATTTGGTATTCTCTCCGCACCAAGATTTCAATCTTCCTTTATGTCATGCAGTCTATTTTTCTACTTTTAGATTTTGACTACATATGAGTGATGCGGTCTCTTATATTCAACAGTTCCATGTGTTACTATTTTTAAACGTTTTCCACTGCAGGTCTTTTGGAGGTTTACCCCTGGTAAAATTATTCAGCCTGTTGGAAATGAATGAATTAAGCTTAAGCAATGTTTTGACTGCAGGTGGTCGCTGCGGTCATGCGAGGGACAACTGTTCCCTTTTGATCGCGCGTAATAGGAAGGCGCTCCGATTGTGATCGCTTCGTGGCAAACTCTTGCATTACTGGGTCGCGGCGAATGAAATCCTATGTTTTACTGCTTCCCTGCTAGAGGAGCGATTCTCGATGGTCGCTGATCACCGCTTCTTCGCTGCCATTATGGCAGCGATGGAGCGATTGCCAGCCAATGACACGTTTTGTCCAGTGAAAGTTGACCCTTTCACATGACAGGATCAGTGTTTACGAGTCAAAAGTATTATTGAGGACTACCAGCCATGAGTTTCACTGATTGATTAAACTTCCTAAATCATCCGTGAAGCTATGCACTATGAACCGCCGCCGCTGCCAGATCGCTGCAAAAGCGGGTGCAAAATCGTTGCGATGAAAAACAGCAGCGATGCATTCAAAACATGGCTTCAGATGCAACGCTCACGACGAGAGAACATACGGGATTTTTGAAGAAAACCGAAGAGTGCTCTGTGATTGGAACTAAATAGAAAAGAAATTCATCGTGAATGCTGGTCTAGAGCTAGCTTCATATGTAAATATTATTAGTGTTCTCTGCGGTGTGTGCAAGTGGATTCTTCTAAGCTGCATCGGCACGTGGTTTTCCTTTTTGTGGGCAAGTCTCGCCTCTTTCCGCCCCTCGATGTGAACAAAGGAACACTCAAAATCGTGAGTTGAGCGATGGCTTCCGATCGCAAGCCCCGTTCTTTTCTTCATTCTCAACTTCTCTCTTTACTCAGGTCAGCTCGCATGCATTGGCTGCAAAAGACGGAAGTTACAAGCCTCGGACAACTCGTCCACCATGCTTCCCTAGCTCAATAAATGAGGGACCATAACTCCGTTTCCAGGGAGTCTTGTACGATTCGAGGGACATCGTTGAAATCAGCATGGGACCGTTTTCAAGATAGGCGAAAAAACAGAAGAGGGATTTTTATTGTGAACACTGTCTTTAAAGGCAGCACTACCGACACTGCCTTCAAAGGCAGCAGACACGCTCGCAAAAGTTGTCGAGATAACTGCATTAGTGGGGTCGAGCAGAACCTAGAAGAGCCCTCACGAAGTTGCAAGCGTTAAAAACGAGTTAAAATGACCGTATTTCAGCCGTATTGAGTCACAAATCATCCTTTCTCCGCCCATCAATACGGGCTCCGCCCTTCAATTCAGATACTCCATGCTCGATTAGGTCATTCTGGTTTACTTTTCAGGCTTCTAAGGGCGTAAGCGTTATAGAAAGGGCTGTACAAGTATATAACCGTCGTTATCCCAACAAATTTGTCGCTAGCTCCGCTATTTCAGCCAATGCGTTACAACTCGTCCACTTTCGGACCAATATAGAACGAACCGTTTTATCTTCATTTCAGTCGAATTTTTTTTCGGTTTTTTCGTTATTTCTCAATACTAACAGCTTCAGACCGTAGATTCATTCCATAAAATGGATATCATTTTTGAGCGTGTATGCTGCCTTTATAGGGCTGTGATTCACATCAAACTTAAATTCAAAACCGCATTCATCACGATGTCATTCAGAAAGAAAAAAGTGACGTACTTGGAAACATTGCTATACAAAAAGGTGTAAATATCTGCACTTCATGCAGATGAGATAATTAATGGTTTTGTACACACGTAACGTCGGCATGGATCTTAATGAGACTTTGCGTTCACTATTGAAGGTTAGCGCAAACACGGTGCCATACGCTATAACATCACTTACTTGACTTAATCGGTTGGCTTTCGCCTGACGCGGTCATTCCGCATCTTCACCGAGGTGTGCCGTCCTAGTAGTCAGCCGTGTCCATTTTTCACGGTCTTCAGCCACAATTTGAACACATTCTATCCAGCTGTCACTATTCCATTTCCTGCGAAACGAAACATCGCGCCTGAACTGTCTTTCGATGCCGAGTGACTTCAAATCCTCTTTAACCACATCCGTCTAGAACTTTCGCCTACGCCCAGGTGGCCGTTTCCAGACAGGATTTGGAAGCATTTTTGAAGCGTGTTGTACGAGACGATCCGGCGTTCTTCTTAGTATATGCCCGAGCAGTGGAAGTCGACATTCCATTGCTGCTTGAGATGGCGTTAGGAGATGCTGGCACCTCCCTCGTGTCAAGCGTTGATGTACTGCGTCGATTTCCTTGTAAAGGTCTTCGTTATGGCATACACGTGGCCAGAAATATCCAAGCAAACGCCTAAAAAGCTTCCTCTCCGTGCAATCCAACCTTTCCATCTGCGTCTTCGATGCTGCCCACGTCTCCGATCCGTACATCATGATAGGGCGAATAGCGGATAGGTAGACGCGCAACTTGACTTCCTTCGCGATGGTGGTAGACCACAAACACTTGGTTAGAGAATTGAATGCAGACGTAGCTTTCGCACATCGTTGTCGAATATCCGCTGCATAACTACCATCGTTCTTCAGCAAACAGCCCAAATAACAGAAATCGTCCACCAGTTCGATACGTTGTCCGTCCACACAAACTCCCGTTGAAGGCCTCTGAGAGACCCACATCTGCTTGCATTTGTCGGGACGAAGACGAAGTCCATAGGCTGCGGCATACTCCGAAACGAGGTTCACAATCCTTTGCAGTTTTGCGTTGTTTTCAGCGAATAACACAATGTCGTCGGCGTACTCCAGGTCGACAAGGGAGCGTCCTGATGGTGTTAGGATCACATCCGCAGGAAACTGTTCTGCAACTCTACGCATGATGTTATCAACGGCGAAGTTGAAAAGAAAAGGTCCTGCAACGGCTCCCTGCCTTACTCCTGTTTTCACCTCGAAAGCTGACGTAAATCCGACGGGTGTACGAACTGCTACTGTTGTTCCTTTGTTCATGTCCTCGATTAACCGAACATACTTTTCCGGGACTCCATCTGCTCGCAGAGCATTGAGCATACGATCACGATGAGGAGAGTCGAACGCGGCTTCAAAGTCCAAAAAAGCAAGCTGTAATGGCTTCGAAAACCGCTGCCACGATTCAATTACTCTTCTCACGACGAACACTTGGTCGATGGTCGATCTTCCAGGTCGAAAACCGGCTTGCTCATCTCTGATCGTTCCTTCACGATGTTTGATAAGTCGCTCGAGAATGATACGTTCTAAAACCTTGTACATGACACGAAGTAGAGAGATTCCTCTGTAGTTCTTAGGATCCGTGACGGATAGCTTCTTGTGAAGAGGTACGATGATCGCATGTCTCCACGAATCGGGTATCCTTTCGCTCATCCATATAGCACGGATGGTGTTGGTCATTTCACGAATCCCAGACGGAGGAAGAGCTTTCAGCATTTCAGCAGTGATGTTGTCATCTCCACCTGCCTTTCCATTCTTCATTTTCCGGACACAATCCAAAACTTCAGACTCAGTCGGCGGTTCCTCAATGACATCGTAATGTGCTCTCTAAACATGCGGGAGCTCAGGTACTGATGGCGCTGGACGATTCAGTAGTGAACTGAAGTAACCCTTCCATATTGGCAGCGTCGCATCACCAACTGCAACTCCATTGGTAGTGTTCAGGACAGGAGAACATCTCTTCATCTTCCCGCTATACTGTCGCAGCAACGTGTAGGCTTCCCTCGGATTCTTCTCCTCCCAAGCCTTCTCGAACTCCTTAGCTCTACACGTCCACTCTCGTTCGCGGTCCTTTTGAAGCTGCCGACGCAACTTCCCCCTCAGACGCTTCCCCTCCAAGAAGTTTCCTGCAGTTCGGAGAGCACATACTCTGTTGTAGGTGGATGTAGTTTCTTCTGAGACGTAGGCAAACTTCTTCTTAGGCTGTACAACCGGGAGTGCCTCTTTCGAAGCGTCCTGGATGCACTTGACAAAAGAATCCGCGTTGCAAAGTTTCTTCTTAGTCCGTACTCCGATGTGAATAGAAACGCGTTGTCGAAAATTCCTTCTGCACTCTTCATCTCTGAGGCTTGCCATGTCAATCCTCTGGAGAGGCTGAGCCCCTCGCCTCCTCTTATGAATCCTCGCAGTGAAGTTCAACAGAACAGGACGGTGATCCGAATCGAATGCGACATCCCACACAGCTCTAGACCTTCGAATGTCCGATACTGGAATATTCCTCGTCAGGACATAGTCAAGCTGTAGCTTCAAAGTTGTCATCTTCCGCTTCCGCTGCTCTTCTGAAGATATCCGGGTTGGTCCCTGCCACGTAAGCTGATGGCGGCGATGATTCCTCTTGAATGTCGATGCAATAATCAGACCACTGCGTTCACAAAAGTCGACAAGGCGGTAGCCATTGTCCGATGTTTGCTCCACTGGGTAGAACCATTTACCGAGTACTTCGGATTCCTGATCAAGTCCCATCTTCGCATTTGCGTCAATCCCCACGACAACAGCATGTTGACAAGGTATCCTGGCCAGCAACGTATTGAGTTCCTCATAAAACGCATCCTTCGAATTGTCTTCGGCGGTTTCAGTAGGCGCATGAGCACTCACTATCTACAGATTGAATCCTCTGTGGTCCCGCAGTCGTACGAATGCATTCCGGCACGACGTTGAGCCAAACTCCTTGACCATACCATTGAAATCCTTCCTTACAGCTATTGCACAGCCTCCCACTCTCCTATCGTCAGCGTTACCGCAGTAGATGGTGTACTCTCCGACGCTGATGACGGGTCTATCCCTGAGGCGGGTTTCCTGCAAAGCAGCAAACGGTGCATGGAAATAGCTCAGAAGCCTGGATAGCGCAGTTTTTTGGATATCACTCGACAGCGATCGACAGTTCAGGGTGTCGAAATTGTGGCTTGTGGCCAAAGACTCCATGACTCCTTAGGTACGGATCCTAAGGTGTTATGGACCAGAGGCCTTGGTGTGCCGGACGGCGACACCTTTATGCAATGTGCGGGATACTTTCGCGATATAGTTATGCACGCTATATCGCTCGAACGTTCCCTGTGTACACTCAAACGTCTGCTGGGTTCAGTAGAAGCAGGGGCACCAACGAGCAGGTACCAACAGACTTGTATACACACCCCCACGCTATAACATACTCTGGCAAACGTTGGCTAGACGCCCCATAGTACCGCCCACTTTTTCGACTCTAGCGCAATTTTCACCATAATAACCGACGTCCAGGTGTGACGTCACAATGGTGATTTTCTCATGAAAAAGTAGCTCGATATCTAGCTACATCTCCAACGCGTAAGGTTGCGTTCGGCGACTTATGGCGACTTAAGGCTACGTGCAAATCGGTATAAAATTTCAAGCGGCGTTATACTCTTTGATCGATTTCATTTTTATCACCGGCAGTCGATTGGGTTAGCCTGCTCGTCGTTTCGTTTCGCCCATTATGTTTCCTCAGCTTAAAATGAGCGATTTGTTCGCATCTTCGTCAGAAACTCGCTCACCTGTGATGTTACGCTCCAAAGATTCCGGCGGGAGTTCGCGCATGTGAAAGTTATAGCCTCCTTTCCTCATTTTCAGCTGGTCGAATAAATGTTTATCATGCGAAAATCTTATCGCTGTTATATTAGGCTGTGACCGACCGTTCTTCAGCTCTATTCTCCCGGAGTCGTATTCGCCAATAACCCGCCGGGTAGTCGAAGGGTAAATGAGGTGAAATTTCAGTACAAAACGCGCGCTCCACGGCCACCTCTCGCCTCCCTTGGCTTCCCTCGCGACCGCCGGAATTTTTCGAATAGCATAGCTGAAAAATGGCCGCTTCGCGATGGAATCTTCATCTTTTTGCAGTGATATCGATACGTAACACAGTTTGCATTTCCATCTTACATGGTGTAAGATGGGTTGATCTGCTCCTCTGCCGCGCGTCCTTCCGCTTCCCTTCGACTACCCTCGGCGGGTTGTTGGCGAATACGACCCCCGGACTCATATGTATGAGCAATATAGACTTTATGTATTGATTTCATTCGACGGGAATCCATTTTATATGCGTTTGGCATTTGCTGAAAGTCTACCGGAAAACTGTGAAAATATCACTTTTCGAAATCTTCATTGGGAAAAATTGTTTTCCCCTCGTTCGGAATTTCATCCATCTTGACAGTAATTTTCGGTTTGCCGCATCGTTTTCATGCGTCTATTCGCATCACGACTGTGCCTAATTGAATTTTTTTAAGTCGTAAATCGTGATTTCTGAAATTCCTCGAAATTAGTAAACGATAACTTGTCATTCGGATCAGATAAAGATAAATAATCCCATAGACAGTCTTTAACCTCATTCGATACGGATGCATCTCAACACTTCAGTGATCATTTTCTTGGGAAGCCGCGACACTTCCCTGTGAAACGAAATCTTTTCAATAGCTTTTATTCTCCTTCCCCCCCCCCTTGCATGAATGTATAATCGCGCTGTGCTGCTAGATGTCTCACTGTTCCTTCAATTTCTTCCCGGTCTTCCTCTTTTTCGTTATCGCTTTCTTATTTTCTTCTTCACTTTTTCTGGAACGTACCCATGTACATAGAGTTAGGTCCGTGGTTTGCCTCCTCAAAAATCAACATTTTAATCCCACCCGCGGCTCGCGCGGTCAGGTGCTCCTGCCCGCTAATCGACTCAAGCCGAGAGAGGAGAGCAGCTGATCGACTTACCAAACCGCCAGCCGTCGGTGAAATTCAAACCGCTCGCGCCAGCCGCGGGTGAGATTTAAATGTTTTTTTCCCTTGAGGAGGCAAGCCACGGACCTAACTCTTCTACGCTACAGGCCTCTCTCGCTATATCTTAGCCATGGCAGCAAATAATCCGTTGTCTAGAAAAGGTACTGCACTGATAAGGTTTCTCAATTGGTAAATTAAATCAAAAAACCGTCAGCGTATTATTAGTTCATTTCCAACAGCGGTTTTCGAAGACTATGTAGCCCAGTCGAGCCATCTTCTAATTATTGTCATCTCCTCATGGCTTTCTGTGAGCCTATTACACTATGTAACAAATTTTAACTTTTTTCTGTTCCTGGGTTGAAATTGTGTTTTCCTAACCCGTTAGGTTTATAACAGACAGAAAATCGCTGTTATCCCAGGAAAACTTCGCTTTTGTGACTAGGACAATGAAATTCGGGAAATCGCGTGTTTAAGTGGGGCAATTTTTTGTTCCTGGCTTCTAAGTGTTTTCATTCAAAAGTTTATGTCTAATATATGTGGAAAATGACTTCATTCAGCACCATCTTTTTTTGTGTGAAATTTCATCACTATGATCACGTAAAAACAAAAAATGCACAGCGAATAGACAAACACAGTCGGAAACCACTCAAAAAGATTCAGAAATGTGTAGATTTTCTGGACATTTTCTGGATTTACGATTGTACTGTGAATCACTATCACCAAGTTGCACTCCCCTCATGGTTTCGTTATACTGCCCTTGGTAACGACGTTCAAAGTTCAATATATCTTGATGAAAGGGCTCGCCTTGCTCGTTGAATTTGGCAGATGCAAATCAATGATTTGGGGATTTTCAGAGACATTCTGCATCCCATTTTGGCGTAATTCTTTATGAGAGTGCACCAACTCTACATAGCTTTCAGCTTTGTGATCACCTAGGAAGCCGTGAACAACTGCAAACAAATTGCT
The DNA here is from genome assembly GCA_029168955.1 of Aplectana chamaeleonis. Taxonomy (NCBI): domain Eukaryota; kingdom Metazoa; phylum Nematoda; class Chromadorea; order Rhabditida; family Cosmocercidae; genus Aplectana; species Aplectana chamaeleonis. The sequence continues at coordinate 47,015 of JAPDOI010000334.1, forward strand.
TCGAGACGTTCTCTCCGCCCTGCTCAAGAGCTTTGCGAAATCCTCTTATTTGGTGATCTTCTTGATCTGTGGTTCGACGAATATGCCAGCTCTGACCTTAGCATCGGACAGAGTAGTTACTAAGGACAGTATAACGAAACATGATGAGCGACTACATTTGAGTGCAACTTCGAGAGAGTGATTCGCAGTACAATCGTTAATCCAGATAATCTACACATTTCTAAACCTTGTTGAGTATTTTCCGACTGTGTTTGCATATTCCTTGTGCATTTTTTGTTTTTACCTGTTCATAACGCCGAAAATGAACAAAAATGTTTCTTACACGATTTTCAAATGTTTTTTTGCCGTAACTGCAGTTCAACGTCGCAGTGCACGCTAAGGTATGTTTACACAAGGTGCTGAGTTGATCGCGAAACGCTTGGCTCCGGGCGAGATTGAACCAGCATATTCCCTTTCCGGGGGAGCGCCTTATCGCACTGCACCACCGAAGCCCCAGCGCCGCTCACACTCAACTGCTCGGTAAATCTTCACCGAAGCAATCATCCTTTCACCCGCATAACGGGATGAAACAGGAATACCGTCAGAGACTATCTAACAGTCGTAGACCTGTCAAGATGATGCCCAAGTTAAATCTTACACGATTTTTAGATGTTTTTTGCCGTAACTGCAGTTCAACGTCGCAGTGCACGTTAAGGTATGTTTACACAAGGTGCTGAGTTGATCGCAAAACGCTTGGCTCCGGGCGAGATTGAACCAGCATATTCCTTTCTGGGAGCGCCTTATCGCACTGGACCACCGAAGCCCCAGCGCCGCTCACACTCAACTGCTCGGTAAATCTTCACCGAAGCAATCATCCTTTCACCCGCATAACGGGATGAAACAGGAATACCGTCAGAGACTATCTAACAGTCGTAGAGCTGTCAAGATGATGCCCAAGTTTTCCTGTTTCATCCCGTTATGCGGGTGAAAGGATGATTGCTTCGGTGAAGATTTAACGAGCAGTTGAGTGTGAGCGGCGCTGGGGCTTCGGTGGTGCAGTGCGATAAGGCGCTTCCCCGGAAAGGGAATATGCTGGTTCAATCTCGCCCGGAGCCAAGCGTTTTGCGATCAACTCAGCACCTTGTGTAAACAAAAATGCTTCTATTATCACAAAAAACGGGTTTTCTTCGTGCTTGTAGTGTAAGCGAAGTTTGTTCTCAATGAAGTCATTTTTCACATATAGTGGAGTCCACCAAGAGTGTCTCATTTACTTATCAATCAGAAGCGGTCGGCTAGGGATCAATGTGCATGAATCCCATACCAGCACGCTCGATACCGATTGAGCGAGAGCGGTTGTGCTGCAACGAGTTTCATGCTCATTGATCTCCAATCGACCGCTTCTCATTGATAAGTAAATGAGACACTCTTGGTGGACTCCACTATACTTCGAACATAAGCAATTGAAGTATAACACTTAGAAGCCAGGAACAGAAATCGTGTTACATACATAGTGTTATTTGTGTTATTGCTCCATGCAGTTCGTACACTGTCGGATTTACGTCACCTTTCGAGGGGAAACCAGGAGTAAGACAAGGAGCTGTAGCAGGACCTTTTTTTCCACTTCGTCGTTGATGACATTATGCGTAGTGTTGCAGAACAGTTTCCTGTGGACGTGATACTAACACCATCAGGGCGCTCCCTTGTCGACCTGGAGTACAGGCCATAAAACGGCCAATGTCTCACCGTCGACTGCGTACCACGCGCTGCGCGACCGCACGTGCGTCGGAAGCAGACGAGTTTTGGCCGCCGCGCGACGAGTTTTGGCCGCCGCGCGGCGGTCGAAACTCGTCGCGCGGCGGTCGAAACTCGTCGCGCGGCGGCCAAAACTCGTCTGCTTCCGACGCACGTGCGGTCGCGCAGCGCGTGGTACGCAGTCGACGGTGAGACATTGGTCGTTTTATGGCCTGTACGTCGACGACATTGTGTTATTCGCTGATGAGTTTGATGGTCCACCGATCATGGAAACAAACTCGTGCGCTTGAGACACTCAATGAACATGCAAAACGACTTGGAGGAAGAAGGAGAAGGAGAGCTGCAGGAACAGCTTCTGGGCCTCTCAAAGAAGCCACCTACCAACCTGCTGACCCAGAAATGTGCGCTCATTTGTTCGACTACACAGATCCTCGTGCGCTCTGCTAAGCAGCCAAAACGTGGGCCGACACAGCGCTTCGGCGAAGGTCTCCGCAAGCTACAAACATAGCGCACAATCGTTGTCTTCGGAAGTTTTTGTGATGGGATCTTCAAATTTTATGGTTTTATATAAAATGTTGTTCTGTTGTATTCCTGTGCTTGCACCATGTATTCCCTCACTTCATTATGAAATTAATTTGACACATATTTCAGTATCTTCAAGTTATGTAGGGAATGAAGATTTCTGTGACGTTATAATATGTTACCATTTTATTTCAAGCGTAGTAGAATTATCAATATTTTATCGCGCTGGAATTGCATAGGCATTCAGAGAAAAGGAAGTCTCGGAGTATTAAAGGGGTTTTAGGCCTATGGGGACCGAGCATGCTGTTAAAGTCCCAGTAGTTCCACATAAAAACTGTGGGAGGAGTTGTCTGCATTTTACCGAAAATCTGCCGGAGTCCAGCAGCCTCGGTGCTTGACCGGAGCAGAAGCGTCAGATTCGCGGTAGAATCAAGGCGTTACCTGATACTGCTAAGATCCAACTGCCTCGACCAGGCAGTGCCAGAATTCTGCAGCGAATGTTCCGAGATTTCCGACCTGGCTCCCCGGGAATTGAACCACCAATTCATACTGATCCATCGCTTTCTAGTCGATTTATCGATCAAACCGTCTCTGCTGCACTAGGGTGCTCTCTGGTGGTTTTGCTATGTATTGCGGAAAACTCGCGGCAGACTTTTCCTGGAATCTGACCACGTTAGCGGTACTTCCTAGCTTTCGCATTTCTTTGCGGTAAGGTCGCCGAATTTTCGCGACTCGCGGTAATTTCGCGTCTCTGAAACTCGCTCGGGAGTCGCCTCTAAGAAAAGTTAGAGTTGCCTAGTTACATCGAGGCATCTCCCGCCGGATCTGCCCTTGTCTTGCCTCATTTTGGTGAAATTTCCCCCTTAGCTGGTGAAAAAGTAGGGCGATTTAGAGATAAATGTGGGGCGATTTTAGAGACTACGCGAATGGGCTGCCGTCCCGCCTTACTTTCGCTCCATTTTCGCCTCAGTTCTTCCCATAATAGAGGTCCCGTAGTGAAACTGGCGGTTCTACCTATAGACACTTTCCCAAAACAAGAGCTTTGAATGGTACTAAGTTTGTTAACGATAACTAGAGTAACAGCAAAAAAGCAAACAATCTAGAATAAATGCGAAAAAGCTAGCAATAGGTGTCGCGTAATGCGACGTTCTTGGTCGCAGGTCACTCGGGGCCATGTGACCTGCCGAGCCTGTAGGCGGGCGCGATCGGGGCGTGCCCAGGCCCTGGCTGTTGGTAGCTACGACGGCATTGCCAGTCGTCTAACGTCCTCTCCACCGCGAGGTGGAGCCCAGTGGAAATCGGCCTGTCCCTGTCGGCGCGAGTCGGCAGCCCCATCATCACTTTCCCCGCGGCCCCGTAGGATCGCCACTGGCTGCCAGCCCGAGCGCTCTAAGTCCCAAGTTCTTCGGAGCTCTGGGGCAAGCTCACGTTCAACAACCCCACAATAGGATCCAGGCAACGGCAGGGCAGAAATGACCTAATGAAACGACTCATCGATGATTTGTGGAAAATCTACGATTTTGGCAGCACAGCCATCCCACCGCTATTACGTGAAACCACATATTAAACTATGAAGGGTTCAATAAATGGATGAGTGACTAAAATGGTGTTCTGTACAATTAGGGACTGTCCTCTCCAATGTTTTCCTTCTTGCTTGGTCGATTGCAATCGACCGTCACACGGCCGGAAGTGAACGGCGGCGCCTACGTGCCACCCGTCTGAGGCCAATCAAGAGGTCATCGATTGATGACCGGAAGGCCACCCACAGGCCTACCCTCAGTGGGATAATACGTGAGACCCTGGTAGAGAGAAGGGTCATATTAGGAATTAGGCACCCAAAACCACCACCGATTAGCAACATGGTGCATCGGCCGTAGGTAACGAATCCAGGAAATCAAAAAAAAAATATTTTTTCCATCAATTGACGAGGAGGGTGGATCAATTCTATGTATTTCGTCAAGCAGTCGGTATCATTCTCAACGACTATCAACCTAGTTAACCACGAGCTACTGGATGTGTGAGCGTTCGGCGATTGCCAGATTGTGGCAGCTGGCTCCGCTGAGCGCTACCCGGGCACACACACACAGGAACGCAAGGACTGGGATCGATTGAGAGTACATGAAGAACGACTACCACATGAGCCTTCGTCCTGGTTTGGGGACCTATGTGTCCCGGCCCCCCTGCCGCGTATGAACGCAGGGGTCATGGACGAGTCCGAACAACAGGATAGCAGCCCTTGGGACTCGGAGTCCGAAAACATTAAGTTATGTCACCTAACGCACCGGTGTAGGACTCGACCGCACGGATTAGCTACCCGAACGCTGGTCGAGCCAGGTTAGGGAGTTGCTAGCTCAAGAGGATATCGACCACATGGTGGAAGACTTCAAGGAAATCAACTGTATCATAACTAGGACTATTTTCCTTGGAAAACATGGGAATTCACCACTGCGTACGCCCTTCTGGTCCCCCGCTCGTTCCCGTCATCTAGATAGAATTCCAAACGGCTATATTTCTACTGAACCCTTACATTCCTAATTCCGTCGGATTTTATCCCTCGCTTCATTCGATAATTTCTCATGGTCTCCGAATCATTAAATTCGTATATTGCAAAAAAGAAACCCTTCACAAAACAGATTAATATTGCGTTTTGCAGTTATCTATGTCAGTCGTTGGATACAACAAGGGACAAGTCACGCGCGCTGTCGGGACGTTGAAACAACGCTATGATGATTTCGATCGGAGCATTCTCGAACCCCTCAAGGCTCGTGGTACTCCGGATCAAGTCGAAAGCCTAGTTGTATTACGTCGGACCGCGTTAACTGAAGCGCAAGTGATTTTGACCCGAAACATGGAGAATCTTCATCAAAATTTTCAAAGATGCGAAACTCATGCTACCGAAAGCGTCAGCGAGGATGGCAACACCCAACTATTCGAGGAATACGAAAACCATTGGGATTCTTGCGGAGCACAAAAATTAAAATGCGATGTGGAATCGCTACTCGCAAAAATAGAAGTGGCGCTGAAATTCCTGCCCACGGAAGAAAATTTACTACGTTTTAATGCGTTCGCACACACTGAATCTACGGTGATGGCGCATCAGCCTCCACATATTGCGTGCAATCCTAATCCTGGGCAACCCACTGGTTTCAGACGAGAAACCAACGAAAATATTACATCGGCGGCCAACCACATGACCAGTTACCAAGGAAATCAAGATTATAATGCGTACCTTGAGTCGAATCCTCGCTCAATTAATTCGTCGACGCCTAGCCCACTAGGTGGTCAATCAGTAAAGGTGGCTAAATTAGAGCTACCACACTTCGACGGCGATCTGGAAAAGTTCCCAGAGTTCTGGGATTTATTCAGAACCGTCATTCACAATAACGTAGAGATTCCAAAGTCGCTCAAACTAATACATCTCAAGAATAAATTGATAGGTTCAGCAGCGGCAATAACCTCGAATTTGGAAATTTCGGATGCCAATTATGAAACAGCTATCAATCAACTTCTTAATACGTACAACAGACCGGAATTACTTCGTTATCGTTTGGGAAGCAAGCTAAGTAAACTTACTCCAGCCTCAGAATCTGCCTTATCCCAGAGGATGACCTACTGTCAGCAAAAAGCTCTCTGGCTGCAGCTTCTGAGATTAGGCGAAAATGAGTGTAATTCATTTATAGTGAGAGAAATCAGGAAAGTGTACCCTAAAGAAACACAGGATAAAGTAGAAGAGCAGCGATTTCTACACGCTATTTCTTCATGGACGGTTAATACTTATCTAGAAGCTCTTGACCGAACTATTTCGTGCCTAGAAGTCAGAGCGGAATGTAGACCGTACACATCTTCCGCGAATACTACGTCATCGCTGTCAGGAGTATCACCCAGTTTCAGACGACACGACAATAGAGAGGAATCTGCTAGAGGAAGGTCGCCCAGTGCTGAATCACGACGCAGCTCAAGGTCACCTAGGCCTCGAGAACACGCCAGGACTATCAGTCGTAATCGCTGTAGATTCTGCAGTAAACACGGACACCAAGCTGAGCGATGTCGAGCCGTGGCTACGGCCAGGGATCGACGAGAAGCGGTGAAAAAACATGATTTATGCTGGAAATGTTTTGAACCTGGACACAGAAGTTCGCAGTGCTCGAAACCTCCTTGCCATCGTTGTCAAGGTAGACATCACTCTTCCGTTTGCATTCGTAATAATTCGTCGACAAACAGAAGAGATAGATCCTCGTCACTTCCGCGGAGTAGGCACAGCTCCTTGGAGTCGCGTGGGTCCTCCCCCCATCAGAACGATCGCAGGAGCAACTCTCCCTACCCAAAGGGACAAACAAGGTTCAACGAGCCACTTCAGAGCCAGTCTCACCTTCTGACTAGCCAAATTACTCCGTTCTCGCCCTATAACATGCAGAGCAGCTCTGACGATTCTGAGTCAGAATTCGTATCTATGTCGAATACCGCTCATGCAGTAGAGAACGAGAAAAAAGCAGCATCATCCCACTCCGTACGCGCGCCTACGAAAACGCGATTAATGGTGGTTGAAGCACGTACGCGCAATACACAAACAAACGCTGAGGAAAAACTAACAGTATTGATGGATAGCGGCTCTCAAAACAGCTTCATTCTTGAATCGACGGCAAGACGATTGGGACTCGTCCTGAATAATCCGAAACAAATTACTATAGTCGGTTTCGGAGGAGTGAGCACTACAGAAACCTCCTGTGAGGTCTCCGTATCGCTACAAGACGAGTACCGCAATCCCGTTATTCTGAAGCTCTGGACGAGAAAATTCATTACTGTAGTACATCCTTCCACATACCGAAACTCGACAAACCCTCAACCAAGAACCGTGGAAGAATCCACATCTATAGACGTCTTGGTCGGCATTGACTATTATTGGAAAATAGTCGCGCTAAATGGAAGCCGCCATCTGCCCTCAGGTCTCACATTAACACGTACACGCTTCGGGCCAGTGTTATCTGGGCGTCCAAACAGTCAGACATTGTGTTCCACTATAGCGTCAAGCATGTCGATTGAAGAAGAAGACCGTGAAACTACAGAACTGGATCTTATGGTCAAACGCCTTTGGGACCTCGAAAATTTAGGTATTGAAGACGATCCGTCTTCTGACGCGAAAACTGACGATCACGTCATTAAATCTTTCAAGGAAACAGTTCAAATAGTACGTGGAGTAATATACGTTCGTTTTCCTTGGAAGAAGGACCATCCTACTCTCGCAGACAATAAACAGCTGGCCATGAGAAGATTGGAAAAAGAATTCGATCAACTACAAAAAGAGCCCCAAAGATGGGAAGATTATTGTAAGGTTATCAATCAACATCTAGCGTTGGGAATAGTCGAAGACGCTGCAGAGTATCAATTCGATGGTCAGCAAGTTTATTACATACCCCATCAAGCAGTGTATAAGGCAGATAGCAGCACGACAAAAACGCGAATCGTTTTTGACGCGTCTAGCCATCGTCGAGGATGTCCTAGCCTTAATGACTGTATACATCAGGGTCCCTCCTTATTGCCAGACATCTGCGGCACATTACTTCGCAGCCGTCTACATCGCTATCTAATAACAGCAGACGTAGAGAAGGCGTTTCACCAGATTCATCTTCAAGTGGATCAACGAGACGCCACCCGATTTCTATGGATGAAAGTTCCTTCTCAACCTCCCACTCAGGGGAATCTGCGAATCTTACGTTTCACTAGGGTACCGTTTGGTATAAATGCGTCTCCGTTTTTACTGAGCATGTCAATAAAGTACTGCTTAGGATTGGAAGCAGAAAACACATTGAATGCAGAAATTCTGGACAATACCTACGTGGACAACCTGTTAATGGGTGCGGATAATACGAACGACTGCGTCGAAAAACAGAAGAAATCCAAAGAAATTTTTCGTCGCATGCACATGAATCTGAGAGAATTCATGAGCAACAACGCTGAAGCTATGGAACTCATTCCCGAATGTGATCGTGCCAAATTATCCACAAAAGGCACCAAACTGCTCGGATTACGGTGGAACCCCAGAGCAGACACTTTGTCGACGCCTGTGAAAATTGGATCGATTTCAGTTTCGTCAAAACGGACAGCACTTAAAGCATACGCTTCCACATTCGACCCTCTAGGATATCTCACACCACTACTTGTCAAGGCAAAAATCTTCATACAAGAACTGTGGCAGAATGGTTTTGACTGGGATGCCCCACTCGACGACGATAACGTCAAAAATTGGACAGAAATAGTAAGATTAATACGCAATTACACCGGAACCATTCCACGATTCATTGGCGACCCTTCGACAACCGTAAGATGTGAACTGCTTGTGTTTTCTGATGCATCGCAACGCGTTTACGCCGCAGCTGCATACTTACTGTGCGAGGACGGTAAAGGAAAAATTAGCTGTAATTTACTAATGGCTAAGTCCAAACTGTCACCTCCAAGCACAATATCAATACCGCGACTGGAGTTGATGGGCTGTTTTCTAGCCGTGAAGCTCGCCCTATTTCTGCACAAGGAGCTGCAAGTTCAGACGAACGTCATAAGGTTTTTCACGGACTCCCAGATAGTACTGTATTGGATCCACTCGCAAAAGGCGCTAAAAACCTTTGTCGACAATCGAGTGAAGTCGATACATAAGGGATTACAGACGTTTTCATCCGCCAAAATTGAGACAAGATTTTACTACGTGAACACAAATGAAAACCCCGCGGATTGCGCCACTAGAGGTCTCGACCCTTCCACCATTGATTCACACATCTGGTGGACAGGGCCTCAATTCATTTACCGATCGGTGCTTGAATGGCCATATTCGGAACTGGATTTCACTGTCAAGCCAAGCTCTGCACCGGAATTAGAAGCCGAACTAAAAGTTATGACAGTTGTCACACCAACTTCACACCAATCTATGGTACCCTTTGCGCGCTATAGCTCCTATAGCAAGTTGATTCGGGTAACAGCCAATGCCTTAAAATATCTAGCTAAGCTGTATCACGGAGCGAAACGCCAACAATCAGGCGCTCCAGAATCGTCATTACTACGTAACGTTAGCATAGCTTTACCTATAACCGCAGATGACTATCGTATCACAGAACTTTTCGTACTGCGCGAGCACCAGCGCGAAGGAGTTCTTCAATTGGATACACACAAAATACGTCGTTTACGCACCGAGAAAGACAAATACGGCATTGTTCGTGGTAACGCCCGTATGGGTAACGCCGAAATGGAAACCAGCGCAAAACAACCTATTTTGCTGCTACCGAAACATCCACTCGCGGAGATAGTTGTTCGGTATTACCACGCTAATCTGTTTCATTCAGGAGCAAACCACGTGGTTACGACACTACGAGACAAATTTCTCCTCCCGAAAGCACGCCAAATTACCAATTCTGTAATATCACGTTGCGTTAAAAGCAAAAGATACCAGGGACGCCCCTACAAATATCCGTCATCTCCAGATCTACCATTGGAACGAGTACAAAAAAGTAGGCCATTCCAACACACTGGACTCGATTATTTCGGACCCCTGGCTATCAACTCAGAGCGCAGCGAGATGCAGAAAATATGGGTAGCATTATTCACGTGCATGTCTACGCGAGCCCTTCATCTAGAAGTCGTTCTGGACAATTCCACCATGCAGTTCTTGCTTGCCTTCAGACGGTTCATGGCGCGCAGAGGAACTCCCGAGTTGGTCGTGAGCGATAATGCACCCACCTTCAAGCTGGGTTGCGAAATGCTGACAAATGAGCTCACAAAGTACAAGGATGACGAGATAGTGCGTGCAATGATGACCCACAAGGGGTTTAGGTGGAACTTCATCACACCTCATTCGCCTTGGAAGGGCGGTTTTTATGAGAGGTTAGTGGGCTCGGTCAAAATAGCTCTAAAGAAAACTATTCACAAACAGGTCTTGAATCTGCAAAGCATTGAGACTCTAATCATCGAGATCGAATCCATGCTGAATACAAGACCTCTAACCCAGGTAACTGCTGATACGACGCAGGAGATCAAAATACTGAGGCCGATAGACCTCATAAATCCTTATTTCGTGTCGACTCTCAGTGGTAATCAAACTGATACGTGCAAAAGATATTATGACCCCTCCACGACGGAAACCCACGAGTATGTCACACACCATTACGACGTCCTACTCGAAACCCTGGATAAATTCTGGTCCCTCTGGAGAAAAGAATACCTCCAGGCACTCGCGGGTCGCAATCAAGTCAAGCTGCCATCGGGACAAGGTTCGAAAGTGGGTCCAGCTATCGGAGACGTCGTTCTCCTGAAAGAAGATAAGAAACCCCGATCGCAGTGGCCGCTTGGAATAATTTTAAACCTTATTACGTCTAAGGACGGCAGCGTTAGATCCGCAGAGGTCAAGACTAGCAGACGTGCGACACTGAATAGATCCATTAATCAGCTGGTTCCTTTAGAGATCCAGAGAAATGCAACGAATCTGGTGGATCGCAGCAAGGAACTAGCTCCAACACGAGTTCAACCTCTTCGCGCAGCGAAACGCAATCGCTTACAAAACTAGGGAAACGCGTGCTAGACACTCACACTATTGTCTCACTAATACGTTAGAATGAATTAGATACCACTAAAAAATTAACCAGCTAATTTCACTCCAGAAACTACCAATCAATATCGTGCGATCCAGGTAACTGTACAGTATTACGTATTTAATCATCTTATCACATGAATATCTACGACAGAGTCACTAATTAATGCGCTGAAGAAGCTGACTACTCCGTGAAAATACAAAAAATGCGGTGAACGATGATTTCGAGCAAGCTTCGAGAAAAAACTCAGCTGATTGGCAATGTGCCAGCTTTCTACGCCAAAAAACCCCATTCAAATGATACCGTAATCGTTGACCTGCGCATCTTGCGTGCGCAAAATCGTCTCCCAAAATGACGGAACGCGCCGACAGTCTCATTTGCCTTTTTGTGTGGTAACGGCAGCAGCCGTGTTTTATATGTTCATTCTCTGTGTTTACCTCATCTGCTCATATCCTGTTATTAACCATACGCTGTTATTAACTGCCATTGACTGGAAGTTCTGCGTGCTATGACAAAAACTATCCTATAGAGATCTGTGGTGCCGCCGCGAGAATCTCATCTTATGAGTTACGGCGATTGAAGATCAGTCTCGTCCCGGCGCCACGTCATTTTGTTGCGTCGTCGTGCTTCCGTTTCGTGAAGCCTGTAATTCGTCGTGTCCGCGAGGATTCTCGTCGTGCTGCCACAAATCTCGTCCCTTCGCCGCGGAGTTTCGTCGCGTCGGTGCTCGTCGCGGAATCTCGTCCCGTTGTAGCGGAGGGTTTTTCGCCGCGTCGCGTCGGTTCTCGCCGCGGATTCTCGCCGTGCAGCGGCGGGTCTCGTCGCTCCCCAGTATTTTCGTTGTGCGAATGAGAAAATTTCGCCATAGTACAAAAACCCTTCACTAATACAGCATACCATCAATGCAACGAATGTGTTTCGATCATTATTTTGACGCAAAGTGGAAGAAAATGCTATGAGATCAATCAATTTAACGAAGCATAATTGATTGCTGATCATTCAAAATTTACTTCGTTCCAACCTCACTGAAACAGTTTATTGTTTCATGATGATATCGTAAATTCGCTGTTTCGCGACAATCTATTCAGGTCTTTGCAAGTTTTTTCGTCGAATTAGTGCACTAATCCGTTAATACTATATCTAATACCTATGAGAAGTGGGGCGCTTCGGTTCGCGCCGCGGTGATTCGGATCGAGGGATACCTCGAAGGTGCGGGTCCTCTCCTGTCCCCATTACGGCGGCGCGACCCGCCATACTCCTTCGAAAATCAATATTCCGTTAATTGTAGTGATGAATGTATGAAATCGTCGCGTCGCCTAAATTTCCCACTGCGTCACCACAGCGTGTGTCGCGCCGCGGCGGACGTTGTCGCGTTGCGAGGTGCTGTCGCGTCGCGGCAGGCGTTGTCGCGTCGCGGCGGGCGTATTCGCGTTGCGGTAGCCATTGTCGCGTCGCGGCGGACGTTGTCGCTTCGCGAGGTGCTGTCGCGTCGCAGCGGACGTTGTCGCGTCGCGAGGTGCTGTCGCGTTGCGGCGGGTGGTGTCACGTCGCGGCGGGCGTCTCCGTGTTGCGGCAGCCATTGTCGCGTCGCGGCAAACTTTGTCGCGTCGCGGGGTGCTGTCGCGTCGCGGCGGATGTTGTCGCGTCGCGGCGGACATTTTAGCAGAACTCTCATTGCATTACTTTCACATTCGCTGAGCCAGTCCCATGTCATTCTCCTTCGTCCTTCAAATCGACGAATCATTTACAGAACCGTGGAAAATTTCTCGAACGATTGATATCAACTACGGTGTATTCAAAACGATGGATGTCTTGGAGGTGGCCAGTAAGTCGAAAGGTACTCCCGATTCCGATACGTCGGAATCAGGAGAGCGTCGAGTCCCTGCTCAGCCCACATCGTGGGCAGAGGAGGTACAGGCCATGGATCCCATGGAGCCTATGGACGATAGTTCGTCCTGCCTTAATCCGTCATCGATGGGAAATAGTACGTCACACTCTTCTAGTAGTACGTCATCTCCTCCCAACGCTGTCTCGGTCAAGGAACTCATGAAGATGGTGGAGGAAGACGCTGCCAAACGATCTTCAGCGATGTCATCGGCCGGCCTTCGTTTAATACAAGCGATCGGCGATCTGAAAGACTTCGAAGATCTCGGCCAAGTTAATACGTCGCTACTGGTGGAAGACAACCCTCTGGAGCAACATCCGTCCGCTGTTAACATCAGCTCGACAGGACCAGTAACTGAAAATAGCTCCTACTACGTGGACTACCGCCCTCTTCAAGAGCTCACCGGAAGACAATTGCGTACAGTGTTCGAGTTCATCACCGAGCCAGGCAAGAGAGAAGCTCTCTCAGAGCTCAAGTCTTCTTTCGACGGGAAGTCCATAGTGGTCGAGGACAGAGACAGGATAGCCTCCGTTAGGATAGCTACTGCAGTGAAAACACTCTCCACCCTGGTCGACTCCGCCATACGCTCGTTTACACGACTCGCTGACTACTTGAAGTCCAACAAAACCCGCGATATCACGTATTCAGTATTCACCGCTTGGATCGATGAACTACTCCACTCTATCGTCGCGATCACGAACCAGCGCGAAATAATTCAAGAAATCCTTGTTCCGCGTGTTTTCGCCGCATCGAGGAACCTTCACTACTTGCGGCTAGCCATGCATGCGTTAGGAGTCACACAAACGATCGTTGAGGAGCAGCTCATGTTATCAGCCGCCGTATCCGCCCATGCATTCCGATACGTGAGTGCCATGCAAACGTATATGTGCGCCAACATCGTCGATGAATCCAAAGCCCCGGTTCCGCCGGCTGTGAAGACTTTCCTGAAGGATCAGCCTGGTTTTCCAGGAGAGTTCAAAGCCAATACTATTTCGTACATGCAAGCACTGCAGTGGTGGAGATCCGATTATTCCGTTCTTCTTGCAAAAGAAGCAGCTCAGAAACACCTCGAGGATGCGGAACGTCCTCCTTCCACCGCATCTCAACCTCGCTCTCGTAATACGTCTACCTCTCGGAAAGAGTTGGAAACGCGTTCGCACAAGATGACATTTTCTTCCGCTGCCCCCCAGGCTGGGTCACGACACCCTGAGGACTATGCCTGCTCAGCCGGATCGAGACCCAGGAGAGAGTCGAATACTGGATCAGAGAGGAAAAGGAGATCTGGTTTCCGTAGTTCGTCGAGACAATCAAAGAGGCGCAGCTCCAACTCCGATCGCTCAACCGCAGTCTCTCAGAGGATCGTTTCGAGTCATCGCTCTTCGGAGACAGCTCCTAGCGAAGACGACTGGTTGCGTAAGTCTAAGCCGTACTACGTCATGCCGAATGACCACAGCGAATCAGCTAGCCAATCCAGTCGACCCGCACGTACCAAGCGACTTCTGCCATGCACGTTCTGCTCAGAGAACACTCATCCTTCAGCGGAGTGCCACAACTGTCGCAGTCTCCGTGCTCGGGCGAACACACTGATTCGAAACCGGAAATGCATGATATGCCTCCAACATCACTACGGAAATTGTGTAAGAGGGAAGCGATGCTGGATCTGCGACAAATACGGGCACCATCAAGCAATATGTGTGCGAAATCGTCATGCTTCTGCTGATGTGGGAGTGCCAGATCAAGAGTTCTATGGGCAGTTATACAAGGACACATACATCGCGCCTCCCCCAGGTGCCCGAGTTCAAAAGCCGTACAATGTAGATCCACCTCGCAGCCGTCATCGTCACGAGCCAAGCCGACGACAAGCGTAATACGTTGAAGTCCCTCGCCGATTAGTGTGGAGACAGCAATCTTCCATAGGGCTCCTTGGGACTAAAAAACGCTATCGGTTTTGATCGCTCAAACGAGCACTAAAAAAGAGTAATACGTCAGTAATAGGTTTTATATGATTTTTTGTATTTTCGTTTTATCAAAGTTTTATTTTAACTGTGTTATTGTTTTTAATTACATGTTTTCCCGGTTCTTATTTACAGGAAAGACAGATCTGGTTGGATGGCGTCTTGCCTGTGTTGATGCTGGTAAACCCGGTGGCGGGTATCCCCAGTTATCTCTGAAGATATCCGGGCGAATGTTTTTGATTAACCTCGTGCCATTCATTCATGATCTATTGATTCTGTTGATATTTTATGATTGCTCTGTTTTTTTAAAATGATGTATTCATTTCATTACATTTCATGGTTTTCCTCGTGTATCCCAGTAGCGTCACCGCCAGCTAAAAGAGCCTTTCAAAAAATACTACATCTCAGTAATCCTGGCGGTGTAGACTGTGCTGCTTAGTCTTTTACTAGGTAGGCAAAATTCATAAAACGGTCAATTCTGCAGCTCGCATGGTGGTCATAAGGCCCCTGCCAGCTTGTGGCCTTATTGGCCGGGAGTGTCGCGTAATGCGACGTTCTTGGTCGCAGGTCACTCGGGGCCATGTGACCTGCCGAGCCTGTAGGCGGGCGCGATCGGGGCGTGCCCAGGCCCTGGCTGTTGGTGGCTACGACGGCATTGCCCGTCGTCTAACGTCCTCTCCACCGCGAGGTGGAGCCCAGTGGAAATCGGCCTGTCCCTGTCGGCGCGAGTCGGCAGCCCCATCATCACTTTCCCCGCGGCCCCGTAGGATCGCCACTGGCTGCCAGCCCGAGCGCTCTAAGTCCCAAGTTCTTCGGAGCTCTGGGGCAAGCTCACGTTCAACAACCCCACAATAGGATCCAGGCAACGGCAGGGCAGAAATGACCTAATGAAACGACTCATCGATGATTTATGGAAAATCTACGATTTTGGCAGCACAGCCATCCCACCGCTATTACGTGAAACCACATATTAAACTATGAAGGGTTCAATAAATGGATGAGTGACTAAAATGGTGTTCTGTACAATTAGGGACTGTCCTCTCCAATGTTTTCCTTCTTGCTTGGTCGATTGCAATCGACCGTCACACGGCCGGAAGTGAACGGCGGCGCCTGCGTGCCACCCGTCTGAGGCCAATCAAGAGGTCATCGATTGATGACCGGAAGGCCACCCACAGGCCTACCCTCAGTGGGATAATACGTGAGACCCTGGTAGAGAGAAGGGTCATATTAGGAATTAGGCACCCAAAACCACCACCGATTAGCAACAATAGGTCTAGAAACTTCAACAGACGTAGCAGCAATCCTACAGGCATACCCATATGGCACCGAGGAAACTACACAGGATAGATGGGTAAACAGCATACCCAACAGGGTATTCATCGTTATGAGCATAAGATAGTTGAGCGTTTGACGGACAAAAATTAACATTCCTAGGATCGGACACTTAGGCAGTAGAGTATATCAGTTGAATAAAAATTTTCGAGTATTCGAATAAACAAACTATTCGAAAAATTGACTTTTTCGAATAGTCGAATATACGAATTATTCAAAAAATTGACTTTTCCGAATAGTCGAATATACGAATTATTCGAAAATTTGACTTTTTCGAATAATCGAATAATTCGAAAATTCGCTTATTCTGCCGAATATTCGTTTTCTGAATATTCGTTGACATACTCTTTTAGGCAGGCTTGCTTGGACTTTGACAAAGAGTGAACTATACCTAGGTTCTAAAATATAAATCTTCTCGAATCGCGAACCGACCTCGCAAATGTGTGCGTGGAGCAGGTGATTAATTTAGGACCAAGCCTTTATTCACTCCTCGTCATAGTCCCAAAAAAGATACATAGTATAGCTGTACACGAACGAAATTTTCGAAAGATTTTTCGAAATTTTTTTCGATTTCGAAAACGCTTCTGGAACCTTAGGTTACGCTGTTTCGTTATTGCTCGGGGCGAGTTGTCGTGGGCGTGAGCGAACGACTCGCCTGCTCGAATAAGTTGTGCTTGGGACCAGGCATGTGCGAAAAACTTTGAAACCGAAAAAACCGAAAAACGAAAAATTTTCGATTTTGAATTCGAAAAATTCCGAAAAAACCGAAAAATTGTCTTTTGAAAAGTCTTATTTTCGTAATCACATGTTTTTGATTGGAAAATCAAGGCAACGTAATCGAAAGGCTCCGAATAATGACAGAATCATGCTTTCTTAGTGAAACAAAAGCATACGCAATCAACGTATTAATGTGAGCAATTTCACCCTTGTTTCAGTGTTGAATCATTACAAAATTGCAGCGCTGAACACCCTCTAAAAGTCTCATTGTGAACTTTTTGTTCAGAACTGCGGTAGTTCTCTGAACAATCTGTGGGCTCGAATGTCGTCCTTAACTATATAAAAAAACGAATTCGTAGAAGTTGAAAATCGTGGGCAAGTCACAGATCAAAACGGAACAAACTTTGCACAGTGACGAACATCAATAGTTCTCGATGTATGGCACGAACTTCTTGCGCTGTCATATTGAAATTAAGTGTGGGTGATCTCGTCGAGGTCAGCACTGACCAGTAGCTCAGTCTCTCGGCGCTATTGGACGTTAATGGCCGCGACGCAACCACACGCTTTCGTGGAGTCTACACAGGGGTTAGGTTCAGCCACTTTTGCTGGATGGAACTATACATGATGCCGCTCGCCCAAGAATGTTTTCATTCGCAGGTTTTTTTTGATATGGATCGATGCAGGGAGCAGAAAAATTTAGTTTGGCTCCCGCTTGGAAATTATGGGCCTCCAAAGAGCAATTCTCGACGTCTTTTTCATGAACATCTTGAATGAAAACGAAATTCCTCATCTCGAAGCAGTGCTCACAAAGATTTCACTTTTGATGTCTCAACCGTTTACGGAAGGTCTGGTGCCCTATACAGCAAGGCATGCTTGAAGAGAACGTAAAAACCGTGTTTTTGTACTGAAAGAGGGCCACTTTTTCTTACGTTGACTTTTGAGCGTGGAGGAGTTGACCGCTATGAAGGATGATATCTATATCTGCAATCGAGCGGCTGAGCTCGCTAATCAGTACTTCCTTGACTTGATTACTTCATGTTATCACAACCTCGTGGTTCTGGGGGCGGAAAGGGGACATAAGGCGTTTCGGTGACCTCAGAACGCCTGTTTGCATCCGGTATTTCGCCATTCCTAGCTCTTTTTAAACCGCTTTTTCGACACTGAGAGCATAGAATTCTTCTCGCCTATCATTTTACGACTAACAGTCATTGAGAATGATTATCGTGTACGCTGCCTTTAAAGTACCTATGCAGGTTATCAGCATTGCGGAATCGATTAGCGTTATTATTTAGACTGGTGATGTTCCGCCTGTCGGATTTCATATTTTTGCTTCTTCGGGGGATTATTCCTGAAAGTTATAACCATGCTCAAAAGATGCGCCGTAGTCGCTTTAGTCTGCTGATAAACAGGAATTCCAAGAAATTTAGACCCAGTGAATCTGAGTCTTCTTCTGAAAGAGAGGATATACTTAGAGTTGGCGCAATCATTTTAGTCTGATTAATGGACGGGGCTGCGACGGTGGATCACTCTGTGCGAATCGAAATCCCATTCTTCAGTGAGGCCGCCAAACCCGCACGGCCAACCGCCTGGTCCATGCGTCAGACTAAAATGAAAACGGAAACAATACAGGCGAAAGAGATGGAACAAATTGTGAAGCATTCAATAAGCACCTTTCGCACGGTAAGACGCCCATTAATTATGTCCCACTGGCGAACCTCTCCCCTAAACAAGAAAATGTAGGAATTGTAAATTGAGGAGACAAGTAGGTGAACGAAACGCAACAAAAACAAAGCAAAAGCAAGCAAGAAATAACAAAAACAGTTAAAAAAAAAGCAAAAGCGAAACAAACAGGAAGCAAGAAAAGCATTAACAAGAACACAAGAACAAAACAAAAAACAACACAAACTAACTATGCTTACCTGCTGATCAATCCCGGGATGGCCATTGACGAAATCTTCGGAAGTCGAATGTTTGTTGGTCAATTTTTGCCGCGCCGACGGTTCGAAAACGCCCGAACAGCGGGCGTTCATCGAGTGTGGCGTTGGAAACAAAATGACTCAAACTGAGGGAAAAATGGCCTTGCTTTCCCCCCAGTAGATCCCTAATTTTTCCATACATCCCTGCTGGCTTCGAGCGGCTCGAAAATGGTGAAGTTTAAGAGCCGCCAGAAAAGTTGCCGTAAGTGACCTCGCCCTCCGAGGCAACTCCCAAGCAAGTTTCAGAGGTTTAATTCTTAGAAGATCAGGGATCACGGTGGATTCTCGGGGGATCCCACGCATTCAATGCTGATCTAGGCTACAGTAGCTCCACAAAGGGCCATCGCTCGTAGCTTTCATAGGACTAAGCGACAGTAGCATGGCGAGGCAGGCAGTATTATGTAAAGTGTGCCCGAATGAGAATCGCGGCCCACGCGGCTGGCGTACTTGGCAGGCGGCCGTCGCATGTGCCGCCCTCGGACGAGTATTGGATTTCAACGACGGCCGTCCCCTCTCCGACCGTCAGCTGAGCTGATTGATCGGCGCAGTGCTTGCTGCCAGCCGGGTGGCTTTTCCGTCCGAACCTTCTAATCACTAATTATACCTCACCGAGGCCCACCGCTCCGCTACTGGTGATAACCGAAATCGACAGGTCACTAGAGATTTTCCAGAGGGTTAGCTTCATAAAACTAGGCGACAATAGCTTCACATCGGGTCGGCGCTATTAGCTCCACAAAGGTAGGTGATAGTAGCTTGACATGGTCGGCGTCAATACAATACCGCCCGCGACTTTGGGAAAAACGGCGTTTTCGGCGCTTTTTTCAGCCGGAAAGGGCCGCTTTCTCATAACTTCGTTGAAAGCGGTCCGTTTGTGACGTCAGGGGCATATTTAGAATCAGCATCAAGAGCTCTTCATTTTGAGCCCGCACATGTCTTACCCGGCAAACAAGGCATATAGGGTTAACACAATCAATCGAGTGTACGAAAACTGAAGCTAGATATCAATCTGGTGTAGATATTTGACTTCATATCGACCGTGCAGATGAAGGACGAGTTATACACAAGTATGATAGACCAATTTATGGAGGAGGCGAGAGTGAAAATTAATGATTTTTAGCCGCATCGACGCCCCGGCAGACACAGTCATCGTCATTCGCTCGGGCTCAGGGTGCCCGCGATCACAACTACGCTTGGGATAGACTCTTTCAAAACAGTTAAAACCTCTCTGGAGGCATTTCCCGTCTAGTGCCACCCCTGTGATTTTGGCTTTGAAAAACGACCCTCGGTCACCGACATCCCTTTCTCGGCTCAAACGGGACCAATCGACCTGCGACTCGGCCCACCGCATTACTTTTTTAACCTCTTTCGAATAACAACTGCGCGAGCCTAATCCGGAAAATTTTCTTTTTCACATTTTTGGGATGTGCTAAAACAGCGTTTTTTTCCCGTTTTGCGCCCCGGCAGACACATTCATCGTCATTCTCTTGAGCTCAGGGTGCCCGCGATCACAACCACGCTTGGGATAGACTCTTTTGAAACAGTTAAAGCCTCTCTGGAGGCATTTCCGGCCTAGCGCCACCCCTGTGATTTTCGCCTTGAAAAACGACCCTCGGTCACCGACGTCCCGCTCTCGGCTCAAACGAGACCAATCGACCTGCGACTCGGCCCACCGCATTACTTTTTGATCCTCTTTCGAATAAGCACTGCGCGAGCTCAATCCGGAAAGGTCAAATTTTCGCCACTCTCACGTGTGCCAAGTCCATTTTCCCTTCAAGCAAAACTTTAGGAATATGTGAAGAATGTGTTTTCGACGTATACCTGTTCACCTTTCCTGCTCCACAAACAGATTGACTCAAATTTTCTCCTTTCATGTTTCTGAGCATATAGCAGTTCAAATATCGAAGCAATAATACGGCTTCAGATTGTGGGTGCTTCTTTACCATTCTCCATGCGTTCAAGTTGTTGATTTGAACAGTGCATTGATGAGGAACAGCACCGTCGTTGCGAGAAGGTACGCTCAAATGCTGCGGATCCGCGAGCGCGCGCCTCTGAAGGAAGCGACGTGATGCAACTCTACGCAACATTATACTTTTTTCGTATTGTCATTCGTATTTGAATTTCCTTCTCTGTCATTAACGTGATGTTATTCAAGAAAAGGAAAGTGGCCTCGAAATACAATGAACTCCAAACAGTGACGTGCACAGTACTAAAAATTGTAGAGCAAACTTAGAGTGCAATTTGCCAACTTATGGGTGTTAATCCGTTGATGGGAAGCCCATGACTCATCATTCAACGCCTATCGCCACATTCGGCGTTTCGTCTGGCAACCCTCGTCTATCACGCGCGCGTCTGGCGTCTTCTCGACCGCCATTGTCTATAACTTGAACTCTGGGTCTCCAACGTACGTGGGGCTCTCTCATCTGTCTTGGGCCATCGTACTCAGAGAAGTCCAAGGACGATCCGCGGCGCTTTCGCAGGATCTTCCGCGGCCGACGACCGGACGATCCTTCACCGAATCAGCGGATGCGCCGGCAATGCGCCGCGTACCATCCTGCTAGCGCAGCGGATCGTCCTGCAGGCGCCGCGGATCGTCCTGACAGCCGCCGCGGATCGTCCTTTTGAATAATGTTATCCAGCCCACCTTGATCGACTCATTGGCCGTGGGACAGATTTTGGCATTGGAGTACGCTTTTCGCGCTAGCATTCCATACTTCTCAGAAAGCATCAATATCACAATTTTGCAGGACTTCTCCATCGTACGAGTTAATTTCAAGAGTAGAACAGCTCGATTAGCATGCATAACTGGATTCGATATAGTTTAGCTGTACAACTGTGAAATGTATCGCTGAAGAAGTATTGTGAAAATATTATATTTTATTGCAATATTTTAGACATCGGTGATGTATAATTATGATTATGAACAAATGATTAATGTGTGATCATGAGCTGCAAATTCCCGAAATCGAGAGCTCATAATTTATGACTCTTAAGCAACAGCTTTGTAATATTAGTTTAGACTGAAGACCTGTAACACTTGTCGAAACCAGTTCTACATGTCAATTGAGCTGTTTTACTTCTGAAAAGAAGTCGTACGGTATAGCAATCCTGCGAAATTGTGACACTGATGCTTTCTGAGAAGGGTAAAAGGCTAGCGCGAAAAGCGTGCTACAATGCCGAAATCTGTCTCACGACCAATGAGTCGATTGGGGGTGGGCGTACTGACTCTGTTTCCATCTAATTGGCCATCCTAGAGGTCAGAGAACCCATACGCCTGTCAGCGGCAAAAGCGACAGTTGCGGCGGCGATCGATTTAATTTTCTGGTTATGGTAAGCGGCACTGTGGGCATTTTAATTGCGTAAGAAAAACACTGAGCGAGAATATAGGGACTGCGCTCTACTAGAATATCCCACTCGATGGAAACAGAGTTCATGTACTGTGCTTCTCTGCGTCAAATTCCGGTCCTCTGAGTTAAATTCCGCTCAGCAATTGCGTATTGAGACGCTTCGCGGCCGCACGGGCTAGAGCCGGACGAGATTTCGGAGCCGTAGCCGACCAGCTGATTGTAGGTGTTTTTTTCATTTTCTTCATTTTCTTGGCTTCTGTGACTAGATCCGTCCTTCTGTGTTTCTTCATATATTAAAGTGTTATATCTAAATGCACACCAAATTTTTCCTTCCGGTTTCCTGATTCCTCCACTCTTTCCTCGATGAAATGTAAAGAAAGCCACTAATAGATATATTAAGTCTGAATCCAGCTTCGCCACACTTCCAATATCACCGCATTGTTCAATACAGACACTTCTGGTAAAACTGCATCAATTTCTTGGGGTTAAAAAAAGCCGATTAGGTTGCGATTCCAAAGTTATTGTGTGAAAAAAACCGTTGACAGTCTCTACGATGGCCCAAGACAGATGAGAGAGCCCCACGTACGTTGGAGACCCAGAGTCCGAGTGATAGACAGTGGCGGCCGAGAAGACGCCAGACGCGCGCGTGATAGACGAGGGTTGCCAGACGAAACGCCGAATGCGGCGATATGCGTTGAATGATGAGTCATGGGGATGAGCTGCCCATCAACGGATTAACACCCATAAGTTGGCAAATTGGACTCTAAGTTTGCTCTACAATTTTTAGTACTGTGTACGTCACTGTTTGGAGTTCATTGTATTTCGAGGCCACTTTTCTTTTCTTAAATAACATCACGTTAATGACAGAGAAGGAAATACAAATACGAATGAAAATACGAAAAAAGTATAATGTTGCGTAGAGTTACATCACGTCGCTTCCTTCAGAGACGCGCGCTCGCGGAGCGGCGCAGCATTTGAGCGTACCTTCTCGCAACGACGGTGCTGTTCCTCATCAATGCACTGTTCAAATCAACAATTTGAACGCATGGAGAATGGTAAAGAAGCATCCACAATCTGAGGCCGTATTATTGCTTCGATATTTGAACTGCTATATGCTCAGAAACATGAAAGGAGAAAATTTGAGTCAATCTGTTTGTGGAGCAGGAAAGGTGAACAGGTATACGTCGAAAACACATTCTTCACATAATCCTACAGTCCCGCTTGAAGAGAACATGGACTTGGCACATGTGAGAGTGGCGAAAATTTGACCTTTCCGGATTGAGCTGGCGCAGTGCTTATTAGAAAGAGGATCAAAAAGTAATGCGGTGGGCCGAGTTGCAGGTCGATCGGTCCCGTTTGAGCCGAGAGCGGGACGTCGGTGACCGAGGGTCGTTTTTCAAAGCCAAAATCACAGGGGTGGCGCTAGACGGGAAATGCCTCCAGAGAGGTTTTAACTGTTTTGAAAGAGTCTATACCAAGCGTGGTTGTGATCGTGGGCACCCTGAGCCCGAGCGAATGACGATGAATGTGTCTGCCGGGGCGCCAAACAGGGGAAAAAACGCTGTTTTAGCACGTCCCAAAAATGTGAAAAGTCGAATTTTCCGGATTGGGCTGGCGCAGCGCTTATTCGAAAGAGGATAAAAAAGTAATGCGGTGGGCCGAGTCGCAGGTCGATTGGTCCCGTTTGAGCCGAGAACGGGACGTCGGTGCCCGAGGGTCGCTTTTCAAAGCCAAAATCACAGGGGTGGCACTAGACGGGAAATGCCTCCAGAGAGGTTTTAACTGTTTTGAAAGAGTCTATACCAAGCGTGGTTGTGATCGTGGGCACCTTGAGCCCGAGCGAATGACGATGACTTTGTCTGGGCGTCGATGCGGCTAAAAATCACTAGTTTTCACTTTCGCCTCCTCCATAAACTGGTCTATCATACTTGTGTATAACTCGTCCTTCATCTGCACGTTGATATGAAGTCAAATATTTACACCAAATTGATATCTAGCTTTAGTTTTCGTACACTCGATTGATTGTGTTAACCCTATATGCCTTGTTTGCCGGGTGAGACATATGTGGCTCAGAATGAAGAGCTCTCGATGCTGATTCTAAATATGCCCCTTGCATTCCAAACGGACCACTTTGAACGAAGTTATGATAAAGCGGCGCTTTCCGGCGGAAAAAAGCGCCGAAAACGCCGTTTTTCCCAAAGTCGCGGGCGGTATTGTAGCTACATGAAACTAGGCGACAATAGCTAGAGTTTTTCACCACCTAGCTTTACAAATTCACCATTGTCTAGCTACGACCTGTCCAATTTCGTACTTGTCGCCCCGGAGCTCCTCGGCGACAAGTGAATTCTTCTGGGACTACTAGCCAGCGTTTGCCAGAGTAGGTGCCCCGAGTTTGCGCCAACCTCCAACGTGGAACGCAGAGTCTCATTAGGATCCCTGCCGAAATTATGTAAATAAATATCAGGCCGCTCGCCTAAAATCCAACATGTGGCTTTTATCGGCTTGATCATGATCAAAATACTGAAAGCCATAATGTGGCGGTGCTCTGATTTATCGGTTTGCAAGTTATAGCCGAGATAAGCGGCTTTTCAGAAACTTCTGAAAAACCATATTAAACTTGAATGAACACCTGTTAGGTAGCGATTTTCGGCTGGAATTTTGCCCCCTGACTCAGGCAAACTGATATTAGCAAGGGACTAGCGAAAGTCCAGTCTCCGCCCCATTTTCTTCGATGCAGGCTCAAGGCCGATCAAGGGAGCACTGCTGCTAGGTGTGTGGTCGCACGTGATTGGTCAGGGCCGTGTCTGTCCATTAGAGATTTAGACTCCCTTGCTGATTCAGAATGACCACCGCTCGACATCTATTCCCTTGCTCTTGCTGCGCTAGACGAGGCGTCGCGATGATGTCTTAACCCCACCCACTCTGCGCTGTGATTGGTTCGATGAGCACACTTCCCTTGCTGCTGTCACAGTTCAGCCCCCTTGCTGATTCCGGATTTGGATAGGTATCCCCCTTGCTAATATTGCTTTCGGAACAGCCAATAGGAAGAGTTCACCTCCCTTGATGCTGTTGTCTCTCCTATTCCCTTGTATTCCCTTGAAATTGCAACGCTCTCCCTCCCATGACTTCTGGCCCCTTGATGTTGGTAGAGGGGTCCCGCAGCGAATTCGGCTCTGCGGTCCCCTTGCTGCTGGCGTGACTGAAAAAAATCGATGATTTACGCTAACGATTAGCGTCATGTGATGTCATCCTGTTCTAGTTAACCTTCTTTCGCTCTAACCTTTAATCTTCTTTATTATTTCTGGGCAAATCCAGTTTCTGTAGGTAGGCCTGTTAAGTATTCATGTTTGTGAACGTCCTTATCGTTCCCCATCCCCATTTTAGTCCAGAGTAAAGCAGTTTGATTTCAATGAAGTGATTTATATGACTTGAATTTACCGAACTGAACAAGAATTAGGGTGCTATCGCTGCAAAGGGGGCACTGTGGTATCGTACGTGGCCGCGCCCAGTTTTCCATGTGGTGACGACTTTCCTGATTAGGAGCTTGAATTGCGTGGCGCACTGTTAAATGGGCGTGGCCAAATACGATACCACATTAGCCCCCCCCTCTCTGCGATAGCTTTAGAATTGCTTTCGCAGTGCGAAATATAATTGAGAACCCATTCGGTCGGCCTTTCTGTGCATTCCAGTGCGAACGATACGGCGCTTCGGCACCGAGAAATTTCGGAGACGGAGCTCATTTTCCACCACCCATTCGCCCTTATAAAGATTTGAAATGCGGTGTTCGCGCGCTCGGGATAGAATTCGAATTTGATCGTGGCGTCTAATTATGGTCGTGGTCGTCATGATCAATTGAAATGAGCGTCAATTGTAAACAGGTCCAGTCGTGTCAATGTCTTGTCTTGACTTGTCTTTGAGTTGACACGACTGCTCGAACTCGTGCGTCAATTGTAAACAGGTCCAGTCGTGTCAATGTCTTGTCTTGACTTGTCTTTGTGTTGACACGAATGCTCGAACTCGAAATGCACTCGGTTCCATCCGCTACTCGACTCCGTTGATCAACCACTCATTCTCGACTTTTGTCTCTCTAGCAATGCACCGAGTAAATCTTGTTTCGAAGTAAAGTTTATGTACTTTTGCACTTGCTCTATTTCTGCTACAATACGTATTTACATAATTTCCCCTATAGGAAGTGAAATGTGCTTTTTTGAGTTCTACAAAGATAGTGTCGCTGCAGTATACCTATGAATTACGGGTTAATCCTTCTTTTACATCATTGATTACCACATTGATTTTGCCATACCTCTGCTTTTTCATACATACATATCCATTTAGTGAGTCCGCCCGCCTAAACGTACAAAAATGTAATTGATTCCATTCTTTTTGGATATTCACGTTTTCAAATTTGCAGAACTACTCGACCTGGAAATCCAGAGCACTGTTCTTGAGGGCCTTCGATACGCACATTGCTGTGGAAAAAGGTACTTGCGAGAGGTTCCCTTTTTTTCTTTGTTCTAATTTTCGGTATTTTCTAGTGATTTCCATCTCCACTTATTTCATTTTTTGGGTTTATTTTAACGGATTTTTTGTCTGGACTATTAAGAAACCTCACTTGATTATACGAGTTCCAGAGCTTACAAGTGAAGTATGCAAAGCGTAGGTCGGGTCTGCGGAAACGAAATGTATTGCTAGTACCTTTTGGGCATATATAGTCAAGGGGCTTTCAGAGCGACGTCGCTGCGAAATTCGCTGTCGCAAGGCCTGCACAAAGAATGTGGAGTGCTACATAGTACTGCGTAGCACTCCCCATCTTTTGGACAAGCCATGCGACAGCGAATTTCGCATCGACGCCACTCTAAGGCCTGTTTCAGAGTGCAATCGCTGGTCGCCACGATGGCATGTTTTAAATGCAGATCGACGTGCGACGCGATCTCGATCGATGCTCATGATTATTATCGTATCGCGTCGCGCAGCGATCGAACTCTGAAAGAGGCCTAAAAGCTCTTTAAGACTGCGCAGTACCCCGTCCCGAGCCGCTGGTTCCGAGAAGTTATGAGCCCAAAACGGTGGTTTGTTGTGGTTTTTGTACCTTCCAAAATGCTCTGTAAACTTTCGAAAACCTGGAAACGAACCTCATAATCGCGTTCAGCGCCCAAAACAACCAAAGCAAAGTTTGGGCAAAAGCACGTTTTCCGAACTTTTTGCAGACTTACAGCGTTTCGACTTGTACGGATTCTTGGTTGAGCGCTCACTTATATGAATTAGGTGTTTTGAAAGCGATTTGAAAAATGTTCCGGATTCGACTTCAATTCCCTCCTTGGGGTTTTTTTGGGCGCCAATCACGATTAAGATGTTGATTGTTGCTCTTTCGGAATAGACGACCTACTAAAGAATACAATCGAATTAGCATTGTTTGGACGTGGCCGACCGCTCGATTGGTCACATCAAACAGTTCAGTGTGTTTGAAAAATACTAAATCATTCGACTGCTCTAGTGGAATGCTCATTTCTCAGGAAATTTCTCTAGTGGTTCGTCTATTGCGAAAGAGTAAAGGGTTATTTGTCAATTTACCAAAGTTTTCAGCAGTTTGAGGGTGAAACGCCACATCCGAGATTTTCTTCTTCGAGACGGTTATCTTCTAGCTGTTTGGTGCAATAGTCGCTGTTCGCAATTTTGAACCGGAATTTCATTCGGATAACGACAATATTTCTTCGGATTGTGCAATTTCTCGAAATCGCATATTGTGGATTGGTTGGGGTAGTGCAGTCTTCAGAATCTCAGTATAATTATTATGGGGTATGGCATACTTCTGCGACACATGGTCGCGTCGCTCGGCACAACGAAAGCGACCGCCTGTTACCGAACTCCCGCCCTTTAAACATGTTGCTGTCGCAGTGCGCTACACAGCGACAGGCTTCCGCTGCAACCCACACGCGACAAATAAGAGCACCCGCGAATTGTACTAGATTGCATGCCTGTCGCTCATTACAGCGACAAAGCATACCAAACCCCTAAACCAGGAACAGGATCCGGTGTGGGGTGTGGAGCTTCATAGGGGGTCTGAACTGCGGAGGCGTTGAGGGAGGGGGGTCTGAGTTCAGCCGGGAGACGAAGTGGACCATTCCTTATACTTTCTTCAAAGTTTACCGAAAAAAAAAACAGAGCAAGTCACGGTCGTAAGAAACTGTCAAAATCGCTAAAAATTTGACCAAATCACGCCTCTGGAGGGGGATATCGGAAAATCGCTAAAAATTGAGCAAGTTACCCTTCTATGGGAGGTCTGAGTGAGGCCTTCTCCACACCTTCTGCAGTACCTTAGCTACAATAACCAGCTCTGTTTTCTGACGGAGCAATTAATTCCAAAAAACTATTCCAGAAGAGACCTCTAACTGAGTAGTGTAGATGGGCTGTTGGGAAGTGCAAAGCCATGGTAATGGATCGATGTTTTTCTAAGACATTTGTGTCGAACACATTTCTCTTGATTGGTAACAGGCCGTATGTGTTGCTTCCCCCTGAAGCACAAGGGGATATCCTTGCCTGGGATAGAATTGATGATTATGAAATGAATATCAGCAACTTTACTGTGATCGTGTTATCATCCGCTTTTCTGTAGAAAACCGATGATTAAACACTGCGGCTATAGCCTCATAACAGCCCCTTACCACAGAGCAAGGGGGGAAAGCTAAGTATGTAAGCCATTTCTCTTAGTTTTTCTTCATATAAAACGAAGATAACATGGTTACAGAAAGTCTCTAGAGTCCATTCCGTAGCCATCGATTCTAACCCCGGCTGGGATACCTTTGTGTTTAAGAAGAAGATGTGCAAACGATCCCAGGTTTCGCTTCAGTGTAGTTTTTCTACTTGTAAACAATGTTATTTCATCTTCAGTGATGTTTCTCTACATGTAAATGTTGCTATCTTATAGTACCCATCCCATGTGCAGGTGTATTTTTGGGTTTTCTTTACTATTGCTACAGTAGCGGTCATGAATCTTTTGCCATTGCATTTCTGTGGATACTGTTTTCACACATTTCTTCGCCAAGGTTCAGAGAAAATTGATGAAACTTCGATATGTTATAAGGCATCACAATCCTTGCTTAACACATAGCATGCTTAAAGGCAGTGGTCACGATGAAAAACGTCATCGAAAAAACTACAAAAATCAGCTTAGATCGAAAGCAGCTGAAAAAACTAGGAAGGTAGCGCGGTGAAAAACGGGCTAGAATTAGAGTGTCTAGGGCCTAAAGAAGCCACTTCGTGCACACGTGCACAGCGATGACGAAAAAGATCGCAGTCTCATGCCGAGCAGTCAAAAATCATCAACATTCAGAGGACGAAATAAATGCAAATTTAACGAGTAAAAACAGTTGAACAATGAAAGCATCACTATAGTCAATATTTTTGACTAGATGTGTACATAAATTCGAAGGTTCATTGATTGAAATTCAATTTCAAGCCAGCTGATGTTCTTGATATAAGAGGTCATCGATGCCGATGATGTGGAGTGGGCTCGTCCACCATCAAAAGACATGAAAGTTCAGGCTTCAAATTTGGCCCAAAACTGTGGTTTTCTCGCGATTTTTTCTTATAGGTCCTACTACTCGAGACCCAGAAAAGGGTTTAGAGAGAAAAAGACGACAAGCATATTTGATCGCGACCACTGCTTTTAATTAAGTTTTGCATGTGCAGTTCTTGAATATGGAAATTATTTGCATTTTTCTTTTGATATTTCAAATGAGGACTATTCCCTCAAAACATGGATAATACAATTCCAAACCCGTAGCAGTTATTTGCCATCAGAAGATCTTCTGATTCGTAGTAAAACCTTGTGAGAAGATAATCTCTATCCAAATTTTTCTGAAGACCGAAAACTAAACATATTATGGCATGTTTTTGAAATTTACCCCTATAAAATTAATTGCTCGACAACCCATCTAAAATATGTACTTTATGGACTTTGACGAAGTACAACTGGTACACGAATTTGGCCCTTTTTCGTTAACTTCGAGGAGGGATACTTAAAGGCAGTGTTCACGATAAAAAATGTGTTTCATTTTCCACTAGGAATGGGTAGTGGAGGGGCACACTGTAACGCTGACGTTGAAAAAACGCATGAAAACGAGCTAGGAAAAGCTCCAAAACAGCTCGAAGTTGCCATTTAGAGCGCAAGGCAAACCCAAAAGCGCAACACACGCCCACCGACGTAAACAAATGAATGCTCGAGATCGTGAGATGAGCGATTGTTTCCCATCGAAGGCCCCGTTCTTCCCTTTATTCTCAGTTTCTCTCTTTACTCAGGTCAACTCGCATACATCGGCTGCAAAAGACGGAAGTTACAAGCTCTGGACAACTCGTCCACCATGTTTCCTTAGCTCAGTTTTTGAGGGACCATAACTCCGTTCCCAGAAGGTCTTGTACGATTTCAGAGACATCATTGGAGTCAGCATGAGGCCGTTTTCAAGATAGGGGAAAAACAGAAAAACGATTTTTATCGTGAACACTGCCTTTAAAGGCAGTGTTCACGATGATTTTCGTCCCCGAGTTCTTTTTACATAAAACAATGCTTTGGCCTCCAAATGTTGCCAAAATTACGAAGAAACAGCGGGAAACGCAATAAAACGTCGTCTTTCATTCCATAACATGGACTAGTTGTCCGGTTCGATGAACATGTTCATGGTGGTTGTCACCGGTGGGAAATTGGGTCAATCGAACATAGAAGAATATTCAATGCAAACCAAAATTTTTTAGGGCCCTAAGGCAAGAACGGAGCAATAGGGAGTAGAGAATTGCGAAGGACGGGTCCACAAAAGATTTCTTTGTCACAACAAACACTTCCTGTGATACTTAAAGCCACAGTCCAAGCTCGGGGGTAATTTTCGATATTATACTCCAGCTGCCATGTATAGCAACGCTGCTCAGCGCGGAATCTCGATTCGCTCAAATAAGCGAGAAAAAGCGAGGAAAAAGTCGGCCACGCCTCCTTGAAAGAAAAATGGGTGACGCCCACCGACAAGCTTTCGATCTCAGTAGGGAAGAGAAGCGCTATTGATTTCCTTCAGAATCTATGTTCTTCTACTTGTTTTCGGTCTTACTTTATATTGTGACCTGTTTCAGAACGAAGGCTGCGAATAGCGAGAAAAAACAGGCTCGAGACAACTCGTCCGCCAAATTATCGCCATTCAAATTCGTAATCTTTGAGGAGCCATAGCTCCGTTCGTAGTGAGTTCTGAGCGATTATGCACGCATCGTTGTGATCAGTGTGAAATTTCCTCCAAGATAAGCAGAAAAGCAAAAATTCGATTCTGAGGTTGGACTGTGCCTTTAAAGTGTCTTTCACAGTCTGCCGGACGACGCCTTCCGGCACCTTATAAGATAGGACTGCAGCGTCGGTGCGGCCCGCATTGCGGTGTCGGCCGACCGACGTCTCAGTGCGGTGAAATCATTGACACGACGTCGGATCAAGTTATGACAGGTTAGAACGTGTTGTTTTCGCCTTACGTTTTGTACTGATGAGTCGGAACTGACGGTTGTTCACCACAGCTTCCCTCGCACTGCGGCTCCCTTCTAATGTGCCGAACGACGTCGTCCGGGAGACTGTGAAAGGGGCTTAAAGGCAGGGTTCATGATAAATTTCGTCCTCGGTTTTTGGCCGGAAATCGAAAGTTCAGAGTCTCATTGGAGCACTGTGGTCGAAAGAACAAACGAAAACGAGCCAGAAAGAGCTCCATACGGCTCCGAAGTCTGCTCGCACTAGCCCTTTCGCTCGCGGTCGAGTTTGTCGACGTGAACGAAGGAACACTGGAAATCGCGAAATGAGCGATGGTTTTCGATCAAAAGCCCCGTTCTTCCCTTCATTCTCGACTTCTCTCTTTACTCAGGCCAGCTGGCATACATCGGCAGCAAAAGACGGAAGTTACAAGTCTCGGAAAACTCTTCCACCATGCTTCTCTAGCTCAACTTTTGAAGGACCATAACTCCGTTCCCAGAAGGTCGTGCACGATTTTAGTGACATCGTTGTAATTAGCATGGGACCGTTATCAAGAACAGGCCAAAAAACAGAAAAACGATTTCCATCGTGGACACTGCCTTTAAGAGGCGGGGTGATACGTAAGGATTTCGCGTACTTCTGAATCGTTTTTCTCAATTTCTACGTCATTTAAGTTCTACTCTGAGGTCACTTAATCAATGTAGCGAATAATCTCAAATCGAGGATTATCATGAACACTGCCTTTAATAGATGCAAAATTGCATAATTTCGTGTCGAATTCATTTTGAGAAAAATTCTGGTAGAGATTATTTTCTCACAAAGTAAGACAACGGTTCAGAAGAGCTTCTAATGAAGAATATGCTCCACGGATTTGGGTTATTAATAGCTTTGTTTCAAGGGTATAGTTCAATTTTGAAGTTTTACCACAGGATTATAAATTAATTCCATATTTAAAAACTATGACCTCAAAATCCTAGGCTTGTGTATCTCTAAAGCAAGGCATGTGATACCCCACAACATACTAAAGTTTCATCAAGTATTGCTAAGCCCAGGCCGGGAAAGATATAAAAACAGTATCCGCGAAAAGGCAATGCCAATACATATGCTTATGATATCTACACCTGTGGTATCTGTAAAGGATACAGAAATCTGTAATGTTTTTTGTTTCTATATTATAAATCTCACTCTTACTTTGTTTCACTTGTTCTTTGTTCTTTGTTTTTTGCATTTGTTATTGTTACGATGCTTGCCATGCTCTCTCTCTCTTCCCATGTTTGAAATCACATCATAATTCGTCTCTCTAGCCATTCTGTTTTGTTCGTTTTATCACATCTGGTCTTTACTTGCATGTCGATGGAACCAAAGAAAAAAAGAAGTCATGAAACATAACTTTAATAAGGAATCTCTGAAAGATAGCAACCTCTTAGTAGTTTATTGTAATAAAATAAATATGTCATCCTACGAGTTCTTGATGTTTTGTAGATTGAAAAAGAAGAGAAGATAATGTTGAAGAATTTAAAATGAGATTTAATGGACTGAACAAAATGAAGATTATGTAGAATAATCTAAAATGAGATTTTATCGATTGAAAAAAGAACAAGATCATGTAACTATAATACTCTAAAAAAATTAATAAACGGTGAGGAGAGCCGAGTAATAATAGAACTTCCTCGGCTCACTCCGAAAACCTCCGCGGTCGGCCCTACATTGGCACTAAAGGGTGAGCCGAGGTGAATTTGGTGCCGCCCGAGTATGTATCCTCGGCTCGCCCTGTATTCGCCGCTCGGCCCGCCCTCCACGACTGTCTGAGCAAATCATGGGTTGTCTCGACCAACCCACATTTTGCGTACGTGAATCAAAGGTGGTGGGTTATCCAACCCAAACCCATTTTTCCAACCCAGGTCTGCAAAACCCAGAGTTCGCGCCAACCCATTTTTCAATGATGAATCCGGCCTCACGTATGAGCAAAATGATTAGTAAAGTTCACAAAAACCTATGAGACCATGAAAAACTAAGAGAGAAACACCACGTTGAAATAGGAGCCAGGAAGGATCCCAATATGTCCGCGGATGCATCTAAATCACAGAACTTTTACTAATATTTGGATGGCCAATTGTAACGTAAAGCTGGTCAGAAATTAGGAGGATCGCCGTATGATATGTGACAGAGTCCGCAGCCATGCAGCCGGCGCTATTTAATTCACCCGCAGAATTACGGTAGCCCTGCGGGACAGGGGCTATCTACAGGCCATAAAACGGCCAATGTCTCACCGTCGACTGCGTACCACGCGCTGCGCGACCGCACGCGCGTCGGAAGCAGACGGGTTTTGGCCGCCGCGCGACAAGTTTTGGGCGCCGCGCGACGTTTCGGCCGTCGCGCGGCGGCCAAAACTCGTCGCGCGGCGGCCAAAACCCGTCTGCTTCCGACGCGCGTGCGGTCGCGCAGCGCGTGGTACGCAGTCGACGGTGAGACATTGGCCGTTTTATGGCCTGTACACACCGATGGAGGAGTTGTCTTGCTTTTCGCGGCTCTAATTCCACTCTGGACCACTTCGCTCGCGTTGAGTGGCGTGAGGTTTCAAACTGCAAAAACGGGACAACTCCTCCCTCGGTGTGTAGCCAGCCCCTGTCCCGTAGCCCTGCGGAAAAAAATTACCGGCATGGGCGTGCTTGTGTCAAATCTGGAACATTTTAGAAACGCTTTCAGAGCTCTCTATTTAGTATGAATGAACTCCCAACCTAAAATCTACAAATCCAAAACGCTATCAGTTTGTGCAAAGTTTGGAAAATGTGCCTTCACCCAAACTTTGCTCAGAGGGTAGTTTTGGGCGCTGTACACAATTATGAGGCTCGTTACCGGACTCTCCGAAGATTAATGCGCGTTCTCGAACGTTCAACAGGTACGAAATCTGGCGACAAACGTCTATAACTTTTTTCTGTGTGGTTTTAGGCAGCTGCGAAGACCATAATCGGATTCTACTCCAAAAACGGTTCTGGAAAAGTGCATTTCATCCGGGATGGCCAGGCTGACCAAAAGTAGCTCCATTGTGAGCCTCAATAGACAAGAAGTTATGAAAGAAAAGTGGAAAAGGCAGGAAGATTGAGGAGGTGACAAGGAGAGAAAAACAACACGCGAACGCAAGCGCTGCGACCGCACACACCACCTGCCAGGCCCCCTCCGCGCCGGCGCTAGCTGGGGCGTGACAATCAGGGATGTGCGGCAAACGATTTTGAGATTTCGGCAAACGGCATTCGGCAAGAAAATCTCAAAAACGGCCGGCAAACGGCAATCGGCAAATGGCAAAAACCTCACTTCTTAAATTGGCCTCAAAGTTATTCACATGTGCCGCTCTACTTTTTTCCCCTTTTTTCCAATACTTATGTAAACATTCTAATGCATAATTCTAATTCAAGGGAGTGGTTTCATTTCAAGACATCAGATGAACAAAAACAAGCCATAGAGGGACCTCATGGAAATCAAAGTAATCGCCGCTGCGGCATCGGCTCCTACAGGCACCGAAGTGGCACTATCGCGAAGTCGCAGCGGCATTGTCGTGGCGACTCCGCGGTAGTGCCACTGCGGCTCCGCGGTAGTGCCTCTGCGGCTCCGCGGTTGTGTCGCTACGGCTCCGCGGTGGGGCCGTGCGGCTCCGCGATCGGTAGCCGCGCTCTGACAAACTGGAACCGACTGCGAGTAACTCATATGAAATGAGTCATAATACAACTGGGTGGTGATCCCGCATTAAGTTAGCGCAAAACTGCAACATAGCGCGAGCTGACAGAGAAAACGATTATGAATGAAGAAAAAGATGGATAACTTTAGAAAAAGTTCCCCGGAGGACTTTTCCGAGAACTATTCATCTTTCTTCTCATTTACACACTAGTTCCAATTCTTCTGTCAGCTCGCTTCAAGTTGAAGTTTATTGCGAGCTTGCTGCGAGCTGGAAAAAGTTGAAAAAAATCTTCAGAAATGTTATTCTAAATCAATATTTTTCCAGAAAAGACAGAATGAACCATTTTTTTTTGAGGGAATTTTTTTACATTATGCGTATCTAGTGTCTAAACCTATTATAGAACACTGTTTTTTAGGGTGATTGAGCTGCCACATGTGCATTATTTTGTTTTGCGCATACGTGCATAGTCATAGTCAATATATTT
Source organism: Aplectana chamaeleonis (assembly GCA_029168955.1). NCBI lineage: Eukaryota > Metazoa > Nematoda > Chromadorea > Rhabditida > Cosmocercidae > Aplectana > Aplectana chamaeleonis. The sequence continues at coordinate 82,691 of JAPDOI010000334.1, forward strand.
TTTGCATCATTTCACCATCATTTAGCATCTGTATGTAGCATCATCAGCTGTGCAAGGTGGCGGCATTTTGTTAAGTAGGCTGATTGTAGATCCTCATAGCATTTATGTTCAACAGTTTTCTCTGCAAAGCTTGTGTCCTTTTCTTCACAGTAGGTGAATCTGACTTTGTGTTCAATTTGTAATCTCGGTTATTAGGTCTCGGGTCCTTCTTCTTCACCGCAGCAGTCGTTTCTCTGCCTACGGTTCCGTCTCGTGCGGAAGTGGCACGTCCATCTGTTCCGGTGATCCCACGGCTGCATCGATTTTCATTCGCAGCACACTCCTGCGCATATTCGTGGCTGGGGTCTCGACTCTGATCTGGATAAAACGGCGGTCAAAGATAAAGCCCTTACTTCCATAGGATAACGAACCAGTTAAAGGATTAACGTTTGAATGTACGGTGGTCTATCTGAGAACGCGAGGAATAGGCTCGGGGGAGCCGAGCTTGTTCATTCTTTTCCATTCCTCTCGGCATTGTTGAAGTCATCTCTCCTATAGACGTAACAACCTCGCGATCCACATCGATGATACATTCTCCTGTAGCCAACGAAATGGCTGCTATGCTATCCGGCTGTTAATGTGCCACATCCGCCGGTTTGTCGTTGAGTAGCACGTCCGATCTCATGCGAATTCTTCGCGTCCTCAGATAGACCACCATCCATTCATACGTAAATCCTTCTTCTGGTTCGTCGTCCTATGGCAGTAGAAGCTTTGTCGTTGGCCGCCGTTTCAGCCGGATCACGCACACCACAAACTTGCCTCCTGTTTGTTTCCACTCCGATAGAATCTCTCTGTTCTTGACTGGGCCTTTTGAGAATACATCGTCATTGATTGTATAAAGAATATCAACCGATTGGAGTATGCCAATACGTACCACTTCAAGCCGACCACTGTGTCCTTTTTTATAATTAGACTGTCTTTTTTATATCTCGGCGCTCCACGATGAAATGTTATAGAAGTTTTTGCTGTCTTCCCTCTCAATGCCTTCTGGACCTTTGTCCACCTTCAGTTCAGACAGCATTCAGTTTTGTTCCAGCTTTGTGCTAGCGTTTCTTTTTTTAGTAATATGTGATGTTGTTTTTGTTGTCTTTATCATTGTGGATTATTAAACAATGCTTATTACATTAGGTATTTTTGCGGATATAGGTTTGTTATTGCATTTATTCTGAAATATAGCCGTCGGGTTAAAGGCAGTGTTCACGAAGAAAAAGTTGCACGTTTTTTTGGCTGAAACGTAAGCTTTGGGTCCCTCTAAGAAGATTAAGAACGGAAGTGCGACGAAAAACGGCCGGTAAGTGGGTGAAAATCTCGTGGGCCAGCCAACCCGTTTAGCCACCCCGCCCACGTCCTAAAACGGTTTCCCTGAATTCGTGGTTAATTGAGCGATGGTTTCCGATCAAAAGCCCCGTTCTTCCCTTCATTCTTGACGTCTCTCTTTACTCAGGTCAGCTCACACACATCGGCTGCAAGAAACGGGAGTTACCAGCCTCAGAGAACTCGTCCACAATGCTTACCGTGCTGAATTTTGAGGGGCCATAACTCCGTTTCCAGGGGGTCTTGTACGATTCCAGGGACACCATTGAAATCAGCATGGGACCGTTTCTAAGATAGGCGGAAGAACAGAAAACCGACTTTTATCGTGAACACTGCCTTTAAAGGCAGTGTTCACGATAACTTTCACTTCCGATATCTCCACGGTTTACAGAAGGTTTGGTGCCCTATATAGCAAGGCATGCCTAAAAAGGACACGAAAGACGCGTTTTTGAGCCAAAATAGGCCCTCCTTTGTTTACGTTGATTTTTGAGCGTGGAGGAATTGACAGCTAGAAGGATGATACCTATCAGTGCAATGAAGCGATCAGCTCACTTATCAGCATTTCCTTGACTTGATCATTCCTGTAATCTGAGTCTTCATTTAATCATTCCGTGGGGGCGGATCTGGGGCACCAAAACGCTTGTTTGAAGCCGTTATTTTGCCGCTCCTGGCTCGTTTTCTACCGTTCTTTCGACACTGGGAGCCTAGGATCCTTATCGCCTACCATTTCTCTGTGAAAAGTCAACGAGGATGATCATCGTGAACGCTGCCTTCAAAGGCAGTTGTTGGCATTTGTGTTTTGTGAGATAAATATATAGAAAATTGATGTTGCCACATGAGACATACGGAGCGGGTTGAGTGGCAAAGTCCACTTGTCTTCATGGAGCTGCGATTATGGCCAAGGTAGTGTCTGACACATAGACGATATTAGCTAGCGGGTTCGTGAAATACAAGGTGCTTCCGCTTCCTTGTTTTCGCCACTCCGTACTATGGGATTTGACTCGCTACCTCTACATAGATTGAGAATCCGCTCGCGTCAGCGCATAGTTCGCATTCCTTCCCTTATACGTGGTGTTACCTTCAGCTCGCATAGCTCTAGCTTCTGCTTGCTTGGGGTTAGCTTCCGCTCGCTTATCGTAAGGTTCTGCTTGCTTGGCGTCAGCGCTAGCTTCTGCTTGCTTCGAGTAAGCTTTCGCTCGCTTAGCGTTAGCTATCGCTCGAACTGCGTTAGCTTCCGCTTGCTTCAAGTGAGCTTCCGCTCGCTTAGCTTTGGCTTCTGCTCGCTTAGCGTTAGCTTCTGATTGCTTCGCGTTAGTTTCCGCTCGCTTAGCGTTAGCTTCTGCTCGCTTCGTGTTAGCTTCTGCTTGCTTCGCGTTAGCTTCAGCTCGCTTAGTGTTAGCTTCTGTTTGCTTCGCGTTAGCTTCCGCTCGTTTGCCTCTGCCTACGTAAGGTGTTGCTTGCTTGGCGTTAGCTTCTGCTCGCTTCGAGTGTTAGCTTCTGCTTCCTTCACGTTCGGTACGGGGACAATCCATTACTAGCGGATCTTGTTTCAAGAGTTGAGGTTAGCTTCCGCTCGCTTATCGTAAGGTTCTGCCTGCTTGGCCTTAGCGTTGGCTTCTGCTTGCTTCAAGTGAGCTTCCGCTCGCTTCGCGCTAGCCTCTGCTTGCTTAGCGTTAGCTTCTGATTGCTTCGCGTTAGTTTCCGCTCGCTCAGCGTTAGCTTCTGCTCGCTTAGTGTTAGCTTCTGCTTGCTTCGCGTTAGCTTCCGCTCGCTTAGTGTTAGCTTCTGCTTGCTTCGCGTTAGCTTCCGCTCGTTTGCTTATGCCTACGTAAGGCGCTATTCATACTACTCGAAGCCAGCGCGGCACGCGCGTGCCGCGCTGGCGTGGCGTTTGTGTATGAATGGCTTGACGCCCCGCCCGCGCGGCACGCGCGTCACGCTCCGCCCGCTCCGCCATGGCGTCGCCGCTGCAGTATTCATACTGCCACCCGGAACGCCTTGGCGTCGCCGCTGCAGTATTCATACTGCCACCCGGAACGCCTTGGCGTTTTCATCCACTGATATTATTTATCGATCGTCTCATTCATTCGAGCTTCACCGCTCCGCCATGGCGTCGCCGCTAAAGTATTCATAGTCTCCGCAAGCGCGGCACGCGCGTCACGCGCGTAGAAAGTATTCATACACAAACGCCACGCCAGCGCGGCACGCGCGTACCGCGCTGGCGTTGAGTAGTATGAATAGCGCCTAAGGTGTTGCTTGCTTGGCGTTAGCTTCTGCTCGCTTCGAGTGTTAGCTTCTGCTTGCTTCGCATTCTATACGGAGACAATCCGTTACTAGCGGATTGCGTGTTAACACCTTGCTTCAAGAGTTTTGAGTTGGGTTAGCTTCCGCTCGCTTATCGTAAGGTTCTGCCTGCTTGGCGTTAGCGTTGGCTCCTGCTTGCTTCATGTAAGCTTCCGCTCGTTTCGCGTAGCTTCTGCTTGCTTCGCGTTAGCTTCCGCTCGCTTAGCGTTAGCTTCCGCTCGCTCAGTGTTAGCTTCCGCTCGTTTCGGCGCATGGTTCCACTCGTTTGCCTCTGCCTACGTAAGGTGTTGCTTGCTTGGCGTTAGCTTCTGCTTGCTTCGAGTGTTAGCTTCTGCTTGCTTCGCGTTAGGTACGGGGACAATCCGTTACTAGCGGATTGCGTGTTAACACATTGTTCCAAGAGTTTTGAGTTGGGGTTAGCTTCCGCTCGCTTATCGTAAGGTTCTGCCTGCTTGACGTTAGCGTTGGCTCCTGCTTGCTTCAAGTAAGCTTCCGCTCGTTTCGCGTTAGCTTCTTATTGCTTCAAGTAAGCTTCCGCTCGCTTCGCGTTAGCTTCTGCTTCCTTCGCGTTAGCTTCCGCTAGCTCAGTGTTAGCCTCCGCTCGTTTCGGCGCATGGTTCCACTCGTTTGCATCTGCCTACGTAAGGTGTTGCTTGCTTGGCGTTAGCTTCTGCTTGCTTCGAGTGTTAGCTTCTGCTTGCTTCGCGTTCGGTACGGGGACTACCCGTTACTAGCGGATTGCGTGTTAATAGCTTGTTTTAGAGTTCTGAGACGAGATGAGAAAAGTCTTCATATTCGCGTTCAGAGCCCTGAATAACTTCTCTGTATAATGTTTGAGTATAAAATTTTTGTCCTCCCTTGCAGTCCCATAGAAGGTGAGGGGGGGGGGGAGCTTGTGGATTTTTGGGGCTCCAAAAACCCAACTTTTTTCACCCGAAGATCGTTTATGGGGTTTATTTGAGGCGTTGAACACGATTATTGGAAGGTAGTTTTTAAGTTTCAAGGAAAATTATAATCCTTATACTTAAAGCAGTTATGTCCCGTTGTGTGTCTGTCTGTGTGTGTGTGTGTCCCGACGATCTTGGGAATGGCCGATCAGAAATGTTATGAAATGGTACCATTATGTAGGTGGGTAGAACATATTTGGGTTCCCAGAAAACCGGCCTGAATCATCTCTTGCACGCCTCGGGGCAACCGAGTTTGTCCGTAGGGCGAACTTTTGGCCGTGGTTCATGAAAACTTCTGAGTCGTCTAGCACTAGAAGGGCTAACAATAAGCTCTGACCAAGGCGTTGGGGAATGTGCAGGAGGTCATTTAAAGCTAGCAGGACCCAATTGGGAGTGTGCAGGACGTCACTGAAAGTGTGCAGGACGCCATAGAAAGTGTGCAGGACCCCGATGGGAGTATGCAGGACGCCATAGAAAGTGTGCAGGACCCCGACGGGAGTATGCAGGACGTCATAGAAAGTGTGCAGGGCCCCAAGTGGGAGTGAGCAGGACGTCATAGAAAGTGTGCAGGGCCCCAGTGGGAGTGTGCAGGACGTCATAGAAAGTGCGCAGGACCCCAGTGGGAGTGAGCAGGACGTCATAGAAAGTGTGCAGGACCCCAGTGGGAGTGTGCAGGACGTCACTGAAAGTGTGCAGGACTAAAGTGGGAGTGAGCAGGACGTCATAGAAAGTGTGCAGGGCCCCAGTGGGAGTGTGCAGGACGTCATAGAAAGTGTGCAGGACTAAAGTGGGAGTGAGCAGGACGTCATAGAAAGTGGGCAGGACCCCAGTGGGAGTGTGCTGGAGGTCATAGATAGAGCACGGGTCCCGAGTGGGAGTATGCAGGACGTCAACAAGAGTGTAGAATTTGAAAAAAAAAAGTTTTTTTTTTCAATTCTTCCATGCTAAATCTTACCTCAGACCGTTGCGTAGGCGGTGTCCTGCCCAACGATCTGCGGTAAGGGACATATCTCGACCCTTCGGTCTGTCAAAAGACTGGCGGACCTCTGGCGAATGATTGCCCAACAGCGGGCTGCCAGGTATTAGCCAAAAGACTGCCAGCGATCCCAATGTCTGAGTTATAGATAGTAAAGCGAGAATAATTGCTTGGAAACTTTACAAATCGGAAGAAAGGGCATTGGGTTGCGATATAAGGGAAGGAAGGACGGAGGGGGTCGTGAACTTTATGCCGGTAGCAACCGACGATCTACCGCTGGCTCCTTATATTTTGTTTTTTCAATCCCCCATTTTCATACCTCACATTCTGCCGTAAATGTCAGCAGCCTGCTCTGCTCACAGAGTCCATATGATGGGTGTATTTGCAAAAGAGATTGCTGCGGACCACTTAGCAGTCTGCGCGCCTGTCGCGTGCCCCGACCGATCACCACATTCCTCGTGGGCGCACACGACGCAGCGCAGGCTGCTAAGGTGTCCGCAGCCACCTGTTTCCTGGTTACCCCAACTATACGGACAGCAACTTTTGGGTAGATGGAAGTCAGTCAACACCGTTTTTACAAACAAATCCGCCTCAGGAAGTTAGCGCACGCAAAAGTTTTATTGAGCGAAAACTTCGCTAGGTCTCGCTAGTAAAATATTATTGTAACATACCATTAAACGCCTATACCTCCTTTCAGAGACACGAAGAGCAGCTTTTATTTTAAATTCGAATATTTAGTCAAACATCGATTCTGAGAAGCTGCCTTTTGGTCGAAATGGCCACTTTCTCTAAATGGCCTTCCCTTCTCAAAGGGGTTTGCCGTTATCCAAAGAGTGTAATGAATCACTTACAAGAATGGTTTTTTATTTAAAGGCAGTGTTCACGATAGAAATCCCTTTTCTGTTTCTTTGCCTATCTTCAAAACGGTCCCATTCTGATTCCAATGATGTCTCTGGAATTCTACAAGACTTTATGGGAACGGAGTTATGGTCCCTAAAAAATTGAGCTAGAAAGGCATGGTGGACGAGTTGTGCAAGGTTTGTAACTTTCGTCTTTAATGTATGCGAGCTGACCTGAGTAAAGTAGAGTAGTTCGGAATGGAGGGAAGAACGGGGCTTTTGATCGAAAACCATCGCTCACCTTACGATCTTGAGTTTTCCATTGCTCACGTCGAGCAGAAACTTAAACGGGCAGCAGTTACCGTTTATCCATACGTGTTTGAATGTGTTCTACCAGTTTCGTCATGTATCCACGTCCCAACTTTGTGCGTATTCAGTATACTTAGTATCCGAATCACTCCATTTCGGATATCCGACCGGATATCCGAGATTCGGATAATCCGATATCCGAAAATTTGAAAACACGCATTATCTGAATCGAACCAATATCCGGGAAATTTAAAATCGGCATTATCTGAATCGAACCATTATCCGAAGGGTCAAAAATTCGGATAAAACGGATAAAAATCGGATAAAACGGATAAAATTTGCGTAAAATCGGATAAAATCGGGTAAAACGGATAAAAATCGGATAAAAACTGGATAAAACGGATAAAATTTGCGTAAAATCGGATAAAATCGGATAAAACGGATAAAAATCGGATAAAACCGGATAAAACGGATAAAATTTGCGTAAAATCGGATAAAATCGGATAAAAACGGATAAAACGGATAAAAATCGGTTCATTTTAGGTTAAATGTAAGAAAGTGTGTGTGTGTATGTGTGTATGTGTGTATGTGTGTGTATGTGTGTACGTGTGTATGTGTGTATGTGTGTGTATGTGTGTACGTGTGTATGTGTATGTGTATGTGTGTATGTGTATGTGTGTATGTGTGTACGTGTGTATGTGTGTATGTGTGTACGTGTGTATGTGTGTATGTGTGTGTGTGTGTGTGTACGTGTGTATGTGTGTATGTGTGTACGTGTGTATGTGTGTGTACGTGTGTATGTGTGTGTGTGTGTGTGTGTGTGTGTGTGTGTGTGTGTGTGTGTGTGTGTGTGTGTGTGTGTGTGTGTGTGTGTGTGTGTGGGTTGCCTCAGATTTGTTCCGGTAATATCCGAAATTATCCGACGGATATCCGTATCCGAATCATTGGAAAAATGGCATTATCTGAATCGATCCAATATCCGAAAATTTGAAAAAACGCATCATCTGAATCGAACCAATATCCGGTAAATTTGAAATGGCATTATCCGAATCGATCCATTATCCGAGGAATTACCTTCGGATAACAAGTATAGTATTCAGCACGGGTTGGGCTAACTGCAGTTCATTTGCCCGACAGCCTTCACTTAAAGGCACTGCTCACGATGAGAATCGTTTTTTCTGCTTTTTCGCCTATCTTGAAGACGGTCCCATGCTGATTCCAATGATAATTTTGGAATCGTACAAGACCTTCTGGGAACGGAGTTATGGTCTCTCAAAGATTGAGCTAAGGAAACATGGTGGACGAGTTGTCCGAGGCTTGTAACTTCCGTCTTTTGCAGCCGATGCATGCGAGCTGACCAGTGTAAAGAGAGAGGTTGAGAATGAAGGGAAGAACGGGGCTATTAATCCGAAACCATCGCTCATTTCACGATCTCGAGCATTCATTTGTTCACGTCGGTGGGCGTGGGAAGTGCATCTGGGTGTGACGAGCTGACGGGTGTCCAACTTTGGGGCCTTAGGGGACCGTTCCAAGCTCAATTTTCTTAGCTTTTTCAACGTTAGGGTTGCGCTTGGCCCCGCAGCTGCCGATCTCCACCAAAAAATCAGACATGGTTTTTATCGTGGACACTGCCTTTAACAGCTGTGCAGAGTTGCGACGACCGGCAGCAAGCCGCCGAGCTAGAGGCCTGGGGCGTGCTCTAAACCTGACGCGGCGTAGGGAGCGAACTCTCCGCGAAATCGCAGCGCCGATGTCGCTAGCTTCGTTTTTTTTTACATCACATTTTGCTTAGATTCTGAGAGTTTCGGCCGAGAAATAGCTGCGGAATAACCCAGCAGGCTCCGCAGCGCCTCCTGGTGGGCTATTTCCCGGCTACTTCGCGACTATTTCTCGACTTTTCACGAAACGGACATGAAGTAGCCGAGAAATAGCCGAGATATAACTTAGTAGATTTTACTGCTTTGATATGCTTTAAGAGTTCAGAAAATGCCTGCAAACATTTTCTAAAAAATGATACGCTCAGAGAGCTGTTAGGTGGACTTGGAACCGGCTTCAGTAAACTGAATATGCGTTGAAATATAGATTTCAAATTACCGAAATTAGCAGACGGTTTGCGGTAGTCGCATAAATCACAGCTGCCACATGTTAGAACAAAAAAGTAGTAAAAGTAAAACCGAAAAACTAAAGTTGGAATAAAACGGCAAAAGGTCAGAAGATCGAATAATGGAGAATCTCGATCGACGGCAGCATTCCACGCCGACGATGGAACTCACTAAAGCCCCCGTCATAGTTTGCCGGCCGACGTCGGTCGACTCGTTATCAATTTTGATAAGTCAAAATAGATAAGATGGGTAAGATAGAGTAGGTAGATTTTTCACATTCAATAACGCGTCGTCCGACGTCGGTCGGGCAACTGTGAAAGAGGCCTAAAGCGCCTTTCACAGTCTGCCGGTACGTTATAAGATAGGGCTGCGGCGTCGGTGCCACCCGCACTGCGATGTCGGCCGACCGACGTCGCACTGCGGTGAAATCATTGACACGACGTCGGAGCAAGTTATGACGGGTCAAAACGTGTTGGTTTCGCCTCATATTTTGTACTGGAGAGTTGGAACTGACGGTTGTTCACCGCAGCTTCCCTCGCACTGCGGCACTCTTATAACGTGTCGGACGGCAACGTCCGGCAGACTGTGAAAGGCGCTTAAGACCATTTTCCGTCGTGGCTCGCTGACGGAATCGCTCAGGGAAACGCCGCTCTCGCAGCGACAAAAACACTGTGAGGTACCCGTGTTGGCGTCCCCTATTCTCCATCATTTCGCGGTGCTACTTTGCAGAGCGCTTTAGGGTTTGGGCAGAGAAAAAAGCTGTGTTCACTGCCGAACAAGCCGTGACCTGTCCACTGTCAACAAACGTGATAAAACATATATGGATAAACGGTCGCTGCTGCCCGTTTAGGAGGCCCACATATCGAGGGGAGGAGGGGCTGGGGGGGGCCGGACTTGCCCAAAGCGGCAAGGTTTGCCCACTTTTCTAAGAAATTTTGCGGCTCCTGGGTAGCTTTTCGTCCCGTTTCTTCGACGCTGTTCTGCTTCTGAGAGCCACAAGAAGCGTTTGTCATGAAAAATTCGAGGATGAAGTTTATCGTGAACAGTGCCTTTAATCAGCATCAGTCTTTATCGAAACAAATAACGCAAAATAATACGTAGATTATAGTGAGTTCTTCACCATGATTCCATTAACCAATGGCTGCTCACTGCAGGACTGCAATGATAGCGTGTCGGAATTATCGTGAGTTCTCACGCCGCCGGCGCTGCAATGTGCATACATACCAGGTTGTTCAATAAGTTTTGTCGTTCGATAAGAGAGAGCGTTGCTACTAGCCCATATTTTTTTTTATTTTGTTGGTACACTCTTCATATGAACGTATGTGAAGTTTCATTCTAATCTGTCAATTCATTCTTTGTTTACAAGCCATTTAGTGTCGCCGTGTCACAGCAATGGGAAAAATTGAATACCGTGCAGTGATAAAATTCTTGTTTTTGGAAGGTGTAGCACCAAAAGAAAATCACGAACGAATGTTAAAAGTGTATAATGATTGTTCACCTACAATTAGAACAGTAGAAAGATGGGCTGCTGAATTTAAACGTGGTCGTACAAGCCTTGAAGACGATCCACGTGAAGGACGTCCAAAAAGCGCATCAACACCAGAAATCATAGCCAAAATACAGGATATCGTTTTGGAAGATCGTCGATTGACTGAGAGATTTAGGAGAGGCTCTACGCATCTCATTAGGCAGTGTGAGCCAGATTTCAAGTGAAATTTTGGGTTTTAGAAAGCTGTATGCACAATCGGAGCCGCATTCGCTAACAATAGAACAGAAACACATTCGAATGCGACTTTCTCAGCAGCATTTGGAGCGTTTCAAAAAGGATAAAGTGGATTTTGTGCGTCGATTCATCACTATGGATGAGACTTGGATTTTTTTTGGATTTTTTTAAGTGTATTAATGCTCAGGGAGATTATACTCAATAAAGTGTATTTTAAAGGCAGTGTTCACGATACATTTCACTTCCGATATCTCCACGGCTTACGGAAGGTCTGGTGCCTTATATAGCAAGGCATGCCTAAAAAAGACACGAAAGACGCGTTTTTGAGCCAAAATAGGCCCTCTTTTGTTTACGTTGATTTTTGAGTGTGGATGAATTGACCGCTAGAAGGATGATACTTATCAGTGCAATGAAGCGATCAGCTCACTTATCAGCACTTCCTTGACTTGATCATTCCTGTAATCTGAGTCTTCATTTGTTCATTCCGAGGGGGCGAATCTGGGGCACCAAAACGCTTGTTGGCAGCCGTTATTTTGCCGCTCCTGACTCGTTTTCTACCGTTCTTTCGACACTGGGAGCCTAGGATCCTTCTCGCCTATCATTTCCCTGTGGAAAGTCAACGAGGATGATCATCATGAACGCTGCCTTTAGACCATAAATTGTGTTTTTCTTATCGAACGACAAAACTTATTGAACAACCTGGTACAATTAGGTCCGTGGTTTGCCTCACCAAGAAAAATATTTAAATCTCACCCGCGGCTGGCGCGGGCGGTTGAAATCCAACCGACAACTTGCGGTAGGGTAGGCTTTTCAGCTCAGCTCTTCTCTCGGCCTAAATCGATTAGCGGGCCGGCGCACGCGATGGCCCTCACCAGCCGCGGGTGAGATTGGAGTGTTTTTTCTTGAGGAGGCAAGTAGCGGACCTAACTATATGTGATCTCTATACAGCATTTTCACAATAGAATAATCAGTGGATAGGCATCTAACTCACCGACACATGATACATCACATTGAGGGAAACGAGTAAATACATTCACTCGAGCATATTCACAGCCCCAAAACTGACTGTCACAAGATTTTGAACCACACGTCTCTTCGAACTGCTTCTCAAAACACTTTATGTATGTGTTCGCCATACTGAAACAAATACGGTGTGGCTATTGAGTATTGGTGCCTACTTTGTTCACAATTCAACCTCATTTCTCACAAAAAATGTTTTAGCTTCCTAGATGAATTCACAGCGTTCTCTTTGTCTTCTTTCTGACAATAACTTCCTCCTAGAGTCACGAAGTCCTATGTCAATCGTCAGGTTATGAAAAACCATAAACAGATTCAGGAGGTGTGCCGCATCTCACATACAATACCCGCGCTAAGTTTTGTAAAAACGGGGAGCATCTGGCAAACTTGGTGAAAAAACGTCCGATGCATATAACTTTGTTGAATGAAGACTTTTTTGAATTCTGAAAACGCTATCTTATTAACAGAACAAATTGCTACCTAACTATGTGACTTATGTGCCTTAGTTCCCTAAAATCGCTTTCATTTTAAGGGAATAGTTTTTGCAATAGTGTTTCAAAAACGTCGCGCGCGGCGAAGTACGGCGAAACTTTGAGCAGTATTTGTACAAGTAATGGAGGAGCAATCGGTATGTTTACTTCAAGAATTAGGTGTAGGTGCGAGAATCTCAAGGTTTGTTCAGGTTGAATTTTTGAAATCCATTAAAAAACACGCTTGAGAACTACCTGAAAAGCCGGAGTTTTGTAGCGAAATCCCCGGACTCATAAATAAAGGATTTCGAAAATTCAACCTAAACAAACCTTGAGATTCCCCACCTGCACCTAATTTATGAAGAAAGCATACAGATTGCTCTTCCATTACTTGTACAAATACTGCTCGAAATTTCGCCGCATTCGCCGCGTGCGACGTTTTTGAAAAACCATTGCAGAAATTATTTCCTTCAAATACAAAGCGCTCTTACAAGGGACCACTTCGAACATAAAATGGAGTTTTGAAAAACGGTCTTTTGCGGGTTGTAGAGGAGTTAAAAAGAAACAATTTGAGATTTTAAAATTTCACTCAGTCCTCACGGGTAGATCAAAAACGAACAAAAAAGGAAAGAAACCAGAACGTTAGATTGGGAGGACGTAGCAATGTGAGCTATACAGGGGCCTTGAAATCATCTGAAAAGGTTCTCCTAAAAGTTTGAAGATGAAATCTAGCTAGGTTCTCGAGTTATGACTTGTTCATTGATCCCCTGAACAATGCTCGTTGCATTCAAACCACCGATCACTGCAATGTGGTAGGTAGGGTGAGCTGCAGTCACATCATGGCTCAGGCGGTTAGGCGTTGGATTACGAAGCAATTGAAAGATGGCTCGAATACTGTGGGATCATTACTGCATTATGGGTGGTAGTAATCACATTTATATGTGTTCACTTTACTTGTCTTGAGTTTTAACAGTGTCTCTTGTTTTTTATACCTCTTTTCTTATATCGCAGAGGTAACGTGATATAAACGGAGAACATCAATTTACATCAATGTTAGAAACTATAGAAATTCCGAGGTTTCGACAATTGCTAGAATATCAACAATACCCTTACCCTTCTCCCCCACATATGTTACAGAAAAACCGTCCTTAATTCGGAGAAACGCTTTGGGGACTTATTTTGATATATGACGCTGGAAAAAAGTTCGGACAAAATGAAACTTCGTGGACTTGTTCCTTGATCAATGATCAATCTTTTTAGAAATAATTGTTGTAAACGGAAGTGGGTTTACCTAAACTACAAAATCCATTGGAGCAACCTAATACTTTAGCGCATGGCTCGAAGACTCAAGAAAAGTGTTTCGTTATCAAGTCCAAAATTCGGAGTAGAACAGAACCACTCTTTTGAAAACGCATCTTACAAGAGAACTACTTTCATTCAGCCTGGCCATTCTGGTTTAAATGTAGTTTTCTGGTGCCATTTGGGACGTACAATCCGAGTATGCTCTTCGCAGCTTTTCTGAAAAATAGAGAAGTTTTTATGAAAAGAAGTTATAGTCGTTTTTCCAAGCCTCGCGACAAGGCAAGGGTACCCATCAAGGAATTTTCGGGGTGGTTTGGAAAAAATTTTCGGATTTGGCTCAAAACTTGTATGTAGGGGTAATCTAGGGTGCTGAACACGAATCTAGAGATCGTGTGCCGGAATTCTGAGGTTTACTGTAGTTTACGGTAGTTGTCATGACATAGAGGGCCTAAACCTACCTTAATAATTTGAAAATTGACAAGAGAACATCAAATTCGTATTCCGCACCCCGAATTAAAACTTCGGCACACAAGTAACATAATAAGGTAGCAATTTAATCTGTGAATATGATAGCGTTTTCAAAATTCAAAAAAGTCTTCATTCAAAAAAGTTGCATGCATCAGACGCTTTTTTGCCAGGTTTGCCAGATGCTCCCCGTTTTTACAAAACTTAGCGCGGGTATTTGTACCTATTTTGCGGTCGTATGAGAAGGTTTCCGAAAAGGCGCACGCCAGAACGACTTGCAACTAGAAGCAGAAGGTCTTTCGGAAGGGAAAAACGGCGGCAGAGGCGCTGCTTCTCGAAGTATTGATGGAAAAGGTTTCGACGTCCAGTCAAATTCTACTAATTTTCACCGTATAAACCAGTAAAGTCTTAGCTCAAGCGGATCAGGATGAGATTTGTAGGTGAGATGGCATTCCTCAGAAACATCAAAATCCCATTATGACCTCCGGACAAAAATGAACATTGGATCATGGCGCATGGACCACGAACGACTTTTCTGCAGCTGAGTTTTCCCAGATTCCTGTACAACAACCACTGTCCTCCCAGCACCAGGAACAACACTTTTACATATTCAGATTTTTTTCGAATATTCGACTATTCGAATGGTCCGGGATTTTGAACTTTTCGAATATTCGACTTTTCGAATGATTCGGATGTTCGAACTTTTCGAATATTCGAGTTTTCGAATAAATCGGGATTTTGAACTTTTTGAATATTTGACTTTTCGAATAATTCGTGATTTTGGACTTTTAGAATATTCGACTATTCGAATGATTCGGGATTTTGAACTTTTCGAATATTCGATTTTTTCGGTCGACTGTCTCTAATAATTTTTTTTAATTCTTTCATTTCACTTTTCGAGCAGGTCAAAAAAAATATTTCGTCATTCCCACTACTTTCCAGAAAAAAAAAACTAAATTACTTCAGCTAGCATATGCTATGTCTCTATTGGAAATAAACTAAACTGTCCAATAGGGAAGCAAACAATCTATTCACAAGACGGTTGGCTATATCAGAAATATATTCGAATTATTACGTATTTGCAACAAATAATGCAAACTACTTCTCATCATTTAATTCCGATAGGAAGTAAGTACAAAACAATAACTCGGGTACCAGTTTCACCAATAGACTATTGAAACCTACCGCCGCCGCTGTCTTAGGGGCTGATTAGAGTCCCATTGCTCAAAGGCGCGGCAGCAGAGGGGAATCGGTCGTGCGGCATCGCATGATTGACACTGCTTCAATGCATGCTGCCGCTCCTTTCATCGGTAGAAGTCTAACCAGCCTCTTAGGCCCTGCCTTACTGTGCTTCTCTGGGCCAATTTCCGGTCCGCAATTGCGTCTCGATACGCTTTGCGGCGGCACGCGCTCGAGTCAGTTGAGTTTCCAGCGCCAAAGTCGACTCGATCTGGCTTTTTTATGCAGTTTTCCCAAATTTTGTTCAGTTTCCAGTTTCCAAAACCCACCTAGAGTCAACAGATCGGCGGCTGCGGCGCTGGAAACTCTTCCGACTCAAAAGCGCGCGGTCGCAAAGCTTGTGGAGACGCAATTGCGGACCGGAATTTAGCCCAGAGAAGCACAGTAGCTGGTCTACTTCAACTCTGACACGGGCCTTAAGCATCTTTCATAGTCCTCACCGCAAGCGCCTCACGCGTGGGACGCTGCCGCCCATACAGTGCTGCCATAGCGGAACCGCCCGAACCGCCATGGCGGTTTCACCAATTCAATCAATGCTCCCTTCTCAGTTTAGGTCCACTCCAACATTAAGAACTGTGAGACTATCCTTCGGTACCGTACACGCAAGTGCAAGCCAGGAGTTTCTAAACATTTCAAAGTTAAAGGCAGTGGTCACGATGGAAAACGTAATCGAAAAAACTACAAAAATCGGCTTAAATCGAAAACAGCTGAAAAACTATAAAAACTATGAAGGTAGAGCGGTGAAAGACAGGCTAGAATTAGAGTTTCTAGGGCCCAAAGATGCCAGTTCGTGCACACGTGCACAGCGCTGCCTAAAAAGATCGCAGTCTCAGGAAGGAGTCAAAAATCGACGACATTTAGAGGAAGAAATAAATGCAAATTTACCTAATAAAAACAGTTGAACAATGAAAGCAAGCACTTCTGTCAATGTTTTTGACTAGATTAATAAAAACACTTGAACAATGAAAGCATGCTTTTCAGTCAACGATTTTGACTAGTCTGACTAGATAAATAAAAACATTTGAACAATGATAGCATGCACTTCAGTCAATCATTTTGACTAGTTTGACTAGATTGATAAAAACATTTGAACAATGAAAGCAAGCACTTCAGTCACTGATTTTGACAAGATGAGTACATGAATATATTGAAATTCAATTTCAAGCCAGCTGATGTTCTTGATACTAGAGATGATCGATGCCGATGAAGTGGAGTGGGCTCGTACACCATCAAAAGACAAGAAAGTTCAGGGTTGAAGTTTGGCCCGAAACAGCGGTTTTTTCGCAATTTTTTCTTATAGGTCCCTCTACTCTTAACCCAGAAAAGGGTTTAGAAAGGAAAAGAAGACAGACATATTTGATCGCGACCACTGCCTTTGAGGCTCACCTTCAAACCGCACTGCCCTGGTGGTGGCGCCGGAGAATTCATAGTTGTTTCTCGCGCTTGCCGCGCGGTGAGAACTTCCATAGTCCATCGCTCGTCCCGCGCGTCACACGCGTGCCTCGCTTAGGCCTAGTGCGACGGGGTCGCCGCGGGTGCTACGGGGTCGCCGCGACAGACCCAACGACTCAGACGAGATACTTCACCGCCGAGTGATCTGATCGAACCCTGTTTTCTCCCGAAGCATGTGCTCTGCCTTTCACGTAACTGAACACAGATCCGCTGATTGAGCGAAGATATTCGTCGCCATAGATCTAATGAAAGCTCTTCTCGTAGCCTACGTTTGTTCAACAGAATGCCACGTATGCAGAAGCTCTTCTGACGCCTTCGATCCGCAAGACTGGCATCGATGAGAGCGATTTTCAGGCCTGTGACCCTCAGGTGGTTTTCGCGGTTATTCTGGTAAGGGATTCGTGCGAATCTATGTTCAACGAAGCTAGGAAAGATCCGTTCGCGCTTGCAGGATAGCGGGAATCTTATAGTGATATCACGCACTACTGCAACGGCTTTGCAGGAATTTGAGATGTGGTAATATAGAGCTATCTCTGAGCCTCATTAAATATGTCTTTCTTATTATGGTAGCTTGAGACTCTTTTTCTTCCACCTTTTATTTGGCTAGCTTCCGCCGATAATGGCTTCTTCAGACCTTCAACAATGCAATAACATGCTCACATAGTACAAAGATATGATAGTTACATGGGAAATACATACCAGACCCAAGAATGGTAGTCAACGAGGTGGTTGCGAGCGCTGAACGTCGTAGTTATAGGTCACTGGGAAACGCATACGACAATGATGGTCATGCAGGACTTACCCCGACGAGTCACATTCAAGGATGAGAATTACTAAGTCAATTCTCAAGGGAAGGGAGAAACGAGGAGGATAGGCCCGGTATCAAGTGATCAATCTCATCAAATCGCAGAGCTCCTCTTTCGCGTTGATTTCAGGACGTAAGCGCTGAATTTCTCTCGCTTCCATAATCTTTCTCTCCACTGGCTGCATCAAGTGCCGATGAAGTACAGATACATCGAATAAAGGCGCGTTCTCACAGCTATGCTTCGTTGTTCGGTGTTTCGAGAAACCGCTGTTCGGATAGGAGGCCGGATTAGTGAACGCCCTCCGATGTTCATCCAAACGTGCCTTCAGTGGTCGCATTGTTTCAGCCACATAGCGTTCTCCGCATCCTCTAGAACGGACAAGGTAGACAGTCCCACGAAGCATGCAGGGGTGGTAGTAATCTTATCCTTTAACGCGGGTAAACCACGCGCTCTTGACCGTTGGTTGACCACGAACCAGCCACAGCTTGGCCGTGAACTAACCACCCCTGTAACAAGGATAAGCATTATAATTCAATGTAAGGTATCTGTTACTTGGAACAACACAACCACTACACATTAAGTCGTGTAAAAAGCGACGGATGAATCCGCAGTCCCGTTTAATCCTTGAATTCGAAGCAGTTCGTTGGCGTTTTTCGAGGCCACAGCAAACGATTTGATCCCCTGGATCATTAAAATTGCAGGGCAACTTATGGAGAGTTGGAAATCGGAGCAGACAATGGAATTTTATCAAATTCAAGGCTATTAAACGGGAAAAGAACGTTAAATTGTACATTTTCTCGCAGCTGCTTATTTGTACTATATTATCTGTATAGTACATGATTAATAAACACCGAAGAAGGCTAAACTACATCTTTTTACTTATTCTTAAGTTACAAACCAGAAATTGGTAACGCATTGTTCATGTTTACCTTGGTATTCGTTGTTTCTACATAGTGCGAGAAAAAGAAATTTCAAAAGTGTGCATTTTTGAGAAAACAGAGCTGGAAAACGAGTTGTGTTAACCGCTCGCAAAAAGTCCTCCATAGGACTTTTTGCGAGACCGTTCTTCGTCTCTCCACTGCAGACATATTTCTCACTGTCTCTCAGAAGATCTTCAATCGGTGGTCTCATCTGTTCGCCGCAGAGTGAAACTCCATTGGAAAACTGCTCAGTGACCACGGAATTTTTCATTTCAAAACAGGATCAGCAGTTCCTAAGCCGAGGTTTTCGTCTTCTCCCACTTCCAATCTCAAGAGCAAGCTGCTTTTGTTAGTAGTGTTGAAGAATAAACCTCTCTCATGCCTTATTTGCTGCCATACGAGCTGGTGATCAGCTACCCACTGACCGCGTGATAACCACAAGCTTAGCGGCGGTTAACTTGCGGCCACCATGCAGATTACTACCACCCCAGATTTTCTCTGTTTGACAATAGCGACATGCACTATCCCGGCATCTGCTTTCGTAGATCTTTGACGAGGTCAAAACATCCTTCAGCGTCTGTGGAGTACGAAAAATCAGACGAATAGGAAGGCGAGAAACCCTTACGGCAGCGTTTATCTCGCGAGCGATTTTTTCATTGACGTAGGGTTGGACGAGAGCCACGCCGTCTTGTGTACTATAGGGCTTCCATGTTCTGATGTTTTCGGGATTGTAGCCATTGCACTCAAGGATCGTTGCGATCTTGGTGTCTACTTCTGGATCTACAAAGGACCCCAGCTTCGATTTCGTTTTAATTAGATTCTTCACGACATTTGCCTTCATGTACAATGGGTGAGCGCTTCTCGCATGTACTAAAATATTTGTGGATGCTTCCTTCTTGAACCATAGATGTTTTTTTCGTCCTTCAACAATTCGTATCTTTGTATTGAAAAATGACGAGAAGCCATCTCTTCCCGGTTCTTCTATAGTGAAGGTTATGTTAGCATCCTTTGCGTTCAGCCTCTCTAGTGTCGATTCAAGTTCTTCTTTGTTTGTTCCCACGACAAATACATCATCGATGTACTGCTTGTAGAACAGGATGTCGACAGTTAGTGAAGATCTCTCTATTTTGTCCATGAAAATGATTGCCAAAAGTGGAGCCATTCGGTTTCCCATTGCTAGTTCACGCTTTGTGGTCATTTGTAGCTCCAGAAGTAGACACTAAGATCGCAACGATCTTTGAGTGCAATGGCTACAATCCCGGAAACATCAGAACGTGGGAGCCCTATAGTATACCAGACGGCGTGGCTCTCGTCCAACCCTACGTCAATGAAAAAATCGCTCGCGAAATAAACGCTGCCGTAAGGGTTTCTCACCTTCCTATTCGTCTGATTTTTCGTACTCCATGGACGCTGAAGGATGTTTTGACCTCGTCAAGGATCTACGAAAGCAGATGCCGGGATAGTACATGTCGCTATTGTCAAACAGAGAAAATCTACATGCTTCATGGGACTGTCTATCTTGTCCGCTGTAGAGGATGCGGAGAATGCTATGTGGGTGAAACAATGAGACCACTAAAGGCACGTCCAGATGAACATCGGAGGGCGTTTACAAATCCGGCTTCCTATCCGAACAGCGGTTTCTCGAAACACCGAACAACGAAGCATAGCTGTGAAAACGCGCCTTAATTCGATGTATCGGTACTTCACCGAAACTTGATGCGCCCATTGGAAAGAAAAATTATGGAAGCGAGGGAAATTCAGCGCCTACGTCCTGAGATCAACGCAAACGAGGAGCTCTGTGACTTGATGAGATTGATCACTTGATACCGGGTCTATCCTTCCTCCCTCCCTTCCCTTGAGAATTGCCTTGGTGATTCTCATCCTTGAATGTGACTGGTCGGGGTAAATCCTACATGACCATCATTGTCGTATCTCAGATATTCATGGGGAAGTTCCCGAGAACGAAAGCAGAACTTCCCTCGAAACAACTGGGGAACTTCCCCAGAATCGGGGGAGGCGAAGGGGACCTCTCGACAGCAGAGTAATAGGGGAAGTTCCCACAGCAGGAGTTCTCTTGTTCTCCCAACTGCAAGTTTCCCGCGACCTTCCCACTGCAGATCTTCCCATTGTTCAATGATTGACCAAAAACCAGCTTGCTAGAACTCGTTGTTTTCGACAGTCTCCTGTTCCTCAAAAACTGCAGTCGGTCCAAAAATATTTACCCCTTACGAAAGGTTATAGAGAAGCTTATTATCTTCTCTGACATCCAGACAGAGATGCTTTACGTAGTTCTTGAGTGGCAGATCTGCCCCCTCAACTTGCGATGTGCGAGACCACTTCGCGAGTGGCCAGTCTGCATGACCGTATAATCTGCGGCTTTGTTTTTGCGTTCATCATGTTCGGGAGGAGACCATGGGAACAACCGTGAAGCGAACTTCTCTTGTTCTACCCCAAGTCGACTGTTTCGAACGCCTTATCGTTGTGTATAATTCGAGGGGAGAGGCTCCTCTCACCTCGACCGAGTGATAACGACCAAATCAGGTCTATTGTCCTTGGGAACTTCCCCACAAATATCTGAGATGCGTTTCCCAGTGACCTATAACTACGACATTCAGCGCTCGCAACCACCTCGTTGACTACCATCCTTGGGTCTGGTATGTATTTCCCATGTAACTATCATATCTTTGTACTATGTGAGCATGTTATTGCATTGTTGAAGGTCTGAAGAAGCCCTTTTATAAAGCTAGCCAAATAAAAGGTATAAGAAGAAGAGACTGAAGCTACCATAATAAGAAAGATATATATATATATATATATATATATATATATATATATGTATATATATATATATATATATATATATATATATATATATATATATATATATATATATATATATGTATATATATATATTTCGTGTTGGAGCAGAACTGGAGCGAAATTGAAATTCTAATATCAAAGTGATTTGTTTCCATTGTAGATCTAGGCGAAGGAATGTTCAAAAAAAAACCCAGCTTTGAAAATTTCAATCTTTTTTAAAATCTTTTTTTTTAATTGTAGAAGTGGGCACCTGAGTTTTTTGTGGTGCTCTAGCGATATATGTATTGAAAAACGGTAAAAAGGTTTTTGTGTTCCAGTCCATCTCATTTGTTACGTGGACAGCCTTGAATACACATCTACGTGTCTCTAAAATAATAATAAGTGAAGTGACAGATAGATATGGACATTCGACCTAAGTTCGGAATGATTTTATTCTAATATAAAAAATTTTCAGAACATCCCAAATGAATGGATAAATTGAATAATCTAACGTATTTCTCTTTTTAAACTACATGTTTTAGATATAATTCTTGTGTGTACTTCTAATGAAGGTGCACTTCCATTTTTCAGCCTTGTTTTTCGAAATTCCTATACATAGTGGTAACTTTTACCACTGAACAAGGGAATCGGCGATCAACAACCATGAAAAGTCAGTAAAATTTGAAATTTTCATTCCCTATTCTATTTAAAAAACCTTCTACTAACAGAGGTGTACTTGAAAAATAGTGTGTACTTCTGTCCAAGTGCGACTCTCAATGAATCTTAGCATTGATATGTATGTAGTTGACCTTCGATTTCCTTGCAGCAACCACCAAGATTGTTATACACTCCTTTATTCAGCTTACGTTTCGGCGAGTTTCGCCGTCTTCAGAGCCTGGAGAAACCGAAATCATGTTTGAAATCGGTTACTCCAAAAGGTTGGTATTTGCTATGACAGCATGTCGTTCGCTCACTTCCGTGTGAATATTAGCCTGTAGAATGAAATGGGGTTCGATGGGGTAGTATTTCAGACATGATTTGGGTTTTTCCAGACTCTGAAGACGGCGAAATTCGCCGAAACGTAAGCTGAATAAAGGAGTGTATAACAATCAGTGGTTATACTTCTATTTTTTTGCCTCCTGTTTTTGTGTCCCCCTCCAAAGTCCAGCTGGTACCTTATCGTGGTGGAGCTCGGGGTAGGGAGTCTTTCTTCTAGAAGGACTTTTGCGAACACCAGCTCTGGCGACGCGCTGTCTTAGAAGGGTTAGCATCCCAAAGGCGCGCGTGAACTTCAAACTTGCTCAAACACGTACAAGGAGGGTCCGGAGCGGCACAGAAGGAAGTACGAGCTCTACGTGCACTGGAGCAAACGGCAACCGGAAGGGACCTGCAGAACAAAACTGCCGCAGGAAATGGAGTGCACAGGACAAGGATCAGCGAACGAGGCATCAACACTGTCTACGGATTTGCACCTACAATTGCAGAACCGTCAACTCTGAAGCTGATCTGGCAATGCTCATGGAGGCCAGCCAGAGAATCCGCTACGATGTGCTGGCTCTCCAAGAAACCAAAGTCAAAGCGGAAAGTACCAGAAGGACAACTGACGGGGACCTGATCATACTTGGAGCCAAGGTTGACAATAAAAACATCGGAGGAGTGGGATTCATTGTCCACCGCAACCTCGAACCCAAGATTGACTCCCACGAAATCATAAGCCCCAGGCTAGCTGTTCTGCGGATCAAGGTCAATGCGGTGACAACCATGGCGATCATAAACGGATACGCTCCGACTTCAGCTGCATCTGAAAACGACAAGGATGAGTTCTATGTTGACCTCGAGAAGATCATCAAGCAAGAGAAGGCCTACTACAAGATCGTCTGTGGTGACTTCAACGCCATCATCAACGAACCTCAGCCGTCTACTGCTAGAGTGGGATCGTACGGACTTGGAACGACCAACGAAAACGGAGAGCGTCTGATGGACCTACTAGAAGCCTGTAATCTGTTTCATGGTAACAGTTTCTTCCAGAAAAATCCCGCCACACGATGGACATGGTCAAGCCCGAACGGAGTGACTCACTCTGAATTGGATCACATCCTGGTTAATCGACGCTGGTGTCTCTTCGATGTCGGTGTAGTGAAACCCTTCAATACCGGAAGCGACCATCGTCTTGTCCGAGCGAAGATCTGTCTTCGCGAGAAGATTAAGCGAAAGGATGGTCATCGCCCAGCATCGTCACAACTGCCCAATTATGATGCCGATCTGCTACAAGCCGCTGCTGCTGGATACCAGTGGAGCGAGAGCAACGATCTTACGGAAGACTACCAGCTTCTCGTGGAGGGCCTTAACCATTGTGCTTCGGCATCAATGATCCCGCCCGTCCCCAGCTCTTCAGGACGCATAAGCGACCATGCCCGAAGGCTTCTGAAGCAGCGTGCTGAAATTCACCAGGATCCGTCCTCCAGCATTCTCGACAGAGCAATCATAAACAAATCCTGCAGAGTTGCTGTTAAGGCATCAATTCGCGCATACAAGGACAGCAAACTGAAGAAGGCTGCAGAGAAAAGGGCCAGTTTAAGAGGATGCCGGAAGACCCTCGTTGACTCCCAAGCTGTAACCACTGTCATGAAGGACGCCAGCGGAACACAGCACACGTCTCGTCAAAAGATTGAAGAGATCGTCGTGGACTTCTACACAGACCTGTACCGATCATCAACACCTGTTCCTAGAATTCCCACACCGAGTCAAGGCCAGGCTCCGGAGATACTTCTTTCTGAAGTTCAACATGCTATTAGACAGATGAAGCCCAAGACAGCCTCAGGACCTGATCAAATTTCCGGAGACTTTCTGAAGACCGACAACGAAATCATCGTTCAAAAGCTAACCGCTCGCTTCAATCGCTATCTGGCAGATCAAAGGATCCCGGAACAGTGGAAATCGTCAAGAACGGTGTTGATCTTCAAGAAAGGTGAACGAGATGAGGTCAAGAACTACAGGCCAATGGCTCTTCTCTCCCAGCCGTACAAGCTATTCACAAAGATTTTGCTGAACAGATTGGAAAGCACGTTGGATGAGTTCCAGCCCGTGGAACAGGCCGGTTTTCGTCGCGGATACTGCTGTATGGATCATATCCACACGGTGACTCAACTAATTGAGAAGACACGAGAGTACAAGCAACCGCTCCTAATGTGCTTCATCGATTATGTCAAAGCATTTGACAGTGTCGAACTGAACGCAGTTTGGAACGCTCTGCTCCGTGCCGGCGTGGACCCGATCTACATCAACATTCTAGAGGAGTGCAACATGAGCACATCTACGAAGATCAAGATGTTCCACAAGGAGCTCACGGTGCCGATTGGGAAAGGAGTCCGCCAAGGTGACACCATCTCACCAAAGCTGTTCACTGCTGCTCTCCATCACGCCATGATTGATCTAGATTGGAACGACAGGGGAATTCCCATAGACGGCAGGAAACTCTCAAACCTCCGCTTCGCCGATGACATCGTTTTGGTTAGCAGCAGTCAAACCGAACTTCAGCAGATGGTGGATGAACTGGACGCAGCTGGCCGCAGAATCGGGTTGACGATGAATCGCAGCAAGACAGAAGTCATGAGAAACAGATGGGCAGACCCAGCACCGATTACAGTGGACGGAGTTCCCCTTCCTGATACGGAGAAGTACGTCTACCTCGGGCGCCTCGTGACCATGGACAACGATTTGAGGGCCGAAGTCAGTCGAAGAAGAAGCGCTGCATGGGCTGCGATGTCCAACATAAGGGAAGCAGCTCACCTTGTCTCCGACAAAAAAATCCGCGCGCATCTGTTGGACTCCACCGTCCTCCCCGCCATGTGCTACAGAGCTGAAACCTGGGCTTCCAACAAGTCCTCTGCAATTCTGATGGCACGAACGCAACGAGCCCTCGAACGGACGCTGTTGGGGACGAGCCGCCGAGAGCAAAGAATCCAGCGCATCCGCAGCACCGACCTCCGCCAACAGTCAGGGATTCGGGACGCTGTCACTTACATGGCAGCCGCAAAACATCGATGGGCCGGTCATGTTATAAGAAGAACCGATGACCGCTGGACAAATCGTGTAACACTCTGGTACCCGCGGGACATCAAGCGAACACTTGGTCGTCCCCCAACAAGATGGAGCGATGCTTTTAAACATCTGAACACACCTAACACGAACTGGTTGCAGATCGCGCAAAATCGAACGAGATGGAAGATGGCAGCTCCACAAAACAACCAAAACGAACGTGTGCCTCGAAACAATCAGAGACGTGTGCCCGCCGCTGAGACGATCGCCGGCTGACAACGGGCAATCAAGTATCAAGTATCAAGTAAGTAAGTTTTTGTGTACTTCTAATAGGAAAAATACGGTACTTGAAAAATTTCGGCATTTGACCTTTTTGAAAATCCTGAAATGAATGGATAAATTCCATTAATGACGTTCTGAATTCCCGAATCATAAAATAAATTCGACTTGGAGTTCTCAATATTCTTGGAATGAATGTTTTCGAAAACATGTTCTTCATTCGATTCGAATGAAAATTCGGAATCTTCCTTCAAATATTTCATTTAACATTTAAGGTGGCTAATTGATCTTAGTGAAGCTAATACTTGAAAAAATCTGAAAAGACCAAAAACCTTGTGATGATATGATTTAACAAATGTTTTGCTAAAAAACAGTGTTTGCTTCGTTGGATATAACAATGTCAGACCCTTTCAGTGAGTAAAGTGCGGGAATTAGTGCGAGTCTACGCCTCCCGTAATTCGCACCTCGCTCGCACCTCGCCTAGGCTCCGCCTCCTTGGGACGGAACGTCCCCACCCCAAAAGGACCCATTCTAGGCAAGGTTCTCATATTTGAGTCGACCGCAGAAATTAACCCTGGCAGCAGTCCCGAGCGAAAAATTTTAACTGAATTTCAAAAGTAGAATAGCGCCAGTTTTTGGGGAATTCAATGTCATTTTCCATTTTCGCGATTTTTATTTTCAAAGTAGAGCGTCTCTCTCTATGAATATCAATGCGAACAATATTTGGACAAGGATTAGAGCATTGCATTGGAAAATGTCATGAAAAAAAGGAAAACCTTCGAGTGGCCGATGGTCATTACATAAAAAAAATTGAAATTAATATATTGCTGCCTCCCAGGACGGATGTCTGTTGCTTGCGTCACGGTGTCGTAGTGCAGTGCACGACGGCGCGACACCATCCAGCTGGCCCTAAACAGCGTGCATATTGTGGTTTAGTGCAGATAAGCCGCGACACAGGCACTACACTATCTATAAATGGGCATTCGACACGTGTTTTCGAATGAATGAATAATTCGAATACGGCCTTTTCAAAAATTCCGAATAAATGAATACATTCGAATAATGCCTTTTAAAAAAACCCGAATGAATGAATACATTCGAATAAGGCCTTTTAAAAATCCCGAATGAATGAATAAATTCGGAAAGTTGTCCAAACTATTCGAATAGTCGAATAATATTCGACATTTCGAAACCAAGGTCAATATCACCACGGAACTCCGATTTCCTAAGAAACTAGGAGATTGTTTCTATCGGGAACTACATACCTTCAAGACGGGGAACACTAACAGAGAAACTACTATTAGCCAAAGCGGCCATCCCAGATGAAATGTACTTTTCTAAAACGACTCTGAACGTAGGGCGCGAATATGCCCTTCACAGCTGCCTAGTCACTCTGAAAAAATGAAATAGGCATTTTACCCTGTTTCGCGCACCTATTGTAACCATCCAAAAACGCATACTAATCTTTCGAAAACCCGAAAACGGTCAATCGTGTTCAGCGCTCAAAACAACGCCCCTGGACATCGCTTGGGTAAAAGCACTTTTCCGGAGTTTCCACGTAGTGATACCGTTTCCCACATGTACCAATTTTCGGCTGAGCGTTTACCTAATTCAATTAGGGGTTTAGAAAGCGCCAAAGAAAAATATTCTAGATTTGACTTTTTCACGAAGAAAAAGTTGCACGTTTTTTTTGACTAAAGCGTAAGCTTTAGGTCCCTCTGCGAAGATTAAGAACGGAAGTGCGACGAAAAACGGCCGGTAAGTGGGTGATAATCTCGTGGGCTAACCAACCCATTGGGCCACTCCGCCCACGTCCTATAACAGTTGCGCTGAATCCGTGGTTACATGAGCGATGGTTTCCGATCAAAAACCCCGTTCTTCCCTTCATTCTCCACTTCTCTCTTTACTCAGGTCAGCTCGCACACATCGGCTGCAAGAAACGGGAGTTACCAGCCTCAGAGAACTCGTCCACAATGCTTCCCTAGCTGAATTTTTAGGGGCCATAACTCCGTTTCCAGGGGGTCTAGTACGATTCCAGGGACATCATTGAAATCATCATGAGACCGTTTTCAAGATAGGCGGAAAAACAAAAAAACGACTTCTATAGTGAACACTGCCTTTAAGATTCTCCTAGAGGTGTGGTGTGTGGGGGGTTAGTTGGGGTGCTGATCACGAATCTGAGCTTAATTTGTCAATTTTCGATCGACTAAATTCGTTCAAAGCTTCTCATCGGGAGGAACATTTGAAGGCAAAACGCGACTTTTGACGTTCTAAGGAACGCTACGATGTAGCTCAAATCGTTTCTTTGATGGTTATTTGGAGTGCTCAACGCAAACCTGATGTCAGTTTATCGATTTTTGACAGCTTGCGGTCTATTACGATGGGTATGCGGTAGTTTGGTCAAAGTCTCTAATTCGACTAAAAATTTCTATGCGGAGGTAATTCGGGGTGCTGAATGCGAATTCTATGCCGACTCGTCGATTTTCGAATTATGAAGGTAGGTTTTCCTCCCCAACTGTCATGGCGCCTACCGTAACCAACAGTACTCCTCAGAATCCCAGCGCGTGGACCGCATATTGGTGTTCAGCACCCTAGATTGCCCCACATAAAAATCGGAGATTGGCTTAAGTAGCTGCCACAATGGGGGACAGGGGGCAGTCACACTTTCGTGGATACCCCCTATGCACCATTACGGCGGCAACGGCCTAAAATAATGGGAGCAAGAGAACACACTATTGGTTTAGCGGAGGCGGCCCCCTGCGCCAATGGGCGACGGCTAGCAGTCCGGCCTGTTGCGGCAGCTTCGGATAGCACCGCCCCTAATCGATAGGGCCTGGATAGAGTTTCGCCGCTGAAAGGCACGTCAGCACGCAGTGGAGGAGAATCGATCCTGCGGCGCCGCATTATCGATACTCCTCTAATGCATGCTGCCGCACCTTCCGGCGGAGGGACCCCAATCGACATCATAGGCGTTGGTGCTTATGTACAGCGCGCAACAGGAGACCTGCGCACAAGAACGAACAGCGGAAATCGTACACACAAAAATGGATAGCTCAACTTGCAGAAAGATACTTCGAAGGGTTTCTATTTCAAAGGTAAACGAAATAGGTTTTGTCTAACTCGAATGTGGGGCACTGAATTTTTCCGGGTATTCGAATTAATCCCAAAATTTGTATTCCCGAATGAATCGAATATTCGAATAAATCCAAAATTGAAATTCCCGATTGAATCGAATATTCGAATACTCAAATATTCGAATATTTATTCGATTCGGTCCCAAGTCTACACGACACCGTTGCGCATTATGGCTCCCATTGGATTCGCAGCACGCGACGGCTGTCAGTGCTTGGCTCGATTGAGCGGGTTGTACCAGTTCTTACACTGCGACACCGTCGTTGCGACGCAAGTATGCACCAGGCCTTATGGTGACGACAATGAAAGATTCCCTACGAGTCGCGTGCCACATGAGTGAGCCATCATTGATAGTTTCGCTCTACCTTGATTTCAAAACACCTCTACGACTAGCGTCAGTCTGCATCCTTGGCGCGCAACCTGCTCGTGGGTCAATGGAATGTTCTAGAAAAACAATTTATTCGAAAAAGTCGACTATCGAATTCATTCGAATATTCTAGTTTTCGAATAATTCGAAGTCGAATTTTTCAGTCGAATGACTTTTCGAATCATTCAATTCGGTTAAAGTATACCAGGAACCTTCATCCATTCGATTTTTCAGTATGTTAGGACTCGGAAAATTAAGTATTGGAAAAGTCCAGCATAGAGGTCATAAAGGGCCACGTTTTTGGCCTATTCAAGTGGGAACCCAGCCTATCTTCCACATAGGAACGTTTTCGAGCCGATGCCTCGTAGCCACGCTGTATATTTGATTTACCACGGATTTGGCGAGGTTTCCTCCCCAAACGTCTGCCCCCAGCTCACTGTGGAATGAGAAGAACGGGTGCACATCAAAGAGTCTTTGAACTTACGCTAACACGTCTCGGCCGTGCCCATAGCCATCAGAATTCCGCTCGAATTCTTGTCGACATGAATTCAGTTGCTCTCCACTCCAAGCCTTTGACATACACGCATCGTTTTTCAGATATACTGTAACAAGCCAGTAGCTTTCCGCAGATGTTACAAACATACGATGCATAACACACCGTACACAAGAAGTTTCGTTTTGAATTGTCCGACATAAATGTGACCTACTCCCTCGAGATCGGGTTTTCGCGTCTTTTTCGTCTTTTGTGCACAACTCGCTTCAAACGCAAATTTGAGCAAAACTAGGGTGATATTCATGATCCTGGCGTTGAGGGCTACCCGGTGGTTTATCCCTTGTGGTGATTACGTTGAGAACTATAAAAGTTCTTGGAGCGAATTTTACAGAAAAAAAAGACGCGAAAACCCGAAATCGCTCGCTTTCTGACCAAATCCAACGAGCGGTAGTGTATCTTGCAACACCTGAAAGCAGGGTCCAGCAGGTGTGGATAGCTTGCCAAAGGGTGGTGAGGGGGGTCGTGAAAATTTTCGTAGAAAAACGAAACGTTGGAGGTGGGATCGTAAAATTTTCGTGGAGGAAAATATATAATGCACGGGAAAAGAGACAAGAACGTTGTAGAATATGTAGAAAAAAGGTTTCTGCTGATTAAAGAAAGATTCGCAACTGTTTGCAACCTGAAAAGTACCAGTTTCCAGTCAATTCAACTGTTTTTAATCCCCTTGTAGGCGGAAATTCGCTATACTTCAGCTTAAAAATCCACTATAAGGCGTACGACCCCCCATTAAAAATTAAAACGTCAATTACAAAAAAAAAGCTGAATTCCTCATAGAATTCCCCACAAATTGTCACAATTTCATTTCTTAACCCGACTGGTTACAAGGGTTCGGGCGAGGTAAAATGGTGCACGTTGGCAAGCCACGTTGGCAAATCGCAGGGTTTTTGCCATCACTATCCAACGGGTGGCATCCCTTCAGCAATAAGATTTTGAAACACCAAGATTCCAGACTTGGAGGTATTTGGACTGTGTCAAAATGTGCACACAGCTTTTTCTAACAGCTTCTCAAACTTCCGAATTAATAATACTTAATAATATGTAAGGCGCCATGAAGGGCGCCGGGCCCGGACGCCATTGTGGGAACGGCGCGAGGCCTGTGCGCATTCTATTATTGCCATATCACCCTTGGTCGTTCTTGTTAATTCTTCGCCCGAGTGGAGGCGAATCGGTATTTTTCGAATGCTTCGAATAAATTATTTTTGAAAAATCACATCATCAATTAAGCGAAAAGTCAAAATGATGATTACAATCTTCAATTCGTAATCGATTACACGAGCAAACTCCAAAATCGCCTTTTTTAGGCGTTGATATTTCAGAAACTACCTGAAACTAAAAGATGTATTTTGGTAAGGAATTTTCTCCTAGGCCAACAACTTTTTCGATTTAAGAAAGGGAGGTATACTCTGACGTTTGGCTAAGTTTGAGGTGGGTTAAAAAATTAGATTTGGACATTTTCTCCGGGAGCCTTCGTAATCCACTTAATCCCAAATGTGTAAAATACAAGGTATAGCAAAACGTTTATTTGTATAAAATGTTCCGATCGTTAACACTCATCGAGTTTCATCCGCCCTTAAACTCCATCCCAGTGCCCAAAATTCACGATTAACGCCCGCGTTTGGGCGACCGTCGGGTTGTTTTTTTTTCAATTTTCGCATATTCCAGCCCGCCCAAATTTTTTTTGGATGAATGTTGGCTGGGCTAGTGGTGAACTGCCGGAAATTTGTAGAATCTTCCTACTGCCAACTTTTTTCCAGGATGATTTTCGATTATGCTACGGGCGGCCTATGTTTTATATAGTTCCATTTTATATTTTTCTTTGATTCTAACAGGATTCTTTAAATGAAAAACAGAAGGACCGAATTTTTCCCGAAGGGGGGGTCGTTGTAATTTTCCATATTTTTGGGTGCGGACCGACCTCCGATGGGGGGGGGTCGTGAGTACTTTGCGGCCTTTGCCAACGGGCTGCTGTACCCTGCCTGAAAGTCTTTAGACACATAGTTTCTGTAAGAATTTGTTTTTACACGTGTCTCAGCGTAGGTTTATCACGTCACATCTGACACATACTAGTATTCATGGCGGCTTTCGGCGCGGCTAGTGATCAAACCCCAATCAGACAATTTGGTCAATGTGCAATACGAGGCAGATGCGCTAGAAGGTGAGGAATAAATGTAGGTCCTGAAGATGAACGGGGAGAGAAAGAAAGCACGCGCCGCAGCCGCAGACACAACCTGTCAGACCTCGTCTGCGCCGGCGCTAGGTGGGTCGTGACAATCCCCACAGTCCCCACAAAGATTTTGTGGGGAATGCCCCGAATCTTTTTTGTGGGCACTCGACTTTCGTCGGCGCGATTATATAGAACTTCTAGCGCCGACGAAAAAACTGGCCGCGCCCTCCGGGGCAACACTCAAGCGAATGCCAGAGCTCAAAGTTGGATTTTCTGTTTTGCTTTTCAACGAAAGGTTTATGGTTTGGCATAGTGGTATTCGTGTGAATATCCTTAAACGAAGTGAGGTACTTGGCGCTTTCGATTTGGCATGTGATTGAACACCTAAGAAACGCTACAACTTCGGTGAAAGGATGTCCCGCTGATTTGGCTGAGCACGTTTTTTACTAAACATTCAAAATTGAGTGTGGCATTGAGAAGCTAAATCACTCACGTCTTACTGCGCAAACACACGTACATATTAGAGTGTTGGAACGAATAATATCGATTTTTTCGAATAAATCTAATGTTCTCTTCGTGATCGGAATGGTTTCAATAGCTTTTGTTTTCATACGTTACGGTGAAAGGAAGGTTCCCTTGAAGGCAGCGTTCACGATGATCATCCTCGTTGACTTTCCACAGTGAAATGATAGGCGGGAAGGATCCTAGGCTCCCAGTGTCGGAAGAACGGTAGAAAACGAGCCAGGAGCGCCAAAATAACGGCTGCAAACAAGCGTTTTGGTGTCCCAGACCCGTCTGGTGCCCCAGACCCGCCCCCTCGGAATGAACAAATGAAGACTCAGATTACAGGAATGATCAAGTCAAAGAAGTGCTGATAAGTGAGCTGATCGCTTCATTGCACTGATAGGTCACATCCATCTAGCGGTCAATTCCTCCACTCAAAAATCAACGTAAACAAGGAAGGGCCTATTTTGGCTCAAAAACGCGTCTTTCGTGTCCTTTTTAAGCATGCCTTGCTAAAGGACACCAGACCTTCTGTAAGCCGTGGAGATATCGGAAGTGGAATTTATCGTGAACACTGTCTTTAATTGATAAAAAATTAGGATTCCGTTCATTCATCAAAATGCCAAGGTTAAATTAGTGAGCTTTTCATTCGAATAATCGAATAAATTGTAATAGCGCTTTTGTGATTGGACAGAAATTTGCTTTTTCATCAACTATGGTAACCTTGCCCTCCACGTAATGTTTGATACTAAGGAAAGTTAAAACCATTTCGGCCTTGAGTAAATATTAGAATTAATCGGAAAATCAAAATTATTCGCTCCAACACTCTAGTACATATGTACATATATTCGGGCTGACGGGAATCGCGTTCACACCAGGGATGTGCGTTACTAGGAAATATTTTTTCGTTAAGGGCGGCGTTCACGATGGAAAAAGTTCTAGAGAGAACTGCAAAAATCTATTTTGTACGAAAATAGCACTGCACAGGTACCGCGGCGAAAAACGCGACGAAAAAAAGCTACTAATATAAGCAAAAGGCTAATCAAATCTTATGAAGATATAAAGAGCGCTGAACACAATCATGATCTCCGTTTCCGAATTTTCCAGAGATTAATGCGCGTTGTGGAAGGTGCAATAGGTGCCAAAATCTCGCGAATAACGCCTATAACTTTTTTCAGAGTGGTTTTAGGCAGCTGCGAAGACCATAATCGGATTCCACGTCAAAAACGGTCCTAGAGAATTATAGTTCATCCAGAATGGCCAATCTGACTAATAGTAGTTCTCTTGTAAGCAGTCCCAGCTCGAATATTATCCTGTTCCGATAATATTTAACGGTGCTTGAAGGCCACAACTGCGCACTGACGGGAGTAATGATGGGACCTCTCGATGGGTGAAATTTTCACTTGATGGGAACAAGCTCAAAACGACGCGCTCAACTCGCGACTCTGAGCAACGAACAATTAGGGCAAAATTGTTGCTGTTCTCTGCGTTGTTACCATGGAGTAGATCTCATATAATATCAAACAGCGCAGAACGGCAAATTTTGCACAGAAAAAAGCGCAGAGCTCAAGGTTTCCTCGGTTTCCCATTATGCTTCATTTCTCACCGGAAAAGTAGAAGAATTATCCTGATAGAGGAGTATGATTTAGCACCAATGAAGGCAAGGAGGTGCCTCGCGAAGGTGCTGAGCCGCTTCGACTTGATCGCGACCCTCGACTGTGGCCAGCATGCGCAGTTGTTGTCCTTCATGAATCCGGACATAGCGAATTAGCATCGCCACGATGGCAGATGAGCGTACTAGATTCGCAAATCTTTCTCGACCGTTTCTACGAGAGACGGTTCACAGCAAATACGCAAAATACTGCGCACAATACTTCGCAGACTCCCTCGCAAAATACTGCGCAAAACACTGCGCAGAGTACTTCGCAACATAGTACGCTACCTAATTCGTTACCGACTTCGCAGTCGGCTATATTGACGTTCAGCAAGTGTGCTCTGGAAGCTGCTTCCAGACCGCTTGAGAACGACTCAGAGTCGTCTATTTCGCTCGATTCGCGAAATACGCAACTCGAGAGACACTCAACCGCGTCGTCATCTCGATCTCGTAATTCGCAACATACTACGCAAAGGTCTGTACTTGCTCCATCATCCCGCGACAGGCATTCGCCTCGAAGTCGGGAGGATGGACCAAGGTTCAGCAATAATACGCAACGTAAACGCGACAGAGGAGCAAGTACAGGTCGGTTCCAGGACCAGCCTAATACGCTCAGATCTCGTCCTAGTACGCAGTATTTCGCAGACGAGGCGACGAGCAGCCAGCGGGCACCTCCTCCTCCTCGTCAACGTAATCCGCCAGAAGGGCAGCCGTCCTGTGTCTTCTGCTCCGGCAGAGGGCATTATTCCGCTGAGTGTATTACGCGCAGGCGCTTGCTGCAACGAGCTGATATGCTCATTGACAGCGAGCTATGCTCGGTTTGTCTACGACATCACACAGGACACTGTATCCGGGCCGACAAATGCCTTATCTGTCACCGGACCGGTCACCACCAGGCTGTGTGCGTAGATAACCCGTTTGTAATTGCAAACATTGATACGACGGCCCAGCGTTTTTACGATGATTTAGCTCGTGAGACGTTTCGCCCTAATCCGCCTGGCCTTAGGGCCCGTACTCCGCACTCGCAGTCGCGCAGTCGACGCGACGCCAATCGCCGCCAAAACCGCGATCGGTCAGCCTCTGAACGCAGGGGGGATGACCGTAGCGGCAGGCGTTAATACGCCTGCGCTAGACGCAGATAATACGCATGTTCACACCTGGTTAATACGCCGCTTTGAATACGCTGGTTAGTTGTAATTAAACGTAATACGCAGGTATAGCCATTTTCGTGGCTTGCTATGGTACGCCGTTTTGAATACGCATGGTATAATCTTTTTATTACGCGGGTTAGTAATAACCACAATACGCTCAGTACGACCCCCTTGTGTTGTGCTGAAATACGCTAGCTATTACGCTTAGTCTTGTCCCTAGTGGCTGACTAACTAATACGTTTTTACAGTCTAGACCACTAAGGCAGGCTCTACTACGCAGGTCTGATCTACTCGAGTCAGACTTGTTTCGCTCTGGCCTGGCCTTCGTTGCTAGGTCATACTACGCTGGTGGCAAATTTATACATATTTTGATCTTGTATTCTATCTGATTAATTCCAGATCATTTGCCGCCTAATACGCTTAGTACGCGCCTTCGAGATGCCTGGTTGGATGCGTCATGGTATTCTGATAGATCTGTGGCGCTCAGATGGATGGGATGCTATATGGTCGACTAGATGATATATATTCCCTATATACCACGGATGGATCGACTATGGTATGCCTGATGACATCGCAGGAAGGCTTGTACATATTGTGATCTATTTAGTTTAGTTTTGTCTAGTTTTTAGTCTTGAATTTTTTCACATTTATTTCGCTGTGTTTATTTGAGTTGTAGCTCATGTTTTTGTATGAGCTTCTAGGGGTGAGGCCATAAGCCCCTCTCGCCCGTTTCAAGTGAGGGTCATAGGTAGCTTTGTCTTGGCTTTATTTTTGATCTACCGGTTTTTTGAGGGAGGCCTTAAGTCCCTCGGTCTTTAAGGTGTGGCCTTAAGCCCCCTTCGCCCGTTTATGCTGAGGGCATGTATGTATTACGCTTTTTCTTTGAGGTGAGGCCTTATGCCTCTCTAGCCCGTTTTTGATGAGGGCTTGTATATAGTGTTTATATTGTTTTTTGAGGTGAGGCCTTAAAGGCAGTGTTCACGATAAAAGTCGTTTTTCTGTTTTCCCGCCTATCTTGAAAACGGTCCAATGCTGATTCCAATGATGCCCCTGGAATAGTACAAGACCCCCTGGAAGAGTTATGGCCCCTCGAAATTCAGCAAGGGAAAATTGTGGACGAGTTGTACGACGCTTGTAACTCCCGTTTTTTTTTGCAGCCGAAGTGTGGGAGCTGACCTGAGTAAAGAGAGACGTTGAGAATGAAGGGAAGAACGGGGCTTTTGATCGGAAACCATCGCTCATTTAACCACAATTTCGGAGGAACTGTTATAGGATGTGGGCGGAGTGGCCCACGAGATTTTCACCCACTATTTTCACTCGCTTTTTCGTTCTTAATCTTCTTATACAGACCCAAAGCTTACGTTTTAGCTGAAGAAAGGGGAAACTTTTTCTTCGTGAACACTGCCTTTAAGCCCCTCTAGCCCGTTTCTGCTGAGGGCTTGTATGTATATATTTTTATGTTCCCGTTCTTTTCGAGGTGAGGCCTCAAGCCCGTTTTTGACGAGGGCTCGTGTATATATTTTTGCATCGTATTTCGCCCTTGTTATGAGTGAGAGGGTTCGCCTCGTTAGGTAGGGTAGAATGTGTGTATGAGGGTTCATAATACGCTGGCTCATTCCCGCAGCATGACTTTTGCTGCCTCTCTTCTGTAAATGAATAATTCGCTTAATTGGGTCCTCTAGGTGGTCCTGCCCCTGTTGTCACCGTTTTCTGCGGCCCCCTGGCAGCAATTCTTTTGTTGTCGGGAGTGTCGCGGATGCGACGGTGCCTGGAGGCGCACCGTGAAGCCCCGGCCTGTTTCCACTACGCCAGCCGCTTGGAGGCGGGGCATGCCCGCGCCAGCCGTGGCGCCCCGCCCCCTTCCTCCGCCCTGCCTATATAAGGCGGCTGTCCTCGGTTCAGTGGTCTGCCCGGCGCCGGATGGCGTTGGCCCACAGTACCCATTGGTACTGCGCTGCTCTGGCAGCGATGGCCTACCGAGAGACCCCGGAACAGTGGGCTCCGTCCCCAGCAGCTGAGGAAGCCGACATCTGGGCGCCAGCTCGGCCTAGACCGAGCGGCCCGGAGGTTGGCGGAGGCCCAACGGCTTCTGGCATTAGTCACCGCTAGGGATGTGCGGTTGACTAGTGGGAGAGGTGCGATACTACGCCACCACGTACTACGTAATCTATATTACGCCGTGGTAGACTACGCTATCTACTACGCGCTGTGGGATGTGAATTGAACAGTTAACTGTAAGGCGAACCCTGTAGATGCCTTTAGGTGTTAGTGCCTTAAGGATAAAGGGTTATAGCTTACCACTGTGCACCTTGTACCTGTGTTGGTGTTCATATAGCGCTGCTATATCGGTGTCAATATGGTTGGCTTGTGTTGTTGTGCTATTACGCTGGTACTACGCGGGACTTTCCCCCCATGGGCCCCCCATACATGTTGGTTGGGTTACGTGGCTTGCTAGTGCGGCTGTCCCAGGTTAGTGGACAAGGTGATCCCCAGTGAACGCGAGGACTCCGCCTGCTTGAGGGAAGCAGGTTGCGAGATAACCTTGCGGTAACGGGGCGAGCTGACGGATGCATAGTAGCCATCGATGCGTCGCGATAGTGGGCCGGGGAACCAGGGATCTAGTGAGATCCTTCTAGGTGTTAGCCACACCGCTCGTGCTAGGGACCATAAATCCCATCGCGTTCGCGACACCTATCTTAGTTCTTGATCGTAGGTCTGATCACCCACCCCAACCTACGTCGAGGAGTCTGACCACTTCCATGTGATACATAACACCTCGCGCCGTACCCTGTTCGTGAAAGATTTACTTGGCAAGGAAAAGAGCAGTGATCCATATTGTGTTGGCGCTTTCCCCCCTCCCAGCTTGAGATCTAGCGCGGCACCGCATACAAGCAAACTGCCGAAAAACTCTCTAGCGGCGATCAATGCATTGAAATCTCCCTAATATCACAATGCCACATTTACCGCTACCACAGGGGCCGTTTTCTGCTTAAACGGGATAATTGAATCTGGGATTGCTCCGGTAATTCCTCGATAATCCCCGTCTTGAATGTAGTTTACGAAAAAAGTCTGCGAGTCCCTCAGAAATTTGAAAGCTCCGGTGTGATCCTGATCTCGATGTCGAAATGTCGAGTATTATTCGAGTATTTGTATAGGATTCGAATATTCGAATAGTTGGCCGACTTTTCGAATGTATTCATTCATTTGAAGATTTTTGGAATGTTTTATCCGAATGTATTCATTTATTCGTGAACTGGGGGCGAATGCGCATGTATAGCATATACGCTCGTAAACGTGGCTGATATAACTATGGAAATAGAATGGTATGACTTAGATTTCAACGCCTACGCATTCTGAAGCGTTAAAAACGACCCACAATGCAGCTACATAAGTAAGAAGTTGGCTGTGCCCTATGTTCCTTCGCTCCCTGTATTTGCGTCCCCCTCCAAGACAGGGGTGCTGGGCTATTCCCACCGTCGCCGTTGTAGGTGGTTTACCCATTGTACTTATTGTACCACCCACAAATGTCGCTTGAGGTAAGAATGGCTCAGCACCCCTGTTTTGGAGGAGGACGGGAAAGAGAAGGGGCGAAGTAATACAGGGCGGGGCCAACTTCTCATTCGTGTAGCGGCATTGTGGGTCGTTTTTAATGGTTCAAAATGCGTAAGCGTTGTGCTCTGAGCCACACCATTCTATTTCCATAGTCATCTCAACTACGTTTACGAGCGCGTATGCTGCCTTTAGTGTTTATACATCCACCCTGCTTCCCTAAAACTTCTCAGATCTTATTAGGAGCTCTAAATCGCCTGTTGCCAGATAGCGCGTGATTTGGCCACAAACAACTTTCGATATTTAATGAAAAAAAGTGTGCCACAGCCAAAAAAACAGCCAAATCAACCAAACATCCATCGTTTCGTCGAATTTTCAGCGCTCCATCGGTGTTTGATCCCATGCCAAATCAAATTTACCAAGTTATTCTTTTTTTTCTACGAGATTTTCGCAAATACTACTGTGAAAAATCATAGCCCCTCCGCAGCGGAACAATTCAGTTAGCAAACTTCATTTTAATTCGGTGAAAG
The DNA here is from genome assembly GCA_029168955.1 of Aplectana chamaeleonis. NCBI lineage: Eukaryota > Metazoa > Nematoda > Chromadorea > Rhabditida > Cosmocercidae > Aplectana > Aplectana chamaeleonis. The sequence continues at coordinate 121,635 of JAPDOI010000334.1, forward strand.
TTTCCTTACAAAAGAAAAGAGGTGGGCGTGGCATAGTGGTAGAATACGCGGCGTTTGCTGCACTTGGTCGAGTTCGGACCTCACCCATGGTCAACCAAGTCTTCTATGGCTCGGTGAGTTGGAAACAGATCAGTCTAGGGAGATAAAAGCACTGACATGAAAGTCGGCTAGCCTTCTCAAGTCATGGCATAGGCTCGAAACATGTTCAATCCTCTACGACCTCGAAGTCGAATGAGAATTGAAGACGCCGAGTTTTTCTTCGCCTCAGCTACATCCAAGGATAGTTCTAGGAATTAATAATCCATTTCAAATGGTAATTTCGACTGAAAAGTGTTTTTTCTTTTTTTGGGCCCAGCGGCAGGTCTCAAGGAGCTATTCCGAACTTTTTAGCCGTTCTTATATGACTTATACAATGGACCCCGAGCATTTCTAGCACATAGGAGCCTGTTTTAATGATGAGCACTGTCCTGGACATTCTCAGAAAAAAATGGTTTCCTTTACAACTAAACTCACTTTGCATTCCTGCTCCGCAAACGTAGTGCATTTGATTGAAAATGCTCACAAACTGGTAGGATTTTAAAATAGATACGTCAATAGTGGCGAAATACACTGGTCTCATACAAGCACTGTACTCGCTTCCAAGACACATTCTGAACTCCCGAATGCCTCTGAAATTCCATTTTTAAGCAAATGCTATCGTACTGCTGACGTATGCTACTTCTTCTATTACTTTATGACATAGCAAAGAAGAAGGTGCCGAAATCAAAAGAATTCAATTCCGTCCCACATTTTTTGATGACGGAGCCAGGGTTCGGCGTGAGGTGTGATGTATCACAGAGGGGGTGGGGTCGAACCCGTCAACAGCCGGTGGTATGCGGGGTCGGACTTTCGGTTAACCAAGAACCAAGATGGACTTCTATCAGCGGGGGGGGGGGTGAGAGCAATACCGTTTGTATGAAAAATGACGGCAAACAGAGACGGCAAGATGAGATCACAATAAGAGGTCAAAATAAACTGGAGATCGTACTGAGAGAGCAAAATGGGACAGGAGATCAAAAAAGAAACTGAATAGTGAGAAACAACTGCGAAAAAAAACAAACGGGGCAAGATATGAGATGTGTAAAAATGAGGCAGGAACACACAAGAGCTCACAACTCACTGGTGATTAAGCATGCAAGACAATAGAAGACAGTAGCATGGCCATCGTTAATGACATGAAGAAGGAGTCTTGGCCAGGTAAAGTTTGACGCCAAAGTGCTCCTGGATATGTCAGCAGCGGTGGTGTTGAGTACTCACTGTCATCGAGGTCATTACAAGCGGACTATCGTGTCAACGAAATGACGCAGATGTTCTGGAATTTCGTAATCGGAGATGCACTTTTAGGCGATTTAGGATTCACAGGTTCGATCCCGCTAAAGATCAAAAACTTCGCGATCCGAGAAATAATGGCTAGTTGACTGTTTGAGAAGAATATTGTTCACTATTATATTTATTGCAATTTACTCCACGAAACTGACTCGTGTCCAAGATGCGATAGAAGCAAAGCATAGGATTTTAATGCCCTGAGGGCACATAGGTGCGGTTTCATGCATGAAATCCACATTTAGTAATTGGCTATCCGGATGTGAAAGCGCACCCAAAATTTCATGAACGCAGCTTTAAGCCGAACAGCGCTACACAGGGGGGGGGTCCATGAAAAAATCGATAGCTGTGTAATATTTGCAAGTATTTAACGAAATTTGATTTAGGGAGTTTCGCGTTGCTACAACGAGCGGAAAACCTAGTCACGGACCCAAGTAATCAATTTCATTCTTTTAACCGGTCGAAAACAGTCTTTGAAGACTCATTTTTAGGTGTGATACAATCGATTGTATCACACCTAAAAAAAGGGTCTTCAATGACCGTTTTTAACCGGTTAAAAGAACGAAATTGATTATTCGGGTCCGTGACTAGTTTTTCCGCACGTTGTAGCAACGCCACTTCCTAATTCAGATTTCGTTAAATACTTGTAAATAATACACAGCTATCGATTTTTTCACGGACCCCCCTCACTATGTAGCGCTGTTCGCCTTTAAGCTGCGTCCATGAAATTTTGGGTGCGCTTTCACATCCGGATAGCCAATTACAATACCGCGCGTATCTTTTGGTCATCCGGCGCGCTAGGGTGCCGGAGCGCGCAGTTTGGCGTCGTTTATCTATAACTCGGTTCAAAGTTATTTAATTCGAAAATAAACGTTAGATTTGAAATCAGCATGGAAAAAACAACCTAGTGAACGTCCACATTTTTTTAAAAATCTCATAGGAGGGAATTTGGGTTACGGTAGCTATCAAATGTTTCCTGTGTCTGAAAGGATTGGCGATTGATAGTAGTACGTTGTTTTAAATTTATCACATCCGTATACTGTTTTTCAACCTCTAAGTTCCTTCCGGAGCGTTCTGTCGCCAACCTGCCGAGACATTTTTATACAAAAACCACTATTGCTAACCATACATGGATGTGAAAGTTATCGAACTACGAATTTCCTCTATATTGGTGAGTATTTTTGGAACAAAATGCAACACTTCATTGAGAATTTATATTCCAAGAAGTCAGTCCGACATCGCGTCTTTAAGATGAGTCAATTTTTTCGTTTTCGGATTTAAAAAGGCAGGTTCCATGGAAAATTTTACCAGGCATGTGAAAATAGCTACAATGCAGTTTTTGTCCTTTCTAATTGCGGGATGAAATCAGGTTCAAAATGAGGTAGTGTATGAATATCTTTCGAAAAATCAACAATTGAGAATATTTTCAATTTTTTATAGAAATTGAAATTTCATTAAAGTTCCCAAATTCCATTTTTATACTAAAAACCTCCTAGAACCTGACGCATTTTTTAACAGCTCATGAATACGCTTGAGAATGGTTTCAACGACGTGGAACTTTCCGAAACATTTGTAATTTTTCAGAAAAAAAAATAAAGGAATTTCAAAATTAGAATTTTCATTGAAATTTCCCAATTTGGACTCCATCCCAGACGCCTGAAATTACTAATATTTCAAACTCCACTCATATTCATTTGAAAATACAAGCTAATCCGCAACTTTATCGGCCCCCAAATGTACTAGCCGCTAAGGTCTCACCAGCGACCTTTGCGTAGAACCGTGTTTAGAGGGCTCTCGCGCCTGCTGCTGACGCCGTCAGTCGCAATCATCCCACTGTCCTGCACTGACCTAGGAGCAGTTCTGGAAACGGCCCTGACTCCCCTCTCAATGCCCCTTTGTGCTTCAGAAAGCGTTCGCGGTTGAGCTCAAAAACAAACGAAATTACTGGTGATACAATTACGGGAAAACATTAAAACAGTGCAGTAAAAAGGTAATAGTGGGAAGTGCTCCAATAGTTGATATCGGCACTTTATGGATCTATCAAGGTTCTCAAATCCTTCCGATCTCTGGCAGGTATGACGCAGTAACTGGCATGCCGGACCATCACGGCATTCAATTGAAGAGGGGGGATGCAGTGCAAGTTTGAGCAGTTGGTGCGCGCGCTGTCACGGGTGAACTGTGCGGGTTCAATTCTCGAGTGTGCCTGTGGTTTTTGCACTTAACGGCGCCTGTTTCATCACTTCATAGGTTTGATAGCTCACGTTAAGGCCCTAGTTATACACCAGCGTTTCGCCGCCGCTGGCTTCCGCTGCATGTCTGCTATTGGTCAGTTTCGAAATCTGACCAATCGCATACGTCCCGCGAAAACCAGCGGCACCGAATCGCCGATGTCTAACTAGGGCCTAACACGTGCAGATTGGAGTAGTTGGCGTGCGCGCCGCTGTGATAAGAGTGTCGCAAGTTCGTTTCTTATACAGCTTTGTAGTTTTTGCGTTGAAGGGTGTTTCATCGTGACAAATGCGGAAGAAACATATGGCATTAGTATTCGTGGTCATTTCTTCTCACGATATATTTCTCGTGTTGTTGTGAAAACACGAGAGGGTTTAGTACCAGCCGCAGACACTCGTCTTTGGGCTGGAGTAGTTTTTTGGCCCCTCTATCGAAAACAAAATGGCCTTACTTGGAGTTCAATTGGATCAAATTTTAGATAAATTCAAAATATGTTTACTATTCGATTAAGAACGGAAAAAATATACCCCAGCCCCCAAAGGGGGGTCTCAATTCTTAAACCAGTGCAGATTCTTAGTTGCGATTAGCTTCTCAGAGCCTACATTAATAAGTCGCGATTTAGGATTGCTCAATTTTCGTCCCAAGCCAAGCTCTGAGAGCGTCTTTGAACATCTTCAAAACATTTTTTTGTGTACTGTAGCAACCTCAGTTTAGAGCTCTATTGGTTATGAAGAAGCGTCAAAAGGGTTCTCTGAAGTAGGCAGTTCGTCATGGTACCATCAAAACTGACGCAGCCCAATCGCCGCTAACAACTTTGTTTTTGTTTTCAGGTCTATCCCGACTTCTTGACGAATTTCGTATTACAGCATCGTTAGGATTTGGACCTCTCCAAACACTATTTCGGTCAACAAAAATCACAGGAAATTGGTCGATCCGGACGAAGTTGAAAAATACTGGTGCGCCAAATTCTGTTCCAAAATACTACATTGGGTTCAAAACCAGAAAAAATGGTTGTGGCAGTAAATTTTCTAACTCCCAAAACCCGTGATAAGCAGATAGGCCCAAAAACTATTTTCTGTGATTTTCGTTTATGACGAACTGCCTAGTTCAGAAAACCCTTCTGACGCTTCTTCATAACCTATAGAGCTCTGAATCGAGCGTGGTAAAGTACACAAAAATGTTTATAAGATGTTCAAAGCCGCTCTCAGAGCTCGGCTTGGAACGAAAATTGGAGAACCCGAAATCGCGACCCATTAATGTAGAACAAAAGAAGCTAATAGCAACTAATAATTTACGCTGGTTTATGAATTCAGACCCCCATTTGAAGGCTGGAGTATATTTTTTTCTGATTTTAATCGAATAGTAAACATATTTTCAAATTCTCTGAAATTTGACATTTCATAGCCCAGACTTGTTCACAAAAATCGCAAAAAAATTAATTTCCAATTTAACCCCAAGTAAGGCCATTTATTTTCGAAAGAGGGGCCAAAAAACTTCTCCAGCCTAAAGACGAGTGTCTGCGGCTGGTACTAAACCCTCTCGTGTTTTCACAACAACACGAGAAATATATCGTTAGAAGAAATGACCACGAATACTATAATGCCATATGTTTCTTCCGCATTTGTCACGATGAAACACCTTCAACGCAAAAACTACAAAGCTGTATAAGAAACGAACTTGCGACACTCTTATCACAACGGCGCGCACGCCAACTACTCCAATCTGCACGTGCTAAAGTGAGCTATCAAACCTATGAAGTGATGAAACAGGCCCCGTTAAGTGCAAAAACCACAGGCATACGCGAGAATCGAACCCGGTTCACCCCGTGACAGCGCGCACACCAACTGCTCCTAACATGCACTACACCCCCTCCTCAATTGAAGGTTTTGAGACCATTAATCGATCCATAAAGTGCCGATATCAACTATTGGAGCACTTCCCACTATTACCTTTTTACTGCGCTGTTTTAATATCCTTTCCTGTAATTGTACCACCCGTAATTTCGCTTGTTTTTGAGCTCAACCGTGAACGCTTTCTGGAGCACAAAGGGGCATTGAGGGGGGAGTCAGGGCCGTTTCCAGAACTGCCTTTAGGTCAGTCCAGGACAGTGGAATGATTCCGACTGACGGCGTCAGGAGCAGGCGCGAGCGCCCTCTAAACATGGCTCTACGCAAAGGTCGCTGGTGAGACCTTAGCGACTACTCTAAGAAAATTGGTACCGCTGGTTTCGCGATAGCCCCGAGATTCTCGCTGGTATCGCGATGGGGTATCGGCAGTTGATTGGCGGCTCCGCGATCGTGGAAAAGTGGTGTGTGACGCAGTGGTCCCGCGATAGCCTTACGTCGGCTCCGCAATCCGGTAAAGAGGTAGCGTCGACAACACGGCTCTTCGGCAAAACCGCGTCGGCACCGCGATGAGTGTGCGGGGTTTCAGTTCCCCGTAGGCTCCGCTTTCGACACACCTCCGAATTGGCGCAAATAAGTCATACTGCAGTATCGATCGAAGTTTCAACTAGACTCGCCGATTTCTATTCCGGTGCTGTCCAGATTCGTGTTTTTACGTTATTTAAATTTTGACCACATCACACCCCACCTATGTAGTAAAATTGCCTTTATATTGAGTTTCCATCCCACGCAATAAGTCTTTTTCATATTGTTACATTAAGTAATATAATAATGCTTTATATTGTTACATTGACTTACTTGACTTAATCGGTTGGCTTTCGCCTGACGCGGTCATACCGCATCTTCACCGAGGTGTGCCGTCCTAGTAGTCAGCCGTGTCCATTTTTCACGGTCTTCAGCCACAATTTGAACACATTCCATCCGGCTGTCACTATTCCAATTCCTGCGAAACGAAACATCGCGCCTGAACTGTCTTTCGATGCCGAGTGACTTTAAATCCTCTTCAAGCACATCCATCCAGAACTTTCGCCTACGCTCAGGTGGCCGTTTCCAGACAGGATTTGGAAGCAATCTTAGAGCGTGTTGTACGAAACGATCCGGCGTATATGCCCGAGCAGTCCAAGTCGACTTTCCATTGCTGCTTGAGATGGCTTTAGGAGATGCTGGCAACTCCCTCGTGTCAAGCGTTGATGTACCGCGTCGATTTCCTTGTAAAGGTCTTCGTTATGGCATACAGGCGGCCAGAAATATCCAAGCAAACGCCTAAAAAGCTTCCACTCCGTGCAATCCAACCTTTCCATCTGCGTCTTCGGTGCTGCCCACGTCTCCGATCCGTACATCATGATAGGGCGAGAATAGTGGATAGGTAGACGCGCAACTTGACTTCCTTCGCGATGGTGGTAGACCACAAACACTTGGTTAGAGAAATAAATGCAGACGTAGCTTTCGCACATCGTTGTCGAATATCCGCCGCATAACTACCATCGTTTTTCAGCAAACAGCCCAAATAACAGAAATCGTCCACCAGTTCGATACGTTGTCCGTCCACACAAACTCCCGTTGAAGGCCTCTGAAAGACCCACATCTGCTTGCATTTGTCGGGACGAAGACGAAGTCCATAAGCTGCGGCATACTTCGAAACGAGGTTTACAATCCTTTGCAGTTTTGCGTTGTTTTCAGCGAATAACACAATGTCGTCGGCGTACTCCAGGTCGACAAGGGAGCGTCCTGATGGTGTTAGGATCACATCCGCGGGAAACTGTTCTACAACTCTACGCATGATGTCATCAACGGCGAAGTTGAAAAGGAAAGGTCCTGCAACGGCTCCTTGCCTTACTCCTGTTTTCACCTCGAAAGCTGACGTAAATCCGACAGGTGTACGAACTGCTGCTGTTGTTCCTTTGTTCATGTCCTCGATTAACCGAACATACTTTTCCGGGACTCCATCTGCTCGCAGAGCATTGAGCAATCGATCACGATGAGGAGAGTCGAACGCGGCTTCAAAGTCTAAAAAAAACAAGCTGTAATGGCTTCGAAAACCGCTGCCACGATTCAATTACTCTTCTCACGACGAACACTTGGTCGATGGTCGATCTTCCAGGTCGAGAACCGGCTTGCTCATCTCTGGTCGTTCCTCCACGATGTTTGATAAGTCGCTCGAGAATGATACGTTCTAAAACCTTGTACATGACACGAAGTAGAGAGATTCCTCTGTAGTTCTTAGGATCCGTGACGGATAGCTTCTTGTGAAGAGGTACGATGATCGCATGTCTCCACGAAATGTTACATTAAGTAATATAGTAATGCTCTTAGGTCTCCGCGTATTACGCTTCTTGTATTCTTCGAGATTTCGGTTTCAAAACTGCGGTTTCAAAACTGCAGCAACCACGATCTAAAGAACAATGCCATTTGTTACATTTCTTAAAATTTCGGGTGTTTTTCGGAGTTAACCTGAACTTCGGAGTTCATTCATCCCTTAGGTAGAGGGCCGAGTAGACATGGTCATTCGACACTAATTTCCTAATAAACAGAAGAATATTGCATATTCAGAAAACATTTGCATATTGGTCTCGAAGAATTGAAAATTGAAATGGCAACTGTCAGAAAGTCTCTAATGACTGAATTTTCAAAATATTGCTTTTTTGACTGATGAAGAAGGGAGTGTAATTCAATTATCTGTTTTTGAATTGCCCGACTGAATGGAAATTTCAAATAAAAACTTTTCAAAATTTCCGAATGAAATAACTAATCTGAAAACCTTACCCTATCCGTTTGGTACTAATATTCGGAAAAGCACTCGGCTCATTTGATTTGACTTTTCAAATTTTTCATAGATATTTCTGCACATTTCTTTTCAATGACTGAATATTCGAAGCCCATAATCCGAAATGAACGAATACTTGAGGTTCTTTTCAAAATTTTTTTAACAATCTTTATCGAAATAATCGGGAAACCTAACATTTAAAGGCAGCGTTCACGATGATCATCCTCGTTGACTTTCCACAGTGAAATGATAGGCGAGAAGGATCCTAGGCTCCCAGTGTCGAACGAACGGTAGAAAACGAGCCAGGAGCGGCAAAATAACGGCTGCAAACAAGCGTTTTGGTGCCCCAAACACGCCCCGTGCTCCAGATCCGCCTCCTCGAAATGAACAATTGAAGACTCGGATTGCAGGAATGATCAAGTCAAGGAAGTGCTGATAAGTGAATGTGAGAGTGGAAACGAGTGGGAATGTGAGAGTGGAAGCAGATTTGACAAGGCATATAGGGTTAAGAGGAAACTCGAGTGAACGAAAATACCACCCGTTCTCAGCTCAAACGGGACCAATCGACCTGGGACTTGGCCTACACCTGTATTTTCTGATCCTCTTTCAAATAGGCACTGTGACAGCCCAATCCCGGAAAGTCGATTTTTCATCTCTCCACATGTGCCACATTCTCGCTTCAAACGGGACCAGGTTAAGAAATGTGTGTGCTTAAAATTAAGAGCTCTCGATGCTGATTCCAAATATGCTCTTAGCTCCCCCAAACCGGTCATTTGAGCCGTGCTATGACAAGAAGTCGCAAAAGTCGCGACTTTTGCGGCTTTCCTGAGTAAATTAGGGCGGGTATAGTAGATGTATGCAATTTGTGTCTGATTAGCATTGGCATTTCATTTGGATTAAGTTTTGGCGACTTCCGCATTGGTACGGGTTTGGAAAGCGAAAGTGCATAGAGAAACAAATCGTTCGAGAACCATTTCAAAGCAAAGGATCCCGAAAAAAGGTGTAAAATGGGTGGCTGGCTAAAACTGGAGAGGTGTATGGTTATGTTGCTTAACAAACAACTATTCGATATCCCTTATTATGGTGAGAGCATGTATATTCGACTCACCTCGGAGGCTTCGCAGCGAGGTCGCGTAGGTGTCTTGAAAAACACCTACGCGGCGTCAACGCTCAGCCGACGCGGCAATCGGCTCTTCAGCGACGTGCGATCGCGGAGCCTACATCGCTATCGGCGTGCAGACAGAACAATTTGTAATGAAGGCACCGCAATGACGCCGTGTAGGTGCCTATAGGGCACCTACACGGCCGCATTGAGGTGCCGTGACCACAGATTTTCTCAGAGTAGTACATTTGGTGGCCGATAAAGTTGCGGATTAGCTTGTATTTTCAAATGAATATGAGTGGAGTTTGAAATATGAGTAATTTCAGGCGTCTGGGATGGAGTCCAAATTGGGAAATTTCAATGAAAATTCTAATTTTGAAATTCCTTTATTTTTTTTCTGAAAAATTACAAATGTTTCGGAAAGTTCCACGTCGTTGAAACCATTCTCAAGCGTATTCATGAGCTGTTAAAAAATGCGTCAGGTTCTAGGAGGTTTTTAGTATAAAAATGGAATTTGGGAACTTTAATGAAATTTCAATTTCTATAAAAAATTGAAAATATTCTCAATTGTTGATTTTTCGAAAGATATTCATACACTACCTCATTTTGAACCTGATTTCATCCCGCAATTAGAAAGGGCAAAAAGTGCATTGTTGCTATTTTCACATGCCTGGTAATATTTTCCATGGAACCTGCCTTTTCAAATCAGAAAACGAAAAAATTGACTCATCTTAAAGACGCGATGTCGGACTGACTTCTTGGAATCTAAATTCTCAATGAAGTGTTGCATTTTGTTCCAAAAATACTCACCAATATACAGGAAATTCGTAGTTCGACAACATTCACATCCATGTATGGTTAACAATAGTGGTTTTTGTATAAAAATGTCTCGGTAGGTTGGTGACAGAACGCTCCGGAAGGAACTTAGAGGTTGAAAAACAGTATACGGATGTGATAAAAACAAAACAGCGTACTACTATCAATCGCCAATCCTTTCAGACACAGGAAACATTTGATAGCTACCGTAACCCAAATTCCCTCCTATGAGATTTTTTTTTAAATGTGGACGTTCACTAGGTTGTTTTTTCCATGCTGATTTCAAATCTAACGTTTATTTTCGAAATAAATAACTTTGAACCGAGTTATAGATAAACGACGCCAAACGGCGCGCCGGATGACCAAAAGAAAAGATAAAAGAAAGACTATACCCGTTTTTGAGAACCTCGGTAGAAATCATTCCATTCCTTCCAACTTTACGTCATTCAATAATTTCATTCGAGAAAAATTTGAGCTGGCTGATCGTACAAGTAGCCCTTCCTGACTGGCTGGATAGCTTGTGATTCCTTTCTTTAGGTTGATCATTGCAGCAATGCGCTTTTCTTTTCTGTTCCGCTATGTTGTTTTTTATAGTTTCCATGCTTTCAACTTCCTATGGTTCATTCGTATTTCGCGGTCGTTTTGAACATTGTTTTTGTTACGTGACATGATTGTGACGTGGCAAAAACACACATGACTACATAGGCTTGCCTATGTAATAAATAAATAAATAAATAAATAAATAAATAAATAAATATATATATATATATATATATATATATATATATATATATATATATATATATATATATATATATATATATATATATATATATATATATATATATATATATATATATATATATATATATATATATATATATATATATATATATATATATATATATATATATATATTGCGACGCGGATTCTTTTGTCAAGTGCATCCAGGACGCTTCGGAAAGAGGCACTCCTGGTTGTACAGCCTAAGAAGAAGTTCGCCTACGTCTCAGAAGAAACAACATCTACCTACAACAGAGTATGTGCTCTCCGAACTGCAGGAAACTTCGTGGAGGAGAAGCGTCTGAGGAGGAAGTTGCGTCGGCAGCTTCAAAGTGACCGCGAACGAGAGTGGACGTGTAGAGCTAAGGAGTTCGAGAAGGCTTGGGAGGAGAAGAATCCGAAGAAAGCCTACACGTTGCTGCGACAGTATAGCGGGAAGATGAAGAGATGTTCTCCTGTCTTGAACACTACCAATGGAGTTGCAGTTGGTGATGCGACGCTGCCAATATGGAAGGATTACTTCAGTTCACTACTGAATCGTCCAGCGCCATCAGTACCTGAGCTCCCGCATGTTCAGAGAGCACATTACGATGTCAGTGAGGAACCGCCGACTGAGTCTGAAGTTTTGGATTGTGTCCGGAAAATGAAGAATGGAAAGGCAGGTGGAGATGACAACATCACTGCTGAAATGCTGAAAGCTCTTCCTCCGTCTGGGATTCGTGAAATGACCAACACCATCCGTGCCATATGGATGAGCGAAAGGATACCCGATTCGTGGAGACATGCGATCATCGTACCTCTTCACAAGAAGCTATCCGTCACGGATCCTAAGAACTACAGAGGAATCTCTCTACTTCGTGTCATGTACAAGGTTTTAGAACGTATCATTCTCGAGCGACTTATCAAACATCGTGAAGGAACGACCAGAGATGAGCAAGCCGGTTTTTCGACCTGGAAGATCGACCATCGACCAAGTGTTCGTCGTGAGAAGAGTAATTGAATCGTGGCAGCGGTTTTCGAAGCCATTACAGCTTGCTTTTTTGGACTTTGAAGCCGCGTTCGACTCTCCTCATCGTGATCGATTGCTCAATGCTCTGAGAGCAGATGGAGTCCCGGAAAAGTATGTTCGGTTAATCGAGGACATGAACAAAGGAACAACAGCAGCAGTTCGTACACCTGTCGGATTTACGTCAGCTTTCGAGGTGAAAACAGGAGTAAGGCAAGGAGCCGTTGCAGCACCTTTTCTTTTCAACTTCGCCGTTGATGACATCATGCGTAGAGTTGCAGAACAGTTTCCTGCGGATGTGATCCTAACACCATCAGGACGCTCCCTTGTCGACCTGGAGTACGCCGACGACATTGTGTTATTCGCTGAAAACAACGCAAAACTGCAAAGGATTGTGAACCTCGTTTCGAAGTATGCCGCAGCCTATGGACTTCTGTCTTCGTCCCGACAAATGCAAGCAGATGTGGGTCTCTCAGAGGCCTTCAACTGGAGTTTGTGTGGACGGACAACGTATCGAACTGGTGGACGATTTCTGTTATTTGGGCTGTTTGCTGAAGAACGATGGTAGTTATGCAGCGGATATTCGACAACGATGTGCGAAAGCTACGTCTGCATTCAATTCTCTAACCAAGTGTTTGTGGTCTACCACCATCGCGAAGGAAGTCAAGTTGCGCGTCTACCTATCCGCTATTCGCCCTATCATGATGTACGGATCGGAGACGTGGGCAGCACCGAAAACGCAGATGGAAAGGTTGGATTGCACGGAGAGGAAGCTTTTAGGCGTTTGCTTGGATATTTCTGGCCGCGTGTATGCCATAACGAAGACCTTTACAAGGAAATCGACGCAGTACATCAACGCTTGACGCGAGGGAGGTGCCAGCATCTCCTAACGCCATCTCAAGCAGCAATGGAAAGTCGACTTCGACTGCTCGGGCATATACTAAGAAGAACGCCGGATCGTCTCGTACAACACGCTTTAAAAATGCTTCCAAATCCTGTCTGGAAACGGCCACCTGGGCGTAGGCGAAAGTTCTGGACGGATGTGGTTAAAGAGGATTTAAAGTCACTCGGCATCGAAAGACAGTTCAGGCGCGATGTTTCGTTTCGCAGGAAATGGAATAGTGACAGCTGGATGGAATGTGTTCAAATTGTGGCTGAAGACCGTGAAAAATGGACACGGCTGACTACTAGGACGGCACACCTCGGTGAAGATGCGGAATGACCGCGTCAGGCGAAAGCCAACCGATAAAGTCAAGTAAGTCATATATATATATATATATATATATATATATATATATATATATATATATATATATATATATATATATATATATATATATATATATATATATATATATATATATATATATATATATATATATATATATATATATATATATATATATATATATATATATATATATATATATATATATATATATATATAAGTTGCCACTTCGAGCGCAAAGCAAACCCCAAAAGCGCAACACACACACACCGACGTGAACAAATGAATTCTCGAGATCGTGAGATGGGCTAATGATTTCCAATCATTAGCCCCGTTCTTCCCTTCATTCTCAACTTCTCCCTTTACTCAGGTCAGCTCGCATACATCGGCTGCAGAAGACGGAAGTTAGAAGCCTCGGACAATTTGTCCAACATGTTTCCTTAGCTCAATTTTTTAGGGACCCTAATTCCGTTCCCAGAAGGTCTTGTACGATTTCAGAGACATCATTGGAATCATCATGGGGCCGTTTTCAAGATAGATGGGTAAACAGAAAAACGACTTTTATCGTGAACACTGCCTTTAACAAACATTTGGTGTGATTGTCGCTGGAGAGTTGTTTTTGTCTCTTCGTGGAAAACAATTATTTATTGCATTATTAGGATTAATTGATACAATCGATGCATCAATGTAGTCTTGATCTGAAAATCCGTTCACTATAAAAAATTACGGAGTGAGGACCTTCCCCTCCCCCCTCCCCGGTCGTCGCTATCACTTTTTCCCAGGGGGGGGGGGCTGCAAATCGCTTGACTTGGGTGGGGGGTCGGACCCAGGTTGGGTTGTATCACACTTCGCGCCGTAGCCTGATTGGAGCTCAACCGGAAGATAATTATGCTACTCCCGTCACGTTTTAACGGCACCCCTCTGTTTTTAAACAATCAAACGCAAGTGTTCTGACCTGCTCTTTCCACGGTTAGGTACAGAGGATGCCTGAAAGCATGGACGACCTAATGGTAATTTCTGTTGTAATGGAACACCAGCAGGGCATGTACACTACCGTTTCGCGTCGTGTTCGTCTTTCTTGTATAACTCGCTTCAAGGTCAACTTTGAGCAAAACTGGGGTGATATTTATGATCCTGGTCCAAGTTGACTTTGAAGCGAAGTATACAAAAAAGACGCGAAGACCTTCACCCGCCCGCTCTCTGGCCAAATCCTGCGAGAGGTAGTTTAACAATATTCGAACGAATGGCCCGGGATTTTCTTTCTTCGCTTTCACAAAGTCTTCCAAACGAGAGCACACGGAATAAACGGTGCGCCGCAGGAATCTTTAGTCGTAATCACCTCAATACATTATGAGCTCGCCACGATGTGCAATCGGTGATGCTCCTGCTCCAGTACCTTTCTTCTGAGGAGCACCAAGCAGAGAAGTCGACTGCATCAATGCTCGGGCTGAGCGAAGGCAACATATGAAGTGTTGAATTCCGGGCGAACTGGCGTTGAAGAAGACCACTGTCGCTTTTCGCGGTCGTTTTTCAAAAACGTTGCGCGCGGCGAAACATTGAGTAGTAATGGTGCATGTAACAGGAGAGCAAACTCTATGTTTTTTTCGTGAATTATAAGCAAGTGAAAATATCGAGATTTGTGAGGTAGAATTTCAGAAATCCTTCAATTAACTTTTTGGTGTTTTCGCAACACGAGTCCGACGTTTCAGGAAGTTCCCGAAATGTCAATTAATATTTTTAAATTGAATAGCTCAAGGGAACTCCAAATACAAAAGGAGTTTCGTAAAGGTATACAATACCGCGTGTTGGATTTGGTCAGAAAGCGAGCGAGATCGGGTTTTCGCGCCTTTTTTGTCTTTGTTGTATAACTCGCTTCAAAGTCAACTTTGAGCGAAACTGGGGTGATACTCAAGATCCTGGCGTGGAGGGCTACCCTCTAGCGGTTATGGAAGTTACGTTAGGAACTATAAAAGTTGCCCAATCAGCCAGGTTTGTCATTACGGTGCAATGGCAGATGGGGCGCTACAGTCTGCCTGCGTTTCCCTGTGTCTACCGTATATTGAGAGCAGATTGATTGCGAAACTTCTATGGTTGTCAACAGGGATGTGCGTAATTACGACTAACGACTAACGGGCTTTTTGGGTGTTACGACTAACGACTAACGAAATTGAAAATATTTTCGTAAGCAATTCCAAAATTTGTTAGAAAGTCAGTAGTCATTCAAATCGTGCTCCAACCCAAGGCTTGCACCAGGATTGATACATATTGCCCGGTTGGTTGTTCTAGATGAACGGTACAACATAACCATAGCCTTCAGTATTTATCATTTCTACTGACACTGCTTCACAGTTCTGGAACACCCACGTTAAAACCCCAGGTGAACGTTACGCAAACTTAAGCACAGCATTTATGCGACTTCGGGTCGGTCGTGCTACTTTATGGTGGGCTCACTGAACCGCTTCCGGCAGTGACCGGCTCCAGCGGAGATTTTTACAGAGGGCGCTATCAGAGGTGATAATATGGAGCGGTGCCTGCAGACCACAACTGCCCAACGACGGGGACTGTATCCGATGATTGGATTGTAATTGGTGCCGTCATTTGATTTTAAAGGCAAGGTCCGGTCAAATTTTGACACTACCGAAATTTGGGTTAAATAGATTGGGCTGGCCTAGCTGAAAATCGTCTGAACGTTTCACAAACTCTGAGTCCTTTGTTCTGGAGAGAACAGCCTCAATGTCAGGGATTACGGTATTCACAGCATGATAATCATGGCTGGAATGACCGATAATTACACAGCACTTTTGAAGAATGCGTGGACAACCGCTGAAATATGGATGATGGCCACACTTTCCTGACTTTTCTGGATCATCGGCTAACGGAAGTGGCTGGAATAACTTGAAGAAGACCGGTTTTTACGCAGTTTTCGCATGTTCCTTGGGACTACCTGTAGCAAGAGCACCGATTTAGCGGGCAATCTCGAAATCGAAATTCTGCCCGGACCCTGCCTTTAGGTCATAAATTCGAGATATGGGGTTTCTATAAAGTGGTGCTGGGACCTCTCAGGCGTGAAATTTTAACTTGAGTGCTAATTTCTTCCGGTCTTTCCCCACTATGGGAACAAGCTCTAAACCACGCAACCGCTCGAATCGCGACACTGAGCAAAGAACAAATAGTGCAAAGTCGGTGCAATTCTCCGTGTTGTCACCACCAGGTAGATCTCAAATAATATCTTATAACGCAGAATGGCAAATTTCGCGCTGGAAAAAAAGCAGAGTTCAAGATTTCCTCGCATTCCCATATTGTTTCTTTTCTTACCGAAAAATGACAAAAATCAATAAACGCACACTCTCGAGTATTAGGCTTTCGTGCATATTTCAAATTATGTATATGTAGGTTTGCAGTTTGAATTAGGCTCTCTAACAAGGAGTGATTTGTCTCTTGAATGACCATGAATGTTTTGGAAAACATACATCTCTCCATGCCTTCCTTTTTTTCTATTCATGAGGCCTTTTTTCTGAATCATTTGGGCCTGTTTTCAAAGCCTAGATTTTTAACGACTAACGATTAACGACTAACTAGGGTTTTGGACGGTTGAACGGCTAACGACTAACGAATTAAAAAATTTCTATTACGCACATCCCTGGTTGTCAACACTCGCTCCCGACCTCGCTCGCTTTCTGACCAAATCCTAGCCGATTTCTTTGGAATGGCAACATTGTTTATGTATTCTTTTCTTAAAGGATTGAGTCCGAAATCATCGGAACGCGATTTTTTTTCCTCACCACGGTGTTGCCCTCCTAGGCTTCCATTCAACTTCGTTTGGTAAAGCGATGATTCCTCATGTTTTCAAATTCATATGTTAGGCCAAACTTGGCACAGGTTTGGTACTCGATTAAAGGCAGTGGTCGCGATGAAAAACGTTATCAAAAAAAAACTATAAAAATCAGCTTAGCTAGAAAGCAGCTGATAAACTATGAAGGTAGCGCGGTGAAAAACGAGCTAGAATTGGAGTTTCTAGGGCCCACAGAATTCAGTCAGTTCGTGCACACGTGCACAGCGCCGCAAAAAAAGATCGCAGCCTCATGCCGAGCAGTCAAAAATCATCGACAATCAGAGGAAGAGATAAATGCAAATTTACGTAATGAAAAGAGTTGACCAATGAAAGCAAACACTTCAGTCAATGTTTTTGACTAGATGAGTGCGAAGGATAATGTTCATTGATTGAAATTCAATTTCAAGCCAGCTGATGTTCTTGATATCAGAGATCATCGCTGCCGATGATGTGGAGTGGTCTCGTCCACCATTAAAAGATAAAGTTCAGGCTCCAAATTTGGTCCGAAACAGTTTTTTTTTCTCATTGGTCCTACTACTCTAAACCTAGAAAAGGGTTTAGAGAGGAAAAGACGACAAGCATATTTTATCGCGACCACTGCCTTTAAGTCAGGGATTACGGTGTTCACAGCAAGAGAATCATGCCCAGAACGGCCCATACTTACACCGCAAGGTTCAAAAATGCGGGGACGACGGTTGAAATTTGGGGGTGTATAGGGGCTCTCTACGCACCGAGGAAGGAGTTGTCGCTCCATTTGAGGCTCTAATTCCACTCGGGACTTGACGTCTCGAACTGCAAAAACTCCTCACTTTGTGTGTAGAGAGCACCTATCCCGGGGTGGGGGGGGGGGAGTAGTTGTCGTCTTGTGGCGCAAAACAGTGAGAAGATTGGGTGGATCAGAGGCGGGAATAAGCAGCGCTTTTGGTTCCGAAGCGGCGTCGACCATTAGCAGTGCCTAACCCTTCGCTCCGATCCGCCCACCATCCTCACTGTTTGGCGCCACAAGACGACCACCCAAAGAGGGGCGATGGGCACACTTTTATAATTCGGTGGTTCGCTGAAATGACTGGAATAACTTGAAGAAGACCGCTTTTTTCCGCTGTTTTCCCACGTTCCGTGGGACTACCTCTAGCATACGCTCCAATCAGGGTAAGGCAGACCGTTGTCCTGAACCTCGACGAAGCTAAGTCCCCCCCCCACTTGGAGATCAAACTTTTTTAGAAATGCTCAAGACTCTTACGTCCCCCCAGCTTCTGAAAAAAATTTCTCTCAGTTTTCGCAGTGAATTTTTTTTTAAATTTGAGCTTTTTTAACTTAAATTTTTCATTTCATAATTACTGCACTCCCTGTCATACTGATGAGCCTCGAGGAAGGTAATTTAGACTTGCTTTTCGCTATAGAGAAACAACATCTGTATCGGGAAAGAAGTAATTGCAAGTGGATGAATTAATTGATAGCATTTGAAACCCGTGTGTGGGTGTAGCGTGCAAGCCTTCTTAGGTTAGAAAAATCGTTTCCAATCAGGGTTGTTCAGCTTGCGGTTTCTGCGATTTCCACGCTTGAGAGCCATACCGACGTATATGGCTTTGAAACGCGGTAATTTGCTACGGCTTGCCGCAGTGCAATTTCTTTTTTTAAGTACCTCAGGTTGCGGAGTTTCCGGGCAATCCCAGCGTAGTTTGTAGAGGATAGGCATGAAGGATGAAAACAGTACCTTTGCGATCTCAAGACTGTTTTTTTTTCAAAAAAAAACCTGCGTTGTCCATTTTTTTTGCTGGAAGGCGCGGTTCTGGACAACGGTGTTGGACAACGAGAAAACGGGTTTTAGGCGATTTTCTTCGTAACTTTGACGGTATAGGAGGAGTGTTAGGTATCAGTTTGTGGAGAATTTCACGGAGACTCTAAATCTCATTTCAGATTTATGAAATGATAGGCTCTGCAATTGCATGTATGCAGCTCGTCAGAAAGTATGTCTTATGAGCTAAAGCTCTGGCTACAGCCAAACGTGTTGCTGCTACATCGTTATGTAAAGTGACGTTCTTCACTTGTACTGTTATAGATCTGGGGTGGTAGTAAATGGTGTGTTAACCGCGAATAAACCGCCACCTCCAAGCCGCCAACACACCGCGAATTCAATGCAGTAGAGCCGCCAAATTAGCACGAACAAACCGCCAACTCCTGGCCGGCTACGAACCGCGACATAGGTGCCAAGGTTTGTTGCCGGTTTAACGAAAGCTGCCCTCTGCTTACAAATACATTATGCGTGGCCTTCGTCTGCATAAGTATTTTCTACACTTGGACACGAACGACGTTTACGGTGGAAAGACGAGGGATCGGAAAGATTATACAAGTGATGCTATTTATTTTATTCATTAGGAAGAGCATTCAAAGGAAACTTCGTAATATTTCGCTTGTTCGAAACACGATCAGAGCGCAATTTTTTAAATTTTCCTTGGAAATCCTAATTCTCGTAATTTTTGTAAGAGCTCCGTGAGTTTTCAGGACCACTCTCGAATATACATGTTAGATTAATCATTAGCCTCAATCAATCAAATGCGTGTGATATGACAGAAGTTTGCATTTGTAGTAACTTTGTTAACGTTTTTTTGATATTTTCAAACAAAAGTTTTTAGAAATACAAAAATTTCTCCAAAGAAAATTTCGAGCGGACGAAAATTTGAAAATTTCTGGACCATTTATTTACAAGGTGTTCTTGGGAAGGTAACGCTAGGTGCGAAAAAGACATTCCGAAACTCGTCGAGTAATGCATAAATTCAAAGAATGTCCTGCATTCAACTGAAATGGATAGTTAAAAACCTATAAGAATGATGATAAACTAGATAGTCTATTTTCGTTCTTGAAAAAGAATTCAAGTGTTTTTTTGGAAGCGTGCAACTGAAGTCTGGCGTCCGAGATTGGGGTAATGGTGTGGTTTCGGTCATTGATGCAGTTGAATTTGTGAAGTGTTTGCCGTCTTCTCAAAATGAAACTAATCCCCCGCCCGCAGTTAGTGCTGAAAATATATAGAAACACTGTTACACACTCATATGCGCATCATGCAAGGAAAAGATTTTGTGCACATATTTCAAGGTAAGAATTTGAAACACTTCGAGTGGCTCTACCAATGCACCAAAGCAAGTGCGTCGCGGACCCTGAAAAAAAGAGGCCACGATGGCACTGATCTGACAATGAAAGAGAAGTACTCGAATCTTGCAGAAAAAGGAAAACGAATACAGTTGGTTTCAGAAACAAGTTCGCATTTCTTTCCCACAAAACTCGCCCGATACGCCCCGACTAATGCTGATTAAATATTACTAAAGCATCAAATCTCTTGAAAGTCAGTGGCTTGGGGAATTTTCACTTTTTCGCACTAAAAAGTTATGGGAATCCTTCCGAAACGCGAGCAAACAAATAATTTCTACATACACCTCATTAAAGCCTAGGATAAGCAATGAATTATGAAAATGAAACTAACCTGATAACAGCAAAGCGCAATGAATTCAGAGCGAAAATAAACAAAAGCGAGGGAAGTGTCGGCGCTCGAAAAAATTAACAGCTGATTGGGAGGAATTGATTAGTGCCACCAAAGAAGACGGCCAACGTGTTTCAGCAATGATCCCTGCTTTGTTTTTGATCCCTCATCGCCCGTTTCTGGCGGAAGCCGTTAAAAGACTATCCCTTGGAACACCTTTCAGTTTTAAAGATAGGATGACGTCCTGGATCAAAATCGCTAACAGTGCTATCAAACTTCCTTAACCCTCTGCATTAATTAAACTCGTACTTTCCCTCAGTATAGATGGTCAAAACCGTTCCTACTGTATCTTGCTAACCGCATCCAAAAACTCCTCGGGAGGAGTTTTTCGTTAATCGTTAGTTCCTTCTCGCATTTCAGCACTATTTCCGTGCTGTCTGCGAGAGTATGTTAAACGCGAACTTACCGCGAGGATGCCACATGGCGGAATTTTAGAGAAAAAACAGACCTGAAAACGTTTTGAAAAGGCTATTTTTCGTAACAAAGGTTACAACTGTCGCTTTTTCGAGGCGTGTACATTGGAAGTGTATAAGAGGCCTACCACTGGGGGATGTTAGGGTGAAACTAGAGCGAGTTCTCTCTTAACTATCAAGAGTTATCATTACGATCTGGTGTGGTTAAACTCGCGTTTAACGCGAATTTAACTCCTGTTAACTCGCGTTTAACACACCCAATTACTACCACCCCTGGGGTGGTAGTAAATGGTGTGTTAACCGCGAATAAACCGCCACCTCCAAGCCGCCAACACACCGCGAATTCAATGCAGTAGAGCCGCCAAATTAGCACGAACAAACCGCCAACTCCTGGCCGGCTACGAACCGCGACATAGGTGCCAAGGTTTGTTGCCGGTTTAACGAAAGCTGCCCTCTGCTTACAAATACATTATGCGTGGCCTTCGTCCGCATGAGTATCTTCTACACTTGGACACGAACGACGTTTACGGTGGAAAGACGAGGGATCGGAAAGATTATACAAGTGATGCTATTTATTTTATTCATTAGGAAGAGCATTCAAAGGGAACTTCGTAATATTTCGCTTGTTCTAAACACGATCAGAACGCAATTTTTTTAAATTTTCCTTGGAAATCCTAATTCTCGTAATTTTTTAAGAGCTCCGTGAGTTTTCAGGACCACTCTCGAATATACATGTTAGGTTAATCATTGGCCCAATCAATCAAATGCGTGTGATATGACAGAAGTTTGCATTTGTAGTAACTTTGTTAACGTTTTTTTTTTGAACAAAAGTTTTTTAGAAATACAAAAAATTTCTCCAAAGAAAATTTCGAGCGGACGAAAATTTGAAAATTTCTGGACCATTTATTTACAAGGTATTCTTGGAAGGGTAGCGCTAGGTGCGAAAAAGACATTCCGAAACTCGTCGAGTAATGCACAAATTCAAAAAATGTCCTGCATTCAACTGAAATGGATAGTTAAAAACCTATAAGAATGATGATGAACTAGATAGTCTATTTTCGTTCTCGAAAATAAATTCAAGTGTTTTTTTTTGGAAGCGTGCAACTGAAGTCCGGCGTCCGAGATTGGGGTAATGGTGTGGTTCCGGTCATTGATGCAGTTGATTTGTGAAGTGTCTGCCGTCTTCTCAAAATGAAACTAATCCCCCGCCCGCAGTTAGTGCTGAAAATATATAGAAACACTGTTACACACTCATATGCGCATCATGCAAGGAAAAGATTTTGTGCACATATTTCAAGGTAAGAATTTGAAACACTTCGAGTGGCTCTACCAATACACCAAAGCAAGTGCGTCGCGGACCCTCAAAAAAAAAAGAGGCCACGATGGCACTGATCTGGCAATGAAAGAGGAGTACTTGAATCTTGCAGAAAAAGGAGAACAAATACAGTTGGTTTTAGAAACAAGTTCGCATTTCTTTTCCACAAAACTCGCCCGATACGCCCCGACTAATGGTGATTAAACATTACTAAAGTTGCTTGGAAAATTTTCATTTTTTGGCACTAAAAAGTTATGGGAATCCTTCCAAAAAGCGAGCAAACAATTATTTCTTTGCACACCCATTAAAGCCTAGGATAAGCAATGAATTGTGAAGAGGAAAATAACCTGAAAACAGCAAAGCGCAAGAAATTCAGAGCGAAAATAGAAAAAAGGAGGGAAGTGTCGGCGCTCGCCGAAAAATTAACAGCTGATTGGGAGGAATTGATTAGTGCCACCAAAGAAGACGGCCAACGTGTTTCAGCAATGATCCCTGCTTTGTTTTTGATCCCTCATCGCCCGTTTCCCTGGCGGAAGCCGTTAAAAGACTATCCCTTGGAACACCTTTCAGTTTTAAAGATAGGCTGACGTCCAGAATCAAAATTGCTAACAGTGCTATCAAACTTCCTTAACCTTCTGCATTAATTTAACTCGTACTTGCCCTCAGTATAGATGGTCAAAACTGTTCCTACTGTATCTTGCTAACCGCATCCAAAAACTCCTCGGGAGGAGTTTTTCGTTAACCGCCGGTTCCTCTCGCATTTCAGCACTATTTCCGTGCTGTGTGCGAGGGTATGTTAAACGCGAATTTACCGCGAGGATTCCACATGTCGGAATTTTGGAGAAAAAACAGACCTGAAAACGTTTTTGAATCGCTATTTTTATTAACAAAGGTTACAATTGTCGCTTTTTCGAGGCGTTTTCATTAAAAGTGTAACGAATGCCTACCACTGAGGGATGTTAGGGTGAAACTAGAGCGAATTCTCTCGCAACTATAAGGAGTCCTGCTCTGATTCCGTTGTGGTTAAACTCGCGTTTAACGCGAACTTAACGCCTGTTAAATCGCGTTTAACACCCCCAATTACTACCACCCCTGGTATTGTTCCCTTCCACCTATTACAATGTGTAACCCTTCCTTTTCGTGAGATTTTTTGTTGTTTAACGTTGTCAGAAGCTTTTTCTACACAAAAACATTTACTTATTTTTCATTTTTGGAACGGAATTGTTACGTCCTCCTCAGAAAAATTTCAAATTTTGGAAAATGGTTACGTCCATCAGGACAACACCCGCCTGACCCTGTCTCAAGTTCATCGTAAGATCTCGAAACCGAAGTTCTACCCGGACCCTTCCTTCAAATTTAGGGTTTCGGTTTTGTCTATTTCAATAGTTTTTATCCCACGCACATTTAGCCTGTCTTGAAAAAAGTAAGCCGGGTGGGCGACCGCATCGCGCGATCAAAGGCACTGTTCGCGATAAACTTCATCCTCGAATTTCTCATGACAAACGCTTCTCGTGGCTTTCAGAAGCAGAACAGCGTCGAAGAAACGGGACGAAAATCTAATAAGGAGCCGCAAAACAGCTCAGAAAAGTGGGCAAACCCCGCCGCTATGGGCAAGTCCGGCCCCTTTCCGCCCCTCGACGTGAACAAAGGAACACTCGAAATCGTGAGTTGAGCGATGGTTTCCAATCAAAAGCCCCGTTCTTCCCTTCATTCTCAACTTCTCTCTTTACTCAGGTCAGCTCGCATACATTGGCTGCAAAAGACGGAAGTTACAAGCCTCGGACAACACGTCCAACATGTTTCCATAGCTCAATTTTTAGGGACCATAATTCCGTTCCCAGAAGGTCTTGTACGATTTCAGAGACATCATTGGAATCAGCATGGGGCCGTTTTCGAGATAGATGGATAAACAGAAAAACCATTTTTATTGCGAACAGTGCATTTAAATAGATCACAAGTGAATTTTGTTAGTCTCGCATATTTAGCTTTTCTTTCGATATTGTATGACAGATTGGACTGTATACTGAACGAAGAATTCCAAACAATGAAAGAAAAGTCGTCAGCGGGACTAGGATAACTCACTTACAGTCCGTTTCAACCGCGCAGCGCGGTCACCGGCTTACATTTTCCAAGATACAGTTTACCGCAATGTTGAAAGGGCATGGTGCGGTCGCGGTCACACACTAAAACTATGGTGGAAGACGCCGGATTTCATTATCGATCGACAGCACAGCTGATTTTCTGAGTGTGTTGAGGTTCTTCTTTTTTTTCTTGTTTACTTCGGCATTATTTTTGTTTCTGACTCCTATAATATTACGAATAGGGGCTTTTCTTAGTGTGCGAGAGGAATTTGCCGTTCTATTCAATTTCAAAACAGAATTTTGAAAAAAAAACACTTCGGAGGCCGAACAAACTGCTAATTTCTCTCACGCACTAAGAATAGCCTCTATTCGCAATATTTAAACAGTCAAAAACAAAAATAATTTCGCAACAAACATGAAAAAAAGAAAAACCATAACTCACCCAGAAAATCAGCTGTGCTGTCGATTGATAGTGAAACCACCGTAGTTTTAGTGTGTGACCACAACCGCACCGTGTCCTTTTAACATTGCGGTAAACAGACTGTATGTATGAATAAAATTTCTCAAAGTACGACTCAAAACATTGTCATTTTGAAACCCAACCTCGAACCTCTTCGGATATGAAAACACCCCATCACTGGAAAACTGAGAAGTTTCAGCATCGCATGAGGTTTGGGCCATGTGTGGACTTATTTCCTTATTATCAGTAGCGAATCAAAGGCAGCGTTCACGATGATCATCCTCGTTGACTTTCCACAGTGAAATGATAGGCGAGAAGGATTCTAGGCTCCCAGCGTCAAAAGTACGGTAGAAAACGAGCCAGGAGCTGCAAAATGACGGCTGCAAACAAGCGTTTTGGTGCCCCAGACACGCCCCGGGCCCCAGATCCGCCCCTCGAAAGGAACAAATGAAGACTCGGATTATAGGAATGATCAAGTGAAGGAAGTGCTGATAAGTGAGCTGTTTGCTTCATTGCACTGACAAGTATCATCCTTCTAGCGGTCAATTCATCAACACTCAAAAATCAACGTAAACAAAAGAGGGCCTATTTTGGCTCAAAAACGCGTCTTTCGTGTCTTTTTTAAGCATGCCTTGCTATATAGGGCACCAGACCTTCCGTAAACCGCGGAGATATCGGAAGTGAAATTTATCGTGAACACTGCCTTTAAGAATTACGATTTACGAATTACGAGGAATTTGAAAAATTACGATATATGAAATTGCAAAATTTAGTTACGCACAGCTGTGGTACCCAATATCGTAGAGAATAATAGCGTGGTACTCTATACATATATAAGACAGCTATTCCTGAAGGGATTTTGTATTCTCATCGCCATTTTTGTCAGCTTATGAGGCGGTAATCCAAATATTAAACTAAATCTTTCTCTGGAGATACAAAAGATTCCTGTGTTTTTTATTGGAAATAGTAAAACGTATGAGATGTACAGGTCAATCGCCAATTTCAGTCGATCGAATGGCCGAGACGCGCTCGATGCGGCGAATATCACCGGCCGGAGTTTGCGAAAGCCCATTACAGTACCTTCCGGAAGTCTTCCAACCAGGCATGTGCGAAAAACTTTGAAACCGAAAAATCGAAAAACGAAAAATTTTCGGTTTTGAATACGAAAAATTCCGAAAAAAAAACGAAAAATTTTTAGTCTTTTGAAACATCTTATTTTCGTAATTGCATATTTTTGACTGGAAAAACAAGGCAACGTAATCGAAGTGCTTCAAATAAAGACAGAATTATGTTTTCTTAGTGACACGAAAGCATACCCAGTCAGTTTATCAATGTAAGGAATTTTACCATTGATGCACTGTCGAATCCTGGCAAACTCAGACATTCGCAGATGTCTTACGCCAGGGTCAACGCCCCTTATCGACAAGCGCCGGACGAACAGCGAAGTTTCGAAGTAACGGTTCGGTCCGCGTTTCGCTCGGGGAAAACGGGACATATCCCCCGTTTAGGGCGCGCCCCCGAAAAGGTGGCATCGATCTGCTAACAGACGTTCGCAGCTGTTTTCCGCAGAAGTCATCGCTCCTGCTCAGAAGTTTTTTTCACAGCTTACGAGCAGCGTATGAGATGCTGAACAGCTTGCTAGCAGGTTATCTGTGCTAGGACAATTTACGAGCGAATTCGCAGGAGAACTCGATTGTGTGAGCTACAAAGCGAGCCGCTTATGCGCTGTCGCTGGATGACCCGCAATTAGTCAGCCGCGTTTCGAGGCTCCACAACTAACGAGCGCGTATACTGTTTAGGCATGATCGATGGCAACGCGCAATCGATTGAAGAATTCGTGCGACACATCTCTCCGACGCATTGTTTTTTCGCTCGGCAAGATCTCTGTTGGTGACACTGATTTTATCCATTTTCCTCCTCTTTTCTGTCCATTGCTAATTCATCTCGTGCTTTTCTCCTCCTTCTCACATTCATCCGTTAATGTATACGCTTGTTCGATTTTCGGTTCGTTTAGCATCCATTCTTTCAAGTTTCATCGATCCAAATGTTTTCTCAGTTCACGGGTTGAGCTTTTGTTTATTTTATGACTAACTTGTTTTTGTTTTCCGGTCTAACAAGGGAACCAGCTCTAGTCAGTATGGCCACTCCGAAAGAAATGCACGTTTCTAGAACCCTTTTTGACGTTGCACGCATTTTTCAAAGTCTGAAGTCTTTTCAAAGTCAAAGTCAAAGTCAAAATCATTTTAGTCTGATGAATGGACGGGGCTGCTACGGTAGATCACCCCGCGCGAATCGAAACCCCATTCTCCAATGAGGCTGCTAACTCCGCACTGCCAGCCGCCTGGTCCATGCGTCAGACTAAAATGAAAACGAAAGCCATATGTGCTCGCCGAACTGCAGGAAACTTCCTGTTGGAGAAGCGTCTGAGGAGGAAGTTGCGTCGGCAGCTTCAAAGTGATCGCGAACGAGAGTGGACGTGTAGAGCTGCGGGAAGATGAAGAGATGTTCTCCTGTCCTCAACACTACCAATGGAGTTGCAGCTGGTGATGCGACGCTGCCAATATGGAAGGATTACTTCAGTTCACTTATGAATCGTCCAGCGCCATCAGTACCTGAGCTCCCGCATGTTCAGAGAGCACATTACGATGTCAGTGAGGAACCGCCGACTGAGTCTGAAGTTTTGGATTGTTTCCGGAAAATGAAGAATGGGAAGGCAGGTGGAGATGACAACATCACTGCAGAAATGCTTAAAGCTCTTCCTCCGTCTGGGATTCGTGAAATGACCAACACCATCATCGAATCATCGGGTTAGCGAAAGGATACCCGATTCGTGGAGACATGCGATCATCGTACCTCTTCACAAGAAGCTATCCGTCACGGATCCTAAAAACTTCAGAAGAATCTATCTACTTCGTGTCATGTACAAGGTTTTAGAACGTATCATTCCCGAGCGACTTATCAAACATCGTGAAGGAACGACCAGAGATGAGCAAGCCGGTTTTCGACCTGGAAGATCGACCATCGACCAAGTGCTTGTCGTGAGAAGAGTAATTGAATCGTGGCAGCAGTATTCGAAGCCATTACAGCTTGCTTTTTTGGACTTTGAAGCCGCGTTCGACTTTCCTCATCGTGATCGATTGCTCAATGCTCTGCGAGCAGATGGAGTCTCGGAAAAGTATGTTCGGGTAATCGAGGACATGAACAGAGGAACAAAAGCAGCCGTTCGTACACCTGTCGGATTTACTTCAGCTTTCGAGGTGAAAACAGTAGTAAGGCAAGGAGCCGTAGTAGGACCTTTTCTTCTCAACTTCGCCGTTGATGACATCATGCGTAGAGTTGCAGAACAGTTTCCTGCGGATGTGATCCTAACACCATCAGGACGCTCCCTTGTCGACCTGGAGTATGCCGAGTATCTGCAAAGGATTGTGAACCTCGTTTCGAAGTATGCCGCAGCATATGGACTTCGTCTTCGTCCCGACAAATGCAAGCAGATGTGGGTCTCTCAGAGGCCTTCAACGGGAGTTTGCGTGGACGGACAACGTATCGAACTGGTGGACGATTTCTGTTATTTGGGCTGTTTGCTGAAGAACAATGGCAGTTATGCGGCGGATATTCGACAACGATGTGCGAAAGCTACGTCTGCATTCAATTCTCTAACTAAGCGTTTCTGGTCTACCCCCCCCCCATTGCGAGGGAAGTGAAGTTGCGCGTCTACCTATCCGCTATTCGCCCTATCATGATGTACGGATCGGAGACGTGGGCAGCACCGAAGACGCAGATGGAAAGGTTGGATTGCACGGAGAGGAAGCTTTTTAGGCGTTTGCTTGGATATTTTTGGCCGCGTGTATGCCATAACGAAGATCTTTACAAGGAATTCGACGCAGTACATCAACGCTTGACACGAGGGAGGTGCCAGCATCTCCCAACGCCATCTCAAGCAGCAATGGAAATTCGACTTCGACTGCTCGGGCATATACTAAGAAGAACGCCGCATCGTCTCGTACAACACGCTTTAAGAATGCTTCCAAATCCTGTCTGGAAACGGCCACCTGGGCGTAGGCGAAAGTTCTGGACGGATGTGGTTAAAGAGGATTTGAAGTCACTCGGCATCGAAAGACAGTTCAAGCGCGATGTTTCGTTTCGCAGGAAACGGAATAGTGACAGCTTAATGGAATGTGTTCAAATTGTGGCTGAAGACATTAAAAAATGGACACGGCTGACTACTAGGACGGCACACCTCGGTGAAGATGCGGAATGACCGCGTCAGGCGAAAGCCAACCGATTAAGTCAAGTAAGTCACCTGACCCAAAATTCATTGAATCTGATTCAAAAATCTAAATTAACTATTTTGCACAGCAAAAAACCAAATTTTTAACTATTTAAAACATTGAGCTATCTCTGAGCCTCATCAGATATGTCTTTCTTTTTTGATGGTTCGAGACTCTTCTTCTTCCACTTTTTATTTTGGCTAGCTTTCGCCAATAATGGCTTCTTCAGACCTTCAAAAATGCAATAACATGCACGCATATTACAGAGATATGATAATGTTACATGAGCAATACATACCAGATCCAAGAATGGTTGTCAGCGAGGATGTTGCGAGCGCTGAATGTCGTAAACGTAGGTCAATGGATACGACAGATATGGGCATGCAGGACTTACCCCGACGAGTCACATTCAAGGATGAGAATTACTAAGGCAATTCTCAAGGGAAGGGAGGGGCGAGGAGGATAGGCCCGGTATCAAGTGATCAATCTCATCAAATCGCAGAGCTCCTCCTTCGCGTTGATTTCAGGACGTAAGCGCTGAATTTCTCTCGCTTCCATAATCTTTCTCTCCAGTGGCTGCATCAAGTGCCGATGAAGCACAGATACATCGAATAAAGGCGCGTTATCACAGCTATGCTTCGTTGTTCGGTGTTTCGAGAAACCGCTGTTCGGTCAGGAGGCCGGATTAGTGAACGCCCTCCGATGTTCATCCAAACGTGCCTTCAGTGGTCGCATTGTTTCACCTACATAGCGTTCTCCACATCCTCTGCAGCGGACGAGGTATACAGTGCCACGAAGCATGCAGATTTTCTCTGATTGACAGTAGCGACAAGTATTATCCCGGCATCTGCTTTCGTAAATCCTAGAAGATGTTAAAATATCCTTCAACGTCGGTGGAGTACGAAAAATCAGACGAATAGGAAGTTGAGAAACCCTTACGGCAGCGTTTATCTCACGAGCGATTTTCTCATTCACGTATGGTTGGACGAGAGCAACGCCGTCTGGTGTACTATAGGGCTTCCATGTTCTGATGTTTCCAGGATTGTAGCCATTGCAGTCAAGAATCGCTGCGATCTTGGTGTCCACTTCAGGATCAACAAATGACCCCAGCTTTGACTTCGACTTAATTAGATTCTTCACGACATTTGCTTTCATGTACAATGGGTGAGCGCTCCTTGCATGTAACAAAATATTTGTGGATGCTTCTTTCTTGAACCATAGATGTTCTTTTCGTCCTTCAACTATTCGTACCTTTGTATTGAGAAACGGCAAGAAGCCGTTCATTCCCGGTTCTTCCATGGTAAAGGTTACGTTAGCATCCTTTGCGTTTAACCTCTCTAATGTCGATTCAAGTTCTTCCTCGGTCGTGCCGACGACGAATACGTCATCGATGTACCGCTTATAAAACAGGATGTCGACGCTTAGTGAAGATCTCTCTGTTTTGTCCATGAAAATGATTGCCAAAAGTGGAGCCATTCGGTTTCCCACTGCTATTCCACGCTTCTGCTTGTACAGTCTGTTATTGAAGCTGAAGATGTTGCAGCGTAAGGCAGCTTCGATGAGTATCCTTATATCCGAGATGGAAAGTCCCATTGTTGGTACATCATTATGGTACTGTGCGAGTAGTGAGAGCAGAGCTTCAGCAGCGTCCGAGTTGTTTACATTCGTGTACAATGACACAACGTCAAAACTGGAGTACTGCGCTGACCTTGGGACGGGGCATTGGCGGAGTGATGCTAGGAACTCGTCGACATTCGGAATATGTGCTCCAACCAGGGCTGGGCACGCGTCCCGGTTAACCTTAGGGGGGTGCATATTGGACGTTGCAGAGAGGGCAAAGGGGGGTGCCTAAACCGAACACCAAAAAAAGAACGAAGTGCATGTTCTGTCGAATATCAGGAAAAAATACACACTATTCTTCTGCGTTGCCATATCTGCTTCTCCGCTTTTTGAGGCGAACACTTGAAGAATTCAAATTATAGATAGAGATGCAGGTTGTGTTCGCAATAATTCATGGTTGCTGTCGAAGTTTGTTTTGATGAAGTAATAAACACCCTTCTGTTATCTTGTAGCAAGTAAGGACTTGTTGCTTTGGTTCAACGTTCACTGATTACGCGGGTGGCTACCGATTGGAGGCAAAGATACAAAGACAGCGCCCAGGAAAGCTATCGTTCAAATTAAAAAAAAATTGGCTAAATGATGTATAGCCTACGGCGCTCATTTTGAGCCGGTCGATGCAAGGCTTATCGGACTTATCATGTCAAAATCTCCTTATCACTGTTGCATGTATTTTGCCATGACCAACCGTTCCGCTGCTCACTCCGCGCAGACTCATCCGAGCAGGCTAGGCTTTATTTCGACAGTTTGAAAGTACAGATAGCACAGTCAGAATCACATCCAGTCAATAGATTTTAATTCATGAGAATGTGACTTATGAAGAGAGCCAACTTTAAAGACTGCAAGTTCCCATGAAAGAAGCGAATTACCGTGTCATCCTCATTGAGAAGTACCCTGTACATAAAAACCAGAGTTTTATCCACCTTGAATGCCGTTGTCTCTCTTGCCGTGCGATGCGGTGTTTGTCCGCAGCTGCACAGCGCGCACTGGAGTAGACGCGCACACAATATTAAATAAAAAATGTATTTTATTACAGAACGGGGCGGAGAAAATGATTGAAACTAGAGTAAATGGAAGAAGGCAGAAATAGGATACTTTCAATGTATCCACTATAGAAATTTAATGTAAACAAACTATGTTGGAGCGGAGTGAATTTTTTGGACTTGATAAGGTTCATTCAAATGGACCCAGTTGATTAAAAACACCAATAAACATAGAACTAAGAGCATTGAGAGAAAGAGGAGAATCGGGCAAACATTTCAGTAGCAATAGGTTTGACATTCAATGTGACTTAAGGTCCTTAAAACTCGTCCCGGTTTTGTCCCGGTTTTGTCCCGGTTTTCGGGGTAAAACCGGGACGAGATTTAAGGTCCTTAAATCACATTAAAAATCGATCGTAAAGAAACTAAAATGTTTGCCGGATTCTCTACTTTCTCACAATATCCTTTGATCTATTTATAATGCTAAATTCGATCAACTAGGTTCGTTTGAATGAACCTTGTCACGGCTAAATATTTACACCCGCTCTACCTTTGTTTATTTACATTAAATTTTTAAAGTGGGTACATCCAGAATAGACTACCTTTACCATCTTCCATTTCCTTCAGTTTCAATCCTTTTCTCATCCCCGTTCTGTAATAAAATACATTTTTTATTAATATTGTGTGCGCGTCCACTCCCGTGTGCGCTGTGTAGCTGCGTACAAACACCGTATCGCACGGCAAGCCGATTTTTTAAGGGATTGCGGCATTCTAGGAGGGTAAAACTCGGGTTTCCCACTCCCTACGCATCACATGAATCCTAACCTTGTTCCACAACACAAAATAATTCCGATTTCCACATCAGAACAACCAAACACAGATTAACTAATCCTTCATAGGTTTATGAAAACATTCGACAGGAAACATTAATTATCGCAATAGTAGTAGTTCTGTTGTTTGTAATTGTTCAATTGTTTTGTAATGAAATTTTTTATCTTTTGTCATAACTTACCGTCTTGCTAACAAATTTTCTCCATGGGATTGTTTTAAAGTTTAGAAATTACACTACCTTTTTTGTTGACATTTTCGAAATTTTCTCTAGTCAGTGTTTTTTTAAATTCTTGTTTATCGAAATCAGGAAGTCAAAATCATGGCTGTTGTGCTCAACTTTTTTGGAAAATAGCCGATTTAGATTTTCCATAGGGGGGTGCCTAAAAGTTACCGAGCTAAGGGGGGTGCATATTCAGAATCGCCATGCCGGGACGTGTGCCCAGCCCTGACAACAAATCGTAAAAGTGGCGAAAGTAGTTTTACCAGGAACCAACTTATGCGGTCGGATGGGCCACCACAGAACGCAATGATTGGTCGTGTTTTAATATCGTTCTCAGTGAGCAGCATGGTATCCGCAGTTGGCGCAATTTTGTGCGTCTTCACCAGATTGTAGAGCGTCGGTAACGTTGGCGTCGCGTCATGTAATCGTTTTGCTATTCCAACTCCTATACGGTCTTTCACCACTGACATGACAGCGCTTTTCACTCTTCTGCATGATTCTTCGAAGGCCGACATCGTTGATTCCTCAAAAACAGTGAAGTCCGAGAGGACTTGTGCTGTGATTGTTTTGTCCAACGTTTGGGGCATGACAACAAACGATCCGCACTTGTCCCCAACTGTGAATCTTAATGTACTTCGAACACGCAGCAGTTTCTTCATCCCCGCTCGTTCAATCGGAATTAGATTGGAGTGATAAGGTTCACTCGAAGCGTTGAGATAGATACGGTGAATCGGTTGCTTGATTGCTGTTATTTTGACGTCTATGTCACGGCATGGTGGTGGTAATTGAATTGTGTTGGTCTTGAATGGCATTGATGACATCATTGTCGAACTGCGGTCAAGCACTGTTGGGCCACGATGTTCTTTCCAGCGTAGAGTGTGGGCTAACTGGTGTACTCCGCAAAGTGCTCTATCTACGATAGATCTGTCTACCGTCGGTATTATTGCGAAGGAGGAACCGAGGTATTTAAAACATTGTGCAGAATTTTTCCGAAATCAGTTACGCTATTGAGAGGAGAGCGCAAGCAAGTTTCTTCAACTTCTAATCAAAAAATTTTGAATATCAAAATTTCATCACTAAAACTCTGCTATGTTGTCTCTCAGACAGCACCGGAGGAACAAGTTGATATCGACCGCCGCTCAAAGAAGGAGTCTCAAACGCTGTCGAAATGATCTCACGGAATATGGCAAAGTAAGGACGTGCCTGAGGGACAAATATGGAACACCCAGAACTGCAAGAGTGGATATGGTACGCATTGTTACGGAATTCTACACGGATCTTTATCGCTCAACTACGCCGGTTCCTAGATGTTCCTCCCCGACCGAAGATCCAGTGCCACCTATTCTCTTATCCGAGGTCGCTAATGCCTTGCGGTCGCTCAAGAAAGGAACAGCTCCTGGCCCTGATGGTATTTCTGCAGATTTGCTTAGAGTGGGAGGCGAAGCCACGTGTAAAATTCTTGCAAAGCATTTAAACTCCTACCTCGAAGCGGGATCCTTGCCAGATCAGTGGAAATGCTCGAAGACCGTTCTGATTTTCAAGAAGGGAGACAAGGAGGATATCGGGAACTACCGTATTATTGCCCTGCTGTCGATCCCATATAAAGTCTTCACTAAAATAATCCTAAATCAGTTCGTTGATTTCAAAAAAGAAGTCGACTCGGTGGAGACAAACGCTGTTCTAAACGACTTGTTGCATGCCGGAGTGGATTCTGCATACGTGAACGTTCTGGAGCTGGGCAATACAGGAACATCAACAACGTTGCAGCTATTCGAGAGGAAGCTACGCATTCCAATCGAGAAAGGAGTCCGGCAAGGTGACACAATATCGCCAAAGCTCTTCACGACTGCCCTACAGCATGCGATGAGCAAATTTGATTGGGAAGAGAAAGGTTTGAACATCTATGGGAAGAAGCTGTCCAATCTAAGGTCCGCGGACGATATTGTGCTTATCAGTGGCAGCACTCAAGAGATGAACTAAATGCTGAATAAGTTGAATAGCGTGGGCAGCGCGATTGGTTTGACAATGAACATGGGGAAGACTCAGACGATGGTCACCCGATGGTGCGACGGCGGACCACTCTACCTGGAAGGAAACGAAGTGGATCGAGTTGATAGCTATGTCTACCTAGACGAGAACTCAATATGGAAAACGACCTGACAAAGGAGATTGACTGACGAAGAAGAGCAGCGTGGGCAGCGATGAGCACAATTCGAGAAGTGACCAGCGAGATTCAGGATAGCAAGCTGCGTGCTCACCTGTTTGACTCTACGGTACTACCTGCATTGTGCTATGGTACCGAGACGTGGGCCCACACCAAGGGGACTTCTGTTGCCCTAAGAACAACGCGCAGGACATTGGAGAGGTGCCTGTTGGGAACAAATCGTCGAAAACAATGGCAAGAAGGACTGAGCAGCTGCGAACTCCGGAAGCAGTCTGGCATACGAGACACAGTATCCCATATTGAGACTGGGAAGCACAGATGGGCAGGACATGTGCTACAAAGAGTCGACGACAGATGTAGTACCAGGATCACATACTGGTACGCGCGCGACGTCAAAAAGACTCTAGGGCGACCTGCGACGCGTTGGGCAGACAATTTCAAAAAGTCATCCAAGCAAAAAGGCTTACCATACTGGATGACTGCTGCTCTTTCTAGGGAAACCTGGAGCGAATGTGGTTCACATCGAGAAGACCGCCGATGAGGATGGACCATCAGGGTATCAAGGTAAGGTATGTTGTAAAACAAATATTTTTTTCGAGTAATCCATAGCATACCACCAACATTCTCAGAATTCCTTATAAAATGCCCGATTTATTAGAACCGCTGGACGAAAATTCGTTTAATTACAATTCTCTTCGTTGTTTTTGACACCTGCTGCCACCTCTCTACCGATTCATAGTTGTCTTTCTGCGGAAAATTACTGAAGCAGGTGCCGCAAAGTGCGTGAGCCAGGCTTTGAGAACGACGGCGCTGGGAAAGAAGAGTTTGGCATAGTGTTATAAACTGCTCGGAGGGGATTTTTTGCTTCTCAAGGTGGTAGAATTGGGTTTTTCAATAAGTTTCATTTCAGTTTTCTGCCCTCCAATTAATCGACCTGAAAATCGAAAAAATGATTTTTTTTAGAAAATAAACAACTACTTCAATTGTAGATCAAATAACTTGTCAAGAATGAGCTATAACATGTCACCGAAATTTCTAAAAATCATTGCAAAAATTCCGATTAGGAAATGCTGGGCGAAAAATCGAAATGAAACTGGAATGGAAATTCCGCAACGAATTTCGAGAATTTTCGAAAATCCCAAAAGCGAGCCGGCGACGGCAGAGATTTTTCGCGTGCCGGTCGCCTCTTGGTAATCTTTGGTCACTTCTCATTACTTCTCGGTTATTGCTCAGATATTTTAGGCTATTTCGCGAAGAGCCGAGAAATAACTGAGAAACATTTACTCACTGTCCGTATTGTAGCGAAATTCCGCTCTGCAGTTGGCGACAGCTGGTGTTGCAGCGACAACCGGGTTCCGTAACGATTACGATTGGTCCCAGCACGATTACCATGGTGCTGCCACAGCGGTTCTCTGCGGACCGGAACTTGTTCTGAAGGACAGTGGATATGCTATGGGGCTTCCTAACTCATCTTTTCACCGCACAAGTTTATAAACACGCGATTTGGTAACGAATTCCCGATTATAAATCAAATGAAAAATGTTTGCTCAGAGCATGGCTATGAAAACTCCAAACCCGTTGCACCTTTCCGGCATCAGAAGGAATTCGAAACCGTTGCACGTCCTTGAAATATTGTCAGTTCCTGACACGTGTTTCTCTGACAAGAGAATGCGCAAAACGGAACATTCTCACTACTTTTATGTGTGGAATCATTTGTTTCATAACCATTCATAACAAACCTTCGATTACAAATCAAATGAAGAATGTTGGCTCAGAGCCGTTGGCTGCTCACGCAATGGTGGGGAAATTTCCACCTTCGGAAACCTCCCCACCAGTGTGTTCAACTAGCGTATAAATGTCGTCCTTCTTCATTCGTGTCAAGACCACATGTATGCTCAACAAGGGCGAAAATTCGTAAACTTATTTTCTAAAATGGGTGACAAGAAGTAACAACATATTTGTAGTCATATTTTGACGAAATAACGCTAGTTTGTGTAATCATGGAGAAATCATTTTCTATTCGATTTAGTGATATTATATGATCATTATCTATTCAACATTAAAATATGTATCCGGAAATTGAGCTTCCACAACTCATGCTCAGTATGCATTACTCATGCTGGTTGATGCCCAAATCGAATTCATCAAGTTTCGCTGCCATTAAAGGCACAGTTCAACCTCAGAATCGTTTTTCTGTTTTTTCCACCTATATTCAAAAAGGTCTAATGCCGATTCTAATGATGTCTCTGGAATCGTTCAACACCCCCTGGGAACGGAGTTATGGTCCCTCAAAAATTGAGCTAGGGAAGCATGGAGGACGAGTTTCCCGAGGCTTGTAATCTCCGTCATTTGCAACCGCTGTATGCGAGCTGACCTGAATGAAGAGAGAGGCTGAGAATGAAGGGAAGAACGGGGCTAATGATTGGAAATCTTCGCTCATCTCGTCACTGTTGAGCTCGGAAGATCGCCAAGGGGCGTGCCAAAGTGGCGTCCAGAGGTGGGCGCCCCAGGGTGACTTCCTCCCATATCTCGCTTATTCGAAGGATTTGAGAGCTCGCACTTGGCGAGTGGTATACGGGGTGGGTCTACTTTACAATTATGTGGAAATCTCAGATTTCGTCCCTGAGCTTGGACTGCACCTTTAAGCCAAGATATAATGGAAAATGGAAAAATGCTTCGACATCTTTCTGTCGAATTCTGTGCTGACTATGTACGAGCGTCGGAAATTCAATTTGCCAAATCTGGCTAATGCTCTTCATTAAATACAAAAGAAGCTCGAATATAGTGCGAACAGCAATTCGACATCATGTGGCTTCAAAGGCAGCGTTCACGATAATCATCCTCAGTGACCTTCCACACTCAAATGATAGGCGAGCAGGTTCCTAGGCTCCCGGTATCGAAAGAACGGTAGAAAACGAGGCAGGAATGGCAAAATAGCGGCTGCAAACAAACGTTTTAAAGTTCCAGAACCGCCCCGTGCTCCAGGTCCGCCCCCTCGATGTGAACAAATGAACACTCGAGATCGTGAGATGAGTGCTGTTTTCCGATCAAAAGCCCCGTTCTTCCCTTCAGTCTCAACTTTTCTCTTTACTCGGGTCAGCTC
This sequence comes from Aplectana chamaeleonis, assembly GCA_029168955.1. Taxonomy (NCBI): domain Eukaryota; kingdom Metazoa; phylum Nematoda; class Chromadorea; order Rhabditida; family Cosmocercidae; genus Aplectana; species Aplectana chamaeleonis. The sequence goes on from JAPDOI010000334.1 coordinate 159,645, forward strand.
GCATACATCGGCTGCAAAAGACGGAAGTTACAAGCCTCGGACAACTCGTCCACAAAGCTTCCCTAGCTCAATTATTGAGGGGCCATAACTCCATTTCCAGGGGGTCTTGGATGATTCCAGAGACATCATTGGAATCAGCATGGGACCGTTCTCAAGATAGGCGGAAAACCAGAAAAACGGTTTTTATCGCGAACACTGCCTTCAACCGGCTCGCGACTGACAAGGGAATGATAACGGTTCACAAATGCCGTTTCCAACGAAATTCATACCAGATGGTGTACTTCTAACGACGTTTTTGAATCTATGTTTGTGTAGCTGCTGTGGAGATCTCTGAACCGAGTTATGGCAGTGGGGCAAAGATAGGGGTACCCATCAGAAAATTTTTAGGGTGTTTAGAAAAATTGTTTCCGACTTGGCTCAAAATTTTTCCAAGGCCCTGAACGCGGCCAATCATTCGGGGCCCTGAACGCGAATCTGAGGCCTGTTATACAGAGGCTCACTGTAGGCTACGGTAGCTACATAGTACCGAACCTTAGTATCGATAAATAGACTTCGAGTTCTCGTTCAGCACCCAAGAAAACCCCCGTGGGAATTTTTTTCACTCTGAGACATTTACCAAACTAACGTATACTCACGGAATCTTACTTTGATCTATCGAAAATCAATCAAAGAACCTTAAATTCGATTTTAGAACTTCAGATAATCTTTACAGGGAAGTTTAGAGGGGAACGCATCATTGCGTTTTAGAAATCATCAAAAGTCGCATTTACCCCCGAAAATTTTCTCCGGTAAGTCTTCGTGGCTCGAAAACTTATTTCTGGGGCTTATCTGGGATCTTAAACACGACACTGAGGTCCAAACGTCGATTTTCGGGCAACATGTCGAAATTGCCCGAAAATCGGCATTTGGACCCCAATTTCGTGTACAAGATCCCAGATAAGCCCCAGAAATAAGTTTTCGAGCCAAATCCGAAAAATTTTTCCTGAACACCGTGAAAATTGCCTGGTGGGTGGATGTGCCCTTACCTTAGAGCCCGACTGAGAAAGCCCGCTAAACACGGTTGAGAAAACTCCGCAACAGATATTTACAAACATAGCATCGAGCAGTATTGGAAAAACGTCAGCTGGTATGAATTTTGTTGGAAACGGCGTTTGTGGCCAGTTGATGATCCCTTGTGAGACGAATATCTTACGCGCCGCCTAAGAACCGCGCAACTCAGCGCTGGTATTCAACGCATTACGGACATCCAACCAATGACATTGGTAAGTTGTCCGTATATGCTGGCCGTAAGCTGCTCGCGACTCGGTTGGACATCTTTCGCGCCGGTAACGAGCAGCTAACCAGTAACTAAGAGCCGGTATTTCAACGCGTAATCGACATCTAACCAATGACATTCGTTAGTTGTCCGCAAATGCTGGCAGCAAGCTGTTGAAAAACTTCAGAGTGATCGACAAGTGCCGGACGAACGGCGAAGTTTCGGAGTAGCGTTCTGGTCTGAGTTTCGCTCGGGGAAAACGGGACATATCTGCCGTTTCCAAGGCTCTTTTCCAAGGAGACATTGATCTGTTCAAGTTTCGTCTCATGCGCTCATTCTTTTTTTTTCAATTGTTCTTGTCCACTTCACCTCTATCCCTTGTCGTTTCACTCATTTGATGTGTTTTTTTCTGTAAGGTTGTACTAAAAATGTACGTGTACAATGTACACAATGGAAATGCCTCATGATGTGCCCTACTTTCTTTTAGTGGTTGGCTGAGCTATTTTGTTCGCAGTGGTCGAACTGAATTTCGGATTCGGAAAGTTTTTATCCTTGAAATAAATTTGTCTACCTGTTGCCGCAAGCGCCTTCTTTAATATTCGGGTGCTCAGGAAATTTAATGAACATTGGTATACTCGAATATTCGATAATCCGGGAATCGAAACTATCGGTCTTCTTCCCAACTTTTTATTTGCTCGGATTCTCAAACTAATACCTTTTCCAACATTCGGTTTATTAGAAGGATCGCCATATCAATTTTTTCGTATACCCGATTTATTCAAAAATTAAATTTTCTGGTTTATAGATCAAATTCAAGTCACCATTTTTTGTATTTGGGCATACTAGGCATTTCTAATTGTGCGTGTGTATTATTCAAAATTTTTGCGAAAACCGAAATAATTATCTCAATATTCCTGAATTTTTTACGAATATTCATTCGAATCGAACAGTGGACAGATTTTTGAAATCACTCAATCATCTGCAAATTTCGGAAAGCGTCGAATTTCATGTTAATGTTAATGTTTTTTTAATGTATGTGTTGTTGTTAAGGTTTGTTTCACCTATTTAATCGCGAATTTAAAGAATGCCTATTCCAGAATTGTTTTGAAATTCGAAAATTTCCAGAAGCCTCCTCAATTGATTTGGCTCATTTTTTCAAGTTCTCAATTCCGGATGAGGTGATTTGAATTATCCTACCAATGAAAATTTTCGTAACAGTTTTAGTCGAGCTATTCATTTATCTGCGGATTATGAAACTTTTCCGAAATTCAGCAATGCGGAAATTTCGGAGTGGCCTCATTCAACTTGAATTTTTTTTCATCAAAGAATTCGTGGAATATTCGAATGTCCGAGTTTCCAGATATCCCTGTAATACGAAAAAATCCTTGATTTTTTAAAATACGGTTTTCGCATTGTCCCCATACTACTCAAGCTGAACAATTTTGATTCCAAGATCTTTCTCTGCTTATCATGCAGTCTCAGTGTAGTTTACCTTGTAATCGATGTGCACAAGCGCTTTTCAGATTAAATCTGTGTGTAACTTTCTCAGTTCAAGGCGGTGGACGCGAAGCAAAAACGAAAGCTGGCAGCTGTCTATTTTTGCACCTTATTTGAGGTTCGGAATGTTTTTTCATTATTTGCTCTGGAAGAACACTATGCTTGCGGAAAAAGTCTGAGCACAATCCATATCGATATTTTTTCCAGAATTAATGCCGGCAGTTTGGGCTGCGACAGAGAAAAAATACGGATAGCCCCATTCATGGTAAGCGTTGTTATCCTCATCTCATCAGGTTACCTTTAGCCTAGTACACGTTTTCTGACTTCAGGTACTGAACGTGACCGACGGATGGTAAGACTTTGGTCTCCGGAAATCGTGATGAGTTCACTCATTGCTGTTAGATTTTTCTGTATTCATTGCACATTTTATTTTCCTTAGATCACCACGTTCTATGCCTATATAAATAAATAATAAATAAATGTGTAGGTATCTATTGAATTGGGAATAAGTTCTTGCGGTTTTTTGTTTTATTCTGGTGATATCATCTAGTTCTTATGAGGGAGGTACATAAACAACGCGTAGGTCGCATCTGCGGAAACGAATTGTATCGTTAGTATCTCTTGCGACTAAATAGTGGAACGGCGCAGTTTCTCGCCACAAGCTGCAGGTTCCAAGAAGTCATAAGGGTTTTCAAGCTTCGAAAAAAACCAAGGCAACCATCAGAAATTCGTTGGGTGTTTCAAGAAATTGTCTCTGAATCCGCTCTAGGGTGGTGAACACGAATTCAGAATCCGTTTGCCGAACTTCTGAGGCTTACTGTAGGTTGCGTAAGTACCATGTCATTCAGCGGGCAAAACAAACCTTAGTATTTCGAGAAAACAAGTTTATAATTTGCCAAAGGCACAAAATTCTCCCGGAAGTGTAGAAGTTTTTCTTTCCAGAGTTTTCCATGTTTAGGTCCCGATATCGTGATATCTTTATCACCGGTGAGGTTGCTTCCCTACTCCCTAGTCTGTTGAGGATTCACTGAAGTGGCTGGAATAACTTGAAGGCAGGGTTCTCGATAAAATCCGCTGTTCTGCTATTCTCATGGAAAAGTAGATCCGGCCATCACAAAAGTGAAAGTAAGTCAAAAAATTGTTGAAAAAACGCTCAGGAACAAGTTATTGCTTGGTGTCCTCCCGCCCCCCAGTATCGAGATTTCCGTAAAAGCTTGTTTTGCCGTCTTCTTTTTCCTTCTAAAGTATTTGTTGAGCATTTCTAGAGACTACTGGCTTCTTTATGATCAAAATACTAGTCGGGTAAGCAAGAAATTCATTAAATTCTCTTTAATTGGGGGGCTGGCCGACACCAGTAATTAGCCGTCCTGGTTGTTTTTTGTGCATTTTTCTTGGAATTTCCAGAGTTTTTTGACTTAATTTTACTTTTTTAAATACCAGACCTTTATTTTCTTGGAAAAAACTCAGAAAATGTTTTTATCGTGAACCCTGACTTTGAAGAAGACCGCCATGTTCAGCAGTTTCCGCTCGTTCAATAGGACTATCTAAAGCATGCGCTCCGATTTAGCGGGAAATCTCGGAATAGAAAATCTGCCCGGACCCAGCCTTTGAGTAATTATGTGAATGAACTTGCTATTTTCTATGCCTACATTCATGCCTTCAGTTGCTTTGCTTCAAATGTATGTTTACATGAGAATGTAATAAACATATTACGTTTCTTGTTTCTAGTAGAGTCGTGGGACAATAGTAGGATATGTATGCAATGATGCATTCATTGCCTGTTCCACTATTGTCATCTTTTGCAGCGTTCGCCTTCGTTTCAGCCTCCGTTTCGCTTGGCAGCTAGCTGCCTAGCGGTAAGGCTCCAAACGAATGGCATTTCGGGAAAAACGGCGAATCTTTCGGGCTAGAATTGCCGTTCGACGGCTGCGGACGAGTTGTATTTCGGGGAAAACGGGAAACGTTTCGGGCTATACCGGGCGTTTGACGGCTGCGAACCATTGATCCTTCGGCGAAAACGGCTAACGTCTCGGACTAGACCTTGCGGGCAAAACTGCTGCGAACGCGCCATCTCTCGGGCTGAGTGTCGAAGCTTTCGGACTGGAAATTGTCCGTCAAACGGCTGCAAACGCCAGACACGGCGGAATTTTCGGGTGAACACCGCCCCTTTTAAGTTTTGTTACGCTCGCGGTCTGCCGGAAGGATGGCGTTCGGCCGCCGTTCGAAACGTCGTCCTGTCTGAGAAATTGTAGCGCTGAACACCTTCTTAAATTCTTGTTGTGAACTTCTGGTGTAAAACTGCGGTGGTTCTCTGAACAATCACATCCACGTTTTTTCACGTTTTTGATCAAAACTGTGGGCCCGAAGGTCGTGCCCAACTTTGTAAAAAAGTACCGAATTCGCAGAAGTTGATAGTCGTGGGCAAGTCATAGATCAAAACGGAACAAACGTTGTACAGAGACGATCATCAATAGTTCTTGATGCATAGCAAACTCTTGCGTGAATTTCTCGCGCTTTCATGTTGAATATCAGTGTGAACGATCGCGTCGTCTTCAACCCTTGCCAGTAGCTTAGTCTCTTGGCGCTATTGGACGCTATTAAGGTCGCAGACGCAACCCGCCACTACGCATTGATTCGTAAAAGTGTCTACACAGGGTTAGGTTCGACCACTTGCTGGATGGATCTATATACATGATGCCGTTCGCCCAGAAAGCTTTTATTTGCAGTTTTTGTATAGGATCGATAGAGGGAGCAGAAAAAATTTAGGTCGTTGACTTCCGCTTCTGAAAATTATGGGCCTGTGCAAAGAGCTGATTCTCGACGCCTCTTTTTCCATGAACACCTTGAACGAAAAACGAATTTTTCCTTGACCTTATACCACCCACAGTGTTCCACAATGAGATTGCATTTTTGATATCTCTTCCGTTTACGGAAACTTCTGGTGCCCTATACAGCAAGCGCATGCTTGAAGAAACGCGAAAACCGTGTTTTTTTGATGCTAAAAGGGCCACACTTTCTTACGTTGACTTTCTGAGCGTGGAGGAATCAGCCGCTTACGAAGGATGCTAATAATCCTATCTTGCTCGGATGAGTCCGGGCGGAGTAAAGACGGAGCTGCGTCGGTCATCGCGCAAAATATAGCAGTGATAACTCAGGCGGTTTAGCCTCTGCCTCATCAGTACTTTTTTGGCTTGAGTACTTCATGCTATCACAACTTCGAGTGTTCATTTCTTCACGTCGAGAGGGCGGAAAGGAGACATGATGCTTTTCGGTGACCTCAGAACGCTTGTTTCCGTCCGTTATTCTGCCATTCCTAGCTCTTTTCAAACAATTTTTTCGACACTGAGAGCATAGAATTCTCCTCGCCTATCATTTTAGTGCGAAAAGTCATCGAGAATGATTATGGTGAATGCTGCCTTCAAAGTACCGATGCAGGTTATCAGCTATGCGGAATCGATTAGCGTTATAAGATTGAAGATGTTTGCGCCTGTCGAATTTTATATTTTTGGTTTTTCGGGTTTTTTCAGGATTACTCCTGAACATTATGGCCATGCTCATAAGATGCGCTGAGTCGCTTTAGTATGCTGAAAAACAGGAAATTCAAGGAATTTCGGCTCCATCAATGTAATTTTTAATCGAAAGTGATGTAGTAGAAGGAACCGTTGTGCAAGGGGCAGATCATACGTTTGCTTCTGCTCGAAATGATTCTGGAATAAAATCAGAGACGTGTGCAAACTTGCTGGAGACATCTGTAAGCAGCGAAGGATCGACTGCAAGTCGCATCAGAACCGCAAATTTCAGACCGAAAAAAACCGAAAAAATTTTAAAGTTTTTCGTTTTTTCCATACTGATTTTTTTCGCCCAAAAGGGCGAAAAACGAAAAACGCACACCCCTGCTTCCGACACACGTTTTCTGGGAGGAGCTATTTTCTGGGAGCTTTGCGTTCGTGATTGTGCGTTGGCGCAATCTCGGTGCACGTATGTTATAACATATGATCACCAGGGCTGTGCGTAATTGATTTTTATGATTTCGTAAATCGTTAATCGTAAGTGATAATGAGTATAATAAGCCCACACACACAGTTCAAACCTCCGTCGATGTGGGAATGACATGAATAGACAAAACTGAGACCAAAAACTTAATCAAGTACCAATAAAGCGGTCCAAGAGGTGAAGTTTGTTTGGGATTCTGAAATGCAAAAAGGTGGAGCTTCCCTTTAAATCTCTGATTTCAGAAATATGCATTTTTATCGAACTTTCTTTTCTTTTGCTTTGGAATTTGCTTGAATTCTCAATTTTAAAAGCTTCAATAATCTTCCGTAAAGGAAAGTTACTCTGCAACTATAGATTTTCTAGAAATGTTTCGAACGGAATTTCAAAATACCGCTTACCCTCTCGTAGCCTAATTGCCTATGGAGATAGACATCTATCCAAGGTTATTTTGGAAATCCCCGTGACATAGTCATAAATGTTTTCAGGTTAGAGAAATAATTTCCCGGTCCTTTAGCAGGCTTCAAATCAAGAAATACTAGTTTTTTTTCTTCTAACTTTTTAACAGCCGAATACAGATGCATGGCGAACATTGATTGAGACAAGATATCAAAGAAATTCTGCAGCGGAGTGTAAAAAAGGTTCCAACCTTGGTTTACTTCAGAAGCCAAACATGTCGGTAGAGCCTGGCTCCATAGTTAATGTATTTACAGGATGAAATTTATATCCGCAGTTGCAGACAACCGCTGTTGCAGCTTGAAGGTTATCGTGGTGAGACGACAATTAGTCACGCCAAGACCTCATAATTCCAGCTCGAATCTGTTTGCAGTACGTGTTGCAACAGGGGCTTACTTGTTTGGTAACCGCAGACTTACGGAATGTCTCACTCGTATATATTAGGGTCTAGAAGCTAATTTCGCGTTTTTGTTGTTATTGATATTTTGTAAAAATAAAATTATTTTTATATAACGAATTTTATGTTATAATGCTCACTGTATTATCAGCTTTCTATTGATATATAACTTGTTTCACGTACCTTATAAAAGAAGTATTATTTTAGTTTCAGAATATGTCAACTTTGTGCCGGAAAACGCCATTTGGTGGAAGCTTCTTCCTTTTCCTTTTTCATCTCAAGAAGAAAGCCACTGACGCGCACCAAATGCTTCGTCTGGGCTTACGGGGATGTTGCTCCATCCATAAGAACCTGCCAAGAATGGTTTCAGCGTTTCAAATTCCGGGTGATTTTGACGTTAAGGACAAAGATCGACTCAGGACAGCCAAAAAGTTCGAAGACGAAGAACTTCAGGCTTTGTTGGATCAAGATTCGGCTCAAACGCAAGAACAGCTCGCGGCATCTCTCGGCGTCACCCAAAAGCAATTTCTATTCGATTGAAGGCAATGGGGAAGATTCAAAAGGAAGGAAAATGGATCCCCTATGAGCTCTCAGAACGCAAACAAAGAGCAGAGAAAAACAACTTCACAAATCTTGCTGGACCGATTCCAAAGAAAGTCTTTTTACACCGCATCATAACCGGCGATGAAAAGTGGGTGTACTACGACAATCTGAAGCGAAGAAAATCGTGGGTTAGTCCTGGTGAAACAACAACTTCGACCGCAAAACCAAACATCCACGGGAAGAAGGTCTTACTGTGCATATGGTGGGATCAACGCGGTATAATGTAAAATTAAGGAACTTCTTTCCAACCTGGCGAAACAGTTACTGCGAATCGCTATCAACATCAACTAGCGCAATTGCGGCATGAAATCGAAGCCAAAGAGACCAGAATGGGCGAGTCGACACGAAAAAGTCATATTGCTTCATGATAACGCTCGACCTCATGTTGCTCGAACGGTAAAGGATACGCTAAAAGAGTTCAAATGGGAAGTCTCCACGCACCTGGGCCGTACCCTCCAGACATTATCGCCCCGTCGGATTATCACCTTTTCCATCAATGGCGCATGGTCTAGCGGAGCAGCGCTTTCAAAGATCGTCAAGATGTCAAAAAATGAAGCTCGATGAATGGGTGGAGGCCAAAGCCAGAAAAAAATTTTATTATGATGGAATCCATAAGTTACCCAAACTCTGGAAATGGTTGTTATTAATGACGGAAATTATTTTGAATAAAAATTTTGTTTAAAGTATGTCCAGTTTTCACACGTAAAAAGCGTAAAAAAACGCGGAAATTAACTTCTAGACCTAATAAATATGTTTTTAACACCTCAAGGTGATTCAAGCAGACGTTCTGACTCTATAAACAAACATTTTCAGGCTGTATAGCGCTTCCTGTTGCTCTTACAAGCCAATATTAGTTTGAATCGTAGTACGCATCTGCCTAAACGACTAGTACTGGAGAATCTCTAATGTGGCTCAAGTAATCCTAAAACTGCACTGGATATCCCGAGAGCTGCAGGTTTCCAAAGTTACAAGCTTAAAATGTCTTCGGCAGAAAGCGCATAAGTCTTTGGAAAATGTCGGAAACGGGTTTTTTTCATGTTTCGACAAACTGCTTCCTGGGCAAATTTTTGGATGAAGGCACATTTCGCGCGAGCCTATTGTCCATGTACGATTCAGATTTTAAGACTGTACACTGAAAAATTCAACCTAATCAGGCAGCGTACGCGCGGAAGAAAACTGAATGTTCCAAGATTTTCACTCAAAGTTTTGCAGGAGGGGCTTTCATAGGTAGGTGGATCTATCGCAAAGGGCTACCCAGATCAGGCATCCTCGCCAAATTCCCGCTGAGTAAAAGTTCGATCTGAGTATCCGTGAATCCCAGAGCATAAATCAGCCTCTTTTATTCCGACGTCTGTCCGGTGTGTGTTGTGTAATACACAAATGTCGGAAATGCTGCCAACGTTTGAAGGTTCTAGCCCTGGTAACTTCTTCAAGGTTGACATTTTTGGCCTTTTCCAGGATCGTCGTCAAGTACCGAGTTTTCTAAAATAAGAAGCTTTCCAATACACTTATTTGAACGCTGAGCAGGATACTGATACTCGAAATACAGAAGTTCCACAGTGGGAATTTTGAGCAGCCGGTTTCTGGTCTCTCAAAGCCCTGGCGGGCGGATCGCTTTTGCGGGCGGATCGCTGCTTTAGATGATCGACTGGGAAAACGCCTGCTAGCGTTTCAGACCAAGGAGCGGTTTTCACAGGCTATATTATACGCAATGGAGCATTGAGGTCTCAAGAACCACTTTGAACGGCGATCGCACGCAACTTGCACTTACCGTTCAAACTTTGATTGAAAAGAAAACCTGCACCTGTGTCTGAGTTCTCTGCGGAATGCTGCCTTAAAGGCAGTGTTTGCATGATTTTCCAAAGTTTTCGACTTGACTCAGGTTCCAGTTTCCCATCGGTAGAAAAGGGTAGTGAATCGAGCTTAACAATCTTCACGGAGACGCGTCGAAAGAACGCATGAAAACGAGCCAGAAGAGTGCTCCAAACACGAGCCCGAAGTTGCCACTTCCAAGCGCAATGTTCCAGAACCCCAAAGCGCAGGGATTTCACACGCCCACCGACGTGAATGCAAATGAATGCTCGAGATCCGGTTTTGAAGTGATGAGCGATGACTTGCCGGGACAGAGGCCCTCATCAGCCGGCAGGAGTTCTTCCACTTCATTCGCTTCTCTTTCACTCAGGTCAGCCTGCATACACGTTGCCGTGGCGTGAAGTTACAAGCCTGAAAAAAACGGAGAACTCGTCCACCATGTGAGCCCCTGTCCCGGTTTAGCTCAATAACACAAGGTACACTACCGCTAACCTCCGTTCCTCAGATGGTCTTCGTACGGACTTCCAGAGATCATCATTGAACCAATGCATTAGCCTTTTTTCAAGATACAAGTTTTGACCGAAATCGAGAAAAAGATTCTCTGAAACTCCCAAGTAAACACGTGCCGATTTAAGCGTGCCTTCTATCGCGAAGCTGGACTATAACATGCTCATGAAGATTAAATGTTGAATCTGCTCCTACTGGGCAGAGGAAATGTTGAGTAACAGTTTTAATTCAATAAAATGATACAAATAGATACTAAACGGTAAGTAAAGTCGAAATAAATAAATGAGTAAATAAAACAAAATTTCCCTTGTTAGTTGAAATGTTTCAATCCATGAATTTGAATAAATAAATAAATAAATAGAGCTAAATTTCCGGTAAAACAAATTTATAAAATAACCAGATAAATAAATAAAAAGCAATCGTGTTGGGACCATCTCTGAATCTGAATTCCAGACGCCAGGTAATGCAACGTTTCAAGAACTCGGCTTCCGCCGTACACCAGGAACTGTAATTTGAGTCTCCCGTGAACATTTAAGAAACGCCTTGCACTGCAACCGATAATTGGTGTTATGATTAATATAGATGTGCCAAATCGTGCCAGCGGTTCCTAATTGAGTCATCGGCGTAGTAGCGCTCGAATTATCATCTTCTTTGCTCATGACCGTACAGATGCAAATCGATGTCTTTCAGACATGACAATGGCAGGCGAACGCGAATAGTTTAAGGGAATCGTAACGCTGCGGGAAATCGCGCGATAGGCGATGTATTCTTATACAGAATGAATCAGAACGTCATCATCGCCTCAGTTCGTCCTCTTTATCGAGACAAAGAGCAAAAGTCGCCGCGCTCTTTAGCTCTCTGACGCCTCATCTTTCGGAAAACGTTAGAGCCATTACAAAATCTGAGAGGAAAAAACGACGGGAAGAAATAATTCAAGTCTAAAGTGGTCTTGAGACCAAATGAGCATTTCATCCGAGCTGAGCCCATAACCGCCACTAGTAGTACTGAAACGAACGCCTCAATGTGCAAATCGATTACTGCGACCACTTTTTTTCCATCAGTTATAGGCACAAAATGTTCAGCTGCTACGAAGCTACGTCACGTGTGGTAATGGTGGAGGCTGTGGCTGAAGCCTCGATTGCAAACCCGGAGCGATAAAATTGCGAGATGAAGTCAGCATGCGCACCCCAGAGACAAGAGGAGGATGGCGAATACGAGAGGCCAGGAGGATGCGCTTACTTAGTCGGAAACAATATGAGCTATGGAAAGTGCTTAGGTGCCCTGTTCAGGAAGCCTATACGCTGAGTATCTACACGAAGGGCCAAAAGAGGCTGGTGAAACGCACTACCAGACAAGACTTGACCTTCTTGCTTTTATTCAGTTAGGTCATTAAGAGAAAAAGCAAAGAAAGCAGTGAGTCCAGACTCTCCTTCCTTCTAAGCCGCGGAGCTGCGGGCAGATCTGCTGTGGTAATGAGGCAGATTGAAATTTAAGGCAGTCGACGGCTCTTAAGGCTCTCATAAGAATTGCTTAACTTGTTTTGTCGAAAAAAATCGTCTCTCGATTTTGTTTTTCAATCGCCCTCGCTTCGAACGTGTCTTTCAAAAATATTTTTCCAATCTCTGTTTTTCTTTTTCTTACTGATAACTTTTGAGTTTTCATTTTTTTGTAGGATCACGTATTTGTTTGGAGTCTCGCCGCTCACAGCAACTTCACTGATGTCTTCTTCGCTGCCCTGAAGTGCTACATCCGGAAGGAAAACAACCGGTTGTCAGAAGAATTTATCACGTTTATCACGTTTATTACATTGAACAGTTCACTCCTCCGAACCGGTCAATTCTTCTAATGCCAGAAATGAAACGTCTGACCTGCCATATTCAACGGAAAACTCGACAACCATATTTCATCGTGGACGATGCCTTTAATGATGGGACGGAATCATAAATTTTAATCAAATAAGGGAACCTTCCACTCACTGTAACGCATGAGAATGAAAGCTATTGAAACCCTCCCGATCATGAAGAGAAAATTAAATTTATTCGCAAAAATCGTTATTGTTCGATCCAACACTGATAGCCACTGATAACGTGATAAGCACACACATAAACGCAGTCAAATCAACTCAGGACCTTTCATGTAGATTACTAGCCCCTCAGTTTAGTAAACTGGCCGGTCAAAGAATTTTTTTTTGAGACCTTTTTTTTTTTGATAAAAAAATCGCCTTCATTGACGTTGCACCTAGTCATCGCTATTGGATACGAGTCACGAAACGCTAACCACGATTCAACGACGATTAATCACGACAAAAGAATGGTTAAGCAGGTCGTGTGCGAATCGCTCCACCTCAACCCTTGCCTAAAAGAGGTTTTCGTCACGTGTATCCCAGCCTAGATTGTTGAATCTTGTGGCTACATATGTAGTTCAGCTCAGCCCACTATAATCGTGTGTTCGAGCACGATTCGTCGCATGATTTAATACAGGTTTTGGCACCGGTTGTTGCTGTGACCAGTGCCACCAGTCCTGATTTCGCCCTTGTCTCAATCAAAGCCCACTGCCCTTCCAAAAAGATAATCGTACCCGGAAGAGAGGAGTCCAGAGGTGTCGGAGATCTATTTTCCGTACTTTGTCGTCAGACATGAGTTTAGATTCACAGGGTATATTACGGGAAACTGATGCTTTTGTCAGATATTCAGATTGCCACATATAAATGCATATTTATGCTTGATGTAACTTCGTTGTATTCGGATATTAATATACACATGTGATACTATTGCTGAGGCGAGCTCACAGCTGGAACAGGTCCGAGTTGGATTTGACGGTGGCCTTAGAATTCGTGGCTTGTAGAGCGAAGGACTTTCTTAACAAATCTCTGTCAACAACTCATCTGTCCGCAGAAGCTTCATTATCTAGTCGGTGATCTAACATACTATCTAGTCATGGTAAATTTCTCATAAATTCTCATAATTATTACAATTCCGTCCCGTAATTGGTTAAGTACATCCTATAGTATACAATCAGAAGTAACAAAATGAAAGAAGGTGCTGACAGGGGTGTGCGAATTGCAGCGAAATCAAGGGAAAGCTAGGATAGAATACAGGCTTATGACGAAGTTTTCTGCGTTGTCCGTTTTCCTCTTTGTTTTGATTTCAGCAACGCGCTACATACAGGAAGCCATTCTAGACTTTTGTCCCATATGAAGTGGAAGGAAATTAAAGCAAACACAAAAAAAGGCGAATATAAGCTTAAACCAAGTAGGTGCAACCAAAAGATAGGATTCCGATCTGGGGGAACAATTGCGCTTCAAAGTTCAAAAAGATGAGAATCTTTTCCAGGCGCTCAGGACCACGACGATGGCTTCGGGTACCACACCAATTTCCGCAACTCGCGGGAAACACTGTGATATTATTCTTCGCACTCATTGTCAAATTACGAGATCACTAATTGAGTGGTGGTAATCTGAGAGTGGGAGAGAGCCCGATGTCGGGTTCATACTCGCCGTGAAACGCGCATGACATCTCAAACACATCGAATTGCGGTCGAAATGGGTGGTGAATTTGGACATCGAATGTTTTGAATAGGCTGAATCCCGCTTACTTGCTAGAATTTCTCTGAACTGTACTTGCATGAGGATTGCGCTATGGGAAATGTTGTTATCAAATTTGATAAGATATGTAGACTCTGTTTCATTCCAAGTGAACTCATGTTTTCGGTTATCACAGCGCGGAGCGGTGGCTTTTTTGTCGAAACCTTCTTATCACTAGTTATATTTCACCAAGGCCCACCGCTCCGCTGCTGTTGATAATCGAAATCAACTGGTCACTACGGATGTACCAGAGCTTAGGTGATTTCTACCTTTTCAGAGAACTACAGCTTCGAATCATTTCAAAATCATTCGAACAATTGGTGATTGCACTTCTGTGGGTCATCTACTCTACAAATTGGGGAACGTTGGACCCTATAGTAATGTTTGGAATCGAGTTAAGTTCATTTACGCTTGATGCAGCAAGGGAGTGCTTTGCTGATGTGAGGCAGCATCCATAGGTGGTAGTACGCAAAGCCAATACGTATTGCTTATGATTGGAATGATGATTCTAGGAAGCCGCGACGCAGCTTTTGTCTCGTTATCTTGGAAGCGGAGCTGTCGTTTCTCCACTTCTACCATTGTGTTTTCCATTGAACAAGCAAACGGTTTTCATGATAAAGATATCATATCAACAAATCGCCTTCCCCATGTAATGATGTGGACGATACACACCCGCCCTTGACCGCAATAGAAAAGAACTGAATTGACTGGACCTCATCATAATTTTGACGATAATAGGTAAATAATTAGCTGAGTACAAAAGATATTGTTGGTTTCATTTCGACTTTCGTTGCGGGAGCGGTCGTGAGCGGGTGTGGAAAGCTAGCTGATTGCCAAACTTCTCAACTTCTCAAAGAAATCCCTAACCAAATCCTACAAGCGGATTTAACGCTATATTGGCTGCTACGATTTAGGTTTGAACAGAAAAGTTCCAGATTTCATTTCCAGATTGGGACATACTGTACCCAAAGCGCTGTGCAGTTGCATATGTACTGTCTTTGAATACTGTATGACACACTAAAAAATTCCTCTCACACTTTTTGTCAGAGCTTCAACCCTAGCAAACATTACAGCTTAGGATTGCACGGAAATCGTGGTGTGTTTCCAAAGAAGCAGGATTAAACGGAAAGCGAAGGTTCGCCCAACCTACTTTGAAGGCAGCGTTCACGATGATCATCCTCTGTGACTTTCCAAAGTGAAATGATAGGCGAGAAGGTTCTTAGGCTCCCGGTGTCGAATGAACGGTAGAAAGCGAGCCAGGAACGGCAAAATAGCGGCTGCAAACAAGAGTTTTGGTGGTCCAGAAGCGCCCCGGGCTCCAAGTCCGCCCCCTTGATGTGAACAAATGAACACTCGAGATCGTGACATGAGCGATGGTGTCCGATCAAAAGCCCCGTTGTTCCCTTCATTCTCAACTTCTCTCTTCACTCAGCTTAGCTCTCAAACATCATCTGCAAAAGACGGAAGTTACAAGCCTTGGACAACTCGTCCACAAAGCCACTTAGCTGAATTTTGAGGGGCCATAACTCTGTTTCCAATGGTTTTGTACGATTCCACAGACATCATTGGAATCAGCATTGAACCGTTTTAAAGATAGGCGGAAAAACAGAATCACGATTTTTATCGTGAACACTGCCTTTTAAGGCAGTGTTCACGATAAAAAATGTGTTTCAGTTTCCACTAGGAATGGGTAGTGGAGGGGCACCCTGTAACGTTGACGTCTAAAGAACGCATGAAAACGAGCCAGGAAAAGCTCCAAAAGAGCCCGAAGTTGCCACTTCGAGCGAAAGGCAAACCCCAAAAGCGCAACACACGCCCACCGACGTGAACAATTGAATGCTCGACATAGATCGGCTGCAAAAGACGGAAGTTACAAGCCTCGGACAACTCGTCCACCATGTTTCCTTAGCTCAATCTTTGAGGGACCATAACTCCGTTCCCAGAAGGTCTTGTACGATTCCAGATACATCTTTGGAATCAGTATGGGGCCGTTTTCACGATAGGCGAAAGCAGAAAAACGATTTTCATCGTGAACACTGCCTTTAATCTTTCTCCAACATTCCGAGCCGGGCGGAGTCAGTGGTGGAGCGGTGGGTCATGGCGAAGTATATATGTGACAAGGACAATTAGACATGATCGACCGCTCTTTTACCCTATGCCGGCTCTACTTTTTAGGAAGAGCGCAATTCAGAGGGCGGAATTTCACAGCAATAGTAAGGCTCCTTCATACCCGCCTTAATAAGAAACTCAGGGTCGAACCATTTCCGGTTCTTACCCCTCACTTCTTCCAACTGAGACGACGTGGTGGGAGAACAAAATTTATTCTCCTTCCACATCTTCTTACTTGGGAGTACGTGGGGGGACGATGCTAAAGAGATCGATCTGACAGAACCCCGCTCAAGCTGGGGTCGGACCAGACGAATGTCTGAGTAACCAGCGTTGCGGATGTACCCGGAGTGATGCCAATGATGCTGTGAAACCGTGCCATCGGTAAGAAGGTCAAGCGGTTTGTGTTCTGCGGGACAACGGAAGGTACATAAAAACTCCCGAAAATTTGGAACTTTGAAGGAGAGAAGGGGTGAAATTTTTTGGTCAAAAAAGAAAAGCACTCGTCTGAAAAATTTTCGAAAATTTTGTTGGATATGATAGGAGGAACTTAAAAATTTCGACATTTTCCCAAATATCGGTCGACAAGGGGGTGAGACGTAGCTCGGCCACATTTCGGGACAATGGTCTGCTTGACATTGATCAGTAAATTTGGCATACTGTGGGATAGGTCTTATTGTTAGGTATACGCACACCCCTGATAGGAGCTTGAATTCTTCACATTAGAGGTCTGAGCTGAATGAGATAGATGTATAGGTTAAACTCTCAGGTTATGAGCTCTGATATCAGTGTTCCGTGGGCGATGGTGACTTCTCAGGTAGAACAGCATTTGCGCAATGGCTGCAAAACAAACATTTATTTAATTTTCGAAAAAAATCACGTGAATGCAATACTCTTTGGAATCATTATTTATGCAGTCGAATCGTCGAAACCCGAAAGAACCCGAAAAAGATAGATGTAAAATCCACACACAATTGCTCAGGAGGTCACGAAAGAACAGACAGTACCACCGCTAACGACAAAAAGGTCACATTGGCAGTAAAGCGCAAAAGATTTCTTGTTCTTATTAGCACAATTCGGTTCAAAGTGCGGCGTATGGAAACTTGAAAGAATGAAGAGCCTTTATAGGCCTTTCGCAGATTATAGTCTAGCGAAGGGGCCGGTTGCGAAACCTTGCGGTAAGCAGAGTAGCGTTCGCGGTACTACCGGTCTACGGGACTTCGATCGTAGACCGCCGCGGCCCCGTCTATTAGTTAGACTGAATCTGCCAAAACATATGACTTCGGTCCAAACTGTTCGACAACCGCTGTTGCGTAGCGGTCGGAGTTGAGCGTTTTCCCACACACTCTTTCAGCGAAACGTTGGAACGATGCATTTTTATCGTGAAAATAAAGTTTTCTGAATCAGAAGTGAGCGTTGAAAAGGCTTCAGAAATTTCTAGTTCTCGAACTACCATATAGTGCAAAGTGCTAGATGACCGACCCAGCGGCCATTTCCAGGCGGCTCCAGCTGTATAGCGGCAGCATTTTCTGACCTCAAACTTAGGGAACCATCTCAGACAGGCTCAGTAGTTCGAATGACCACAAAAATCTGATTTTCGCACGATGCTACCAAGTGTGAGTAGGCATTGAGAAGCAATAAATCTGTCTGCTTAATTTTCAATCGGAAATTGGCTTTTCGAAAAGGGTCATATAAGGTATGCACTTCCGTCACGAACTCTGCCGTTTTCTTTTTGCCGCTGTTAGCGGTTACACTACCTCTAGAGGTATTTACGAGCTTTCTGCCTGGCGGAGCAAACAACTGGTATAGGTCCTTGATGCCGGCCGGTCCCACAGCGGTTTTCAGGTGGCCGTAACTCTTAAGGTGCGCATTTTCAGCGCCTCAAGTTTCGTAGGTGATGTCAGCTAGCCAGAGTGGTTTGACTGTGAACAAAAAAATGAAATGATTTCCAGCTCGCACGATGCCTTTAAAAACCAATGCAATGGACCAGATTCGCCTACATTGAAGAATCGATTCCTCTGTTTTCGCGCACTGAATGAGATTGGGTTGAATATGGTTCCCCGAGTTCATCAGTGAATTCTGCATAGAGCGGTAGCCAATCTGTATGGTCTCCACCGTCTGTTGGCTCCTCCTGGGCAGACAGCTGAGTGATGAGCTGCACTCCGCAATGAATGTTACGATGTATGACCACAGGGCAACCCACACATTTTTGAGAGAGAAAAACCAATCAATGAAAATGCCTAATTGTAGAAGTTGTCTTACAAATGAAAGTTACACGAAAATCTGGTGGAATCCGTGTACTGAATGAAGATCCCATACCTGTACGGCCAGCGTCAATAACCTCTGTCGCTTTTGACTGATTTGTTTTAAACTCGTTTTTTGAATTTCTATTCAAATTCATTGTTTTCCGAAAAAATCAAAAAGGGTGAATAAACAACGAGCTTCTGGACCCTCCAAAATGAAGCAATCGAAAACACGAAAAAGTAATTGCTCGTACTATTCATCTTGTGCAGTGGTGGAAAGTTTAGTTTCGAGAGATTCTTGACGCAGTCAATACAGACTATAACCCGAAACAAAAAAAAATACACTCGAAAGGAACTGAATAGAAGGGGAAATTAGGAATCCCGTAGAATTCTTTTGGTGACTTTTGGCAGGCGGGCTGACGCATGCGGGAGATTCCATTGATATTTGCACAGCTTTGTCATTCCAGATGCTGATGATCAGAACTGTCGAGTGAGACGAACCTGAACAGCACATGCTGCGCGATTGCTGCCATCAACAGGAACATCACACAGAACTGGAAGATCGCGATCATCGTGAAGTCCTGGAATATGAAATTGAAAGGTAAATAGAAACTTTTGAAAAAAGGAGCGTTTTTCCTCCTGTTTTCAAAATCATAGTACATCTTTTCAGATTTGTTGCTTATGAGTGATCAAAAGTAGATGGGGAAAAGCAGGTAGAGCACAGTGAAGCCTTTGAAGAAAGGCAGGCTAAGAAATCCATCGCACCGCAATCAAAACCGGGCCAAAAACTTGTAATGGGCTCGAATGTGATTTCATCCTAATGACCATCACACCTGCCCTTTCGTGGGCAAAATTTATGGATAGAAATACATGACACAACTTTTGAGGCCGTCAGGCATCTTTCAGAGTTTGATCGTCGTGCGACTCTGAGAGAATCTTTCGCGCTAGCACCGTGATGCTTTCGCGATCGGCGATGGTACCGTGTTCGTCTTCCCCTAGTCCCGCGATCCGCGTCCATCTCGCGATAGTTACCCAATCGATCTATCCGTTGATTTTCTCGTGCTGGTACCGTGATGGTTCCGCGATCTTTACCGGGTTTACCGCGCTGGTACCGTGGTGCACTCGCGATCCGCGATGGTACCGTGATAGTTTCCCCCCGGTCCCGCCCTCTCATGCTGTGAAGATTTGTAAAGCAGCGCGAAATACGGCACGGGCCCAAATACCTTATAGCTTCGTGTTTATTGGATAGACAACACTCGCACGGCTGAAACACCGTGAGGGCATGGATGACAGGACCGTGATGGAGGCTGGCAGATTCTCGCGATCGTCCCGTGATAGTTCCGGGCTCGATTCCTCGCGGTCCCGCGGTGGAGCATGACGGGAGCATCGATGAACGAACGCGGTACACTCTTGGTTCGAGACGGGCAGAATCTCACGATCGTTCCGCGATAGTCCCGCGCTAGTATCCTCTCGGCCCCTACCAGAAGCCGAGGGGATTCTATCCGTGAACGATTGCGGGGGATTCCCTCAGAGGACGCGATGGGATGATAACCATGAGCATCGATCGAGATCACGTCGCCCGTCGACCCGTATTCAGAACATGCCATCGCGTCGCGCGGCGATCGAACTCTGAAAGCGGGCTAAGTCAGCTAGCACGGCTATGGCGTCAGCTAGCACGGCTATGGCGGTGCATTTTTTATAGTTGCCCAGGAACTTTCCGCTCGGCACGCGTCATCAAATCCTCATTAGCCCTCCGCCCGTCAGGAATCTACTATGAGGACTCTAAGCGTGTGACTACGAACTCAGTGGTACGCATAAAGCTGTTTCCATAGCGAGATAAGAGCGTCAACGGGCACAAGGAGACTAATGGTTCAAAACATGTACGTTATTAGTTCGTCCGAAAATACACAGGGTACACTCTGTCACCATTGAGTCAGCCCATGAGGAGTCCAAAGAAGCGGCGCCCCCTCTGCGCCTTTGAGGGCACGCAAATCACTTACCCTGCGCAATATGTGCCCTACCATAATCCAGAAAACCGGATATTAAAAAACTTCTACCCTGAAACACAACCTGCCATAGAAGAGCAAGAAGAATTAATAGCCGTACACTTTGCCAAGCACCTCGTTTGTATTAGACACTTGGCGGAATCGGTTGATCGGACGATTCCATGTTCTCTGAGATGATATCCAGAACGTGAAACAAGGTAACTACCAATTGGAGAGGGTATTTGCATCATAAACGTGTATTACTGTGCTTCTCTGGGCCGAATTCCGGTCCGCAATTGCGTCTCGACACGCTTTGCGGCCGCGCGCACTTGAGTCGGAAGAGTTTCCAGCGCCGCAACCACCGATCTGTTGACTCTAGGTAGGTCTTGGAAACTGGAAACTAAACGAAAACGGAGAAAGCTGTATAAAAAAGCCACATCGAGTCGGATTTCGCGCTGGAAACTCGACTTACTCGCGCGTGCGACCGCAAAGCGTGTGGAGACGCAAATGCGGACTGGAATTAGGCCCAGGGAAGCACAGTACAAATGTTCTCAGCAAATAGAATGTTAACCCCGTCATGAAATAGGCAAAAAAGAAGCGGGCACGTGATTAGAACGAAGAATACGGTTTCCTGGATCACGGTAGATCGGATACAACGTGAGTGAAGTGATTTGCGTACGCTCAGGGACACAGAGGAAGCGCTGGACTCTTAATTGGCTGACTCGATCGAGAAAAAGCATCAGCGGCATTCAGCTGCAGACTATCTTCAGTATCGCGGCTGACCAAAAAATTTTTTAAATTTTTCACCGGAAATCGAAAGGTCCCGGGCCCACGACAACGAGATGGTCGAAAGAGTGGTTAAAAAGGAGCCCCAAATGAGCCCTAAACTTAAATGAAGGGCGCAGTCTCGGACATTCCCTATCAACGGTCACCGCTCAAATCAATCAACTGACAAATCGTCCCCAAAAAAAAATTGATTCTCAAATCTTGTGAATCTGTTCAAGCAGAAGATTATATAGAAAAGTTATAATCAATTAATCATTGGCTGTTTTCTAAAGTAGATTTTTTAGATTTTTTTTGCTTTGATCGGTGGTTGTTGAGGAGAGTGGATGAAGCGTGCGCTCTACATTGATTAATTAAGAAGTTATGTTAATGTACAAGGCCGTGTAAGTCTACTTCGAGCTATCTTTTGACGTTTTCTCGAAATTGTTGATACAATCTGAACTTTCTATTTCCAACGATGACGTGCAGACGTTTCTTTAGCGTGGGTACTGCCTTTAAACCTACGCCGACCTAGGGCACGTGCAATGCAGCAAAGATCCAGCAGCGTTGTGCCGCTAGCAAGTCGTATTACCTATGGATGGACCTTAAGAAAGTGTAGTTCAATCATTTCTACAACACCCACAATCTCCTGGGTTTCACTCACCAGTAACAGTATGAGGATCACAATGAGATTCAAAGGAATTCGGAAGAGATTGATCGTCGTCGAGCGAGTTTCCTCAGGCACGTACATCCCTCTCAGGCATCCCATCGATGGCCAGAATATTCCAACACACACCTGCAAGAATTGTGTTCGGGTAGTGCGTTTGTCTATCTCAATTTGTGTAGTGTCAAAAACGTTCCAGCATATTGTCCGCTGGTGGACCCGAATAGGATATTGAGTGCTTGGATGAAGAAAGTGTTTTTGCACACAATCAACTTCATCCATGTGCATGGCAAAAGGGCACTTGTATCGAAATAGTCGCGATGATCGCGATCTCACGAACTGCGCGAAGGATCCGGCTTAACTCCTACTTAGGCAGTGTTCACGAAGAAAAGTTCCCGTGTTTTTGGCTAAAACGTGAGCTTTGGGTCCCTATAAGAAGATTAAGAAAGGAAGTATGGCGAAATACGGCTGGTAAGTGGGTGAAAATCTCGTGGGCCAGCCGACCCATTGGGCCACTCCGCCCACGTCCTATAACAGTTCCCCTGAATTTGTGGGTAAATGAGCGATGGTTTCCGATCAGAAGCCCCGTTCTTTCCTTCATTCTCAACGTCTCTCTTTACTCAGGTCAGCTCGCACACATCGGCTGCAAAAAACGGGAGTTACAAGCCTCGGACAACTCGTCCACAATTTTCCCTTGCTGAATTTCGAGGAGCCATAACTCCGTTTCCAGGGGCTCTTGTACTATTCCAGGGACGTCATTGGAATCAGCATGGGACCGTTTTCAAGATAGGCGGAAAAACAGAAAAACGACCTTTATCGTGAACACTGCCTTTAAAGGCATCGTTCGCGCTGAAAACCAATCTCAATTTTTTCAGGCTCAATTTCATGAATTAGCCCGGTACACCACACCGGTGAGCTTTGGCGCGTCAAAAACGCAGGGTTATGAGGTTGGAAGGGGGTAAAATGAAGATCCCCCACCAATTGTCACCAGTCAACTACCAATTTTTCATAGAATGTTGATGCGATCGTCAGACAACATAAAAACAGTTACGGCACAAACTCCACATGCAGAAAAAGTTCGAAAATGACAGTGGCGAGGATTACAAATGCAGAGAAACTTGAGAAACTATTTTGGCGCGAAATTCAAATTCACATTTAAAATGTGTTCCGACTGACCTTTCTCTACAAATGAAGGCTTTTCATGGGCACTTTCGACATTTTCGTTCACTAGAGAGGCCAAGCTACACAAAAACATGGAAAATCATATACGGTTTTCTGCGCGCACGATGCCTTTAAAGGCAGGGTCCGGGCAGAATTTCGATTTTGAGATTTTCCGCCAAATCGGTGCTCTTGCTACAGAAAATCCCAAGGAAAATGCGAAAACTGCGTAAAAATCGGTCTTCTTCACGTTATTCCAGCCACTTCCGTTAGCCGATGATCCAGAAAAGTCAGAAAAGTGTGGCCATCGTCCATATTTTAGCGGTTGTCCACGCATCCTTCATAAGTGCTGTGTAATTATCGGTCATTCCAGCAGCCATGATTATCATGATGTGAATACCGTAATCCCTGACTTTGAGACGGATTTCTCCAGAACTAAGGACTCAGAGTTCGTGAAACGTTCAGACGATGTTCAGCTAGGCCAGCTCAATCTATTTAACCCAAATTTCGGTAGCGTCAAAATTTCACCGGACCTTGCCTTTAAGCTGGATATGTTTTTGCGTTGCTACTTTCCCTTATACTGTTCACGTCGAACACTGAATGCTGAGAAGCACATTCCTCTTCGGCATTCTGCTATAGCAAAACTCACTTCAAAGACAAGGAATGCGATGAAGATGAGAATGGCACTGTTGGGTGCGATGACTGGAATCGCAAGGCATACTGCAGATACCAGAAGAACGTACCTAAAGAGCATCTTCAAGTTAAAAACTGTATCTTCCCTTAAGAGATTACGTTGGCAAACGCAGCATAGGGCTAGAAGTCTTTATTGGCTGAAAGGCGAGGTCGATATGCATTCATATCGTTCAAAACCACCCGGTCCCTGTGGTCGGCCGTAGCCAGTTTGATCGATATGTATCACTACTTCAATAGGGCGAAAACCTCATGAAAATCGACAGTGGCAAGCTGTAGTCAGCCGCATAGATATAAACCATTAAAACCTCGAAAGGGTGGAAATATCTACCTGGCCGTACTCCGGTCGCTATGTGAGCTTTTAATATCGCTCAAGATATAGCCAACCACTTGTGTCTGATATATAGCCAACTATGGAGGTCTAACGTGCGTAGTGAGCTACTCAGAAGCACATCGTGCTGAAAGAGCCAATCAAATGATGCGCCGGTACTGCCGATTAAGGCAAGTGAAGTGGCAGATGCTTGGAGTTTATGAATAATGGTAAAGCGATCGGATCGGATGACATTGGCTTGGAGTTGTTAAAATGTCGACGTTGGAACCCGAGTGCCCGGCTCGCATTGCTATTCGTCCGGATCCTCTGAGAGTTTTGTCCGAGAACTAGCCGCGAAACAGCCGCGAAATGCCTGCTTGCCGCGTTATACCCCCCAAGGATCCGCCAAGTAATGCTAGCCGCGTAATAGCCCACCAGGAGCAGCTGTGGAGTCTGGTGGGCTACGTCTCTGCCATTTCGCGGCTATTTATCGGCAAAAAAAGGCTCTGGATGAAGGCTCAACAGAACAGTCCCATCTTTCAGAGAAAAAGGGGTTGCACTGATTGTTGCAGCTATCGATTCATTCAAATCCTTAGCCACACAGTAAATGTCTTGGAGAGGATTCTGGTTAGGGCGCGATGTCGCTTAGCTACGCGCAGTTCAATGTGGTTTCGTCAAGAACTGCGGTTATAGCGACGTTATCCATGCCACTTGGCTAATTGTGGAGAAGCATCAAGGAAAGGTAAGTATGTTGTAGTCGGGATGTGCCGTAGGATTTGATCAGATGGGTGCAGCTTTTGTGAACTTTTTTCGAAACTTCAGTGTGAGACATGGACTTTCGAACAGGGGTGTGCGAAAAATTTTCAAGAATTTTCAGAAAACAGAAAATCGAGTTCTTCAGAAAACAGCAAACAGAAAACAGGATGGCTAAAATGGCCAGAAAACGAAAATCAGAAAATTTTCGGAACACCAGCACGCACATACAGTTCAACTGCGCATTGCCGTTCAGTCAGCAAAGTGCACGCTGATTGCAAAAGCGTGCTGCGGCGCGGTTGCGAGTATCCTCTGACAGGTATGTGGGTCACCCAAGCGGTTTTTGCCTTTGGTGCCCGGGTGATTCCATCGCCCGGGTGATCCCAGGTTCATGTCTTAGAATACTCGCAACCGCGCCGCAGCACGCTTTCGCAATCAACGTGCACTTTGCGGAATAAACGGCAAGGCGCAGTTGAACTGTACATATGCATACAGTTCATCTCCGCACTGCCGTTCAGTCCGCAAAGTGCACGCTGATTGCGAAAGCGTGCTGCGGCGCGGTTGCGAGTATCCTCAGGCAGGGATGTGTCATCACCCGGGCAGTGGGATCACCCGGGCACCAAAGGCGAAAAACCGCCTGAGTGATCCCACATCCCTGTCTGAGGATACTCGTAACCGCGCCGCAGCACGCTTTCGCAATCAGCGTGCACTTTGCGGACTGAACGGCAGTGCGGAGGTGAACTGTACTTATATTCACTGTCCTTCATGTTTGTCGCTTTCAATTTGGAATGGCTTATACTTCAACATTTATCACATCAATTATTGTCGCGAACTCCTTTATCATTACTTGGGGATACGCCACACGTTCTGCCAAACGTTCGCGTGGTACTTACCGAAAAGTGGCCTATTACGCCCACTTCCTCGCAGCGCTAGTTTCACCTTGTCACGATCGGTGACTCATTATGGTAAAATTATCGCAGTATTCGCGGCAATTGTGAAGTAATCGCTAAGTCGACTACGCTTGGACACTTAGTAGGACGATCCGCTCTGACGTGATGACGTATTAACTGTTTTGGTTCCAAAATCTCGTCGTGTCAATTTCACCTTTCCAAGGATGCGCATCCAATTGGACAAGGGGTGTTCGAGGCATTATTGGAGCAGGATTCAGATGTCAACATCGACGCCGGTTCAATTACTCAGGCTTGGGATACTTGGACCCCACTCAGCCTCCAGAGGCTCCACCGATCTGCAGGCTGCCCCAGTTGGCGGCTCTTGGGCCTTCATGCTCATCGATATGTATGGTAAACCTTCATGCTCCTTGACAGGCATGGTAAGCCTCCATGCTCCTCGACAGCCATGGTAGGCCTTCATAATTTCGGCGCTACAAATGCCCCCAATGTTCAATATTATGGTGAAAATGTGGTGAATTTGAAGGCGATAGCCGCCTCGAGTGTGAAACTTCTCGCAATACATTCTTACCACTGAGGTTAATAGCGCGACGATATCAGACTTCAAATTCACCTGTACACGAATTTGACGTCATTTTGGTCGAAGCAAGTCGCGAGCGTTTGGCAGAGCATTCAGAATAGTATGTATTGGGTTTATACAAGAACTTGGAAGGCCAG
Organism: Aplectana chamaeleonis; assembly: GCA_029168955.1. Classification (NCBI taxonomy): domain Eukaryota; kingdom Metazoa; phylum Nematoda; class Chromadorea; order Rhabditida; family Cosmocercidae; genus Aplectana; species Aplectana chamaeleonis. The sequence continues at coordinate 186,041 of JAPDOI010000334.1, forward strand.
ACGATGCCAGTGTTCTCAACTTCTTCGACAACCCTGCTACCAAGCTGTCGATCCCAGATTGATACTAGGGTTGGTTGGTTTTTGGGCGTGGATCGAACACTCGGTCGTGCACGGAAACAACAGCGCCTCCTGCCACTGCTCTACAGGTGCCTGGAACGCCTCAAAAATTTGAATACCCCAACGAGCTCTTCTTACTAAGGATTCAATTCCACATGAGAACAACCTCCTGAGATCAAAGAGGTTTTACTGTGACGCAAGACGGAAGGATTATGAGTAAAGTTAGCGAATTCCAGGCATCTATAAAGTGCTTCTCCAGAATGAGTATATAGTACTAGTGTAAGTACTTGATGAACTCAATCAAATGTACCAGGACATAGCAACGTAAAAAATGTAGCTCAATTGAGAAAATGGTAGACTTGGCATCAAACTGGCCAAAATTGCCTTTCGCAATGAGTTTCTTCTGACATATCGATAGGAAGAATCTTTAAAGGCAGTGGTCACGATGAAAACCGTTATCGAAAAAAACTACAAAAATCAGCTTAGATCAAAAACAGCAGAAAAACTATGAAGGTAACGCGGTGAAAAAACGGGCTAGAATTAAAGTTTCTGGGGCCCAAAGCCAGTTCGTGCACACGTGCACAGCGCCGACAGTAAAAGATCGCAGTCTCATGCCGAGCAGTCAAAAATCATCGACATTCCGAGGAAGAAATAAATGCAAATTCACCTAATAAAAACAGTTGAGCCCTGAAAGAAAGCACTCCAGTCAATGTTTTTGACTATAGGTGTACATAAATTCGAAGGTTCATTGATGGAAATTCAATTTCAAGCCAGCTGATGTTCTTGATATAAGAGGTCATCGATGCTGATGATGTGAAGTGGGCTCGTCCACCATCAAAAGACAAGAAAGTTCAGGCTTCAAATTTCGCCCAAAACGGTGGTTTTTGCGTATTTTTCTCATAGGTCCTACTACTCAAGACCCATAAAAGGTTTTAGAGAGAAAAAGCCGACAAGCATATATGATCGCGACCACTGCCTTTAAAACGGATCTACATTATAATCATCAACCAGCTCGTCCTGATGGAACGCTTGAAATGAAATCTTATCCTTCGTGGCTTGTGACTGTGGAAGTACGCATAAGCTTTCCGTCACAAACGTTATAACCCTCGCAACTCACTGTGACTTATCATTAGAAAAACATTGATAACTGATTTTTCCGACTTTTCCTGGTTTTAGCCAATTTTTCAGAAAACAGAAAGGCGAAATGGCCAGGAAACAGAAATCAGAAAACAGAAAGTTCCGTGTACCCCTGTCCACGAACCGCATGAAATCCTCTGGCCGGCTAGTCTTGGACAGCAGTTTGAATATCGATGATCCCATCATGGTGGACACCATGAACCCGGCAAAGATGTATCCATGAGGTATAGGAGCGAGAGTAGCCTGAAACAATTGTTCAACGATAGAAGAAGGGAGAAACGTATGTGATGAAAGGGGACTGCCTACTCAGAAGTTTCAACCCTATTTACAAGTTTTCCTCAGTAACATACATCGAAGTTCACAAGTAACTTACTTAAAGGCAGTGTTCACGATAAATTGTGGATGTTCAGTTTCTTAGGCAGCGTCCATAGGTCGCGAGAGCGGGCGCTCCCGCTGTTGGGCGCCTCTCGACGCTCCTCAACGCTGCCCGCAAATTAACACAGGCGAACACCCCCACCTCGTGTTGATTCGATTGAAAACATTTGATCGGGTGATCAATCGCTCGAGTCGGCGCAACTGCTGATGATTTCCCACGGTTTTCAACTTCCGTGGAGGGATTATGGAAAACAAGGGCAGTAGTTTTGCTACACGTTTAATGTCACCTGCTTTAGTGATGGAGCAGTAAGCTTGAAACCTGCTGCTTGCTTCGTGGTGTTGGCGTAAGCGTGCGAGAGCGAGCGGGCGAGGGCGCGCGAGAAGGAGCGTCTGTGAGCGGCTGGCGAATCGTATGCTCACGATGACCATCGATTTTGCGTAATCGCACGCTCTCGCCACGTATGGACGGAGCCTTACAGATTATGATAGGTCAAGAGCTTGCTGTGACAGCAGCGTCACGAAAAACTGCAGAAAAAGAGAAGAAGGCACTTTTTTACCCTTGCTGACCAGCTGTTTGCGTGCCCTTCAATGTATGTTACCGAGGAAAACATGTAACTAGGGTTGAAACTTCTGAGTACCTGGGAGAGAGCAGGTGTCCATTCCAAAACGAATATGTACATAGATCCCTCGAACAAAGACTGCACCAGCCCCAAACAGAGCACATTTACGTCTGCAATACAACAAGCCATTCGATGTTGTTGGATACAGAGTTTCGTAATCAAAGATTAGCTAATACAACTAACCTGTCCTAATGGTTTGAACAGCCTTGCTAAAAGTCTCCATGATAGGAGCCTTCTCGTCACCATAGTTCTCAGGCCAGGTGTTGAATATGAACACAAACATCACAATCAGAATCATCAGGGACAGGTCGAATGGAGCTCTGAAATCACAGAAAATTTGAAGATGGTCTTTCTTGAGAGGAGCTCCGAAAAGCAGAATCGAACAAATTGGCGCGACATCATTGACCGTGTTTGCATTGCTGGATTCAAATAATCGCAAACCCTCGTTTCCTTTGCACACATTGCTTTTGCCCCGAGACTAACGCAGGCGATGGCGGAACACAACCAAATGAACCTAACGATTGGCACAAAATTTAGGTTGTACAGGCTGTGTCAAAGCGAAATTCTCATAATGTTACGACTGCGGCGTGCACGCTCGCGCTGCTCTCTCCGTTTCCACCCCTCTTCGCCACATCTTACCCTCTCTGCTCTCAGATCTTCAGGTGGGTCATGGAATTTTTGCGGGCTGTGATATATCGTGCCATTCCATTGCGGAACCTCGCCCGTGTGACAGGTCGGCCGATAGTTATCCTTGTCACGCCACATGCAATGGTGCTTGAAGGCAGTGGTCACGATGAAAATCGTTATCAAAAAAACCACAAAAATCAGCTCAGATCAAAAACATCTCAAAAACTATGAAGGTAGCGCGGTGAAAAACGGGCTAGATTTAGAGTTATTAAGACCCTAAAATTCCAGTTCGTGCACACGTGCACAGAAAGATCACAGTCTCATGCCAAGCATTCAAAGATCATCGACACTCAGAGGAAGAAGTAAATGCAAATTCACCTAATAAAACAGTTGAACAATGAAAGCAAGCACTTCAACCAATGTTTCTGACTAGATGTGTACATAAATCCAAAAGTTCATTGATTGAAATTCAAGTTCAAGCCAGCTGATGTTCTTGATATTAGAGATCATCGATGCCGATGATGTGGGGTGGTCTCGTCCACCATCAAAAGGCAAGAAAGTTCAGGCTTCGAATTTGGCCCAGAACAGCTATTTTTTCGCGATTTTTTTCTTATAGGTTCTACTACTCTATCCCCAGAAAAGGGTTTAGAGAGGAAAAGAAGACGAGCATACTTGAGCGCGACCACTGCCTTTAAAGTCTCTGCAAAGGCTACGGCGTCCGCGGTAACCGACGTCCACTCACGGAGCTCGGTGTGTGGTGAAAATATGCTAGGGTCTTTGGTGCAAGGACGGCATCGGGGGGTAACCAGGCTAGTCCGTAAGTCCTTTGACGTTGCCAAGACTCGCGTTGCAACGCTGAATGTCGGCACGTTGTCAGGCCACTTGAGCGAACTCGCTGTCGCTCTGAAGCGTAGACGTATTGATCTCTGTGCGGTGCAAGAGACGAGATGGTCGGGTAGTAAGTCTAAGAACATTGGCAGAAGCTTCAAGGTCCGGTATCATGGCAGCCACAGGACCACGAACGGCGTTGGCGTTGTCGTGTCTGAACGCTTTCGTGACGCGATTGCCGGAGTGCATCGTTTTGACGATCATTTGTTGAAGATAGTCATTGTCAGTGAGGAACAACCAGTCCATTTCTTCTCTGTGTATGCCCCGCAGACGGGTTGTTCTGAGCAAGTGAAAAATGATTTCTGGATGATGCTCGATGAGAAGCCCGCCGACGTGCCACCAGAAGATATTGTTGTTGTTGCGGGTGATATGCACGGCCCCGTCGGAGAAACGAGTCAATGCTATAGTTGCCACAGAGGATTCGGTTACGGCCCAAGGAGCACCGATGGCGAACACATTCTCGGCTATGCCGACTCACATAACCTCGTCATTGTGAACACCATGTTTCGAAAGCGCCAGTCGCACCTTTTAACTTATTACAGTGGCAGCAGCATGAGACAAATTGACTTTGTGCTTGTTCGACGTCGCAACGAGAAGATAGTCACAGATGCGAAGGTCCTGCCGTACTAGACAGTGGCAACGCAACATCGACCGCTGATCTGCACGATGAGCATTATGCCGCCAAAACGTAAGGTTGCTGAACGGTGCGAACCACCTCGAATAAAATGGTGGCGTCTGAAGGAGAGGAGAAGCTGCCGTCATTTCACGTGTTCGGCTACCGCCCTTTGCGACTGTGTGCGAATCTTGGCAAAAGGCAGTGAAATCAGTGGTTGATTCGGCGCGCTCCGAGCTCGAAGTAACGAAGCCCGGACGACGGAAGATTGACAAAGAAGCGTGGCTCTAAACAGATGATTTGCGAATGACGGTCCGAGAGAAGAAGAAACTGTACCACACCTTCCTGGCTAATAAGACGGTTGCTAACTGGCAGAAATACCGTGATGCGAAGAAGTCTGCCAAAAGGGCCGTTGCGAAAGCCAAGGCGGCGCACTACGAAGACCTGTATGAGTAGCTGGATACGCGTGACGGTGAACGTCTTGTGTACCGACTTGCAAAATCCCGTCAGCGTGGTACCGAAGACATCGAGAAGTTCCACGGTGTTAATGACGATCATGGTCAGCTGCTTATGGACAGTGGTAAGGTGATGGGGAGATGGAGCGACTATTTTGAGAAAATCTCGACGGAAGAATTCCCCCATCCTCCCATCCCTAAACACTCACCTACAAGCGATCCTATCCAGCCTATCGCCACCGAAGAAATGAAGATGGCGCTAAGAAGTATGAGGCCGGGAAAGGTGACGGGGTCAGACCATCTGGCTGCAGAGATGTGGAAATCACGAAGCTGGGATCACACTGAATGGCTTGCACAGTTCTTCAACCGGATCGTTGCAGAAAAGGAAGCTTCCAAAGACTAGCAACGAAGCACGACCATTCCGATTTGAAAGAAGAAAGGCAACCCAGCGGATTGTGCGAACTACCGTCCAATACGTTTACTGTCTCACACCATGAAAGTGTTTGAGCGCACTATCGATCGTCGAATCCGTGAATACGTCGTGATCACGAACAGTCAGTGTGGCTTTGTTACCAACTGTGGCACGACGGACGCCATCCACGCTGCACGACTATTGGTTGAGAAACACCGCGAGAAACAGAAGCCGCTCCATCTTGTTTTTCTCGATTTAGAGAAGGCGTTTGATCAAGTTCCGCATGAAGTAATCTGGTTTGCATTACGGCGGCATGGTGTCCCAGAAGAGCTCATAGACTGGGTCAAGGTTCACTACAGTGACCCAAGAAGTCGGGTCCAAGCTGCTGCTGGAGCTTCGGCCAAATTTTCCATCTCCATTGGCGTGCACCAGGGATCTGCTTTGTCTCCCCTTCTATTTGTCATCGTGATTGATCCTATCACAAGAGACCTGCGGAGAAAGCGCCGTGATTGCTTTCGTATGCGGATGATGTGATGCTTGCGTCTGAAGATAAATTGGATCTCGAGCGGCAGGTGCAAGACTGGAGTGACCGATTGGCTCGTTTTGGGCTTCGCGTCAACGTGAGGAAAACTGAGTATCTGACTACGGATAGAAGTGAGCATGACTCCATCAAGATTAATGGTATCGAGCTCCCTCGCGCTGACGTCTTTAAGTACCTTGGTTCGACTATTACATCTGACTGCAATCTGGATAGTGAAGTCAACACTCGAGTCAGTGCTGCGTGGCCGAAATGGCGGTCAGCGACTGGAGTGCTATGCGACAAGAAGATGCCCGATTGCCTAAAGTCGAAGATTTACCGAAATGTGGTCCGGCCTGTTGCGCTGTATGCAGCAGAGTGCTGGCCTGCCACCAAGGAAGCAGAGCGAAGGCTCTGTGTAATGGAGACGAAAATGCTACGTTGGACAGCGAGTGTCACCCGCTTGGACCATGTCACGAACGACGACATCAGGAAGCGTTTTGGTGTTGCTCCGATTGCCGAGAAACTGCGTGAATCTCGATTGCGATGGTATGGGCACGTTCTTCGCGCCACTCCGATTTGAGAATAGCCGGCGTGCACCCTGATCAGGCGCATGACAGAAAAAAATGGCGCCAGCCCATAAGAAAAGCGGACCCCGCACTGGAGCGGGACAAACGCTTAAAAAGAAGATTCCATTGCGGAACCTTCCTCATAATCAGGAATGCGCCGCCGCTTCTACAGCGTGTTAAAACTCCCACTGCGTCCCGACATGATACGAAATAGAAGGTGAGGCGCCTCGTTCAGGCGTCAGTAAGTTTAAGAGGAATCGTAATTGCTTCAACTTCAGTTTAAAGTGGTTAGAAAACAGGTCTGTGAATCTGCCACTTACATTAGTCCGCACTATGGTTTCGATATTTCTCTATCAGGTTGGCTTCATTTTCCTTAATCACCTAGACTACCTCTTGCAACAGCAAATTGCAACAACTTCTCCTTCAATGGGAGTAGAAGTTGTCTGATCAGATCGCCTGAAAATCTTCAAAAATGGGACTATCCGTAACTCACACGTATCCGAAGGCATCTGCCGCTGACTGAGCGATGACTCCAGCAATTATGGCGATTAGCGAGTTTCCAAGAGCGGCGTTTGAGAACACTGTACCTAGCATACTTTCGGAGAAACCTCGCTGAAAAAACACAATAATTACTTGTGCTTAGTATCATGTCGTTTAAAGGCAACATTTGCGACGAAACTGTTGAGTCTCATCCTGTTCTGGCTTCCTTCCCGGAACAATGGTTGGATTTTGTTCAAACTGTGGCTGAAGACCGAGGCAAATGCGCACTGCTGAATACTAAGACGGCACACCTCCGCGAAGACGCGGAGCGGACTGACCGCGTCAGACGGATGCCAGCCGAACAAGTCAAGTATGACAATTATATGTTTGAATCGGTGAGGAGATGTGAGGGTTCCAGGCACTGTGCTGCCTATATGGTTTTTGGTGTAATTGCGGTCATATCTTCAGTATCGTGTACGGCATAGTAGATAATTAATACTGTGCATATCTGGGTCAAATTCCGGTCCGCAATTGAGTATCGACACGCTTTGCGACCGCGCGCTTTCGAGTCGGAAGAGTTTACAGCGCCGCAGCTGCCGATCTGTTGACTCTATGTGGGTTTTAGAAGCTGGAAACTAAACAAAATTGAAGAAAACTGTATAAAGAAGCCATATCGTGTCGGCTGTGGAGCTGGAAACTCGATTGACTAGAGTGCGTGCGGCCGCAAAGCGTGTCGAGACGCAATTGCGGACCGGAGTTTGACTCAGATAAGCACAGTACAGGTCGCCGGTATCATGCTTAGTGGACTGGAGACAGCTCCATCGGATCGAATGTCACTACGACGTCGGGACTGAGGGAATTAACATCCGATTCGCCGCAACGGTATGGTGGGTGTAGCTGTGAATGGAATAGCAGCGGACCACACAGCACTCTGCGCGCCTGTCGCGTGCGCCGATCGATTACGACATTTCTCATGGGCGCACACGACGCAGCGCAGGCTTCTGAGGTGTCCGCAGCTATCTCTTTGGTGGTTACTCCAACAATACATACTTATCTTGATCTCTTTTGTTACCATTATGTTGGGTTTTCGCTTCGAGGGTGCTGACTGAAGACGGAGGCGAGACGTATCGGGGATTCGTTTAAGTACGCTCGCAGTCGTTTTTTGTAATTCTCAGCTAGTTTTCTGACGTTTTTGTTTTCAGCATTGACCCCAATATCTCCTGCTCGATTGCATTTTGTGGTGAAAACACTTAAAGGCAGTGTCCACGATAAAAACCATGTCTGTTTTTTTGGTGGAGATCGGCAGCTGCAGGGCCTAGCGCAACCCTAACGTTGAAAAAACTAAGAAAAATGAGCTCGGAACGGTCCCCTACGGGCCCAAAGTTGGACACCCGTCAGCTCGTCACCCCCAGATGCACGTTCCACGCTCACCGACGTGAACAAATGAAAGCTCGAGATCGTGAGATGAGCGATGATTTCCAGTCATTAGCCCCATTCTTCCCTTCATTCTCAACTTCTCTCTTTACTCAGGTCAGCTCGCATACATCGCCTGCAAAAGACGGAAGTTACAAGCCTCGGACAACTCGTCCACTATGTTTCCTTAGCTCAATTTTTGAGGGACCATAACTCCGTTTCTAGAAGGTCTTGTACGATTCCAAAAACATCATTGGAATCAGCATGGGACCGTCTTCAAGATAGGCAAAAAAGCACAAGAACGATTCTTATCGTGAACACTGCCTTTAAAAATAATGGTCTTGAACGCTGCCTCCAAGCATACTGCTTGCGTTTTTAACAATTTTTTCCCGCTGCTTAGTCATCTTCATGCTAAATTTTCAAGGCAAGGAATGCGCTAACGGGTGAGTCATACAAAGCATGTGAATACACAAGTTTTTTCCATACATATGTAGAGAAGCATCTTCTCTGCTAAAGGATAGGCTCACTCGCAATGAAACTTTGCAGCCACCACCTTCGACGGAGGAAACGTATACAAGCGTACAATGTACTTGAAGTAGCGCTTCGGCATCTTTCATAGTCCTCACCGCAGAAGGGACTATGAAAGTTTACACCGCGCGTCTGACGCGTGCGGCCTTTCCAGCATCACCATAGCGGCACCAGCCAAACCGCTATGGCAGTTTCACCATTTGAGTCAGTATTCGCTTTTGAGTTCAAGTCCACTTGAACATAAATAATTCTGGGACTATCCTACGCTACCGCATACGCAAATGCACGCCAGGAATTTCTGTGCATGTCACAGTTGAAATTCCAATTTAACCCGCGCCGCAAAGGGGGTGCCGCCGGGGATTTTATAGTTGTTTCCCGCGCGACCTTCACGTGCCGCGCAGTGAAAAGTTTCATAGTCCATCACTCATCCGGTGAAACGTTTTATAGTCCATCACTTCATAATAGTCACCACGCGCGTGCCGCGCTTGCGGTGACTATTATGAAAGACGCCTAAGGCTCTAGTTATGCATCGCCGGGATGAAAACGCTTCGCGATGTTTAGCAGCAGCTTCTCGCTTACATTAAGAACGCCATGCGATAATGCAGACCAGAAATACCCGAGCGGTTCAATTGATATTCGACAGTTTTTTTTCTTTCCTATTGCACAAGCATTCTACAAATCCTCCATCATTCCATCCCCCTTCATTGATGCTCCTATATTTTTCTAACGTTTTAACAAATTCAACCATAAAAAAGATATACTCGTGAAACACAGCAAATTTCCGACTGGATGGGTCCCGCAACGACACAGTGCGCCGTACTGCGGCGTGCACGACTGCTCGTTGTGGCTTTCCGCTGCTTTTTTCTATGACAACCGTTCATTTTAGAGTGCATCAGTACAGAGAAGGTGTTCATTACTGACAGTTGTCTTGTATATATATACGCAGCGTAGCGTCAGTGTTAACCTGAAGCTTTATGCACTCGTCGAAATATGTCAGTCTGCTTCTAATTTGGAGTGAATGTATTCAGCTTCCGATGCATGCTTGTAATCAGCGAGTATTGAGTGAAGCTATTGGTAAACACGAAGTCCACGCAGTACACATTATACTTTGACCGAATCGAATGATTCGAATAATAATTCGACTGAAGACGTCGACTCCGGATTTTTCGAAAAAGATTATTTCCGTTTTCGATTTAGTCTGACGCATCGACGAAGCGAATGGTCGTGCGATGTTGGAGGTAACACACGCCAATGGGGTTTCGATCGCTCGCGCGCTGATCTACCGGCGCAGCCCCGTTCATTGATCATACTAAAATTATTACGCGAACTCTATCTCCACTCTGACCTCAAAATCTTCCCCTAGGTGACAATTGGTTAGGTATAAATACCATATCATTCCAACCTAACGTAAGACTTGCCTTCCGATTTGGGGTTGAAACTCTGCTCCATTGGTTCCCCGCTGTATTTTACTGATTCGCGATGTCTGACAAGGGAAGTGTTTTTAGTGGTAAACGCATCTGCAAAAACGACTAGTATTGTTGGTATCTCTTGGACCTCAATAGTAAAACTGCGCAATATCCCGCCCCGAGCTGCAGGCTTCGAAAAGTTATTAGCGCTCTTCAAGCTTCGCGAAAAGGCAAGGTATTTTTTGGGTGATGCGAGAAACTTTCTCGGAGGTTTAATTAGGATGCTAAAAACAAATTCGGGGTCCGTTTATCGAAATTCTCAGGTTTACTGTAGGCTACGGTGGGTACAATGTCATTTAAAGGGCAAAACTGACCTTAGCCTTCCGAAAATTAACAAGTAGACACTTAATTCGTATTCAGCACGCCGAATAAAACCCACATAGAAATTTTGAGTAAATTCTGGGACTTTGACCGTATACCCACCGTAATCTACAATGAGCTGTCGAAAATCGATGAATGGATTTCATTTTTTTCAGCACTCCAAATAACCCCTACAGAAACATTTAGAGCCATTTATATCGTAGCGTTCCGGAAATCATCAAAAGTCGCGTTTTGTCCTCAAATTTTCTCCCGATTGGAGGCTTTGAACGAATTCAGCCGAAAGCTTTGGAAAATCAACAGGTACGCTTCAAATTCGTGATAAGCACACCAAATAGCCCGTATGAGGAAGTTTTAAGTCCAATCTGAACAAAATATTAGGCGCTGTTAGAACCCCCAAATCGCTATAAGAAACGGTCTACAAACAATGTGTTTAGGTCCAAAACGCCATCGCTCTGAACAAAGTTCGAAGAATGTTCTTTCAGCCAAACTTTGTCCCGGGTGGGGGAACTCTTTGGGCTCTAAATACGATTATTTTCGAAAGATTACTGCTCGCTTTGGAAGTCGAGTTTCTGTAGAGAGTTTACCGCAACGGCGTTTGACCGTGTATTTTCATGATCTTATTTGGATTCTTCAGGCTTTGAGGAAGACGGAACCGCCAAAACGTAACCAGATAAAGCCTCATGCTACCTCGTGCAAGCTTCAGTCAACGTCCTCAATGGTGTTCTTATGCCGAGGTTCATCGAAAGTCGTACATGACAAAGTATTTTTAGATCCGAGTGCTAGATCCGAAGTTAAAAGCTTAGCATACTTTCTCTTCTAGAAGTGCATGCACTTCCAATTTTCAGATCTCTTTGAGATATGCTTCTGATAGGGGAAGAACGGCATCTTCTTTTCGTACACGACCGTTGCATCCTATACTGATGCGCTCACCCTAGTTCCGCTGATAAGGTTGCGACCCCTGACTAGCTCTGCGTTGTTAAAGTGTGTCCGAATGAGACTGGCCGACCATGCGGCCGTCGTACGTGTGCGAAACGACAGCTAGCCTTCCCCCCAGCCATTGACAAGGAGCGGGGTCGGCAGCGGCTGGCAGCAAAAAGTCAATCAGCTCTGCAGCCGAGGTGGCAGTCGTTTGAACATTCATCCGAGCTCTGAGAGAATCCCCCGCGATCGTTCCCGGATAGAATCCCTTCGGTTTCTGGTAGGGACCAAGAGGATACTAGCATGGGGCTATTGCGGAACGATCGCGAGACCCTGCCAGTCTCAAACCGAGAGCGCACCGCGTTCGTTCATCGATGCTCCCGTCATGCTCCATCGCGGACCCACGAGGAATTGAGCCCGGGGGGCTCTCGCGGAACGATCGCGAGATTCTACAAGTTCCAACCTGAGGGCGAAACGCCTCTATACATCCATGTATTTGGGGTATTAAATCGCGGAACAGCGATGAACTGAGCCTGGAACTATCGCGGGACAATCGCGAGATTCGGCTAGCCTCCACCCCTGACCGTACCGCATCCATGCCCTCTCGGTGTTTGAGCCGAACGGGTGCTGCCTATCAGATCAACACGAAGCTATAAGAAATTGCCCGTGCCGTATTTCGCGTTGCTTTACAAATCTGCACAGCATGAGAGCGCGGAACCGGGGGGAACCGATCACGGTACCATCGCGGATCGCGAGTGCACCACGGTACTAGCGCGGTAAACTTGGTAAACATCGCGGAACCATCACGGTACGAGCACGAGAAAGTCAACGGATAGGTCGATTGGGTAACTATCGCGGAAAGAGCACGGATCGCGGGACGAAAGGAAAACGATTACGGTACCATCGCGGATCGCGGGAGCATCACGGTGCTAGCACGTAAGATTCTCTCAGGGAGAGCGGCACACGCGACGGCCGCCTGCCACGCACGACGACCGCATGGTCGGTCAGTCTCATTCGGACACACTTTACTGTGTGAAGCGTTCATGGAGAGAGAAGTACTAAGTAATCGATTCGTTTTCTAGTTTGAATATAGTGATATTTCGTTATACCTTGTTATGTTCGAAGACGAGCCAACTTTCGAAAGCCGAATAGAGGATGCTGGTGGCGATTCCTCCCAGAAATCGTCCAACCATTAGCACTGGCATATTGGCAAAGTGCTTTGTGATGCAGGAACATCCGTATAGTACGCCATAAAGCAGGCAGTTGTTTCGCCGACCACTGATATTTTCATGATGTAGAAGAATCATTGACTGAAATAAGGAAGTAAATGTAGCTACAACTTACAACTTATCGGCAAACGATCCAATCACTGTTCCAAACAGCAGACTCGATCCAAACCCGGCGATAAACAGGAGCTCGATCTCATGCTTGCTCATGCCATATGACTGATATAAAGCATAGACATGAGGTCCCTGTAGCCAGTCGCCCGCTGAAAGCATCACATCGTCTTCGGTAGACCAAAGAGAGCATACATTGAATTCTCGGGGAAATCTGAGTTGATCCCTTTAGCGTACGTGTGCGAGGAGCGGAAAAGGAGAGTGCAGCGTGCGCTCGCAAACGCACGCGATGGATCCAGGTGAATTCCGATCCGAACTATGTATTGTGAAACTCATGGTAAGATGATGCTACCGTACACAGCACTGCCAGCTTATTCAGTCAAACGATTATACCTTGAACAGCCTACACCTGGCTAAGAGCGCTGTCCCTCTCCGTGCTGAGAGTTTAAAGGCAGCATACAAGTTGACATCAACTTTATGGCGTGATTATAAGGCTTTGAGCCGCTATCATCGAAAAATGACGGAAGAGCTCCGAAATAAAGGCGATTGAAATGGAGAAATGGCGGGGTTTTTCTCGTATTGGTTGAGAAATGGATGAGTTTTTCGCTGATATAGAGAAGCTAGTGACAGTGTGGCTGAAATAGCGGAACTGATAGACTCGTACGGCAAATACTGGAAAGCTTACTAAGAGCATAAAACACGAATCAAAATGGCCGTGTTCAAGCATTAAGTTTGCAGGTGTCTGTCATGAAGGGTGAAGCCGGTATTGCTAGTGGGCGGAGAGTGTGTCTTGGTACTCGATACGGCTCAAATTCGGTCTACTTTTGTCTCGCCTTTAGCGCTTGTAATGGTGTGAGCGTCCTAGTAGAAGCAGTACGACCTCTTCAACGTCGCTAGCTCAGCCACTTTCGCCAACGTGTATGCTGCCTTTGAAGCAGGTCAAAATGTATCGAAAATCTGTCCTCTTAAAGGCAGGGTTCGCGATAAAAATGATTTTCAAGCTCCTTTCATGAGAATGTAGATTTGGTCATCACATAAGTAAAAATAAGTGAAAAAAACCCGGAAATTTGGGGGAAAACGATCGAAAACAAGGAATACCGGAAAACTACTGGTGTCGGCCGGCCACCTAATTAACGAGATTTTCCCAAATGCTTGTTCATCAGCCTTTTATTTTGCTGTTAAAGTAGTCAGTAGTCTATAAAAATGCTCAGAAACCACTTTAGAAGCAAATTAAAAGTTGGCAAGACAAGCATTTATGGAAATGTCGGTAACTGGGGGCGGGCGGACACCAGGCAATAACTTGCTTTTGAGCGTTTTTTCTGCATCTTTTCGCTTATTTTTGTATTTGTGATAGCCAGATCTACATTCTCACGAGGGTAGCACAACAGCCGATTTTTTCGAGAACTCTGCCTTTAAAACAATGTTGATCCATTGTTATTTAGCTGCCGAACACTGTTTAAAACCTAATATTTTAAGGTTCGATACATAGGTATCGAACCACCCATATAATTTTTGTAAATAATGTGAACATCCTTATGTATACACCTGATTTTACTCCTACAAAGCTACGCTGTGACGAGTGCTCTCGTGAGGAGCAACTGTGAAATATCGGGAACACTTTTTTAAAATATTCGGCTTCTCACTGTTCTGAAAGATTTTTGAGATCTCGAACTAACATCGCTTTGAGATCTAGGCTGGGACTCCTGAACAGGATTTGATCCCAGCTGGCGTTGTGGTTCAAAATCTTCACAAGCCAACAGCCCATCGTCCCTTGGTTCGGTCAACGCTGGGCTACGATTGGGTCCCACGAGACCGTACCGGCGAGGTGCTGGTTAGAGATCAGGGATGAGCGGAAATTTTTTCTAAATTGCGGAAATCGGAAATCGGAACAGCCTTCTCAAATTCGGGAATCGGAACGCCAAAAACCATCGGAAATCGGAAATGGTCAGCAAAATTCTTAAACCTTCCCTGGTAACTGTTCCTGCCAAAAAACTTGGACTTATCCTACTTACTTGAACAATGTGTACACTCACGCGTACTTATAGGCGTGTATCGTGACGCTTTGAATCATAGCAGAATCAGTTAGGTCCCGCATAGTTTTCCAGGCACCTGCAGCACTTCAAGTCGGTCCAACACAGTTTCCCCGGCGATCGGCGCACTCCCAGTAGAGTCCCGCAAACTTTTCTTCCCGGCACTTGGCGCACTCCTAGTTGGGTGCAACACAGGGGTGTGCGGAAAATTTTTTAAAAATTTCAGAAAACAGAAAAGCGAGTTTGTCAGAAAACAGAAATCAGAAAGCAGAAAAGCCAAAACGGCCAGAAAACAGAAATCAGAAAACAGAAAGTTTCCAGAAAAAATACTCTTTGCATTTGAACTTTTTTTTCAAGAGGAAAGAGAGTGTAATTCTGAACATCTTTGCTATACATGTAATACAATATCTACGAGACTGGACGAATAACTAATAAGACATTGATAGTAGCGATGGCACGTCAATGACAGGTAGATCATCATTGAAGGCACTCACTCTGAGAGTTTTAGCCGAGAAATAGCCCACCAGGCTCCACAACGGTTCTTGATGTGCTATTTCTCGAATATTTCTCGATTGTTTCTCGATTATTAGGCGGCTAAGATCATGTTGTTCACGAAATAGCCCAGAAGTAGCCTAGCAATAACCGAGAAATAACCAAGACGTGACAGGCACACCAACACGCGACGCGGTCTTTTCCGGCTCGCCCAGCAGCCGCCTTGGCCTCCTGCGGCTCGGCGGGGCCTCCTGGTGCTAGGCGGGGTCCAAGTACCGCAAACTTGGGTAGTTGAACCGACCGCGGTGTCGACATCCAAATCATGCCTCAGGAATGCGTCGTGTGCAGTTCAACTCCGCATTGCCGTTCAGTCCTCAAAGTGCACGCCGATTGCGGAAGCGTGCTGCGGCGCGGTTGCGAGTATCCTCAGACAGGGATGTAGGGTCACCCGGGCGATTTTTGCCTTTGGTGCCCAGGTGATCCCACATCCCTGTCTGAGGATACTCGCAACCGCGCCGCAGCACTCACATTGCGGACTGAACGGCAATGCGGAGTTGAACTGTACATCCCTTGAAGAGCATTACTTGGCGTACATTTCGCGGCGGACATCTTTTGGCGGTTATTTCTAGTCTATTACGCGGCAACCAGCTTCTTTCCGACCATTTTCCGGCTATCACGCAGAGAGGTTTCTTGGCTATCTATTGGCTATTGATCGGGTGAATTTTTCAGAGAACGCCAGTACGTCAGCACAGTAGGGGTTGCATCCCTCGTTGTCAGCAGCAGTTGCTAT
Organism: Aplectana chamaeleonis; assembly: GCA_029168955.1. NCBI lineage: Eukaryota > Metazoa > Nematoda > Chromadorea > Rhabditida > Cosmocercidae > Aplectana > Aplectana chamaeleonis. The sequence goes on from JAPDOI010000334.1 coordinate 202,086, forward strand.
TGATATCGAGGGGTTCAACCCCAGCAAGTGTTGGAATCATATATCGCTGTCAGGAGCAGCTGCTGCTGACAGCGAAGGTTTGCACTCGATCTTTGCGCTGGGATGCAACCCCTATTGTGCCGAAGTACTGAGTAGGTGAGCAGGGTTCGCGATAAAATCAGTTGCTGAGTTCTCTTCATGAGAATGCAGGTTTCACCAACACACGAGTGAGAAAAGTGAAAAGTTGCAGGAGAAACGCACAAAAACAGCTTAGAACAGCTAATTGGTGGGTGTGCGCACGCCCCAACTAACATGATTCATATAAGTGCTGGTTTTTTTCCGTTTAGCAACCTACATGCTTTTGCGGAAGCAACAAATGCCGCGCAATATCAGTAGAAAAATGAGAAATCAGATGTTTGATTCCTGAAAGTTTAGGTTCCTGGCAAAAGTAAAGATTTGGCATGACCATGTTCTTGAAAAATTTGAAATATACTCAGGTAAAAGGGGAAGGTAAAGAAAAATGAAAAAAGGTTTTGAAATACTCCTGAGAACGATTTGGCGTAGAATAATTTGATTTTTGGGAAATGTAGTGAAATAGTTGAAAGTATGATTTGGCAGTCGAGTTTGAACCAACTATTGATAAGAGTTGTGCAAAACGAGAGATCGCATTGTATGAGCTTAACCGTAGAAAATATCAAAGCAAAATCACGCGTGATATGGAACAAACAGTCGATTTACTTCACTTAATACGTGAAGACCGCGGCATTACAGCTCCGAAAAAGTTTTGATGCTTGCCTTATCACGCGTGATTTTGCTTTGATATGTTCTACGGATAAGCTTGTACAATGCGATCTCTCGTTTTGAACAACTCTTATCAATAGTTGGTTGAAACTCGACTGCCAAATCATACTTTCAACTATTTCACTACATTTCCCAAAAATCAAATTATTCTACGCCAAATCGTTCTTAGGAGTATTTCAAAACCTTTTTTCATTTTTCTTTACCTTCCCCTTTTACCTGAGTATATTTCAAATTTTTCAAGAACATGGTCATGCCAAATCTTTACTTTTGCCAGGAACCTAAACTTCCAGGAATTTGATTTATTTTTCCTAAAGGTTCCCTTTCTAACACGATTTATGCCTGGTGGTGTTAATTGAAAGGAAACCCACTGATACCCTGCCCCCCCCCTCTATGACGTCCTGCGCACTCCAACTGATGGCCTGCACAATTTCTTTGACGTCCTGCACACTCCCATCGATGTCCTGCACACTTTCAATGACGTCCGGCGCACTCTCATTTGGGTCACGCACACTTTCTACGGCGTTCTGCGCACACCCATTTGGGTCCCGCACACTTTCTACGGCGTCCGGCACACTCTCATTTGGGTCCCGCACACTTTCTATGGCGTTCTGCGTACACACATTTGGGTCCCGCACACTTTCTACGGCGTTCTGCGCAAACCCATTTGGGTCACAAGCACGCTCATGCCGATCATTTTTTCCGCAGGGCTACCGCAACCCTCCTTTAAAATTTTTTCAAGTGTCAGTTTGGATATGAGCACATCGTATTACTCAGGTACTCAGGACGACGGCCGGCGAACCTTTCCCAGCTGGCCCGCGGTCTCCGTCCTCCGGCCGCCCGCTTTTGGTTCGCCGGCCAGCCGTATGTCGACGGCCCGCCGACCTTTACCAAATGGGCCGCGATCATCATTTTTATTATTGTTTACCTCAAGCATGTCACCCCGGCACCACGGCGGAGAAACGCCCCGCCTCGGTCCGCCGCAGTCTGCGGTGTGGAACAACCCTCCCCGCGGATCACGGCGAAAACCGCCCCCCCCCCCAGCCGTGGAGATACCCCTATCCCCTCAGCGGTCAAAAATATGCTAGCCTTCGGAGAGTGACTCGAAGTCACCTTCCAGGGCCGGTATTAGAATGCCGATTGAGGACTCAAGTGAGATGAGGCGCCTTTTATACCGGCTGTGCACGTGATAACCACGTTACGACGTGATCAGTCGTGATCATTATCCATTGTCTTTCCAAGCGGCCGAATTGAAGATGGTGTGGCGTGTTTTGTGGTTCGCGGGCGAGCCAATATCCGCGCTGCGTGTGCGTCGCATGCAGCATGGCTCGCCGCTGGCCGGCACCCTCGAAATGTGGGGCGCCGGCCGTCGTCTTCGGCATAGAGGTTCGCCGGCTGTCCCCCTGAGTACCTGAGTAGCCAGCAATCATGTTTGTACAATTTCGAACTCCTCAGCCACTTTCCAGTGACTTCTCGAAGAGAGCGGTGAGTGAATGAATGCATACCGCTCCTCTGCCCTTTTATACCCCGAATATTATGAGCGTGTGTTATCGTTCGTTATCATGTTTGTTCAAGAATGGTTACGGTAGCCCTGCAAAAAAAATTATCGGCATGGGCGTGCTTGTATTTGGGTCCCGCACACTTTGTACGGCGTCCCGCGCACCCTCATTTGGGTCCCACACACTTCCTACGGCGTTCTGTGGCGCACTTCTGATTCACACCGTGCGGCGTTCCAGAAAGTACTTCCAAGATCCCGCCGCATTGATTGAAGCGTTGCCCCGTCTCAGGGAGCGTTCATTCCTGAGCAAAAGCCTATCAGTTACGGTGTTTATTTCATTAGTTCATTTTTACGAACGAGTAAACGTCGGATGGTTTATAATAACATGTTTACGTGTTTTTTCTTTCTTGACCCTCAATTTTGAGGTTCCGCAAAAATTGAGCTACAAACTTCAAAATTTGACAGGAGCTAGGTGCAATCATAAACAACTTTTTGGCCAAAAATGAGCTTTCTAGCTCAACGATAGGTGTTCCAGCAAGATCGTGTACGCCCACTGAATGAAAAAAAGGAGATGAACCTTTTTTTCGACCAAAATCACGTGATTTCGACAATTTTTCTCGAATCCCAGGTAACCAATCCGGACCATTTTTTGAACAGTTATTCAGCTTTCTGAAGTATATTAAATGCAAAAGGAACGGTCTTCCTACGTTTACTCTGGACCCTGATACTGAGATCAGGGGGTTGCGCGATGGCGAATCAAAGCCAAATCTGGTGAGCGCTTCTCGCTCACCACAATACCGTTACCGAGCATCTGATTTCTCATTTTTCTATTGATAAGCCGCGGCATTTGCCACTTCGCAAAAGTATGAATAGGGTGTAACAGCAAAGCGGAAGACGGCAGAACAAACATACTTATAAATTTAGTTAATTGTGGGCAAGGCGACAACCAGCCATATTTTGTTCCTGAGCGTTTTTCCTCTGAGATTTCACATATTTTCACTTTTGTGATGATCATGTCCACCTTCTCATGAGGATACCATGTCAACCGTTTCTTATGGCGAACCCTACCTTTAGCAGCAATCGCACAATTGAACACAAATAAGAGCAAAATCACATCAACGACCAAACAAGCTGCACTGTCCAACAGACCTGATTTTCGTTGATTTTTGCTGATTTTTTCTGATTTTTGCAAGGTTTTCAGAAAACAGAAAGGCCAAAACGGTCAAAAAACAGAAATCAGAAAAGAGAAAACAGAAATTTCCGCACATCCCTGGTGCAACACACGTTTGCCGGCGCTTGGTGCCCTCCAAGTTGTGTCCAACACAGTATTCCCGGCGCTCGACGCACTCCAAGTTGAGTGCAACACAGTCAGTTCCTCTGTCGCTCGGCACATTCCCCCGTTAGGTCCCGCACACTTTTCAAGCGCTTGGTGCACTCCAAGTGAAGCCCAGCGCACTGTTTTGGCGCTTGACGCACTTCAACTCAGAAATCGCTGAGCAGGTTACCTGAGACTTCAACGCAAGTTGCAGATGGCCTCACGCAACTTTATTAGAGTTCACAAGTAACTTGAAGCGATGTTACGTGTAGTTTGACGAGATTTTTGATTAAAGTAATAATAAATACACAACATTGCGAGTAACTTACACTGTTGGTACATGTTACTTGACACGTACACGCGACGTGGCCTGCACATTGACAAGCGACGAGGCCAGCACACCGTCACGCGACGGAGACTGCTCGGCGAGAACGACTGGGCCGGCAGCGGTCTGTCAGGCCTCCAGCCGGTGAGCGGGGCCAAGTACCTCAAAACTTGGGTAACTGAATGGATGACGCTGCCCACATCTGAGTACTGCCTTCAGAGTGCATCGTATACCTCCCTAGGGAACGTCACGCCGCGTAGATAAGTTACATGTGCGATAAAATAATACATTTAAGTTACACGCCAGTGCTTTATGTCACGTGTAACTCATCTCGCACCATGGAACACATATCCAATGTTTAAGGTCAAACGTAACTTAAAGTTGTAAAGACAGGTTGCCGACAAAATGTATAGAGCCCTTAATTCGCATGTGAATCTGTCAGAAATTCCTTACATGTGGAGTTCCGCACCCTTCCCTCGGCAAACTCACAGCGGGCCTTAAATCTCACATGCAACCGTTCATGAAACTCTTCAGCGAGCTTCAAATCAGGAGACTGATTATATCGTGTTATCAGTACACACCATCCCACCATAATAACAACAAACCAAATCGCTTAATTTTTGAAAAAAACGACCGAATTTCCGTTGATTCTCACAAACACGCACAGACACACACACAGAGTTAGGCAAATATATGTAGATAGTAGGATAGTTATTGAATAATTTTCCTGTGAATGCACTCAACTCTAGCTTTCTGAAATGTGAAGACGGACCTTGAATTCGAATTCAGCGCCCCAGATCTCCTTGAGAACTTGGCAAGGAAAAGGGTTCAAAAATCTAAACTCCGATATTTCCGATTTTTTCCGCATTTTTAGGCTTTTTTTTCGGAAATTGGAAATCGGAAGGCCAAAAACCATCGGATTTCGGAATTCCGCTCATCCCTGTTAGGGATTGGTTGAAAAACGAGAAGAGGTGACGATGACGCGTTGTTGGCTTGTGAAGATTTTGGAACACACCCAACTGGGAACCATACCTATTCATGGATCCCAGTCCTAAATTTCAAAGAGCAAGATCGCAAAATTACTCACTTATTCTGCATTCCCATTTGAAGATAATTTTTATCTGATCGTTTGTGTGTCTTTCCCATTTCAGAAATTCTTATCATCAAGGCAAACATGCGTTTGTTTCCGCTTAAAATATCGAACCATCACTGTTATTGCTCACTTGTACGGAAAGTTTCACTGTGTCATCGATTTGTATTGATTAACAGGACGGGTAATAAGTCGATTCGACAGAATTGGGAATGGACAGAATTCGTATAGTCTACAGCAATGGAGGTAGGACCAGGTGAGGTTGCGGACTCTTCCTAACATACTGAAGTCTGATTGTGTTATCACTCATTTTTTCGAAATAACTGAGATTAGTCGATGAGTTTTCGTTTCCACTCTCACATCTTCACCTGTTTTCATTGCTTCCACAGCTGTAGTCATATCGGTGAAAACACAGACTCACCGATCTATCACAACTGTTTCGGAAAAATGAGTGATACCACTAACAAACTACCTCATGCTAGGACGAGTCCGAAACCTCACCAGGTCCTACTTCGATTGCTGTAGACTATAACTCCCTCCGTTTTCAACATTCCTTCCTATGGTTTTGACCTCCTAACGAGCTGACCGGCAATATAGACATCTTCCTGGTTTCCCCGTCTTTTGACTACGATTTGGAAGAAAGTTTCATTAGAGTTTTCTTGAAAAATGCGATTCTACCAGATTTAGTTACCCAATGAAGTTGTCTAACAGCGTCGTGATCCAGTTCATCAGTAAAACGATTCACTATGCCGAGAGTCCTGCATAAAGACTTTTGGAAAATAAAACAGCTCATTTGGCCTCGTAGAGGGCAGACCTGTCATGATGCTACCGTCCTTATTTTGGTTTCTCCATAAATTCTCAAACTCCTGCGAGAAGGAGGGAGCGAGAAGGAGAAGCAGCATACGCGCGCACACGCACGCGGTGGACCCGAGCATATTTCACTCTAAAGTGGCAAACAAATTCAACCGCTAAGGCCCTAGTTATACACCAGCGTTTTGTCGCCGCTGGCTTCCGCCGCATGTCTGCTATTGGTCAATTTCGAAATCTGACCAATCGCAGACGTCCCGCGAAAACCAGTGGCACCGAATCGCTGATGTATAGCTAAGGCCTAACTTTGATAGCTCTTCAAAAGGTCGCCTTCGATTCTGATACCTCTTTTTCTTCACCCCAAACCGGCTGCAGCGGACCAAAAAACCTCGGCGGCGGAATTGAACTGGCTAGAATCTAGACCTCGTTCAGCACACTCATGAAAGTTTTAATGCCATTGGGAAGTAGAGAGAACAATGCGAACTGTAATGTTGTTTGAGCAGAATTGGAATTCATCGGAATTGGAATCCTAAAGGTCTTTCACAGTCTGCCGGACGAAGCCGTCCAGCATGTCATAAGATAAGACTGCGGCGTCAGTGCACCCCGCACTGCGGTGTCGGCCGACCGACGTCTCAGTGCGGTAAAATCATTGACACGACATCGGATCAAGTTAGGACGGGTTAGAACGGGTAGTTTTCGCCTCCCATTTTGTACTGAGGAGTCGGAACTGACGGTTGTTCACCGCAGCTTCCCTCGCACTGCGGCTCACTTTTAACGAGCCGGACGGCGTCGTCCGGCAGACTGTGAAAGGGGCTCTAGAAACAAAACATTGGGATCCTCGCGGTAACGTTATGTCATTAAGGAGGGGTAAATTTTATCGAAAAACCCAGGCAATTCAGTGCGATTCCTGTCTTGAAATTTTCATTTCAACGAATGAGTTCTTCAACGGATGAGATTCGTTTCATATTCGAAATAGCGTATAAAATTGAAAATAGATTTGAATTGAAAATATGAAATGAAAATTGAAAAAAGAAAATTTGAAAATGTTCGCTATTCAATTCGAATGAATATTCTGAAATTTATTCAACTACACATTCGTTCAATCAATCGCGTTTTTCTAAATAATGCACGAGCCTTGTAGATCAAGTATTTGGGCGCCTGAATATTCAACTTTTGTGATCAACAACAATGCGGCCAAAGATTTTTGAAAAACCAATAATTTTAATTTTCCTATCAAACCGATTATTCGAGAATTCGAATTATTTATTTTTAGAAGAAACTGAATAATTTTTCATTCCGAGTGAACTGAATAATCGGAGAAAAAAAACGATTATTTCGAAGTCCGGAATGAAAGAAGTATTCAAAAAAAATTCTAGTAATGCAAATTCGCTCGCGAATCTGTTATAGAAATGCACCAACATTAATGAAAAAATAATCCCACAGGAGTATTCCGAAAATTGTGTGAAATTCAATATCCTCCCCACACCCTCTCCCCCCCCCCCCACCAAAAAAAGGAATACATAAGAAACCAAAAAAAACAGCGATGCCAATAGAATTGATCAACAGGAGACGATTCAACAATTTTAGTACGATTTGACAACTGGTTTGCAAATCATGCCTGGAGAAGTCTGATGAATCGCTGGTTTGCACGAGGCATTTGTTGGTTACGGATGAGTTTGCAAACCAAACCGGACAAAGTGCGTTCATGGATGCCGGCCCAAGTCAACTCCCAAGTTGATGTGGTAACAAAAGGTAGCTGTAAGGTGAGTACAACAGGTGCTTAACGAACCGACAGCCATGAGGTAGACGATCATATAGGTGGTCTGGAACTGTTTGAAGTTCACATCGTCACTAGTCTCGACGTGAGTTCGTGTATAGTAGTAGAGGATAGCACAGGCTGTGCTGAGCACATAGAAGCCGATGATGAACATGGTGGTAATGCGACGAGGCCACTGTGGGGAAGAGCTGTGGTGGGCCCGAATCGCCTCCACCCTAATGCCACGTATGAACATAGTGCAAGCATAGGCATTATTAAACCAGCGAAATGAGCTATCATTCACGTCAATCATGACAAAACGAAATTCAGTGTTAACTGTCAAGCAAGGTTACAGATTGTGGTGGATTGGAGTTGTGACTAGATCTAAAAGATTATTGTGACTCGCACAATACGCTCGTGCTCGAATCGCAACAAGTCGACAAACAAGGGAATGACTAAGCCGGCTTACTAGAACTGCCCGTACATCTTTGTTTTCTCATAGACTACCTTCTGGGTAGTATACTTCGGCATCGAATAATTTCGAGTCATCCTATAAATGGATTTTTCTTTCGAATGACAAACTGGTTCGAGCCGTCTTCGGTTTTCAGAAAACGAGTAAGAGGTAAGCTTCTCACAAGTCATCTCTTGACAGATTTCTTTGCCTTCACAAAATCATAATTATCAATTATTCGAAAAAATAGTCGATTATGACTCGAAGTCGACTATTTTTCGAATAATTGATAATTATGATTTTGTGAAGGCAAAGAAATCTGCCATGGCATGACTTATGTAAAGCTTACCTCTTACTTGTTGTCTAAAAACCGAAGACGGCTCGAACCATTTTGTCATTCGAAAGAAAAATCCATTTTTAGGATGACTCGAAATTATTCGATGCCGAAGTATACTGGGTAGTCCTAAAAACACCCTACTATTTGCCCAAGTAAACATCAGTGAGCCTCAGAATATCGAGAAACGGACCCCAGGCTCGTACTGTGGACACTGAATTACCTCCAAACCTCCAAGAAAAAGTTTTGAGCCAAATTAGGAACAATTTTTTGCAAATGCTCAAAAAAATGTCTCATGCTCAAGCCTCTCCTACAACCCTTACCTTCTCGCATAAGTGGGAAATCCTCTTCGTAGCCCGGCTCGAAGAACTCTTTAGCAGCTACAAATTTAGATTTGGAAAGTTCTTAGAAGTACACCTAATTGGAACGTGTTCACTTGGTGGACATCTTTGGGGAACCTAAAAAACATCTCTTGGCCAGCTCAACACAATTCTTTACCTCTTGCATACAGCTGTTTCTATGGTCTCCATATAAATTTTACTCTAGTGAGTCGACCAGGCGCGACGAATGCGGCTGGCGACGTGACCAGCCAACGGGCTCGGACAGTCGTGGGGTAGTACGTCGGCACCATAGGTTCGTTGGGGTGGAGACGGTTTCCGGGCATCTCGTCCCCGCGGTGATTTCACACCTCAGCCGTAGCTTGCCACAGGTAGGAGTTTCCTCTCCTTTCAAAGGCAGCATACATGCTCGTAAATGTGATTGAGATAACTACGGAAATAGAATGGTAAGGCCCAGATTACAACGCCCACGCATTTTGAAGTGTCAAAAACGACCCACAATGCCGCTACATGAGTAAGAAGTTGGCCCGGCCCTGTATTATCACGCCCCCTGTATTTGCCCTTTTCCTGTAACGCAAGGTTTCTGGGTCATATTCACCGTTGGTACTGTTGGTAGATTGCCTAACAAGTGAACCACACACGTCATTGACGGCGAAGATGGCCCAGCAACCCTGCGTTGGAGAAAAAGGGCAAATACAGGGGGCGTGAAAATACAGGGCGGGGCCAAATTCTAACTCATGTAGCGGCGTTGTGGGCCGTTTTTGACACTTCAAAATGCGTAGGCATTATGTTGTAAGCCATACTATTCGATTCACATTTTTATCCCAACCACGTTTACGAGCGTGTATGCTACCTTTAAGGCTTAGGTTGAGTATACCTGATCCATCAAACACCAAGATTAACGAAGACCTACCATTCAAAGGTCAATTTTCGAGTTCTGGATTGAGGGTGTACGGCTATGGGGTACACTTGTTATCCGCAGATAATGCTTCGGATATTGGTTCGATCCAGATAATGCACTTTGTCAAATTTTCGGATAATGGATCGATTCAGATAATGCCAGTTTTCCAATAATTCGGATACGGATATCCGGTCGGATAATTTTGGATAACTTCGGATATTTTCGGAACAAAGTTGAGGCAAAACGGTGAAAAACAAACCGGGTACTCAAGGTCAGCCTTTGGAAACATCCATAATTGAACTAACAGTACTACTTCATTGTATTTGCAGCATGTTCACATACAAACTTCAATCTTCATACATTTATGTCAATCTTCATACATATACTTATAAAAATATGAAAACAAATCTTCAATACTCTATTGTCGTTGGGAGGCACAGTATTATCCATACCCAGGTTTTTCAGGACAACTAGCTAGTAAAAAGTATGCAAAGCAACTACACAAAAAACTTCTACACTGATTAAGTAGCCGCTTGGTCCTCTCACTTGACCACGCTCATTTGTCGGCGCCGCAACGACTCTTCCGATTTCCGAAAGAGGAGGAAAACCCTGGGTTGATGTACTTAATAGAAGGCGGAACGGAAAATTGGGCGTGGCCGAGTGCAATTTCATCCGAATTTATCCGATTTATCCAAAAATTATTCGGTTTCATCCAAAAATTATCCGATTTTATCCGGTTTTATCCGAATTTTTGACCCTTCGGATATCGGTTCGAGTCAGATAATGCCGATTTTAAGTTTGCCGGATATTGGTTCAATTCAGATAATGCGTTTTTTCAAATTTTCGGATATCGGATTATCCGAATCTCCGATATCCGGTCGGATATCCGAAAAGGAGTGATTCGGATACTAAGTATACTATGGGGACGAGATGCCATAGAATCGGGTGGAGACGCGGTCCGAGAGGTGAAGGTTGTTTAGGATACCTGAGTGGGGAATGGTGGAGGTTCCCTATAGACTTGCAACTTCAAAATTTGACGTTTTTTTATCCTCTTTTTCTTGCATTCAATATATTTTTATTTCTAATCATTAATTTTGAAACATTTTTTCGTTAGATGACCTCATTTAGAAAATCACTACTCTTATTGAAATGATCTGACTAGGTAATGAAAAATTCCCTTTGAGCTGTCTTGGACTCAAAAATTTTCGGAAAAATTTTCCAGGCGATTTTTGGAAAAGTACCTGTTCTTCGCTCATAACATTTTTGACCTTCGAAATGGATCCTTGAGCGGAGCTGTTTCCAAAATCTCCATGAAATTCTGCTTCGGGTAATGTTTTCAATTTGAGAAAAATGCGTTTGCAATCTCTCAGCCGATTTCAGTTTATGAAATAATGTTTCTTTCACCAAAAGCAGTCAGTTTTTCGTCCATAACTGTTGTACTTCGTTTTATAATATATGTACCTTGCATAAATAGTTATTTATTAGAACACGGTTCTGTTCCAATCAAACTTACGTTTGTGTCGAGATTGAAGGAAACTTTCCTTTTCTGCGTAAATCGTGATCCTCAACTGTCTAAGATGGATGAATCCTAGATCTGGGCCTCCCATGACGCCGGGAATTCATAGGCCCGTTTTTCGTTTCATGGAAACATACGGACACCTACGGCCCCCAATGATGACTGGGACGAGCGAAGAAGCTCGCTGCCTGAAGGGCATCAAAATGCATCGATAGCATTGCTAGAGGAGTGATTCAAAAGTCTCCATACCTGAAAGGAGCTTGGAAGGCCGGTATTCTCCGAGCTGTGCTAAGGAACATGACAGACGAATTGAATAAGGTGAGGTTCTGTGTTGGGGTGAAGATGATGGCAGCACAGATTCATTAAAAATTGGTTTGTGAGGTCCATGGGATCTTCTCCAACAAGAAGAGTGCCGATTTAGACAAGCCTAATTAAATGAAGTCTAAGCGGCGTGTCTTGAGGCGACAAACCCAATGCTTCTGTCACTCCAATTTTGGCGGCGGATTTTTGACGACGTGGATAGCATTGTGTCGCGACAATGGGCTTCAGCTGGATTTCGTGTCTTGTCGTAGGGGCGTAGACGAGTATCAAAAACTTTGACCTTTCAGCTTCCGTCTCTTTGAGAGAGGAAGAGGGCAGCGATCACTAAGATTTCAATAAGATACACCGTAGGAGATGCACTTCGCCAAGGTTTTGGCCCTACAATATTAAAGTTTCGGTCTGGTTAGCCCGCAGCCCTTGTTAGATCGAAGTGAAGAACCTCTTAACAATCATCGGTATACACGAGCTACAGGCTGAACTACTCGTCTGATGAGCTAAAAACAGCAATCCTCTACATTGTGAGCGATTTTGACTCATCAGTTCTCCGTAACTCAATGAACAGCTGGTCAAATCAACTTGTCGAATTAGCTACAATTTGTGAAGCACATGTGGACTGCTGATTAGTGCTAAATCGTTTCAACTGTGGAATAAATGCTTTCTGAGATTGACTGGACGTATTATATGAAACCGCCGAAAATCCAACAGTGTTATAAAAGAAGTTCTTGGAAAGATGAAATTCTGGAACCATGGATATTCAGGTTATTCAACACACTGATTTCACTCATGATAGTTGTGAAGGACTAGCACAACGCTGGAGAGCGAGATCTTCAAAATTCAAGGAGGAAGTATATAATGAAACTGTGTAGGGGTTTCATAACAGGGCAAACACCGGATACAACCCCTTATTGCAAGCAGTAGCTGCTGTCAACAGCAGCATATGCAGCCAACGCATGCTGGGGTTCAACAGCTAGTTATCGGCAGCTTGTTCTGGAGTACGAACTTGGACTATCATCCTATCCAACAGTGTTAGGCATGATTCCTACCATGGCCGGCAGCAAGGAGACCAACCTCGCCACGGCCCGCAAAAAGAACATCATCTACGCCGCGGTTCACAGCAAGGAGGCTCCTCTCGCGGAACGCCTTTTCAGATAATAACACCGGCTGAGCGAGCGTAGAAGTAAGCTCGCCGGCTGAGCGGGCAGGCCTATTTTGGGGGCGGAGCGTCTTACCGGCTGAGCGAACGGGCATGCGTTCTACCGGCTGAGGGGCATGGCTTTACCGGGTCAGCGGGCGGACATAAATCAACGGCGGAGCACATCACCGGCTGATCGGGCAGACATAGCATTACCGGCTGAGGGTCATGGCTTTACGGGGTCAGCGGGCAGACATCTGCATATCATCGGCCCAATACTGAACAGATAAGGCAAACCAGGGCCACATACGGCGCAGACGGAATGGGCGTAGTGATGATTCTGGTGATGGCATGCCAACGTGTGGACATCCACACGATTTGGATCATTGACCCCTCACCCCTTACGATTCGTTGTGACCGTGGGGGCGTGGCAGCGGGTCAGTTAATGAATTTTGAAGCAAGGTAGGCTTACCGCTTCAGGGATGAAGCGCGACGCTCGAACTTGTTGAGGAGTAGGAAGAGCCTCCTAGGGGCTTTATCTGCTCCTGCAGATCTATATCATTCACACGGTAAGCAACTAATACCTGGTGAGCGGACCTCCATTTACCGGCTGAGGGGCGGTGAATGCGGGGTGAGGGGGCCACCACTTTTCGGCTGAGCGCTCCACCATTTACCGCCTGAGGGGGTAGTGAATACCGGAGCATGCCCGGGTACAATGTTTAGTCAGCCGGTATTCCCTGCCCCCTCAGCCGGCGTTACTGCCTGAGTTTGAGGCAATCCCCTTAGTGTCCTAAATTGATGCCCAGAAAGTGATTCAGGGTCACTTTCTAGAAACGGCCTTGAACGGCCAACTGCTCCTCAGTGAGAGTGGCCGCCTTACATATATACCAGCCGCCGTCGTAGAAGAGCATGCTGCTGTGCTCACTCGTATCAGATAAAATCAATGTAAGGGTTAAATTCTAGGACGAAGGAATCAGAAGACGCTAGGGAAAGGAGCTGGTGAACCCACTCGCGCCAAGAAAATTAGTTTGTAGGGGGGTCGAGGTCGCCAACGAAGGGTTCAGCACTAGGCGCAGAAGCTGCTACAGTGCGTTGCAAAATTATACGACATACCCCAATTTTCGCGATTCCAAACTTCGTTTGATTTAAGGAGACAAACGGTGAACGCCAATCGATGCAGCACCCTCGAAAACCCCTCGATACGAATCTTCATGAAATTAGAGCAACTGGCAGGAATCTGGCAACGGACATTGTCAAAAACGACCGTTGCAAAATTATACGACATAGCTGACGTTCTCGCAGAAATTGCGATTCTAGACCCTCTGTATCAGTTCGTTCATGGTGAAAACCATTATAAATATCAAGTTAATAGTCTTCAGAATTGCATTGATGCCCAACCATTTCAAAAATTCTTTTTGGTTTGTTTAAACCCAGCTTTTTCTAAGCGCCCCTTCCAATCTGCGCCTATTCGTTTATAACGGCTAGTTTAAGCGAAACCATACACTCGTATTGTCTCCTCTGGTTGTATATTCAAAGCTCAGGAATATATCAAACGTTTTCCTCCGGGTTGAGGTCCTGCGAACCAGGTTTTCATGACATGACCTGTGAACCTCACTGATTATCAGAATGTGTCGGAAAATAGTTTCCAGTTCTTTCTAGTCCGTATCCGCCTTCATTTCTTGGCAGTAGGACGACGCAGGCTTGGTTTCAGGCCAATCAGGCCAATTGATTAGAATGGCCGACCGGTTCGCAGGACTTCAACCCGGAGGAAAACGTTTGATATATTCCTGAGCGTTGAATATACAACCAGAGGAGATAATACGAGTGTATGGTTTCGCTTAAACTAGTCGTTATAAGCGAATAGGCGCAGATTGGAAGGGGCGTTTACAAAAAGCTGGGTTTAAAAATACCAAAAAGAGTTTTCAAAATGGTTGGGCATCAAGGCAATTCTGAAGACTATTAACTTGATGTTTATAATGGTTTTCACCATGAGCGAACTGATACAGAGGGTCTAGAATCGCAATTTCTGCGAGCACGTCAGCTATGTCGTATAATTTTGCAACGGTCGTTTTTGACAATTTCCGTTGCCAGATTCCTGCCAGTTGCTCTAATTTCATGAAGATTCGTATCAAGGGGTTTTCGAGGGTGCTGCATCGATTGGCGTTTACCGTTTGTCTCCTTAGATCAAGCGAAGTTCGGAATCGCGAAAATTGGGGTATGTCGTATAATTTTGCAACGCACTGTATTTCGCAGCAGCTGCTACTGTTGGCAGTAGCTACAGCAAGCGTGATGTGATTCTCTTGGTACGCGAGTTCGACTGCTAATGTACCGGCGTACTATTCAATGAGTAAGTGAGTTTCCTTTATAATGATCTAGAAGTTTCCCAGGGATTATAGGGAAGGTATGCTGTAATAACCTTCCAGCATCCCGCCAGGCACTTGGGAGCATTTCCAGCGCGTTGGATACGAGCCGAACACTGGGTATCAATCGGCACGTACTCAAGACACGCTGGAGTCGACCAAAACATCCCGGCATGACGCTCACCGTTTATCTTCAGGCAGTCTGGGGATCAGAGCGTTGTGCAAAGCCTGTCGGAGCCGATCCTCTAAGCCGCCCCTACTACGGGAATCGGCGCTTCAAAGGAACGGGCTTCTGTGCGCTGCTAGAGGCGAAACCCAGTGGCAGGAGCACCGAAGCCCTTGTAAGAAAGGTGAAAAAACCTGTTTAACCTTACAATATGAAAAGCAAATGTCGCAAACATTTATCATAGATACCAGCCTTAAGTGCCCAGAAAGTTACACTAATCGACTCAAAACGTCGAGATGAACATAATGATCTATTTTTCCATGCTCGAGGGAAAAATATCACCTGTCATTTGCTGAGGTACCTAAGAAGAGTCATAAACGGGCGTCTCCGGTAATTACGCTGAGTCATCAACGAGAAATGTATTGTATGGTGCTGTCCACGCACCAAAGCCGGGCCTAACATATGCCGGACTCATACATGAATTCAAACAGAACCATCTCCAGCTCAAAACTCAAAATTGTTAGGCCGAACTCAGTTTTTGAGCACTTCAAAGCATTACAATACTCGCCCTGATTTTCTTAAAGGCAGTGGTCGCGATCAAATACGCTTGTCTTCTTTTCCTCTCTAAACCCTTTTCTGGGTTTCGTGTAGTAAGACATATAAGAAAGACGGTACTCTTTTGGAATAGGCGACCCACTAGAGAAATTTCATGAGAAATTATCTTTCCACTAAAGCCGTCGAATGATTTAGTCTTTTTCAAACACACTGAACTGCTTGATGTGATCAACCGAGCGGAAGGTCATGTCCGAACAATTGCTAATTTCGTTGTATTCTTTGGTGGGTCCTCTATTCCGAAAGAGCACCGAAAGAATCGCGAAAAAACCGCTGTTTTCGGCCAAATTTGAAGCCTGAACTTTCTTGTCTTTTGATGGTGGACGAGCCCACTCCACATCATCGGCATCGATGATCTCTTATATAAAGAAAATCGGCTGGCTTGAAATTGAATTTAAATCAATGAACATTGACTCATCTAGTCAAAACACTGTTTTTATTCAGTAAATTTGCATTCATTTCTTCGTCGGAATGCCGATGATTTTTGACTGCTCGGATGAGACTGTGATCTTTTTGGGCAGCGCTGTGCACGTGTCCACGAACTGGCATCTTTGGGCCCTAGAAACTCCTAATCTAGCCCGTTTTTCACCGCGCTACCTTCACAGTTTTTCAGCTATTTTCGATCTAAGCTGATTTTTGTAGTTTTTTAAATGACGTTTTTCTTCGCGACAACTGCCGTTAAAGAAGTCACCAAAGCTACAGAATCGCGACTTCCGCGACTTCTGATTGATTTCAATTTTTGGAAAATCTGAATTCAGTTCAAGTTTTGGGAAATCTGAATTTAATTCAAGTTTAATTCTGATATTGACGTTCTGAGCCTTTTTGGAATTTTTATATTTCTATTTATTTTAATTTTTGAAAATTTTTAATTTATTTCTTTTCATGAGAAACCTGAGGTTATTTCAAAATTCAAAGATTCCTAGATTATTTCGAATTTTCTGATTACATTGCGTTTTCGAGATTATTTCAAATTTTAGAATAGAAACTCTGCCGAGGGGTATCACTATTGACATATCTTCTTAGACTCACACACTTTGAGGGACTACAGAGATACGGCTGATCGCGCCTTGCGTCATGTCCTGGGCCCCTCACATATGGTGCAATTGCTAACCACGCCACTCAGCTGGGCCATCTAGCCACACACAGCACCGATCGATCGCCACAGAAACCGATTTCTGGCAAGAATCAAGTGAGCATGTCTACAATATAAAAACTTTTTATTAACGCTTGAACGTGAATTTTTCACAGCGACTACACATAAAAACGAATTTAGACCGAGTAATAAAATATTCTGGATTCATTTCAGCAGATGAGGGATGACCTTTTCTTTCGTCGAGCATTGAAAAATAGGTCATTTTGTTCGTCTTGACGTCTTGAGTGGGCTGATGCAACTTTCCATACACTTATGTCTGCTGGAAACGGAGTTATGACGAAAAGACAAAAAAGACGCGCTTACGGGTCTTTTTTACAGGGATTAGGTTGGGTATTGTATGTAATCAGCTGGTTTTCCCTATCGACTATCACTAGCTAGCATTGCTCTGATGATCGCCCGCCTTTTCTAATCGGTGAATAACGAAATCAATCTATGTGGTCCACCCAAATGTGCACATCTTTATATCGAAAAGCAGTCGGTTTGGAATCAATATGCATAAAACTCATTGCAGCACAAGCGCAGTTGCTCAACCGGCGGCGGACGTGCTGCTACGAGATTCATTCATATTGATCTCCAACAGACCGCATCTAATTGATATGTAAATGTGCAACTTTTAGTGGATTATGCTATAATACTTGGCCATTTCTGGTAGAACTGATAATTCCCAGCTTACCAAATTCAAATTGGATTTGAGCATCAAAATCAAAGAGAACTTTACTTGGTTTTTGAGAATGTTAATGCCTTGTTGTGGCATCATATATGATCACAAGTTATAGTTCCCTTGTGTCCCCCATCTGGGCCCACTTCCGCATACGAGCATCAACAGAATGCGACCTCCAGTGCGGACAACGAGTTTCTGAATTCCCGTTCCCCCACAAACGGTTCTGACAATGGCGAATGTGGAAATACTCTTTTATTGATATTGCTAGCTTGATCGTAGCCGTAAACAGTTCAATGTATCATTGAACTGTATCGTATCCAATCTCAAAGTGGGTCGAACTCAAGCCAAAACGGGAATCGATAACCATCTATCGCAGGCATATCGCTGGATCTCGATCGGCTGCTCTTTTCCGACCAGATCAGCATTTGAAATTGCTGGATATAGTTAGAAGAAATGAGTTGGCCATCAAGTCAAGTATTAATCTAATCATGCGGTTGTTGGCCCACTGCATTTGTTGCAAATGTTTATTGGAATAATACACATATTCTGCCCCCACAGGGTTCGATCAAAGCCGAAAACTTTATTCTTTTCACGTATCAAAGAATGAACTTAGCGATTTTTAGACAAAATATTTCAACAAAACCGGCTAAAAATAATCTCAAGTGATTCTAAGTACGAAGAGAGAAATAGAGTTGTATTTAACCGAAAATTTCTGATTCATAGTGTTGATTTTTTCTAGAAGAATGCGGACATAAAATAGGTATCACCTCCCTCTTGTTTATTGTGCGACCCCATAAGTACGGCCGGTCAATGCCCTTGTACCATGTAAAGTGTGCGCGAATGAGAATGGCGGCCCACGCGGCCGGCGTGCTTGGCAGGCGGCCGTCGCATGTGCCGCCCTCGGACGAGTGTTGGATTTCAACGACGGCCGTCCCCTTTGCCACAGTCAGCAGAGCTGATTGATCGGCGCAGTGCTTGCTGCCAGCCGGTGCCGGCCCCGTTTGTAGTCGATGGCGGTGGGGACTTTTCGCATGCTCGTCCGAGAGCGGCGCTCAGAAAAATGAAAACATGTTACATGTAATATAAAGTGTAAGATACTTGAGACATTCAAGTATATTACCTTTATATCGCATGTAACCTACACTTATATTACATGTAACATACACTGATATTTCATGTAACTTATTTAAAGCTGCAAGTTGAAGCTCGATGCTTTAAGTGTTGGAGCTGCAAGTTCCAGGCCACCGCTTCAGGTACGAATCAGCGAGCTTTAAGCTCTTTTGAACATCCCAGGAGCTTAAAGCTAGCTGCTTCATGATTGAAGCAGCAATCTTGGATCCCACAGCTTCATGGAAGAAGCAGTGGGCTTAAGGGGTCTGCAGAGTCCAAGTTGCAGCGTTGCTCGCAGCGACGAGCAACGCTGGGTGATGTAATATCGATCACTTTCAGCGACGGGGCCGACCGACGCGGCGTAAAGGGCGACGAGGGGGCACCGCAGAGTGTATTGACGCCGCGACGGCCCTGCATCACTGCCAGCGAGCGGCAACGACGCTGCGACGATAATGTTTCGAAACATTTTTGTCGCCGTGTCAAGGCTGACGCTCGGCGACCACTCGCCGGTCTCTGCAACTCTGCAGACCCCTTTAGCTTTCTCAAAAATATTGTATGTCGCTCCCTCTAATACTCCGCACGATTAAAACGGATCATGAGGAGCGAGAGATCAACGACTCGGCCAGGGCGAGTGACCTCCCTCTCGAAAGTCAATGCAATGGGCCTGCGCTCATGGCTAAGTTATGAGGCGGCCCGTATGCTGTGCAGGTTTGCAGAAGGTGTTCAGCATAGGCCCTCAGTTTTTGAAGATATTTGAATCATGTTACACTTATACTACATGTAATTTACTTGAGTAGAGATAGTTCACATGTAACTTACATTGACGGAGATGTATTACAAGTATATTGTAATCGTCTCTTATGTTACAAGTATTATGTTTTCATCATCAAAAACATATTACGTGTAACATTTGGCCTGCGAGCGAGAGACCGATATATTACATGTAACATAGAGTTCGCGCAATCATTTTAGTCTGATGAATGGACGGGGCTGCGACTATAGATCACCCCGTGCGAATCGATACTTCATTCTCCAGTGAGGCCGCCAACCCCGCACGGCGAACCGCCTGGTCCGTATGCGTCAGACTAAAACTATCACGGAAACCATACATCGGTCGAGATAATTTGCAAGTAATATACATTGGCCAATTTATATTATATGTATGTTAATTCAGGCCTTTTATCTTACATGTAATATGTTTTCATTTTTCTGAGCGAACGCGACGGCCGCCTGCCGAGCACGCCGGCCGCATGGGCCCCCATTCTCATTCGGATGCACCTTACGATACCGCTGTTACCCTAGCAAAAAGGAAAAGGGGGCGAAATTGGCAAAGTGGGCAGCTAAAACGTCTTTCTACCACAAATCGCTTCAAACTGCTCTGTTTTGAATTTTTAAAACGCCGAAATGTTCAACATGCGGTGATTCATTCAATCGTGTGAAAATCTTTTGCGAAACTCGGGAGCAACTTTGTTTTTCAAGGCGAAATATATTGCCCATTTGACGATGCACGAGATCGCCAACGGTCGTTTTTGGCCGAACGGGTTCGTGATTTGGTAAAGTAATTATCATATTCTTGACTATCTCTATCTTTAAAAGGGGTTCCCATTGGTGAATTCCTAAATTATTTCATATAATTGGATAGATTGTGGCACGATGAACATTTTTGTCCATTCGAAACTGAAAACCAAGTATTTTGAGGCGAGCTACGATCCAAAGACGCTTTTGTTGCCAACTTTGGCAATTTCGCCCCATTCTCCCGTAGGATAGCAGCGCTATTGTATTCTCCCACAAGTCACAAATCACCAACTAATAGCAGTAATTTGAGATATTCCGGGGAGATTTCGCTACAATCTAGAGATTGCCCACTTTTTTGGCGCTTAAAGGCACAGTACACCCCCAGATATGAATTTTGAGATTTTCATGTAATTGAGTAGAAGACCCCTCCTGTATAACACGTGCTAAATGCCAGATCTCATTTCCTCCAAATAAGCGAGATATAAGCGACCACCACAGGCCCGACCCCCTTCGCTCACCACCACAGGCCCGACCCCCTAACAGATTTTCGAACTCGATAGCGGGTCGATGGATGGGCGAATTCCAACAAGTCGTCGTTCTTCAGTCCATTACCGGACTGTCTCCTTATCCTGGCTTTCTCTCACGCAACGATTGCGAATGAAGGGAAATACAGGCCTGAGACAACTCGTCCACCAATTTTTCACCCTCAGAATCTAGGCATCTTTGAAGAGCCATAACTCTGCTCAAAGGGGGTCTTGGAAGATTTCAGAGATACCACTGTGATCAGCGTGTGACTCTCTCCAAGATGAGGATGAAATCTGGGAATTAATTTTCTGGGTGTCCGGTGCCTTTAATGAACGCTTAAAAAACAAAAACAAGACATGCCAGTTCAACCGCCATTTTCGAGAAACCGTACGAGTTTCCCATCTTACTCATTCAAAAATCAGAATTGGTTACAAGAGAACGGCCAGGCAACTAGATTGGACATAGAATCCATTGGAATATTTATTCGGATAATTCGAGCTTTCTGGTATCCATTCGTTTTTTCCCAGTTTAAATTTGTAGCCTCTTGGATTTTCAATTCGAAATTCATTCGGGAACGAAGTAGACCGCTCTTGAGTGTGTGATCCATACGAAGAGTCGCAACATCAGATTTTCGAATACTTGCACAACTTCAGGTCTTGGGGGCAGTGCTAAAGAACCTTCATTTAAAATCGTATGCTGCTCGAAAATCCGAATGATTTTTTTTGAGCATTCATTAGAATAGGCTATGGGACAGTTCCGAATTTATAGATTCGTTTGAAAAAATGGACTATAAATTCGAAAAAAAAAACGCACATCTGGAAGTTTTAACTGGTTCAAGTGGGATCAGGAATTTTGATGTTTGTTCGAAAAACTTCACCCACACGCGAATTTCAGAACCCATCACTCGATTTAGGGAGCATATTTAGTCAACCAAAATGACAGATGCCGATGGCGACACACATACTCAGACTTTCGTGAGGAAGTTCCCGAGAACGACAGCAGAACTTCCCTCCAAACAACTGGGGAACTTCCCCCGAATCGAGGGGAGGCGTAAGGGGACCTCCTGACAGCAGGTCTTCCCTTGTTCTCCCGATCGCCAGTCTTCCCCAAGCTGCCGCAACCCAACACCCATTGGTCATTGATTTATCCAAAGTCAGCTACCCGAAAGTCGCTGTTTTCAACAGTTTCCTGTTCTTCAAAAGCAGGAATAGGGCCAAATATATTTACCTTTGAAGGCACAGTACACCCTCAGATATGAATTTTGAAATTTTCGTGTAATTGTGTAGAAGACCCTCCCTGTATAACACTTGCCAAGTGCGAGATCTCAATTCCTCCAAATAAGCGAGATATAATCGACCACCACAGGCCCGACCCCCTTCACTCACCACCACAGGCCCGACCCCCTTCCTGATTTTCGACTTCGATATCGGCTGGATGGATGGATGAATTTAAACCAAGTCTACGTTCTTGAGTCCACTACCGGCCCTTCTCAAAAACCCTTGCTCGCTCTCGTGCAACGATTGCGAATGAAAGGAAATACAGGCCTAGGAAATTCGTCCACCAGATTTTCGCACTCAAATAACAGGTTTCTTTTGAGGAGCCATAACTCCGTTCGTAGGGGGTCTTGAACGATTTCAAAGATACCGCTGTGACCAGCGTGTGACCGTCTCCAACAATTGCATGAAAACTGAAAAACAGTTTTCTGGGTTTCTGGGTGTACTGTGTATTTAAAAGCTTAGGACACCCAGAAAATTAATTTTCAGGTTTCATGCTCATCTTGGAGAAAGTCACACGCTGATCACAGTGGTATCTCTGAAATCGTCCAAGACCCCCTCTGAACAGAGTTATGGCTCTTCAAAGATGCCTAGATTTCGAGGGTGAAAATTTGGTGGACGAATGTCTCAGGCCTGTATTTCTCTTCATTCGCAATCGTTGCGTGCTTTTAAATACACAGTACACCCAGAAAACTGTTTTCCAGTTTTCATGCATTTGTTGGAGACGGTCACACGCTGGTCACAGCGGTATCTTTGGAATCGTTCAAGACCCCCTACGAAAGGAGTTATGGCTCCTCAAAAGAAACCTGTTATTTGAGTGCGAAAATCTGGTGGACGAGTTTTCCTAGGCCTGTATTTCCTTTCATTCGCAATCGTTGCACGAGAGCGAGCAAGGGTTTTTGAGAAGGGCCGGTAGTGGACTCAAGAACGTAGACTTGGTAAAAATTCATCCATCCATCCAGCCGATATCGAAGTCGAAAATCAGGAAGGGGGTCGGGCCTGTGGTGGTGAGTGAAGGGGGTCGGGCCTGTGGTGGTCGATTATATCTCAAAGTTTGGAGGAAAGCCCATTTTCCAAACTTTGCGCACACTGAGAGCGTTTTGGACTTGTACGGATTTTTGGTTGGAAGCTTATTTTATCAACTAGGGGTTCTGAAAGCGCTTCAGAAAAATGTTTCAGATTTGACTTAAAATTCTCCCAGTGGGGTACTCGGGGCGCTGATCAAGTATCTAAGGTTTGTTTGTCCATTTTCAAAAGTTTTCGGCCTAATTCGCGCAAAGAATCCCAGCGGGGGAAATTTCGAGGGCAAAACGCCTTTTTTGAGAGTTCCGGTTTATTTTTTTCGATAGATGTGACTCAAAAACTTTCTCTGGGGATAGTTTGATGTGCTTAGCACGAATCTGAAGTCTGTTTGCCAATTTTTTACAGATTACGGAAGATTACGGTAGGTATAAGGTAGTTCTTTCAAGATCTCAGATTTGACTAAAAATTTGCACCCGGGGGTTACTCGTAGTGGTGAATACAAATTTGATGTCCTTTTGCCGTTTTTCGAACCATTAAGGTGGGTTTGGCCCCCTAAATGGCATAATACCTACTGTAACCTACAGTAAACCTCAGAATTTCGACAAAAGGACCCCAGATTGGTTTTCATCACCCCAGAATACTCCTATATACACACAAGTTTTCAGCAAAATCCGATTTTTTTTTCTCAAAACACCTCAAAAAATTTCTGATGGGCACCCTTACCATTTCGCGAAAGTTTCAAAACGCTCATGACTTTTTGGAACCAGCTGCTCGGGCGGGGTACTGCAATGTCCTACTATACATGCTCAAGAGATACTGACCATATGATTCGTTTCCGCAGATCCGACATATGGTTTGCATACTTCCCTTGTTAGAATCCTGCTGATTTATTTACAAGTCTGAAAAGTGCCTTCGCAACGCCCGCTTGACACGCACGCCAACCGCGGAGGGCGGATAATTTCATTCGGACGTAGGGATTCAACCGAAACGCCAGCACCGTTGGAAGCGCCGAAGACGATGCACGACGACAGTACATAGTAAGCATTTATGAGTTGCCAGACTGCTGAATCCATCTCGTGTGAATAACCGAGGCGAAGCGTTAGACAGCAGCTTATAGTGAAGAGCATCAGCACTATCGGATGAGAGTTTACTAGAGAAACAGTTTGATTGACTGCGATACGAAATGCCACCTACTGTATTCACATGGCCAGGGTTCAAGAGGCCAAAAACCCAGGAATGCCTGGAGGCAGTTTTTACGATGGTTTTAGTTCTCGAGTTTCACACTTAAAACAATGCGTTAAACAGTGATAAAGTTTCAAAAACCACGAAGAAAAAACGAAAAACGCCCGTTTTCAGTGGAATAACTTTCTGGCCTGGACTAGTTGTTCGGAAGGATAAACGGGGCCGTGGTTCCGTGGTTGCGACCGGTGAATGATAAAGCCTGTGACCAAACTGGAGGATTATGCTGTGCAAAACATAATTAGGTACGGTCCAAAGGAAAGAACGGAGCAGCAGACAGAAGAGGATTTCAAAGGATGGGTACCATAAAGATTTCACTGTCACAATAAACAGTCACCCTCAGGGTAAAGAGGCGGGGTGAGAGTGCGGCTCTTCGTGTAGTGCTGGCGCGTTTTCACGAATATCTTTGTCATTTGTGGTCTTCCCGGGAGCCAAGTAAACGTATCAGCGAATAATGGGACAGGGCCTGTCTACACACCGAGGGAGTAGTTGTCCCGTTTTTGCAGTTTGAAGCGTCACGCCTCTCAACGCGAAAGAAGTGGTCCCGAGTGGATTTAGAGCCGCAAAAGGTGAAACAACTCATCCCTCGATGTGTAGAGAGCTCCTATCCCGCGTATGAACCCCAAATTGAAGATGATCGTACACTATGCCTTTGATTGCCGTCATCCTCGCTCGTTTTCGGCGCTTCCAACGGCGTCCGCGTCCTGATACATAGAACCTCTACACTGTCACTCTTTTTTCACAGCGTTGTGCGCGCTCATTCTCAATCCCCATACAATCACTGGCCTTTACTGCGCTGTGATATCAGAAGCTTTCGTTTTTTTTTCTCTGTAATCGACTATACTGGAAATCGAGCAAATATAGCTATGAAATTCGAAATCGGATATTGGAATTCTAGTGGTGCCCAAACACTCAAATTTCAAGCGCACTTCCTCTGTCTCGGAGCGAAATGTTTCTTTTTTCAACGCGTGCGCGTGCGCGCTTATGCTGCCCTCCTTCTTATCCACACTCTCTCGCTGTCTCTCCCCTGGTTCCGCGCACGTACGCGAGGGAACAAGTAAATTCTAAAATAGAGGGTAAGTAGGCCTTATAATATAATTAATGAAAGAACATCGATAGAGAAGGAGAAATCGTCTTGATAGATTTCCGAGGTCTAAGCTCCTGTGAAAACTTGAAAAAGTCGGAAAGCGAAAACTCACTCGTCCCTTAATCGTCATAGATATTCAATTATGCTACAAGTATTAGAATGAAGAACTTGGGAAAAAACCGAGGAATCATTCTTTTGTGGGGGAAGACAAGAATTTGGGCTCACATAAAGTCGACATTGTAGAGCAGAGAGATTCCTACGAAAGCAATATTTTGAAACATTCTAAGAAGATTGAGATTTTCGAAAAATAAATTGAAAAAATTATACCTCGTGCTGATTATTTAATGTGGATAATCTTAGTTTCACTGCGAAAATGGAAGATGCTTTTGAGGTCGATTTGTTTGCATCGGTGTTTGCATGTGATAAGCAAAGCAAGTCTGTATGATATGCCGCAAAGGCAATCCTTCAGGCGATTATTTGCTATAGTTCAAAATGATTACCTTGTGAATGAGTGCCCAGATTATGTCAACAATGCATGTGATCCGGAATATTTCCATAATATTCAAAATCAAATGCGAAATGCAAACAGCAAGTGGAAAACAAACCGACAGCCATGAGGTATACGACCAGATAGGTGGCCTGGAACCTCTTGAAGTTTGCATCGTCAATATCTCCAGTATGAGTTCGAGTATAGTAATACAGAAGAGCACAGGCTATACTGAGCACATAGAAGCCGATGATGAACATGATGAAGCTGATCCACCACAGGGAATCGAGGGACGACGGGGACCGACCCTGGCTAGCGCTGTCCCCCGAATCGCCCCGCCCTGACGCCACGTATGAACACAATGCAAACACCCCGCCGCCATGATTGTGGAATGAAGTGCAACGAACACGTCCGCCATGGAAAAACAAAGACCTGACTAGAAAATGGTCTCAGCTTAACCCTGATTTTGAATCGAGACATGCGGGAGTGGTATGAAACGCACTTTCATGATTTATCAGATTCTCTAGGTTCCAAACAGCTCATCAATGTCTAGACCAGATTTGAGCATGTGTGTCATTTACTCACTGAGCTTGTTTTAAATTGTGGTGAGCGCCAAGCGCTCACCTTGATTAACCATCGCGCAACCCCCTGATCTCAGTATCAGGGTCCAGAGTAAACGTAGGAAGACCGTTCTTTTTGCATTTAATACACTTTAGGAGGCTGAATAACTATTCAAAAATTGGTCCGGAATGGTTACCTGAGATTCGAGAAAAATTGTCAAAACCACGTCATTTTGGTCGAAAAAAAGGTTCATCTCCTTTTTTTTCAGTTGGCGTACACGATCTTGTTGGAACACTTAACGTTGAGCTAGAAAGCTCATTTTTGGCCAGAAAGTTGGTTATGATTGCACCTAGCTCCTGTCAAAATTTGAAGTTGGTAGCTCAATTTTTGTGGAACCTCAAAATTGAGGGTCAGGAAAGACAAAAACACGTAAACATGTTATTATAAACCATCCGACGTTTACTCATCCGTAAAAATGAACTAATGAAATAAACACTGTTACTGATAGGCTTTTGCTCAGGATTGAACGCGCCCTGAGACGGGGCAACGCTTCAATCAATACGGCGGGATCTCGGAAGTACTTTTTGGAACGCCGCACGGTGTGAATCAGAAGTGGGCCACAGAACGCCGTAGAAAGTGTGCGGGACCTAAATGAGAGTGCGCAGAACGCCGTAGGAAGTGTGTGGGACCCAAATAACAGTGCGCCGGACGCCGTAGAAAGTGTGCGGGACCCAAATGAGTGTGCGCAGGGCGCCGTAGAAAGTGTGCGGGATCCAAATGGGTGCGCCAGAACGCCGTAGAAAGTGTGTGGGACCCAAACGAGAGTGCGCCGGACGCCGTAGAAAGTGTGTGGGACCCAAATAACTGTGCGCCGGACGCCGTAGAAAGTTTGCGGGACCCAAATAACTGTGGGCCGGACGCCGTAGAAAGTGTGTGGGACCCAAATGAGAGTGCGCAGAACGCCGTAGAAAGTGTGTGGGACCCAAATTAGAGTGCGCAGAACGCCGTAGAAAGCGTGTGGGACCCAAACGAGAGTGCGCAGAACGCCTCAGAAAGTGTGTGGGTCCCAAATAACAGTGCGCCGGACGCCGTAGAAAGTGTGCGGGACCCAAATGAGAGTGCGCAGGACGCCGTAGAAAGTGTGTGGGACCCAAATAACAGTGCGCGCAGAACGCCGTAGAAAGTGTGTGGGACCCAATTAACAGTGCGCCGGACGCCGTAGAATGTGTGCGGGACCCAAATGAGTGTGCGCAGGGCGCCGTAGAAAGTGTGCGGGATCCAAATGGGTGCGCGCAGAACGCCGTAGAAAGTGTGTGGGACCCAAACGAGAGTGCGCAGAACGCCGTAGAAAGTGTGTGGGACCCAAATAACTGCGCGCCTGACGCCGTAGAAAGTGTGCGGGACCCAAATGAGTGTGCGCAAGACGCCGTAGAAAGTGTGCGGGACCCAAATGAGTGTGCGCAAGACGCCGTAGAAAGTGTGCGGGACCCAAATGAGAGTGCGCAGAACGCCGTAGAAAGTGTGTGGGACCCAAATAACAGTGCGCCGGACGCCGTAGAAAGTGTGCGGGACCCAAATGAGTGTGCGCAGGACGCCGTAGAAAGCGTGTGGGACCCAAACGAGAGTGCGCAGAACGCCGTAGAAAGTTTGCGGGACCCAAATAACTGTGCGCCGGACGCCGTAGAAAGTGTGCGGGACCCGAATGGGTGCGCGCAGGACGCCGTAGAAAGTGTGTGGGACCCAAATGAGAGTGCGCAGAACGCCGTAGAAAGTGTGTGGGACCCAAATGAGAGTGCGCAGAACGCCGTAGAAAGTGTGTGGGACCCAAATAACTGTGCGCCGGACGCCGTAGAAAGTGTGCGGGACCCAAATGAGAGTGCGCAGGACGCCGTACAAAGTGTGTAGGACCCAAATGAGAGTGCGCAGGACGCCGTAGAAAGTGTGTGGGACTGACCCAAATAACAGTGCGCCGGACGCCTCAGAAAGTGTGTGGGACCCAAATAACAGTGCGCCGGACGCCGTAGAAAGTGTGCGGAACCCAAACGGGTGTGCGCAGAACGTCGTAGAAAGTGTGTGGGACCCAAATTGCTCGGACGCTGTAGAAAGTGGGTGGCACCGAAATGAGAGTGCGCAGGACGCCGTAGAAAGTGTGTGGGACCCAAATAACAGTGCGCTGGACGCCTCAGAAAGTGTGTGGGACCCAAATAACAGTGCGTCGGACGCCGTAGAAAGTGTGTGGGACCCAAATGAGAGTGCGCAGGACGCCGTAGAAAGTGTGTGGGACTGACCCAAATAACAGTGCGCCGGACGCCTCAGAAAGTGTGTGGGACCCAAATAACAGTGCGTCGGACGCCGTAGAAAGTGTGTGGGACCCAAATGAGAGTGCGCAGGACGCCGTAGAAAGTGTGTGGGACCCAAATAACAGTGCGCCGGACGCCTCAGAAAGTGTGTGGGACCCAAATAACAGTGCGCTGGACGCCTCAGAAAGTGTGTGGGACCCAAATAACAGTGCGCTGGACGCCTCAGAAAGTGTGTGGGACCCAAATAACAGTGCGTCGGACGCCGTAGAAAGTGTGTGGGACCCAAATGAGAGTTCGCAGGACGCCGTAGAAAGTGTGTGGGACCCAAATAACAGTGCGTCGGACGCCGTAGAAAGTGTGTGGGACTCAAATGAGAGTGCGCAGGACGCCGTAGAAAGTGTGTGGGACCCAAATAACAGTGCGTCGGACGCCGTAGAAAGTGTGTGGGACTCAAATGAGAGTGCGCAGGACGCCGTAGAAAGTGTGCGGGACCCAAATGAGAGTGTGCATGACGCCGTAGAAAGTGTGTGGTACCCAAATAACAGTGCGTCGGACGCCGTAGAAAGTGTGTGGGACTCAAATAACAGTGCGTCGGACGCCGTAGAAAGTGTGTGGGACCCAAGTGGGATGAGCCGGAGGCCGTAGAAAGTTTGCGGGACCCAAATACAAGCACGCCCATGCCTATCATTTTTTCCGCAGGGCTACCGTAACCATTATTGAACAAAACATGATAACGAACGATAAAACACGCTCATAACATGCGGGGTATAAAAGGGCAGAGGAGCGGTATGCATTCATTCACACACCGCTCTCTTCGGCCCCGGTCAGAGTTGGTGCTATTTGCATCTGCAACCCACCGACTCCCCCCAACACGCCCCCGCACCCCCCCCCCCCCCGCTCCCCCCAACACCCACCCGGTTGATACGTATGATTAGAATGATGGAGTGAGGTTGAGAAAATCACTCCGTGTATCCAACTAGATATGACGATGATTACGTGGCCAACAGGATTGCACCTGTTCAAAAAAATAGTGAAGGAGAGTATGGTGAAGTAACGGAGGTAGCAGTAAGGTTTGCTTTCTAGTGATACGCAATGTTTTATCATCGACCCGCCCACCCGGTGATTTTCTCATCCACGTAAAGAATGGATATCGACCGCGTCGGATACACCGAGTGATTTTCTCAGCCTCACCATCATTTTAAACATACGTATCGACCGGGTGGGTGTGGGGGGTGCGGGGGTGTAAGGTGTTGGGGGTGTTGGGGGCGCGGGGGACACACCGAGTGATTTTTGCATCCCATTTCCAATGCATTCTGTGTGTATCGACCGGGCTGGAGACGTCGGCTCATCCAACTATGACCGGGGCCTTCGAGAAGCCACTGGAAAGTGGCTAAGGAGCTGGAAATTGTGCGAACATGATTGGTGGCTACTACGATGTGCTTATATCCAAGCTGACACTTGGAAAAATTCGAAGGAGGGTTACGGTAGCCCTGCGGAAAAAATGATCGACATGGGCGTGATAGTGACCCAAATAGGTGTGCGCAGAACGCCGTAGAAAGTGTGCAGGACATCAGTGCGTGCGTGCAGGACGTCATAGAAGGGGGGGGGGCAGGGCATCAGTGGGTTTGCTTTGAATTAGCACCACCAGGCATAAACCATGTTAGAAAGGAAACCTTCAGGAAAAATAAATGAAATTCCTGAAAGTTTAGGTTCCTGGCAAAAGTAAAGATTTGGCATGGCCATTTTTTCGAAAAATTAGAAATATACTCAGGTAAACGGGGAAGGTAAAGAAAAATGAAAAAAAGTTTTGAAATA
The DNA here is from genome assembly GCA_029168955.1 of Aplectana chamaeleonis. Classification (NCBI taxonomy): domain Eukaryota; kingdom Metazoa; phylum Nematoda; class Chromadorea; order Rhabditida; family Cosmocercidae; genus Aplectana; species Aplectana chamaeleonis. The sequence goes on from JAPDOI010000334.1 coordinate 232,535, forward strand.
TTCCTGAGAACGATTTGGCGTAGAATAATTCGGTTTTTGGGAAATGTAGTGAAATAGTTGAAAGTATGATTTGGCTATCGAGTTTGAACCAACTATTGATAAGAGTTGTGCTAAACGAGAGATCGCATTGTATATGCTTATCCGTAGAACATATCAAAGCAAAGTCACGCGTGATATGGAACAAACAGTTGATTTCACTTTACTTAATACGTGAAGACTGCGGCATTCCAGCTCCCGAACGAGCGTTTACTGCTAGCCATATCACGCGTGATTTTGCTTTGATATGGTCTACGGATAAGCATATACAATGCAATCTCTCGTTTAGCACAACTCTTATCAATAGTTGGTTCAAACTCGACTGCCAAATCATACTTTCAACTATTTCACTACATTTCCCAAAAACCGAATTATTCTACGCCAAATCGTTCTCAGGAATATTTCAAAACTTTTTTTCATTTTTCTTTACCTTCCCCTTTTAACTGAGTATATTTCTAATTTTTCGAAAAAAACTGCCATGCCAAATCTTTACTTTTGCCAGGAACCTAAACTTTCAGGAATTTCATTTATTTTTCCTGAAGGTTTCCTTTCTAACATGGTTTATGCCTGGTGGTGTTAATTCAAAGCAAACCCACTGATGCCCTGCCCCCCCCCCTTCTATGACGTCCTGCACGCACGCACTGATGTCCTGCACACTTTCTACGGCGTTCTGCGCACACCTATTTGGGTCACTATCACGCCCATGTCGATCATTTTTTCTGCAGGGCTACCGTAACCCTCCTTCGAATTTTTCCAAGTGTCAGCTTGGATATAAGCACATCGTAGTAGCCACCAATCATGTTCGCACAATTTCCAGCTCCTTAGCCACTTTCCAGTGGCTTCTCGAAGGCCCCGGTCATAGTTGGATGAGCCGACGTCTCCAGCCCGGTCGATACACACAGAATGCATTGGAAATGGGATGCAAAAATCACTCGGTGTATCCCCCCCGCACCCCCCAACACCCCCCGCACTCCCCAACACCCACCCGGTCGATACGTATGTTTAAAATGATGGAGTGAGGTTGAGAAAATCACTCGGTGTATCCCCCCGCACCCCCAACACCCACCCGGTCGATACGTATGTTTAAAATGATGGAGTGAGGCCGAGAAAATCACTCGGTGTATCCGACGCGGTCGATATCCATTCTTTACGTGGACGAGAAAATCACCGGGTGGGCGGGTCGATGATAAAACATTGTGTATCACTAGAAAGCTAACCTTACTGCTACCTCCGTTACTTCACCATACTCTCCTTCACTATTTCTTTGAACAGGTTCAATCCTGTTGGGGCCACGTAATCATCGTCATATCTAGTTGGATACACCGAGTGATTTTCTCAACCTCACTCCATCATTCTAATCATACGTATCAACCGGGTGGGTGTTGGGGGGTGTTGGGGGGAGCGGGGGGGGGGGGGAGGGTGCGGGGGCGTGTTGGGGGGAGTCGGTGGGATGCAGATGCAAATAGCACCAACTGCGACCGGGGCCGAAGAGAGCGGTGTGTGAATGAATGCATACCGCTCCTCTGCCCTTTTATACCCCGCATGTTATGAGCGTGTTTTATCGTTCGTTATCATGTTTTGTTCAATAATGGTTACGGTAGCCCTGCGGAAAAAATGATAGGCATGGGCGTGCTTGTATTTGGGTCCCGCAAACTTTCTACGGCCTCCGGCTCATCCCACTTAGGTCCCACACACTGATTTCCGTGAAAACATACAGTAGCGCACAAGTCTTTTGTCTGCAGAAGGGGCTTTTTGTGACGAATTTTGCTCATACAACTCTGAGAAATATTGCCACGACTCCGCCGCAACTCCTTCGACTTGGCGCCTGCTGGAGGAGTCGCGGGGGAGATGCGGGGCAGAACCGCGGACTATTCTTTATTCACCGAATCGCGGTAGGGTCGCGGAAACGTCCTGAGGGAGTCGCGGTAGATTTGCGAACGCTTGACACACGAAGAAGTCGCGGCAAAGCCGCGGAAGGGTCAAGGGTCGCTGGGGGGTTGCGGGACAGTCCGGGATCACGATGCAGTCGCGGGGCAGTAGCGGAAGAGTCGCGGCAATATTTCTCAGAGAAAGCGCCACATCGCCATATCTCGCTTCGAAATTGACGAAATGAATTTTAGGGGTAGTTTTCGTGGTCCTCTCAGTGAGGCGAATGTAGAGAGCCATTGCAACTCCCGTAGTTATGAGGTTGGAATGGGTTAAAGATGAGGATTCGCCACCAGTTCCCACCAGCCATCTTTTTCAGAAAGTTTTTGAACGCGTTTATCCAAATCAGGAGTTTTTTGGGTTTTCTTTGCTATTATGGCCTAACTCAAGAGCTTGCCTACTCGAAAACATAGAAAAATAAGACACCTTTTTCTGCGCGTACGATGCCTTTAAGGCTGTTGAGCACAGCGAGGCACCGCCCTGCAATTTAAAGAATCCATAGATCCTAAAGCACGACCACAAGTACGCCGCGAAGCGGCGTGGGTGTGCACCTTGTTATAACATACGTGCACAGAGTTTGCGCCAACGCACAATGAGGGGGACCATCCTAAACGGGGGGGGGGGCACTCAAGTAACGGTCAGAAATGAAATGAACCACCGATCTATAGAGCTATGAAACTACTGATACACAGGGAGGGGCTAGCGCAGCGCCTCAGGGGGCAACCCCCCGGGCACCGGCGCTTGCCCCCCAATCGGGGGGGGGCTACCGCCGGAGTGACAATTTGGCTTGATCGGAGCCCCCCCCCCATCACTGCCCTGAAGCCCCCCTGTCACTGCCCTGAAGCCCCTGTCACTGCCCTGAAGCCCCCTGTCACCGCCCTGAAGCCCCCTGTCACTGCCCTGAAGCCCCCTGTCACTGCCTTGAAGCCCCCTGTGACTGCCTTGAAGCCCCCTGTGACTGCCTTGAAGCCCCCTGTCACTGCCTTGAAGCCCCCGTCACCGCCCCGGAGCCATGACGTCACGGCTCTGAGCAGTGACGTCACGACACCGGAGCAGTGACGTCACCCTCCTTCTGAAAGCGTCTCCGCTTTCCTCCAAAAATATCCCTTTCTGACAGTGACTCGAAGTCGCCGTCCAGGGCCGGCCCTGTTGGGACGAATGCGACTCTCCATGAGGTGAGGCGCCTTTTATACCGGTCGAGCACGTGATAGATCACAGGAGAAATCACGTCAAATGAGGACAAAACTCGACGTGAATGACTATGCGTGCGTTTGGCCTACTATGCCTTCTCTGGCCTCTATTGTCGTAAACTACCTTCTACGACTTCTTACCATCGTTTCCCTCTCTTCCTCTCGGGGGGGGGAGGGGGGGGAAGCGCCGGAGGAGAGCAGGGGCCTTCCCTGAAGCCCATCTCGGGGAGGCCTGCGCTGTCGCTCCCCCAAGTCGAAAACGGGCTCTATTGTCCGGCCCTTGTCCCTCCTCCCGCAGAGTCTGAGTAAGTATTTCCTCAGACTCTGCGGGGGGGGGGGGCAAGCGCCGGACAATAGAGCCCGTTTTCGACTTGGGGGAGCGACAGCGCAGGCCTCCCCCGAGGAAGGCTTCAGGGGAGGCCCCTGCTCTCCTCCGGCGCTTGCCCCCCCGAGAGGAAGAGAGGGAAAAGATGGGAAGAAGTCGTAGAAGGTAGTTTACGACAATAGAGGCCAGAGAAGGCATCTATCACGTGCTCGAGCGGTATAAAAGGCGCCTCACCTCATGGAGAGCCGCATTCGGCCCAACAGGGCCGGCCCTGGACGGCGACTTCGAGTCACTGTCAGAAAGGGATATTTTTGGAGGGAAGCGGAGACGCTTTCCGGGGGAGGGAGGGTGACGTCACTGCTCCGGAGCCGTGACGTCATGGCTCCGGGGCAGTGATGGGGGGGGGGCTTCAAGGCAGTGACAGGGGGGCTTCAGGGCAGTCACAGGGGGGCTTCAGGGCAGTCAGAGGGGGGCTCCGATCAAGCCAAATTGTCCCTCCGGCGGCAGCCCCCCCCCGATTGGGGAGGGGCAAGCGCCGGTGCCCGGAGGGTTGCCCCCCTGAAGAGCTGCGCTAGCCCCCTCCAGTGTATGAGTCTATATAATTTCATCAACTCGCACAAATAATGCGCTTCTCGCGCTCGGAATTTGAGTACATTCGGTGCATTTGCATGCGAGCGGGAGATGGAAAACGATAGGCAGCGTGCGTGGCATGATATCGAACACCCGCTCGGATTCGCAACTGCGCTCCGATACAGTTTTCGCGCTGCAATGAGAACGATTTGCTGGAAGCGATTTTCGGCCAAAATCCTATGTTTCATTTTCACTTTTCCCTTTTCTAAGCCTTTCGTGTCCGCGTGTAGCTCACCAAACTGATGTTTTTCACCGATTTTTCTCTTGAATAAGCCAATTCCTATCTGAAACTTGAATTCATCGCCCATATTCGTCTGTTTCGATCCAAATTCATTGACCTGAACTCCATATTCGCCATTCCAAAACCAATCCGAAACATTGTTGTCGATTTATCACATCAGTTAGCCGCTTTGTAACCTAGCTTCGCAAACTTTACTCCAATTTGTCTATCTAATTCCACATTAGTCATGCATGTGATCTATAACTGTTAATTTTCAACAAAAAAATCCATTTTGAAGCTGGTATGTAGTCGATTTTCGGCCAAATTTCCTGATTTCCAAATTGAATCCGTCAACTTCAAAACGAAATTAGCCGAATTTCAACCCAGATTCGTTCATTCTCAAAATTGGAACACAAATTTGTTAATTTTCAACCAAAACCCGTTGAACTTTGAGGTCACAAAGTCTTCCAACCTAATTTTCCGATTTCATATCAAATTAGACAAGTACACTGGTGATTGCTGAATTTTCAGCCAAAATTTTTCTGTTTTCACTTAACGAAACCTCAATTTGGGGTTTTCAGGCAAAATTCTTCTATTTATGACCAGTTTCGACCAATGCGAAGCCCGAAATTCTCCGTTTTTTCACCCAAACCTTTGGGTTCCTCGCTTTGTTTCCGGTCATATCAGTAGCTTGGGATTCCAGGTGATCGACGCTTTGTGCATTGAATTGAAATATCATGTTGCTAACCGTATGGAAAACAACGATAGGTTGAAGACAGCGAATATCATGACTTCAACTCTTCGTGAAACTGAAACTTCATGATTGGTTAGTTTTACCAGACTACCTTTCACCATTTCTGTTTCAATTCCCTGGTGATGCCATCACTTTTCCAGAGTTCGCCTTTGACATCCTTGGGTATGGCGACGAGGAGCTGGTCAGCGCTTGGTGACCTAACTCCCGAATACAAGGTAGCGTACAAACCAAATCTTTCGATTTTAACAAGGTTACGCTCAAACTATTCTTTTCAGCTTTATGTTCCTTGGAAAGCTCGAAGAGCAGCGCTTGGCGACCCTGAGGCAGTTAGCGGACGACCGTATGGGGTGGAGAACACACGTCTTCAAAGCTTTGCACAAGACGCTGTGAGTTCCTTCAACCTGGATTCATCTCAACTGCTGTTCGGACTGTGCCATAACGTGAAATTTTCCAGGCAAGGTATTCGCTCGTTCAAGCACAGGATTGTCGATGGCGAACATCAGTATCTTCCAGCTGATGTTGGTTTTTCTTTTATATTTACTCGCATATGACACCATCAACTGCCTTTACTTTTTACACCTTTAACATCTATTTCAGCATCGCTCGAAGAAGCCGCGTCTACAGTCTGAGAAGTGATGGATTCCAAGGCCGTGACCGACGTTTGACGGACGTTTCTCAATTTTGCAGCCTCACAAAACAATTAATTTCTCATTTGTTGCGAAATCAGATCTTCTAGATATCTCTGAGGCGCTTAGATGCATAAATGAATGTCAGTCGTGAGTAGACGGAAACATTTCGTTTTTTTTTCATTTTTTTTCTCACACCGTCACCTTATTTCACTGTTCAAGCCTTTGTTCTTGACTTTGTGTTGTGGTACGTGCAGCCGTGCACAGAAAAAAGGACCAGAAAATCTCTAGCGAAAATTCTGGGTTAATTGTCATCTCAGTCCAAAAACAACGAAGTGCGATAAAAGTATAGTACTTCAGTGACTGTGTGGCTCCGAGCTCCAAAAGCTAGGAAAACATTTATAACAAAAATATGAGCCCTAAAATGAGCGAATCCGACGAAAAGAATGTATGTAAAAGCGGCGTATATTGCGAGTCTCATGTCAACCAAAGGATAGAAAGCACGCCGTTTAGTCAAGTTGCTTTAAGCATTGTGATTTTGTGCACCTTACGTATCTATCATTGTCATTCTGGTTCGAAACCCGTTTGTGGAAACCTTGTTAAAATATTTGTTACCAGTTTTTAAACATAATTCCGATGTTGTTGTTCTATTTTTAATAATTTAGTTCCCATTTCTGTTCAAAATCCAAAGTCCTATGTATGAATACTGGTTGTATTGTTCTAATCTATGCTTTTCCCGTTGCTATGCTATTGTTATGAGTATTATAAGAAAATTCCGATCATAAAGACTATACTTGCATGTGTTCGTTGCATTAAAAACAAATATTCGGGCTTAGGCTTCATTTCGAGGCGATAGGGTAAGGTACGACGTCAGTATGTAGTGGTTTGCTAAAATGCTATGTACAAGTCGTACTATGCTACTATAAATAGTGGAAAGTCCTAGGGATTAAAGAGGATCGTGGAGGGCATCCCTAGCCCTGTAATGAAGCGAGGGGTGATCTGTAGGGGCAAGAAGGGCTCACCAGCGGTGCGTTTCTGCGCCGCGACCGCTCGCGCTATGCGGGACTCCCTCTCCACCTCCTACTCCCTGGCCGCGGCTGATGAGCCTCGCGAGATTGAGCCCGCCCCCGAGCGCGAGAAGCGCATTCTTTGTGTGAGAACAACAATGATTGATAGCAGGATCAAGCATCTTTTATCAGCTTTTCCATTCATTTCTATGGAAGCTTCATTTCATTTCTGACTTTTAATTGAGTGCACCCCCCCCCCGTTTAGGATAGTCCCGAATGAGGAACGCAAAGTATCAGTGCGATCCCTGCCGACTGCACATGCAGGGTCCAGAAGGTGTGGATACCTTGGCAACGAGGGGTGAGGAGGGTCGTGAAAATTTTCGTGGAAAAACGAAAATTTGGAGGGGGGATCGTAAAAGTTCCGTTAAGGAGAATAAGGAGAATTCATTGGAAAAAGACAAGAACGTAGTAGGATATGTATGTAGAAAAGTGGTTTCTGCGGATTAAAAAGGGAATCGCAACTGTTAGCTACCTGAAAAGAACCAGTTCCCACTCCATTCAACTGTTTTTAATCCCCTTGTAGGCGGAAATTTGCTGTACTTCATCTTCAAAATCCACTATAAGACGTAAGAACCCCCCCCATCAAAAATCAAAATTTCAACTACAAAAAATACGCTGAAATCCTCATAGAATTCCCCACAAATGGTCACATTTTCATTTCCCTAACCCAACTGGTTACAAGGATTGGGGCGAGGCAAAGTGGTGGACGTTGGCAAGCCACGTTGGCAAATCGCAGGGTTTTTGCCATCACTATCCAACGGGTGGCATCCCTTTAGCCAAAGAATTTCCGACCACCAAGGGTCTAGACTTTGAGGTAATTGGACTATGTCGAAATTTGCACAGAGCTTTTTCTCCCCGCTTCTTAAACTTCCGAAATAATAATACTTAAAGATATGTAAGGCGCCATAAAGGGCGCCACGCCCGGACGCCATTGTGAGAAGGGCGCGAGGCCTGGGCGCATTCTATTAGAGCCATAACACCCTTGATCGTTCTTGTTAATTCTTCGCCCGAGTGGAGACGAATCGGTATTTTTCGAATTCTTCTAATAAATTATTACTGAAAAATAACATCATCAATTAAGCAGAAAGTCAAAATAATGATTACAACCTTCAATTCGTAATCAGTTACTAGAGCAAATACCCGAAGTAGCCTTTTTTAGGCGTTGATATTTCAGAAACTAGCTGAAATTAAAATTTGTCTTCTGGTGAGGACTTTTCTCCTAGGCCAACAACTTTTCGATTGCAGAAAGGGAGGGAAACTCTGACGTGTGACTAAGTTTGGGGTGGGTAAAAAAATTAGACGTGGACATTTCCTCCGGAAGCCTTCGTAATCCAGTTAATCACACATGTGTAAAATACAAGGTATAGCGAAAAATATATTTGCATAAAATGTACTGATCGTCAACATTCATCGAGTTTTATTCGCCCGTAAACTTCATCTCAGTGCCCCAAATTCACGATTAATGCTCGCGTTTGGACGTGCGTCGGGGTGTTTTTTTTTATTTTTGCATATTCCAGCCTGCCCACATTTTTTTCTGAATGAGTTCTGTTTGGGCTAGTGGTGAATTTCAGGAAATTTGTTGAAATCAGCTTACTGCCGACTTTTTTCTAGGATGATTTTTGATGGGGCTACGGGCGGGCTGTTTTTTATAATGTTCCATTTTATTATTTTCTCTTTGATTCTATCCGGAATCTTTAAATGAAAAACGGAAGGACCGATTTTTTTCCTAAGGGGGGGGTCGTTATAATTTCCCATATTTTTGGGCGCGGACCGACTTCCGAAGGAGGGGGTCGTAAGTATTTTGCGGCCTTTGCCAACGGGCTGCTGGACCCTGTGCACATGCCTTGGAATGGTCCCGGTGGAATAATTTTACGGATGATTTTCTAAAAAAAAGTTCAAATTAGCATCATCTTTGTTATAAGATATATGTAACAGAATTTCATCTTCAAATTAGTTTATAATGTTACACAAGGTTGCTGAGTCGAATGCAAAACTTAGGTGTTAGGCAGGAATCGAACCCGCATTGCATCGCTTACCGGGCGAGAGGGTTACCATTACACTACCGACATCCCGATTTGCATTCCTCAGCTATTCACACATGATCGGTGTAGCCACTGCAGCAATCACCCGATAAGCAAGCACAAATCGGCATTAAATCCAGCTAAGTTGAGGCCTTTTTGAAGACCCGATATTTTTTGAATTTTTAATGCCTTTTTATGGTTCGCCTAAATTATATCTCTGGTTTCTTATCCGCTCAAAAATTGTATTTGCCTCGCTGTGTAGTGTAGCGTATGACAATTGCAGATCCTAGCAATAAGCAAAATGCGGGAAATAGCCGAAGTAGCCAATGCGAGAAACTCCTTGTAATTCACAACTCACTCACCTAACGCCTAGGCTCTGCCCATGAGTTAGAACGTCCCGCTGCCTTTTATATTCCGGACCAGGGATGTGCGGAAAAAAATTGGAAACAGAAAGCGGAGAACAGAAAATCCAGTTTGACAGAAAACAGAAAAAAAATCTCCGGAAAAAGGCAGAAATTTTTTTTCAAAAATCAATAAAACATCTCTAGCGTACAAAATTTGAGATTTTTCACAGCATTGAAATTTTCATACATTTTTCCGTAATAAATGCTTCTTTTCCACAATATCCCGAAGCCAACAGTTGGCCGAAGAAGGAAGAGTAGGCGTCCAAAAAGGCAGATTACAGTTGCAAAATGTCCTCCTGACCATCCTTAACCCTAGGCAATGACACTCGATTACTTGATCTCAGTCCATATGTATGTATGTAGTCCATGTGTATGTATATATATATATATATATATATATATATATATATATATATATATGTATATATATATATATATATATATATATATATATATATATATATATATATATATATATATATATATATATATATATATATATATATATATATATATATATATATATATATATATATATATTTATATATATATATATATATATATATATATATATATATATATATTTACACAATTTCACACTCGCGTGCAAAAAAAAAGAGAAAGGAAAACAAACAACCAACCTCAATAGGAATATTCAAAGGAAAGATACTGTGAACCAATGAAAACGAGAACAAACGATAGATCACCCCGAAGAATAGCGCAGGGAAACGAGCAACCCAGCACTACGAAGGGTCATTCTGCCGCTTTCCGGAAGCCAGTTTCACGTGCACTAAGTTCTTATAAGCGCCGAAGTTTATAGGAATAGTATCGTTCCTACTGAGATCTTCGAATACCGAAACAATTTTATTAGTGAAAAAGCATCGCCGACACTCAAGATTCGACACGGTACGGTGGAATTTAATCGGACCCCCCCCCCGGGTTACCGAATCTCTCGTTCTCACGAAATCCCCAGGCCTAAGACCAAAGTTGCCATTGAAAAGGATATGATGGAACAGAAACAAATCATTCTTTTTCCTTCTGAGAGCCAAAGGCTCTAGGCCAAAGAGTGCATTTCTGTCAGCAGCGGAGGGCAATTGCCCATAAATGAAGCCATGCTGTCTAATAAGAACTCTTCTAGTAAAATTGTTCTGTATCTTTTCCAATCTATTAATGTTCTTGAGTTTGGCGGGGTTGAATACCGGGGTACCGTACTCGAGTAGAGACCTTACATACGTGGTGTAAGCTCTGATAAGCACAGAGGGATTGCAAGTTGACAAACCCCTGAAAATATTATTCATAGCAAAAGTTGCTTTATTCGAGATAGATTCACAGTGCTTATCAAAGCTCAGACTTGTAGTAATAGTGAACCCTAGATCAGTTATTTGGTCAACTTCTTGAATCTGACAGCAACTGACAGTATATTTACTATTAGCATTGCAATTACCCAAGTGGAGAACCTTCGTTTTTTCTTTTGCCAACGGGAGATTCCAATCGCAAGACCAAGTACTAACAATGTCAATAGACTGTTTTAGCAAGATACAGTTCTCCGGTTGGGAAACGTCCCGATAGATCTTGATATCATCCGCAAATGCACTGAAACCCGTGCCACAGGAAGTGACAAGACCGGCGATTTCGTGAGTGTATATGTTGAAAAGGATGGGCGACAATACCCTGCCTTGTGGTACACCACTCAGGACTGGCCTTGGAGTTGAGTGAGAAGAGTCAACACGAACCGAGAACGTCCTGTCAGATAGGAACGAACGTATCCATGAAACTATTCGCGGATGGTTACCAACTATTGCGAGTTTTTGTAGCAATTTATCATGAGGAACCTTATCAAAAGCCTTAGCGAAATCAAAACACACAACATCAACACTCTTCCCAACATCTAGATTCAGTCAGAGCAGACTCAGAGCTTCAGTCAGTCAGAGCAGATATATAGATTCAGTCGGAGCAGACTTGCCCTACCCTAGCGTACAAATTTTGACGATAAGTTCGGGAGAATTGCTGGTTTGATCGCTGGTTTGACTCCTCAAGGCCCGGAAGTCAAAAGCGCACCCCCCGGATGAGCCGATCGAGTATGGCGGCGTCTAGAGTTCATTCGCGGCGCGACGAATGCGACGCGATGGTCGCGGAGCGATCGTCATCATTTTTTCTTCCATCATCAAGGACTCAAGGGGCGTTTTTAATTTTCTCAAGCCTTTTCAAATAATAGGTTGATTGAAATTGTTATGGGTTACTAGTGACCCATCGGGTCCCTAGCCCGTGGCAGCCACGTGACATGAAGGTGCGTGCCCCCTGGCAGTAGTACAGCTGCGCATTTTGAAAAACGAGCAGACAGACACGAAAGCATTTGAACTCTTAAATGTTTCAAATTCTTCAATCAACCTGCGTTCATAGGTGGTGGCACGCAATGACGACACGTATAACTTGCACACCCGTACCTTTCCGCCGTCGCCCTCTGGCGCCGGTCATTTCTCGCTTACACCCAAAATGGCTACCGTTTCATAACTCTTAGCAGAGAGCGAGCTTTGTGAAACGGAAGTCCAACTTCGTCGTCTCCGGCTTTGCTGGCTGCCCTCCATGTAGTATTTGTTCGGCTTCGCCGAACGATGGGCCGGCTTTGCCGGCCACGCTCCCTCTACGTAGTATTCGTTCGGCTTCGCCGAACGATAGGCCGACTTCGCCAGCCACCCCTCGTGTAGTATTCGTTCGGCTTCGCCGGCCACACTCCATGTAATATTCGTTCGGCTTCGCCGAACTACAGGCCGGCTTCGCCGGCCACCCTTCCTCTACGCAGTATTCGTTCAGCTTCGCCGAACGATGGGCCGGCTTCGCCGGCTACCCTCCCTCTAGGTAGCATTCGTTCGGCTTCGCCTAAGGATGGGCCGGCTTCGCCAGCCGCCCCTCGTGTAGTAGTCGTTCGGCTTCGCCAGCCACTTCGCCGACCCCTCTCTTAGTATCTGCTTCGGCTTCGCCGGCCACACTCCATGTAATATTCGTTCGGCTTCGCCAAAACGATTGGCCGGCTTCGCCGGCCACCCTCCGTCTAGGTAGTATTCGCTCGTCTCCGCCGAACGATGGGCCGGCTTCGTCGACCCCCTTCCTCTACGCAGTATTCGTTCAGCTTCGCCGAACGATGGGCCGGCTTTTCCGGCCACCCTCCGTCTAGGTAGTATTCGCTCGTCTCCGCCGAACGATGGGCCGGCTTCGCCGGCCACCCTCCCTCTAGTTAGTATTCGTTTGGCTCCACCAAACGATGGGCCGGCTTCGCCGGCCACCCTCCCTCTAGTTAGTATTCGTTTGGCTCCACCAAACGATGAACCGGCTTCGCCGGCCACCCTCTCTCTAGGTAGCATTCGCCCGTCTCCGCCGAACGATGGGCCGGCTTCGTCGACCCCTTCCTCTACGCAGTATTCGTTCGGCTTCGCCGAACGATGAGCCGGCTTCGCCGGCAACCCTCGGTGTAGTATTCGTTCGGCTTCGCCGAAAGATGGGCCGGCTTCGCCGGCCACCCTCCGTGTAGTATTTGTTCGGCGTCGCCGAACGAAGGGCCGGCTTCGCCGACCCCCTCTCTCTACCCAGTATTCGTTCAGCTTCGCCGACCCCTACCTTACGTGGTATTCGTTCGGCGTTACAGACGGCGCGGCTCGCCGGCCACCCTCCCCTCTAGTTAGTATTCGCCGATGGGCTTCCGCCGAATGCCGAACGACGGCCGGCTTCGCCGACCCCTTCCTCTACGCAGTCTTCGTTCGGCTTCGCCGAACGATGGGCCGGCTTTGCCGGCCACCCTCCCTCTACGTAGTATTCGTTCGGCTTCGCTTTGGGATGGGCCGGCTTCGCCAGCCACCCCTCGTGTAGTAGTCGTTCGGCTTCGCCAGCCACCCCTCGTGTAGTATTCTGTTCGGCTTCGCCGACCACACTCCATGTGATATTCGTTCGGCTCCGCCGAACGATAACCAACTTCGCCGACCCTTCCTCTACGCAGTATTCGTTCGGCTTCGCCGAACGATGGGCCGGCTTCGCCGGCAACCCTCGGTGTAGTATTGGTTCGGTTTCGCCGAAAGATGGGCCGGCTTCGCCGGCCACCCTCGGTGTAGTATTCGCTCGTCTCCGCCGAACGATGGGCCGGCTTCGTCGACCCCCTTCCTCTACGCAGTATTCGTTCAGCTTCGCCGAACGATGGGCCGGCTTTTCCGGCCACCCTCCGTCTAGGTAGTATTCGCTCGTCTCCGCCGAACGATGGGCCGGCTTCGCCGGCCACCCTGCCTCTAGTTAGTATTCGTTTGGCTCCACCAAACGATGGGCCGGCTTCGCCGGCCACCCTCCCTCTACATTGTATTCGCTCGGCTTCGCCGACCCCCTCCCTTTACGTGGTATTCGTTCGGCTTCACAGAACGATGGGCCGGCTTCGCCGGCCACCCTCCCTCTAGTTAGTATTCGTTTGGCTCCACCAAACGATGGGCCGGCTTCGCCGGCCACCCTCCCTCTAGTTAGTATTCGTTTGGCTCCACCAAACGATGGGCCGGCTTCGCCGGCCACCCTCTCTCTAGGTAGCATTCGCCCGGCTTCGCCGAACGATGGGCCGGCTTCGCCGGCCCCCCTCCGTGTAGTATTCGTTCGGCGTCGCCGAACGAAGGGCCGGCTTCGCCGGCCACCCTCCCTCTACGTAGTATTCGTTCGGCTTCGCCTAAGGATGGGCCGGCTTCGCCAGCCCCCCCTCGTGTAGTAGTCGTTCGGCTTCGCCAGCCACCCCTCGTGTAGTATTCGTTCGGCTTCGCCGACCCCCTACTTTTACGTGGTATTCGTTCGGCGTCGCCAGAACGATGGGAAGCCGGCTTCGCCGGCAACCCTCGGTGTAGTATTCGTTTGGCTCCACCGAACGATGGGCCGGCTTCGCCGGCCACCCTCTCTCTAGGTAGTATTCGCCCGTCTCCGCCGAACGATGGGCCGGCTTCGCCGACCCCCTTCCTCTACGCAGTCTTCGTTCGGCTTCGCCGAACGATGGGCCGGCTTTGCCGGCCACCCTCCCTCTACGTAGTATTCGTTCGGCTTCGCCTAAGGATGGGCCGGCTTCGCCAGCCACCCCTCGTGTAGTAGTCGTTCGGCTTCGCCAGCCACCCCTCGTGTAGTATTCGTTCGGCTTCGCCGACCACACTCCATGTGATATTCGTTCGGCTCCGCCGAACGATAGGCCGGCTTCGCCGACCCCCTTCCTCTACGCAGTATTCGTTCGGCTTCGCCGAACGATGGGCCGGCTTCGCCGGCAACCCTCGGTGTAGTATTGGTTCGGTTTCGCCGAAAGATGGGCCGGCTTCGCCGGCCACCCTCCGTGTAGTATTCGTTCGGCTTCGCCGAACGAAGGTCCGGCTTCGCCGACCCCCTTCCTCTACGCAGTATTCGTTCGGTTTCGCCGAACGATGGGCCGGCTTCGCCGGCAACCCTCGGTGTAGTATTGGTTCGGTTTCGCCGAAAGATGGGCCGGCTTCGCCGGCCACCCTCCGTGTAGTATTCGTTCGGCTTCGCCGAACGAAGGTCCGGCTTCGCCGACCCCCTCTCTCTACATTGTATTCGCTCGGCTTCGCCGACCCCCTCCCTTTACGTGGTATTCGTTCGGCTTCACAAAACGATGGGCCGGCTTCGCCGGCCACCCTCCCTCTAGCTAGTATTCGCTCGTCTCCGCCGAACGATGGGCCGGCTTCGCCGACCCCCTTCCTCTACGCAGTATTCGTTCGGCTTCGCCGAACGATGGGCCGGCTTCGCCGGCAACCCTCGGTGTAGTATTCGTTCGGCTTCGCCGAAAGATGGGCCGGCTTCGCCGGCCACCCTCCGTGTAGTATTCGTTCGGCTTGGCCGAACGAAGGGCCGGCTTCGCCGACCCCCTCTCTCTACATTGTATTCGCTCGGCTTCGCCGACCCCCTCCCTTTACGTGGTATTCGTTCGGCTTCACAGAACGATGGGCCGGCTTCGCCGGCCACCCTCCCTCTAGTTAGTATTCGTTTGGCTCCACCGAACGATGGGCCGGCTTCGCCGGCCACCCTCCCTCTAGGTAGTATTCGCCCGTCTCCGCCGAACGATGGGCCGGCTTCGTCGACCCCCTTCCTCTACGCAGTATTCGTTCGGCTTCGCCGAACGATGGGCCGGCTTCGCCGGCCACCCTCCCTCTAGGTAGTATTCGCCCGTCTCCGCCGAACGATGGGCCGGCTTCGCCGGCCACCCTCCCTCTAGGTAGTATTCGCTCGTCTCCGCCGAACGATGGGCCGGCTTCGCCGACCCCCTCCTCTACATTGTATTCTGCTTTCGGCTTCGCCGACCCCTCCCTTTACGTGGTATTCGTTCGGCTTCACAAAACGATGGGCCGGCTTCGCCGGCCACCCTCCCTCTAGCTAGTATTCGCTCGTCTCCACCGAACGATGGGCTGGCTTCGCCGGCCACCCTCTCCGTGTAGTATTCGTTTCGGCTTCGCCGAACGAAGGTCCGGCTTCGCCGGCAACCCTCTCTACGTAGTATTCGTTCGGCTTCGCCGAACGATGGGCCGGCTTCGCCGGCCACCCTCCGTGTAGTATTCGTTCGGCGTCGCCGAACGAGGCCAACTTCGCCGACCCCTCTCTCTACATTGAATTCGCTCGGCTTCGCCGACCCCTACCTTACGTGGTATTCGTTCGGCGTCACAGAACGATGGGCCGGCTTCGCCGGCCACCCTCCTCTAGTTAGTATTCGTTTGGCTCCACCGAACGATGGGCCGGCTTCGCCGGCCACCCTCTCTAGGTAGTATTCGCCCGTCTCCGCCGAACGATGGGCCGGCTTCGCCGACCCCTTCCTCTACGCAGTCTTCGCTCGGCTTCGCCGAACGATGGGCCGGCTTTGCCGGCCACCCTCCCTCTACGTAGTATTCGTTCGGCTTCTTCGCCTAAGGATGGGCCGGCTTCGCCAGCCACCCCTCGTGTAGTAGTCGTTCGGCTTCGCCAGCCACCCCTCGTGTAGTATTCGTTCGGCTTCGCCGACCACACTCCATGTGATATTTGTTCGGCTCCGCCGAACGATAGGCCGGCTTCGCCGACCCCCTTCCTCTGCGCAGTATTGGTTCGGCTTCGCCGAACGATTTAAAGCCGGCTTCGCCGGCAACCCTCGGTGTAGTATTGGTTCGGTTTCGCCGAAGATGGGCCGGCTTCGCCGGCCACCCTCCGTGTAGTATTCGTTCGGCTTCGCCGAACGAAGGTCCGGCTTCGCCGACCCCCTTCCTCTACGCAGTATTCGTTCGGTTTCGCCGAACGATGGGCCGGCTTCGCCGGCAACCCTCGGTGTAGTATTGGTTCGGTTTCGCCGAAAGATGGGCCGGCTTCGCCGGCCACCCTCCGTGTAGTATTCGTTCGGCTTCGCCTAAGGATGGGCCGGCTTCGCCAGCCACCCCTCGTGTAGTATTCGTTCGGCTTCGCCGACCACACTCCATGTGATATTCGTTCGGCTCCGCCAAACGATAGGCCGGCTTCGCCGACCCTCTTTCTCTACGCAGTATTCGTTCGGCTTCGCAGAACGATGGGCCGGCTTCGTCGACCCCCTTCCTCTACGCAGTATTTGTTCGGCTTCGCCGAAAGATGGGCCGGCTTCGCCGGCCACCCTCCGTGTAGTATTCGTTCGGTTTGGCCGAACGAAGGGCCGGCTTCGCCGACCCCCTCTCTCTACATTGTATTCGCTCGGCTTCGCCGACCCCCTCCCTTTACGTGGTATTCGTTCGGCTTCACCGAACGATGGGCCGGCTTCGCCGGCCACCCTCCCTCTAGGTAGTATTCGCCCGTCTCCGCCGAACGATGGGCCGGCTTCGTCGACCCCCTCCCTCTACGTAGTATTCGTTCGACTTCGCCTAAGGATGGGCCGGCTTCGCCAGCCACCCCTCGTGTAGTATTCGTTCGGCTTCGCCGACCACACTCCATGTGATATTCGTTCGGCTCCGCCAAACGATAGGCCGGCTTCGCCGACCCTCTTTCTCTACGCAGTATTCGTTCGGCTTCGCAGAACGATGGGCCGGCTTCGCCGGCAACCCTCGGTGTAGTATTCGTTCGGCTTCGCCGAAAGATGTGCCGGCTTCGCCGACCACCCTCCCTCTAGCTAGTATTCGTTTGGCTCCACCGAACGATGGGCCGGCTTCGCCGGCCACCCTCCGTGTAGTATTCGTTCGGCTTCGCCGAACCAAGGGCCGGCTTCGCCGCCACCCCTCCCTCTACGTGGTATTCGTTCGGCTACGCCGACCCCTTTCCTGTACGCAGTATTCGTTCGGCGTCGCCGATCCCCTTCCTCTACGCAGTATTCATTCGTCTTCGCCGAACGTAGAGCCGGCTACTCCGGCTACCCTCGGTGTAGTTTTCTTTCGGCTCCGCCGAACGATAGGCCGGCTTCGCCGGCCACCTTCCTTCTACCTAGAATTCGTTCGGCTTCGCCGGCCACCCTCTCTCTAGGTAGTAATCTTTCGGCATCGCCGAACGATGGGCCGGCTTGGCGGGCCACCCTTCATGTATTATTCGCTCATGTTCGCCGAGCGATCTCTCTCTAGGTAGTAATCTTTCGGCATCGCCGAACGATGGGCCGGCTTGGCGGGCCACCCTCCATGTATTATTCGCTCATGTTCGCCGAGCGATGGGCAGGCTTCGCCTGCCACCCTCCGTGTAATATTGGTTCAGCTTCACCGAACAATAGGGCGGGCCACCCTCCCTCCACGTAGTATTCGTTCGGAATCGCAGAACGATGGGCCGGCTTTTCCGGACACCCTTCCTCTGTGTAGTATTCGTTCGGCTTCGCCGACCACCCTCCGTCTGATGTTCGTTCAGCTTCACCGAATGATGGTCCGGGCCACCCTCCCTCTACGTAGTATTCGTTCGGCATCGCAGAACGATGGGCCGGCTTTGCCGACCCCCTCCGTTCACGTGGTATTAGATTGGCTTCGCCGAACGACGGGCCGGCTTAGCGGGCCACCCTTCGTGTGGTATTCGTTCGGCTTCGCCGGCCACCCTCCGTGTAGTATTCGTACGGCATCGCAGAAAGATGGGCCGGCTTTGCCCACCTCCCTCTCTCTACGTAGTATTCGTTCGCCCTCACCGAACGATGGGCCATCTTGGCGGGCCACCCTCCATGTAATATTCGATCGGCTCCGCCAAGCGATGGGCAGGCTTTGTCGGTCACAACCTGTGTAGTATTCGTTCGGCTTCGCCAAACGACGGGCCGGCTTGGCGGGCCACCCTTCGTGTAGTATTCGTTCGACTTCGCCGGTCACCCTCCGTATGGTATTCGTGCGGCTTCGCAGGCCACCCTACATGTAGTATTCGTTTGGCTTTGCCAAACGATAGGAAATTCGCGCCTGATGTGCCTTTGGATGGTTGCGCTGGAGCGCGTATGTATGACGCGAGCGCAAGGAACAGTTACCCAATTTGTCCATATGCGGACCGTCGGCTTCAATCAGGCGTGAGGATTCAGCCTTTCTCTCAATGATGTAAGTATACAATCAGTTATAGATGTTTAATGAAACTGACAATTCAGAAAAAAGTAAGGATTATCTGATTAGGTTCATAGTTAGTAAAGTTAAACGGATTATCTGATTTCGACATTAATAATTTCACGTAAATTCCTTCCAGTTTGTTTGAACGTCCGCCGCATGAATATTTTTTCTGCCAGTGGAAATAGTCATCTGTGATTGATCTCCTCTTTTTTTCACAAAAATCAGCGGATTTTTTCAGATTTAAAACAGTTAAAATACCCTGAAAATCATTATTGAATTCTTTGGAAAAAACTTGGTTGTAAAATTTTCACCGGAAAGTTCTGCGATCTTATCAACTTCTTCGTGAAAAAATCTTTGTTTTCTCACAGACAAAAATCCGATAAAAAAGAATGCGCCACGTGAAAAAGATTTTTTTGCTAAACATCTTGCATTTTCTTCTGTCGAAAAATCTAATGAAGAATTTTTGGGCACAATGCTCACCATGAAAGTTTTTTCTGACTATTATTTTTTCGAAATAAATTTTGTTTCTTTTCAAATTTGCTTGTTCATTCAGAGGTCTCCTGCAAATTTTCATGACTCCGTAGTGAAAAATACTTCAGCAAAAAAAATTGGGAAAAAATGAGCGTGTAGAAATTAGGAGAAAATGAGCGTGAAGTGAAGAAATCTCTCCATTTTTTTTTTGAAAAAAGGGCTGAAATGTCCGTCTTTCTAAATGAAAAATCGTTCAAAAATTCTTTGAAAAAAAATCTGGCTGCAAAACCTCCCACAAAATGTCTCGTAAAAAATGACAAAGCAACAAAACAAAACAAAGAAAAAAAACGAAAAACAAAAAGTCAAAATAAAAAAATAAGCACAGAACAAGAAAAATAGAGCACATAAGTGAAAAAAAACGGCTTAGCGGGCGAAAGCGCTGCAAAATCGAAGTGTTTATATTAGCCGCGAACAAAATGTAGAGTAAACAGATCGCCAAAACCTTGAAAACGTAAGAAATGGAGCAAAATGGTGGAAACGGAAATGAAAATGATCAGCTGTGAGGCGCCGCGCGCGACACGCCGCGCTGCGTATCGACAATGCTGAAGAGTTCAGGCGCGGCCGATTCCGCGGATTTCTCGTCGCGCCGTTCCCATTCTTTATATATAGGATTGTATTGTTCTCAGATGTTACTGGAAACAATTTTGTCTGCATATTTAAGGACAGTGTGATGAGGGTGATGGTTTTGAAGAGTTGACGAGCTACAAAGTTTTTTTACGGTTCACAAACGACACAAGCATAACTCGCTCTCATTTCACCGAAACTCCCTATTTATTCTGTACTATCAACTCCAAAAAAAATTCTAAGCATCATTTGCTCCCGATGTCTTTTTGATGGTTTCGTCATTAAAGAAGCAAGTTCTCGCAACGAAAACAAAAATGTGCTATAATAATACAGATAAAAGATTTTAAAAAGGTACACCACACTTAAATAGACAGAGTAAGATCAAATATTGATTAGTTTTGCTTGGGTACGGAAAATTGCGGAAATTACGCAATCGCGCGTAGTCGCCTAGCGTTCGCGCGCCGTTCACACATTGATTTCCGCGCGAGGCGATTTTCGCATCGCGCTGACATGTGCTATCGCGTCGCGCCGCGAAAACTCTGAACGCCGCCTATAAATGACCTAACGCACCACTCGCTCCACCATGGTGGGGTGCCTCGTAACTCTATGACAGTTTCATCCCCTACGTCATAGCCCCACCACCAATTTCATCACACTTCATATTTTATAAATTAATTATCATCTTGCGCAGGTATGGCTCAAGAACACATTTAGAAATTGCTTGACTGGCACAGTTGGGGCAAAACTTTACCCCACTCTACCAAAGCAATCGCACTACCTGCTCTCAGTTTTTGCCTACGTGTAGAAAAAATTCATGGTCGAACACCGCGTGCATGCGGGAGGGATAGCGGGCGTTAAGAAGTAATAATAGCTCATTCTTGGTTTTATACAATAGCATTGTAGTACTCGCGTCATTTGGCTGTAACGCATACCTTCCGAAAGATTCATCAACGATAAACCTCTGGGTAAGCATAATCACCATAAGATGAGGATAAAAGCTCGGCTTCCTCAATCCCTTTTGGGGACACTACGCATTCCACGTGTACTTCGGAGAGGCTTGGATGCTTTTCAGGCCCTGAAGTGGCTTGCGGAGGTTAGCCAGCTTTCCAGTCAGGGCCTTCGTATCTCCACATGAATTGTAACGAATGCGAGAACCCCGGAAGGAGAGTGTTTGGTTGACTTTGGGTGAGTATGGAACCCGACCGTGTACAGCGAACAGCAGCGCCTCTTGCCACTACGCCTCATCAGCTCGAGTAATCACCAGCGAGATAGACGTATTTACCATGATGAACTGCAGAGAATGCGGGTATTGCTTCCCAAGCCTATGGGGATTACCGCTTATGGGCCCAGCATCTTGACTCTGCAGTTAAAATGTCACAAATAGTGGTTAGCGTTTTTTTCTGTTTTCTGCCAAATTTTCCCTAATTTTACAGAAAACAGAAAAAAATTGCCAAAAATGGGCAGAAAACAGAGAATTCCGCACATCCCTGTTCCGGACATCGCCAAAAGTCACGCTTTGCCCTCAAAATTTTCGGCTGATGAGAAGCTTCAAACAAGGTATAAGAAGGACATTCGAAAATCGACAAATAACCCTCAGATTCGTGATCAGAACCCCATATGACCTCCTTGGAAAAGTTTTGAACGAGACACTTTCTCTTTGACGCTTTTAGAACCGCCTAAGATTGAACGCTCAACCACGAATCGGTAAATACAAGTGGAAAACGCTATTCCTCCGTTCAGCGTTTGAAATGTGTGCTTTCACCCAAATTTTGCCCAGGGTGGTTATTTTAGACGCTGCACACGATTATGAGGTCCGTGTCCAGATTTTCGAAATACTGCGCGTTTTAGAAGGTATCATAGGAACAGAAAACGACTATCTCGAGCTTTCAACTTCTTGGAACCAGCAGCTGGGGACGGGATTCTATCAGGGATGAGCGGAATTCAGTGTTTCGCATTCCGAAAACCGCAGGGAACGCTGCGGAATGCGAAAATATCGGGTGATCTGGGGGAAGATAACATAAGGTGATTTCTGAATTTTTTTCCGCGTTCCGAGGACCGCATTTCCGCCCGTTTCCAGACGTTTCGCGCCCGATTTCCGAAACCCGAGAGAAAATTTTTGTTCCGAAAACCGATTTCCGAAATTTCATATTTTTGTTCCGCTCATCCCTGGATCGTATGCAGTCTTACTAAAGATGCCCAAGAGATACTAACAATACAATTCGTTTTCGCAGATGGTTGAACGCTCTATACGCTTTCCATGTCACCTCCAGTTAAAAGTATTGAGGCGCAAAGGAAAGGAAACTCTGAACACCGTAAAATTACCTGAAGAAAAATTGCTTACCTTTTACTGAGGCTAAAAAACGCCCTCATTTGGAATCTACCGATACTTTAAGGAAATTTCGAGCACTTATGTGCTGTCACACACCTACATATCCTCTGTTTCGGAGTGAAATTTATTTCCGTTCACCTAGTGCGTCTGCGCGCGTATGTCGCGTCTCGTTCTTCCCACTCTCTCGCTGTTTCTACCCTCGTTCCGCACAAACGCTCGAAGGAACAGAGTAGATTTAACTCCGAACCGAAGGATACAACAGCCAAGCCATGGTTTTCCAAATTATCGCGCACGGGTAAAAGTCTTTAGGTAAGCACAAATCAGATACCTCTTCCCGATCCACTTTCACAGCTATGTTAATTACTTTTAGTCCAATGGTATACATTGTCGCTGCCATGAGCGACAGCCATGACATCTAGCACACGTTGTGGCGGGACCAGCTCAGAAAAATGAAAACATGTTACATGTAATATAAAGTGTAAGATACTTGAGACATTCAAGTATATTACCTTTATATCGCATGTAACCTACATTTATATTACATGTAACATACACTTATATTTCATGTAACTTAATTAGAGCTGCAAGTTTCGGGCAACTGCTTTAGGCACTAATCAGCAAGCTTTAAGCTCTTTTGGACATCCCAGGAGCTTAAAGCTCGCAGCTTCATGACTGAAGCAGCAAGCTTGAATCCCACAGCTTCATTCAAGAAGCAGTGGGCTTAAAGGCAGGGTCCGGGCAGAATTTCGATTTTGAGATTTCCCGTTAAATCGGTGCTCTTGCTACAGGTAGTCCCAAGGAACATGCGAAAACTGCGTAAAAACCGGTCCTCTTCAAGTTATTCCAGCCACTTCCGTTAGCCGATGATCCAGAAAAGTGAGAAATGTGTGGCCATCGTCCATATTTTAGCGGTTTTGTCCACGCATCCTTCAAAAGTGCTGTGTAATTATCGGTCATTCCAGCAGCCATGATTATCATGCTGTGAATACCGTAATCCCTGACTTTGAGGCTGTTTTCTCCAGAACTAAGGCGAGTGTGAGCGCAGAAGAAAAGGTGCTCCAATACGAAACGTTCAGACGATGTTCAGCTAGGCCAGCCCAATCTATTTAACCCAAATTGCGGTAGTGTCAAAATTTGACCGGACCTTGTCTTTAAGCTTGCTCAAAAATTACTGCATGTCGCTCCCTCTAATCCTCCACACGATTAAAACGGATCATGAGGAGCGAGAGATCAACGACTCGCCCAGGGCGAGTGACCACCCTGTCGAAAGCCAATGCAATGGACCTGCCCTCATTACTAAGGTATGAGGCGGCCCGTATGCTGTGCAGGTTTGCAGAAGGTGTTCAGCATGGGCCCTCAGTTGCTTGAGATAATTGAATTATGTTACACTTATACTACATGTAATTTACTTGAGTAGAGATAATTCACATGTAACTTACATTGACGGAGATGTATTACAAGTATATTGTAACCGTCTCTTATGTTACAAGTATTATGTTTTCACCATCAAAAACATATTACGTGTAACATTTGGCCTGCGAGCGAGAGACCGATATATTACATGTAACATACATCGCTCGAGATAATTTGCAAGAAATATACATTGGCCAATTTATATCACACGTATATTAATTCAGGCTTTCGTAAAATTGTTGTCCAAGCAGGTTTGTTGCATGACTAGTGCTCTTTTACAATCGTTTCTTCCTCTACGGCAGACTGCTTTTCACAAAGTTTTATATAGCACTTGAAAGCGTATTTCTTCTTCTATTAAACACTCTTTGCCGCTTCCCGTGAAACCCAATCATATTATAATAATTCTGCATTCGAATTCAATGTGCGGTATCAGCATTGAATATTTATACGCCTTTATATTTGTCTCTTACCAAAGCATGAAATCTGTCAACGTTGAAGGAGAATTCAATACCTTCCATGTAGCCTTCAAAACAGCAAATGTTACTTCAACGACGGCAGATTTTATGCTTCGATAGGCGGAGAAGCGGGCCTCGGTGAAGTATAAATGGTGATAGAGATGTTCCACTTTCACAACAACTATCCGCAATTTCATTCCAATTCCTGCAGATTTGCTAGCAGCAAACTTGAGAAAGTCGCGAATTTATTCTCATTGTATGATAACAGAATATGTTCAACAACACCTAGCCTAACAAGGATGTAAGAAACAGAAGGAAAAAGTCATCTAATAATGTCAGCATCAGACTGAATTCGCCCACTCTTCGCTCACAGTTCGGGCAACCACCACACCTATTGCGAAACCAATCAGTCCCTTTACAATCGACCTAGAAGATGTATATACCTTCGACACATGAATAAGTAACGGAGGACAACTCTTATGCGAACCAGTAAGAGCCAGTCGTTTAGCTAGGCTTAATGATTTCATATTTACGGTCTTAGTTACGGCTTCGAATCACCATGTTCACCAAAATTTGTGCCGCTGATTTGATCACAGACTGGAAAAACTGACCGCCTCTAAGTAGCCTTTGGTCAAACTTGGACCGCTGGATATTTAGCAATATAAATCTATTTTTCAACTCCAATTCTTGCCACAATCGGGGTGAAGCACACAACGGCTCGCAGGCCAATGCAATTACAATTTAAAATAGTAGAGGCAGCGCTCACTGCGAAGTATTGCTGCGTTTTTTATACTTTCAGAGGCAAATTCCTTTCTTTCGACATCTTTAAAAGCAAAACAATTGAAGCAATATTGAATAAGCAATTCAGCAGATAGTGTTAAAATCACTCTTCGTTAATATGCCTTGGACGTCCATATTTCTCGAAAATTTTCCAGCACCGTGAAATCCTTTATCAAGATCAATTCAATGAAACAAATCAAAGGAAATTTTAGCGACGAGAACAGAGTATTCATTTTCGTGATAACTTCCAGAATATCAGGCGCACGCGGCGCAGCGGCCGAAAGCGCAACTTCCACCGCACACGGTCGGAACACCGACACAAGCGCCAGATGTGCCTTTCAAACCATTTTATAGACCTAATGCGAATTCGAAAGCCTCTAACATTCAGAATTATGGTCGAGCAGGTTACCCATCCCAAAGGGACGCATTGAAGCAGTGTTCACGACAATCTTCGATTTTGAGATTAATTGCTGAATCGATTGTTTGGTCCCCGGGTACAATTGAAATGACGAAAAAATCGAGAAAAACGCACCAGAAGGGCACGAAATCCTCAATTCTCACCCCGCCCCTGAAGTCTCACAGGAACTGTTCGTTATGACAATAGAATCTTGTGGACTCGTACTTTGCCTACACTCTGTTGCTTCCTACTTCCTTTCAAACCCTAACTAACACCGTTTTGCCGGAAATGTTCCTCCATTTTTGATTAGCTCCATTTTTTACCAGTGAGAACCACCATGAACATGTTCATCCAATCGGACAACTAGTCCAGGACAGAGTATAATGTCACTGAAATAAGACGTTTTAGAGCGTTTCTCGCCGTTTCTTCGTAATTTTGGTAACAATGGTGGCCAACGCATCGTTTTGAGTGGAAAACTCGGGAACGAAAATCACCGTGAACACTGCCTTTAACGCAAACAAATTCTCTAATTATCTTGACTCAGCATGAAGGTTATAGAGAGAGCCCCAGTTTTTATAGCTACTGAAAAACGACAACAAAAACAGAGCGATGACTGTAATTTTCCAACGAGTGGTGAGGGATCGGAAACTCGTCTATAAAAAGTTACAATTTCGGATAGGGATTGTGAGTTTTCAGGCCCAAAAATTAAAAAAGGTGCGGATCGAAAAAAAATTCCGTAGGTTTTGATTACCATGGGAGGGGGTCCTAACACCCTGACGTCCTGCACCGGCCTGATCCTGGCGACGACAACTTAATTTAATGAAAATGAAAGGATTACCATTGGTAAGGATTGTTATAAACGGAGTCGAAGAGCGGAAAAGGAGTACTTGTTGGAGGCGGAGCAGGTGGGGCTTGCTGCACACGGAACATTTCTGCAAAATCATCAAATTTAATTATCGCATGTCAAACGATTACACGGAACAACTTCTACACAACCTCGATTCTACAAAAAACGGATTTCAGCCCCGGGATTTTGTGCAACCATAATCCTCGATTAGCCGCGGAGCACGTTATTGTATCATGGAAAGCTAACGCTGAATTGAAGACGCAACGGTAGCTAAAATAAGGCGCTGCAAATGTTTTTTTATCTTCTTCTTCTTATCAGCCACATTGGAGTTTCTTCTCATAGGCGCAGAAAGGCGGCAACATCACTCGGCTTGTTCCACATATCACGAGCAGACAGAGGAGTAGGTCTGGCAGAGCATGAAAATAGATGTAGTGAATCATGACCAGTATTTTGACAGTCAGGACATTTATCCGGGACCGATTCATCGATCCTATGTACGTAGGCTTTGAGGTACGAAGAATGACCGCAACGTAGACCCGCTAGAGTGACGCGGGAGCGTCTGGGCAGAGTCTTCTCACTGTCATCGACCGTAGGAGGCACACTACCAAGGACTGGATTAGGAGGGGCACAGGACATGTATTCAGATACGAATCTGGTGTGTTCGATTTGCTGCAGCCTCTTCCTTGTGAGCTCCGAGGTGGCCCATCTTTGACGATCCACTGTAGAAATGGCAGCGTGCAGCGGTGTGCGAATATTACAGGATGGGGGTCTGATGACAAGAGGGGGTAGTTGGGATGTGTGGCATTCTTGACTATGCCGATGTGGAACTGTTGTGACTGCAGTTGGCAGTGCTGCTTGACAGGAAGTAGGGCACATTCTTGGTGAAGATGGGATATAGGTGTTGATTTTGGGCAGCCAGTGATGACACGAAGTGCAGTGTTTTGTACACGTTGTAGCTTGCTCCAAGAGGCGTCCGACAGGTGTCTAGTCCATATCGGGGCTCCATACTCCAGAGTAGGCTGTATCATGGCCTTATATGTCACGCGTAAGACTTCCTTTGTGCTACCCCAGGTAGTACCCGCCAGAGCACGGAGGATGTTATTTCGCGTGTTGGCAGTTGCAGCTCGGATGCGCGTGTTTTCATTAAAGCGCAGTGAAGGATCCAGAAAGATTCCAAGTAGCCGAGGGTGCTTGGAGAGAGGCAACTGGTTACCTTCCCAGAGAACCCTGGGATGTAGCTGATGCTCAGCCGTTGCAGTAGTGCACAGAGTGACGCTAGACTTTGAAGGAGAGACCTTTAGCTGCTTCGATTCGAGAAATTTGGCCAGGCTGCAGAGGTATTTGTTCATCTCCGTAGTGGCACGATCGATAACAGAGTCAGTGCATACAATTGTGATATCATCTGCATACAGACATAAGTGAATGTTGGGCGGCGGCTTCGGAATATCGGATAGATATAAGGAGAATAGGCTTGGTGATAATACTCCACCTTGAGGAACGCCCGCCTTCAAGGGAACCGACTTCGACAGGTGTCCGTCAAATTTCACACGTATGGAGCGATCTTTGACGAAGTTGTCAGTCCATCGTTTGCACCAGTCGGGCATGTCACAGTCCAGAATCGATTTTGATAGCAAGGAAGTGCTGACATTGTCAAAAGCGGCAGTCAGATCAATTGCGACGACTAGACTTCTACCGGCGGGAGCATTTCTATTGAAACCAGCAATGATGTGTTCAGATATTGACGTTAATGCGGTGATGGTGGAGTGAGCCTTTTTGAAGCCATGCTGATGGACGTTCTGCTGTAGTGCGCCCTGGAGATGCGGGTTTATGATTTTCTCCGCCAACTTAGCGATAGGGGATAATAGGGATATGGGACGGTGTGACGTTGCTTTATCTTCTGGTTTGCCAGGCTTGGGAACTGGGAGAACAGTCGCTTGTTTCCAACGAGCAGGAATAATACCAGTGGTGAAGGACGAGTAGATAAGATCACTGAGTACCTCTGCGTACTGTTCCGGCAGATGCTTCAGATGAACGGCTGAGATGCCGTCTGGTCCTTCTGCCCTCGAATTCTTCATCGACTTGATGATGGTAGAGACGGTAGAAGCAGTTATGGCAGGTACGTCATGTCGACTGAGTTTTCTGATCGCACGTAAAGTACATCTGTGCTCTTTGTTGCGGCGAGATGAAGCAGAAGCATAGAGTTTACCAAGTTGACAGGCAGCCTTGTATCCGAATTCAAATCTGCCCGAGGGAAACTCAAGCGTATTGCGCGCAGGTGCCATCTTCTTCCCAGATAGTCGCTTCAGAATGGTCCACGCTTGTTTGCTATCAGTCGCAAAATTGATGGATTCGGTGTACTCCTCCAGCGTTTCTGCTTGTAGTCGTTCAGCATTTTAGAGATCTCATCTGACAGTAGTGAAATGCACGGATCGGAAGGATCAGTTCTGCGTCTGTCGTCCCGTTGTGTGATTAGCTCCAGTGCTTCCTTTGGTACGTTAGGGTGGAACGTTCTTACACGACCGGTCGGAATGGCTATTCTGGAGGCTTCGCATATGGTGTCGACGACGAACTTCTCTTTGTCATGAACAGAGCCAGCTAGCGGATAGTTGGCTACCCGGCTGAGCAGCAGCTCCTTAAACAGGACCCAGTTAGCCTTACTGTAGTTAATGTAGCATTTGCTACGGGAGCCAGAAAAAGGTGCGAGATGGCTATTAAAAGACAGATCCAATGTTGTGCTGATGGGTACATGATCACTGGCCATGGCCACAGATGTGAACCAGTTACAAGACATGGCAAGAGAAGAGGAAACGAACGTGACATCAGGTGAGGAGGGCCTGCCCGTCGATGGGAGACGAGTAGGAGAATCTTCGTTTATAGGAATTAGGTCACAATCATCCGCAAAAAGCTCAAGTAGTTCTCCTCTGTCATCAGGATCTAAGGAGGAGAACCAGGAAGGGGAATGAGCATTAAAGTCACCAGCCATGACAACAGATGAAGATGAGAGGATTGAAAATACATCATGTAAGTATGGTGTGGGATCAAATGCGTTGGGACAAGAGGGGGGTGGCGGAATGTAAACATTGACAATATCCAGAGGACAGCTTTTGCAATACTATATGAACTCCTATACATTCAACAACATTGTCATTGGGGAGGTCAATAAGGTGAGATGGAATTGAAGATTTAACAAAAGTTGACACGCCACCGCCATGTGATGTACGGGGAATATGATAGGATGTATAGCCGGGAAGGCGGGGCTGAGAAGGGGAGGACACGCTAAGTTTGGTCTCCTGTAGGAGGATGACATCAGGTTGTGAGCGTTCAATGTACAATGTAAGTTCCATAAGTTTGGCACGCAAGCCATTAATATTGAGTTGAAAAATGTTGAGACTATGAAGAGGAACCGTAGAAGGTGAATTAATACAAGACACAACAATAGGCATCAGTGTAGTCACTGTAACTAGTTAACCCCGAACATTTGAGGTGTACCCAGCCAAGGCAACCACTGCACTGGATGCTCGCATGTTGTGCCGACAATCCACAATGACGGCATGGATATCGCGGAGTCTTGTTTCGCGGTCCAGGATTCTTCTCAATGCCAGCTCGTAACAGTAGAATACCAAGGAGTGTAGCAGCCAGCCATTTACACTCCCACACAGAAAAAACTCCTCGTGGAGTTGTTGACGCTCGTTTGATGAGTCTTCTTGATCTTGGTAGTCGACTCCACAGATCCACCACGCGTAGGTTGAGCATCTCGGATCCGTTTTTTTTATCTAATAATCAAATATAGGTACCCTCTATAAAACGTCGAAATTCACATCACTCGAGGCGCGAGCGGCGCGTGCGACACCTCAGCCTCCGTCTGCCCTACGCTCTCTCATTGTCTCTAACCTCCGCTCCACACCAGCACGCGTAGGAACCATGTGAATTTCGCCGTTTTATAGCCTATACAATACTTGGGGTTTGTCCCAGGACTAAGTTATATTTTTCAAAATTGATATTGAGCCCATCCAGGGTGCTTTACTAATATTTGGTTGCTCGGACCTAGGGTCCAGCAGGCAGTTGCGCAGAACCTTGCCGGAGCTACGACCCACCTAGTATTCAGAATTTTTTAAGAATTCCTCAAATTTTCACGATCACTTCTAGACAAAAAATTTCCGAAAGTTCTGAAAGATAAAACGTTGAAAAAAGTTGTTGCTACTAATACACCTTGTTTGAAGCACTCCGGATTAAGGCGAGTTACCCTCTATAAAACGTCGAAATTCACATCGTTAGAGGCGCGAGTGGCGCGCGCGACGCCTCAGCTTCCGTCTGCCCCCCGCTCTCCCACTGTCTCTAACCTCCGCTTCGCACCAGCATGCGTAGGAACCATGTGAATTTCGCAGTTTTATATGTAGCCTGTACAGCAGCCAAACATTAAACCTACTGAAAATAACGGAATCTTTGCGAATCGGGGAAAGAAAAAGGATTCCTGATCAGCACTTTGATTACCCCCCGGCAAGAGTTTCAGCTTAACCCAAACGTTTATCTAAAGTGTTAAGAAGGAAAAATTGCGGAATTAAAAATAGATGGAGAGAAAAAGAGGTGGAAAAATAAAAATCAGAATCCCCGGAACACAAAACCAGAAGGTATCGGTGCAAAACTAGTTGGGGGGAGGCACTCAGGATTCAAATGATGAATGAGTGATGACGCTCCCAAAAATCGAAGTATTTCCATGAAGCAATGACTAATAACGCTACCAGGCATCTGATATCAGCAGAAATTTTCATTTTCATGGATTAATCACTTCATTTTCTTCTTCTTTGCAGCCTCGAAGAGAGTAATTGCTATAGGTTCAGAAACTGGGCGACCAGCGTCGGATTCGTCCAAAGGTCTATTGTAGTCAATGTTGTGGGGTTTTTTGGACAGTTGAATCAGTGTAGAGTATTGTGGCCAGGACCACCACAGTCCGGGCAAACGTCGGGAAAGCTACTGTCAATCCTGTTCACGTAGGACTTCAGGAACGTTGAGTGCCCACAGCGCAACGAGGCTAGAGTGCATCTGGCACGTCTACTAAGCTGAGACTCGAGGCGGCACAGTACCCAGAATAGGATTAACAGCCGCTCTTTCCAGATACCCTCGGACAAACTGGGTGTGCTCCTCGCGCAACAGACGGAGGCGTTCTCTTTGTGAATCGTGCCATCTCTGCAGGTTGATTTTATCTGGAGCATCGGCAAAAGGTTTTCTGATGCCTCTCTCTCTTACAGGCTCAAGTACTCTCCAAGATGGGTGGTTGGGCTGCTTCATGATGTTAATATACAGCTGCTGGGCCTGGAGCTGACAGTGTTCCTTTACCACCCGTGTCTCGGCGTGTAAATGCTCGATCGGCGAACTCCTAGCACATCCGGTGGCGATCCGAAGAGCAGTGTTTTGTACACGCTGCACCTTAGTCCAGGATGAGTCCGATACTAAGTGCTGCCAAACCGGTGCCGCACACTTCAGGGCGGGCTGCAGTATAGCCTTATACGTGGTCAGAATAGTTTCCTTACTGCTGCCCCATGATGTATCTCCCAGCGCCTTTAGCACATAGAGTTTAGCTTTTACAATTGCTTTCTTTTGCTCGGTGTTCTTGTGAAACTTCAGCGAGCAGCAGGCAGGCGATCTCCACCCCAGCTGACATGTTGATAGGCGCTGTGCTCTTTGAGGTCCGTTGTGAAAACTGATACTGAAGACTTGGCAGCTGAGACCCTGAGCATCTTGTTATCGAAATAGCTTTTCAAATCAATCAGGTACTCGTTGATCTTGCTCGCGGCCTTGGGCACATATCGCCCCAAAGGACCCAAAATAGCAAAATTTTAGTTTTTTGTTTCAATTTCCCGCCTCCCTCCGTTAGATAAGTCGTCTTCTCCTGTGCGGCTCGCTCAGGCAGAAATGGGAACCCAACTGGGCAACGCCATAGTCACTCACAAATAGAATAGAAGCGGGTGATGACGTGTCAACGCGCCCGGTTCTACCCCCTCTTCTACTTGGATGCGCTCTTTCGATTACCTAGAGTCTAACTCGGGTCCATCACCCGGCAAGAGTGTGGGCCCTTTCACGAAAATTGAGCTATGGGTAGATATCCAGCGTTTGTTCTTTCTATGCTCTATCGATTGACATGGGAACCCCTCGCTTTCATGATCCAAGGATTTGAGCGAGTGCAAGTCCACTTGATCATTCCAGCCGGCGGCGCAGTTACTCTATGCAAGATTGTGCGCCGTATACGGCGCGGGTTTGTTCGAGGATTCAATGTGCAATGGCTTGAGGTTGCCCGGGTCATAAGGAACTGCGTTTCGAACCTCGATTAGGCTGACCGGGTGGTGAAAACTGAACTCCGCCCCCAAAACTTGTCGGGGACACAACCGGTCACTATGATTTGCACCCAAAAAGTGACCGGTTGAGTGACCATTTTCTGCCTGAGCGTAGCGGCGCTCATTGGAGCACGTTTTTCAAAGACTTACTCAGGCAGAAAATGGTCACTCAACTCGTCATTTTTTGGGTGCAATTAAGTGCAAATCATAGTGACCGGTTGTGTCCCCGACTAGTTTTGGGGGCGGAGCTCGGTTTTCACCACCCGGTCAGCCTAATCGAGATTCGAAACGCAGTTCCTTATGACCCGGGTAACCTCTAGCCACGGCACATTAAATCCTCAATCAAACCCGCGCCGAATACGGCGCACAATCTTGCATAGAGTAACTGTGCCGCCGGGGTGGTATACCTTGAGTACGCGGGTTACGGTAGCTATACCGTACCCCATATTACTGACAGCTCATGACCCCAGATTACATATTGACAGCTCATGACCCTCGAGATTACTCTCACACAGGAGCTGGCCATCTTGTCATCGATTGCTCAGCAACACTAGATGAATTCTCTCATTAACGTTTACTGGAACAATTTTTAAAAATTTTCAAATTTTCAAAAACACGCAAGAAAGTCGCTCCGAAAACGAGTCATAGCAAATGAAATGTGCTGAGTTCAATGAAATGATTCTTGAAGCGTGAAAATTCCAAATTCATTCCGAAATTGAAGAGAGAAATCTTCAAAAAAAATAAATTTCGAAAAAAATCTTATCCAAAAGAGATCCAAACAAATTCATTGCGCTGAGTTTGATTGAATGTAAAGTAACAAAAATGTAAAGTCCCATGTAACATGGAACGATTTTACACAGGCGAACGCTTCGAAATTAACTTTTAAAAATTCAAAAGCGTTCTTATGAGGATGGAATGTGTAACCAAACCGACTGAAAAGCAAAGGAAGTATGCGTAAATATACCCAATGGGAAAGGATTGCTCACCATCAATCATGTACCCTCTATAAAACGTCGTAATTCACTTCATTCGAGGCGCGAACGGCGCGCGCGACGCCTCTGCCTCCGTCTGCCCCCGCTCTCTCACTGTCTCCAACCTCCGCTCCGCACCAGCATGCGTAGGAACAATGTGAATTTCGCCGTTTTACAGCCAGTATCCGTATCACCTTAACTTTTTGAATAACATACCTATGGACTTCTATGTGCAGCCAAACTTATTGTTAGCTCAACAGGAGACAGGTTAGTTAGTCAACATAAATTTGCGCTGTTCTTTTTTCCCCGAATATACGACGGAATCGTTTTCGACGGAACTCATTCTTTTACCATTTTATCCATTTTTTCGTGAATTCATGAAATTTCTTGAAATTAATTCTAATAACTAGAAACTGATAATTCATGAAATGGATTTTTTGAAATGTAATAATGTAATAATTCGCATGTAATAATGAAATAATCTGCATGTAATAATGTAATAATTTGCATGTAAAAATGTTATAAATTCCATGTAATAAATACTTAAACTTCTGCAATTTAACTTTCACCCAGGTAGAGCCCTAGAGTACCTGATTGAAATTAAAGTGCGTTGAAACAGAACCTCGCTTGAGTTTTAAAACCACTACAGATAGATTAAGCTTGAAAAACTACCCCAGCTTCATACCTCCTATGAAATTCTAGCCCATATTGGTAGAATTGGCAGTGAGCCAAGAAGAGAGGGCGTCACGATTCAATTTTGGTCGATAATGCGGATAGCACAGCCACGTGACCCCGTTTGGGTCACTGGCATGGAAGGAGAGGGGATACGATACCATCTCGGGTGTCAATAATACAAACTACAGTATCCTACAGTATTACTGACAGCCGGCTTGCTGACAGCCGCTGACGGGTGTACTCAAAGTCTCCCGTCCGTGCCGCCGGCTGGAGTGATCAAGTGGAATCGCACTTGCTCAAGTCCTCGGATCATGAAAGCGAGGGGTTCCCATGTCAATCGATAGGGCTTAGAAAGAACACACGCTGGATCTCTACCCATAGCTCAATTTTTGTGAGACGGCCCACATTCTTGCCGGGTGATAGACCCGAATTAGACTCTAGGTAATCGATAGAGCGCATCCAAGTAGAGGAGGCAGCAGAACCGGGCGCGTTGACACGTCATAACTGGTCTGAGCACCCTCGCACCTCGGCGTCACTGGCCCCGCTTCTATGCAATTGGTGGGTGACTATGACGTTGCCCAGTTGGGTTCCCATTTCTGCCTGAGTACTTACGGGTATTACGCATTCTTCATGTGTAGTAAGACCAGGTACTGCACGAGGTGTGAGCCGACCAGTATGGCTCGGACCCCCTCCAATGCCAAATACGCTCAGACCCCCCCAAGGGGCGTGTGTCAATTTTTGGCCGTTTTCCCCTCCCCGTAAAGCTGATGTGTTCAAACAGTAAATACGGCAGGTTTGCCTCTAATGTTGTTCATTGCAACAAAATTACTCTTGCCGTATTCAAATGCTGGTATTCAAAATGAATAAAATTGTAAAATAGTTGGAAAAATATCAAAATTTAAAGCTTGAAGCCATGAATGATACTAAGCATCGGGGGCAGGCCGAAAATTTTTGGCCGTTAATGGCTTGCCGGATAACCTCCCTAGACAAGATTGACACGAGAAAATTCATTTTGGACCAAAACGTTTAACCCCGTTACGCCAAGGAACAACCTCGCTGGACCCTGCCCCCTCATTCCTTCTATCTATGTTTACTAGAGTGAGGACTTTTTGAAAAGAGACCGAACGAACGAATTTCGAATAAATTCGTTCATTTTTTATTTCGAACGAACGAATTTCGAATAAATTCGTTCATTTTTTATTTCGAACGAACGAATTTCGAATAAATTCGTTCATTTTTTATTTCGAACGAACGAATTTCGAATAAATTCGTTCATTTTTTATTCCGAACGAACGATTTTCGAATAAATTCGTTCACTTTTTATTCCGAACGAACGAACTTCGAATAAATTCGTTCATTTTTTATTTCGAACGAACGAATTTCGAATAAATTCGTTCATTTTTTATTCCGAACGAACAAATTCCGAATTAATTCGTTCACTTTTTATTTCGAACGAACGATTTTCGAATAAATTCGTTCATTTTTTATTCCGAACGAACAAATTTCGAATGAATTCGTTCACTTTTATTTCGAACGAACGAATTTCGAATAAATTCTGCCGAGATGTCGTACGTTCGTGCCGTGGCAGTGTGGAGGAAAGAAGACCACCTCCGTGCAAACCGACGTCAATCCCTCCGCGGAGAGGGTTTTTGTCATGGGAGAGGTGCTGGCTGGCCGCAGCTCTCCTGAAGATCTTACTGCAAAGAGCCGGCGTCGAGAGGAACCCAGGACCCGCGAAGAAGAAGTACCCATGTGCCACATGCGACAGAGATGTCAATTGGTATGGAACCAGCGTCCAATGTTTTGGATGCGAAAGGTGGAGTGCACTTCTCTTGTTCGGGTCTCAGCTCTGTGAGGCACCACGATTCTTCCTTTCGTTGTATTGTGTGCTCCGCCTCCAGTAACTCAAATTCCTCATCTACCAACCGCCCTCTCTATTGTACATATCAATCTCATCGGCGCTCGCGCCATGCTTTCTGATTTACGTCTGTTTGCGCGTCCTCATCACCCGTATGTTATCATGGTTCAGGAAACCAAACTCTCTTCCTCTGCTACCTCTCGACATCCAAACATCCCGGGCTATACTGCTTATCATACTCCTAGGTCATCTCAGGGAGGCGGAGTCTCTACTTTTGTTCTGTCGTCTCTTCCCTCTCACATCATTCCAAACACTCCAGTGG
The DNA here is from genome assembly GCA_029168955.1 of Aplectana chamaeleonis. Taxonomy (NCBI): domain Eukaryota; kingdom Metazoa; phylum Nematoda; class Chromadorea; order Rhabditida; family Cosmocercidae; genus Aplectana; species Aplectana chamaeleonis. Next base: position 268,693 of record JAPDOI010000334.1, read on the forward strand.
ATGGCACTCTCGAGTACATCCCCATCCATCTACCTCTAAAAACTCCACTTTCTCTTTTCAATATATACATTCCTCCTCCTACATCCTGTCCACCAACCTACAACCCTATCCCTCTACTCAAGCAGCTGTATGACTGCTCTCTATCTCCCTCAATTGTCTTTGCGGGTGACTTCAATGCTCACACGTTCTGCTCATCGCTTGACTCTGATGCTAGAGGAAATGACGTCGAAGAATGGGCGGAGGAGTGCGATCTGGTTATCCTTAACGATGACCAGCCCACTCGTCTCCCTGCCTACGGCCGATCTTCCAGCCCAGACATCTCCCTTGTCTCTTCTAATCTCTCTAATGCCTGCTCTTGGTCTACATCCACAACTCTTTCCAGTGATCACATTCCGGTCTTTGTCAATATCGATCTCTCTAACTCTCTTGCTCCCTATACAGGTGTTCGTCATCGTTCTTATCTCAATTTAGGCCTTGCAGACTGGAGCCTGTTCAGGGAGGTTGCACTCCGCCAAGCGGCCGAATATCCGTGGAATGGCAATGTACACCAGAAGGAGCGCCACTTCTCTGATGCCATCCGGAAGGCGATGAAAGCTGCGATCCCTGAAGGTCGTGTCAAGACCTTCTTTCCCAATGTCACCAGGGAGACACTGCAGAAGATAAGGACAAGGGACGCAAAGAGAGCTGCTGATCATCTTGACCCAGACATTGCCGAGCTGGATAATGAGATCAGGATGGACCTTGATAGGCACAAGAAAGAATCTTGGGAAAAGTTCACTGAGAAGATGAACTTCAGGAGTGATGCTGCAGCAACGTGGAAGGCTTTGAAAAGGATCTCCGGAAAGTTCACCTCCGCCATCATTTCCACGATTGAATTCGACGGCGGAGTCTTTAAGTCAGGAAAGAGGCCGCAAATGCTCTTGGGAAGCATTTTTTCATAACTAAAACAAAAGAGAGAAGCAGAATAGAATAACTGTTCGGGAACTCTGTAAATTGCCACTTATGGCTGAAGATGATGCAGTCACGCCCGCTCAGGTCGAGAAGGTTATCAAGGAAATGAGTAACTCGAAGGCAGTAGGGCCAGATGGCTGAGCCCAGCAGTTCTAAAGAGACTGCCAAGTGAACTACTACCCCTGCTCGCTGACGTCATTAATACATCGTTTCGGACCTGAACATTACCTCAAGATTGGAAAGTAGCACGCGTCATCCCATTGCCTAAGCCGGGTAAATCACCATCCACGGCAAAAAGGTTACAGGCCAATCAGTCTTCTCTCACCTATTGCCAAAGTTGCGGAAAAATTGGCTGTGGAGGAGCTCTCCGAACACAATAGCAAACAAAAGCATCAACATGGTTTCCGTAAGCTACATTCCACCACTACGGCCCTACTGGAAATTGTGAGCTATGTTTTGGACGGCTTCAATGCCATGAAACCTCAGCGAACCGTAGGTGTAGCCCTCGATCTAACGAAGGCTTTTGACACTGTAAACTTGGGCATTTTGTCGGAGAGCCTGTTAAGGTCTACCATTCCGCCCTGGCAGAAGCGGTGGATAACCGCATTCACCAAAGGACGTCGGGCAAATGTGCTATTTCAAGGGCACGTCTCCAATAGCATCCCAATCGCCGCCGGCGTACCTCAAGGAGGAGTTTTATCGCCTGCTCTTTTTAGTCTGTATATTCAAGATCTACCCGTTCCATCCCAAGACATCAAGGTCGTTGCATATGCGGATGATATTACTATACTATGCCGGGATCGCGACATAAATGTAGCTGCCAGTAAGATCAATGACTACTTGATCGAGTTGAAATGTTTTCTCGATAGCAAGATGCTTACGGTCTCTGCCGCTAAATCATCCGTCACAGTCTTTTCCACTGTTCCTGCGGAGCACAGTGCTCATCCCATGGTGAAATGGGACGAAACTCGCCTGCCGGCCGCCCGATTCCCTAAGCTGCTCGGACTCGTGTTGGACCCTTCGCTGAGGTTTCATAAGAACACTGAGCAGAAGCAAGCTGCAGTGAAACGTCCTACGTGCTCTCGGCGGAACGTCCTGGGGATGCAGTAAAGAAACGATCCTGACCACGTACACGGCCATCGTACAGCCCGCCCTGGAGCATGCTGCACCAGTCTGGCAGCATATCGTGTCGGACACATCCTGGTCCAAGCTGCAGCGCATCCAAAATGGAGCATTGCGAATCGCAACAGGCTGTTCTAAAAGCTCTCCAATAGAGCACCTACATGCCGAAGCTCGCATCCTGCCAGTTAAGGACCACTGCCAACTCCACGCACAACAGCTGTACATAAACATTCTGAAGCAGCCAAATCATCCGTCGTGAAGAGTATTAGACCCCGTGAGAGGGAGAGGTATAAGAAAGCCGTTTGCTGATGCTCCCACGAAAATCAATATACAGAGATGGACTAACGCACAACAAGAACGCCTCCGTCTCTTACGTGCTGAGCATACCCAATTCGTCAAGGATCACTTATGCAAGACCGCCGTAAACTCCATTCTGGGAGTCGTGCCGCCTGAGGTCAGCGAAACCGAGATGGAACTCGGTAGGCGTGCCAGGTGCACCATTGCCTCGTTGCGCTGCGGGCACTCCCCCATGCTTATGTCTTATTTACATAAGATCGATAGCAGCAGACCTGACGAGTGCCCGGATTGTGGTAATAAAGGGCATACTACTGCGCACCTTTTCAACTGCCCGATGAGACCGACATCGTTAACAACAGTAGATCTGTGGACGAATCCGACGCTTGTGGCTCAGTTCCTCAGTCTATGACAGGACCCTCTCTGTGGCTGCAGAAGAAGAAGAATAAATTCGTTCATTTTTTATTTCGAACGAACGAATTTCGAATAAATTCGTTTATTTTTTATTCCGAACGAACGAATTTCGAGTAAATTCGTTCATTTTTTTTCGAACGAACGAATTTCGAATAAATTCGTTCATTTTTTATTTCGAACGAACGAATATTCGAAATTTGAATGACGAATAATTTAAGCATCCATAGCATTATCGCCCAACTGCGAAGTGAGCGGCACTAACAAGTTGAATTCTTCTTCTAGAGCTTTATCTCCACTTACAATTGGAATTAATAAGGCACGACTCATCTCTAGACCTGTACGGGCTACAACGCAAAGAATGCTACAAAATCAACTTTTCCTCTGTAGCTTAGCCTAAGGAGCTTATTCGAGGACCTTACTAACTTTGCCTGCCCCATAAGCCAGCGAAATTGGTGGAGCCGAGCTCCATAGTTATCTCTAGAGGGTGCTTTTGCCTCTATGGTTTAAAGGCAGTGTTCACGATAATCTTTCATTTTGAGATTATTCGCTATATTGATTATCTGGCCCCCGGGTAGATCTAAAATGACGTAGAAATTGAGAAAAACGCACCAGAAGTACATGTAATTCTTAAGTATCACCCCGCCTCTTAAGTATCACAGGAATTGTTTGTTGTGACAATGAAATCTTTTGTGGACGCGTCCTTTGCAATTCTTTACTCTCTATTGCTCCGTTCCTTCCTCAGAGCCCTAACTGATTCTGTTTTGCATGAAATATTCTTCTATTTTCGATTGACACAGTTTTCCAACGGTGACAACCACCATTAACATGTTTATCCGACCGGACAACTGGCCCATGTTAAAGAATAATGTCACTGAAATACGACGTTTTAATGCGTTTCTCGCCATTTCTTCGTAATTTTGGTTACACTTGAAGGCCAGCGCATTGTTTTATGTGGAAAACTCGCGGATGAAAATCATCGTGAACACTGCCTTTGAATGAGAGGCGCAGAGTTCTGCTGGAGCCAGCAACGGGGTTCGGCTCCACCAACCTGGCTGGCTTACTCTGAATCTTTTGCGCTAGTACCGTGATGCCCCCGTGATTCGCGTTCGTTCCGCGATAGTTACCCAATCGACTCATCCGTTGACATTCTCGTTCTCATACCGTGATAATACCGCGATCGTTGAGAGGTTTACGGCGCTAATACCGTGGTGCACTTGCGATCCGCGATGGTACCGTGATCGACTCCCCCCGCTCCCGCGTTTTCATGTTGTGCAGATTTGTAAAGCAGCGCGAAATGCGGCGAGGGCAATACCTTATAGCTTCGTGTTGATCTGATAGGCAACACTCGCTCGGGTGAAACATCGAGAGGGCCTGGATGCGGTACCATCAGAAGGCTGGAAGAATCTCGCGATCGTCCCGCGATAGTTCCAAGCTCGGTTCGTCGCGGATCCGCGACGTACGCCCCGAATACGTCAATGTATAGACGCGATTCGCCCTCAGGTTGAAACTGGTAGGATCTCGCAATTGTTCCGTGATAGGCCCAGGCTCGACTCCTCGCGGTTTTGCTATAGAGCATCGTGGGAGCATCGATGAACGAACGCGGTGCACTCTCGGTTTGAGACTGGCAGAATTTCGCGATCGTTGCGCGATAGCCCCACATGCTAGAATCCTCTCGGCCCCTACCAGAAACCGGAGATTCTATCCGTGAGCGATCGCGGGGGATCCTCTCAGAGTATGGAGCGAGCAAAGTTAGGAATCCGAAATGTCATTCGACGCAGAATTTTACGTAGATTTCAAAAACAATCCTCACCAAATTAAAGAGTTATAGGCGAAAAACCGGTGTTTCGTAAAATGAATTAGGCTGAAGGATCGAGAATAATTTTTCAAACTGGAAGCACAAGTTGACGCAGAATTCTATCTCCAGGCACAAAAAAGTTATGGACGAAAAACCGTCAGTGACACCCACACAATCTTGAAAATGACTTGCATGAGTGTTGGGTGACTTTCATTCTTTTTCGGGGCGCGTACTGGGGGGAGATCGGAGTACGGGGCGGAATTTATTGCTCCGTCGGCCAATCGACAGACGTCTCTCCACCCCTTAAGACGTCGTTGATTGGTCAACGGAGGGATAAACCCCACCCCCACGTATTCCCATCTCCTCCTGTGCCTCGGGGCGTTTCACCGGTTCTCACCGGTTTTCCCAATTTTCCCAATGATGGAGGTTTCCCCTTCACCTGCCCAGAGGTGAGGGTTGGTGGAGTTCATGGCTCCACCCAACGAAGCTATGGTAGGTGTTATCATTGCCCAGCGGCCTGGACAGATGGGAGTGGCCAAGTGCGATTGCCATATGGCTCCCCCTGTTAGAACCGCACTAGTAGCCTCATCAGACGGTGTGGGGAAAAAATTTAGTTCTTGCGTTCGGGAAAATGGAACAATGGAGTAATGAAGAGACTGACATCAGTCTTGAAAGGTATGTCGATTCCTTCATACATTGGAGCTGACTTTCATATGTTTTGTTAAACCAGCTCGGGTATTCAAATTGGAATAACGTTCGAATATTCACCTCTGCGAATAATCGAATTCGAATAATATTCGAATACTCACCTTTCCCGAATAGTCGAATTCGAATAATATTCGAATATTCACCTTTCCCGAATAGTCGAATTCGAATAATATTCGAATATTCACCTTTCCCGAATAGTCGATTTCGAATAATATTCGAATATTCACCTTTCCCAAATAGTCGAATTCGAATAATGTTCGAATTTTTACCTTTATGAATAGTCGAATTCGAATAATGTTCGAATTTTCACCTTTTGCGAATAGTTGAATTCGAATAATGTTCGAATTTTCACCTTTTGCGAATAGTCGAATTCGAATAATGTTCGAATATTCACACTTCTCGAATGTTCGAATAAAAATTCGTTCGAAAAATTCGAATATTTATTCGAACTCGAATATTCGGTCCTCACTCTAATGTTTACCAATCTAAACGGTTCATGCAAAATGGTTACTTCATGCGCTCAGAAATCTGAGGTCCGCTTCTGAAGATCACAGTAGGCACACCTCAACTTGGTGAATGTTCTTCGATTTTTCATGAGTTGATTTTGAGTTGGTTTTAACCCAGTATCTCAAAGTATCTTCAATCAAATCGATCGAATTGTGCTGAAATGCAGTCGAAGCAGAGAGCAGAAGTGGCTAAAATGATCGACGATGCACTTAAAGGCACAGTCCAACCTCAGAGGTAATTTTTGATATTATGGTGCGGTCGCCGCCTATAGCAACCCTGCCAAGCGCGAAATCTCAATTCGCTCAAATAAGCAAGAAAAAGCCAGGAAAAAGTCGGCCACGCCCCCTTGAGAGAAAAAATGGGTAACGCCCACCGCCAGGTTTCCGACCTCAATAGGGAAGAGACGTGCGAATGATTTTATTCAGAACCTATGTTCTTCGATTTGTTTTCGGGCTGGCTTTATATTGTGGCCTGCTACAGAACGATTGCTGCGAATAACGAGAAAATACAAGCTCGAGACAACTCGTCCGAGAACTTCTAGCCGTTCAAAATCGGAATTTTCGAGGAGCCGTAACTCCGTTCATAGTAAGTTCTGAGCAATTCTGGAGACACCGTCGTGATCAGCGTGAAATTTTCTCCAAGTTAGGCAGAAAAACGAAAAATCGATTCTGAGATTGAACTGTGTCTTTAAGGAGGCCATTAGTGGCGTGGTGGAGCAGTTGGTTACACAGATCACTGTGGCCCTTCAACCGTTGTTATAGGACATCACTGATGCTGTCACCGAGCTGGCGCGTGTGAGGAATGGTCCGCCAGCCCCCGCCGCCGGTGACCAAGTCAAGAAAGTTGTCCCGGCGGCAAAGTCGCAGATAAATCACTCCGAGGTCGTAACGGAGGGAAGCAGATCTTTAAGCAGTCACGTCCATCCTGGACGAACTCGAAGTCGACGCCGTCCCCTTGTCAGTTTATCGCATGAGGACATACGACGACTCCAGAAAGCGTCCTGTGAAGTTGATCTTTGGAAACCACCACGATGCTTCGCTCAGGCCATAAGCTCAAAGATTCTGATGACCTGAAGCACGTTTTTGTTCGTCCCTCCTATAGTTCTGAGCTTCGGGCTCAGCTGTACGAGGCGCGGAAGACAGATGAGACCGCCGTTATATGTAAGGGGAAAGTGATGAGTAGAAGTGAGATTCCAAAAAAAGGGAGGGTCGGATGCACAGGCGGGGGACGGCGCTGCCTCACCGCGGCCCCTCCCCCTCGTGCGTCTCATCCCCCTTCTCGCTTCTCCCCGTCCAAGGAGGTGTAAACGATTCGTCTTCAGTTTCAGAAAGTACTCTGCAATGCATTTACTTTACGATCGCCCAATTAGAAATAAACCAGCTTCTTTGAATGCGCTACTTGAGTTCTCATCGCCCGATATAGTTGTGATTAGCGAAACGTGGTTTACTGAGGACGATTCGGATTCACTCCTTCTTCTTCTTCTTTGCAGCCACAGAGAGGGGTTCTGTCATAGGTTCAGAAACTCGGCCACTACCACTGGGTTCGTCCACAGATCCATTGTCGTCAATGTAGTCAGTCTCTTCGGGCAATTGAACAGGTGCGCAGTAGTATGCCCTTGACTACCGCAATCAGGACACTCGTCAGGTTTGCTGTTGTCAATCCTATGCAAGTATGATATAAGCGTGGGGGAGTGTCCACAGCGTAGCGATGCAAGGGTGCACCTGGCACGCCTGCCAAGTTCCATCTCTGTCTCGCTGACCTTTGGAGGTGCGACTCCCAGGATGGATTTTATGGCAACTCTGCTCAAGTGTTCCTTCACGAATCGGGTATGCTCCGCGCGCAAGAGACGGAGGCGTTCTTGTTGTGCTTTGGTCCATCTCTGCACATCTACTTTCGACGGAGCGTCAGCGAAAGGCTTTCTGATACATCTCTCTCTCACCGGGTTTAGTACTCTTTGCGATGGATGATTGGGCTGCTTCACGATGTTGATGTACATTTGTTGCGCCTGGAGTTGGCAGTGGTCTCTAACTGGCAATATGCGGGCTTCGGCGTGTCAGTGCTCTATTGGAGAGCTTTTAGAACAGCCTGTTGCAATTCGCAGAGCACAATTTTGGACGCGCTGCAGCTTGGACCAAGAGGTGTCCGACACGATGTGCTGCCAGACTGGCGCAGCATACTCCAAGGCGGGTTGCACAATAGCCTTATACGTGGTCAGAATCGTTTCTTTGTTGCATCCCCAGGACGTTCCACCGAGAGCACGCAGGACGTTGAGTCTTGTTTTCACTGTGGCTTGCTTCTGCTCAGTGTTCTTATGAAACCTCAACGAAGGATCCAACACGAGTCCAAGTAATTTGGGGAATCGGGTGGCCTGCAATTGAGTTTCGTCCCATTTCACCATAGGATGGTCACTGTGCTCTGCATTATCAGTGGAAAAGACGGTGAAGGACGATTTGGAGGCAGAGACTGTGAGCATTTTGCGATCGAAGAAACATTTCAACTCGATCAAGTAGTCATTGATCTTACTGGTGGCTACCTTAATGTCGCGATCTCGGCACAGAATAGTAATATCATCCGCGTATGCAACGACCTTGATGTCTTGAGGGGGAACGGGCAGATCTTCTAGATATAAACTGAAAAGTGCAGGCAATAAAACTCCTCCTTGAGGGACACCAGCGGCGATGGGGATGCTATTGGAAACATGTCCCTGGAATAGCACATTTGCCCGACGTCCTTTAGTGAAGGCAGTTATCCACCGCTTCTGCCATGGATTGATGGTAGACTTCAACAGACTCTCTGATAGTAGGCCTAGATTGACAGTCAGGGTCAAGCGAGGTTGCGAAATTTCGCAACGGGGGGTCGCAAAAAATATGGGTCCGAAAGTGAATGTTAGTGGGAATCGCCAGAATTTCGGTACAAAAATGAGAACCTCGTGGATATCCCATTAATTATCGATTAGTTTTGGTCTCAAAGGGAAGGATCGAAACATTCGGTTTTAGGCGCTTGTGCTCAACTACTGAACTAATTTTCGGCGTCTGACACTTTTCGTAATCAACTATAAACTGGCCGGACTCGGGGAGGAGGGATCTCGAAAATCGCGCCTTGGGGAGGGGATCGCAAAAATTTTGGATTTTGAAAAAATGTGACGGGGGTCGCTCCGATTTTCGAAAAATTACGCAACGCTACGCTTGACCCTGTTGACAGTGTCAAATGCCTTTGTTAAGTCTAGGGCCACACCAACAGTATGTTGGGGTTTGATGGCATTGAAGCCGTCCAGCACATAGCTCACAATTTCCAACAAGGCCGTAGTGGTCGAATGTAATTTACGGAAACCATGTTGGTGCTGCTGTTGGCTGTTATGCTCGGCAAGCTCCTCCATAACCAGTTTTTCGGCAAATTTGGCGATGGGTGGGAGCAGACTGATCGGCCGGTACCCTTTAGCCGTGGATGGTGACTTTCCCGGCTTCGGCAGTGGAATAACACGAGCCACTTTTCAATTTTGGGGTAAAGTACATATACGAAACGATGTATTTATGACGTCAGCAATAAAGGGCAGTAGTTCACTGGGCAGTCTCTTCAGGGCCGCAGGGCTCAAACCGTCTGGCCCTAATGCCTTCGAGTTGCTCATCTCCTTTATTACCTTCTCGACCTGTGCAGGCGTGACTGCATCATCTACATCCATGAGAGGCAACTTACAGAGTTCCCGCACAGTTATTCTATTCTGCTTCTCTCTTTTGGTTCTAGTTATGAAGAAATGCTTCCCAAGAGCATTTGCGGCCTCCTTCCCTGATATGAAGACTCCACCTTCAAATTCAATCGTGGAATTGTCGGCGGAGGTGAACTTTCCGGAGATCCTTTTCAAGGCCTTCCACGTTGCTGCTGCATCATTTCTGAAGTTCATCTTCTCAGTGAACTTTTTCCAAGTTTCCTTCTTGTGCCTGTCAAGGTCCTTCCTGATCTCATCATCCAGCGCAGCGATGTCTGGGTCAAGATGATCTGCGGCTCTCTTTGCGTCCCTTGTCCTTCTCTTCTGCAATGTTTCCCTGGTGACATTGGGAAAGAAGGTCTTAACGCGGCCTTCAGGGATCGCAGCTTTCATAGCCTTCAAGATAGCATCAGATAGGTGGCGCTCCTTCTAATGTACATCGCCATTCCACGGATAATCAGCCGCTTGGCGGAGCGCAACCTCCCTGAACAGGCTCCAGTCTGCAAGGCCTAAATTAAGATAAGAACGATGACGAAAACCTGTATAGGGAGCAAGAGAGATAGAGAGATCAATATCGACAAAGACAGGGATGTGATCGCTGGAAAAAGTTGTGGATGTCGACCAAGAGCAAGCATTAGAGAGATTGGAAGAGACGAGGGAGATGTCTGGGCTAGATGATCGGCCGTTGGCAGGGAGACGAGTGGGCTGGCCATCGTTTAAGATAACCAGATCGCACTCCTCCGCCCATTCTTCGACGTCACTTCCTCTAGCATCAGAATCAAGCGACGAGCAGAACGTGTGCGCATTGAAGTCACCCGCAAAGACAATTGAAGGAGATAGAGAGCAGTCACGCAGCTGCTTGAGAAGGGGGATAGGATTGTATGTTGAGGGACAAGAGGTAGAAGGAGGGATATATATATTAAAAAGAGAAAGTGGTGTTTTAAGAGGTAGATGGATGGGGATGTACTCGAGAGTGCCATCCACTGGAGTGTTTGGAATGTGAGAGGGAAGAGAGGACAGAACAAAAGTAGAGACCCGGCCTCCTTGAGATGACCTAGGAGTATGATATGCAGTATAGCCCGGGATGTTTGGATGTCTAGAGGTAACAGAGGGAGAGAGTTTGGTTTCCTGAACCATGATAACATCCGGGTGATAAATACGGGCAAACAGAGATAATTCAGAAAGCTTGGTCCGAAGGCCGTTTAGATTGGTGTACAATAGATAGGGGGCGGTTGGTAGATGAGGAATTTGAGTTACTGGAGGCGGAGCACACAATACAACGAAAGGAAGAATCGTGGTGCCTCACAGAACTGAGACCCGAACAAGGGAAGTGCACCCACCTTTGGCATCCAAAACATTGGACGCTGGTTCCATACCAATTGACATCTCTGTCGCATGTGGCACATGGGTACTTCTTCTTCTTCGCGGGTCCTGGATTCCTTTCGACGCCGGCCATTTGTAGAATCCTCGGGAGAGCTGCAGCCAGCCAGCACCTCTCCCATGACAAAAACCCTCTCCGCGGAGGGATTGACGTCGGTTTGCACAGAGGTGATCTTCTTTCCTCCACACTGCCACGGCACGAACGTACGACATCTCGGCAGCGGATTCACTCCTAACATTTGATGACGCTTACGAGGTCTACAGATGTGACCGATCCCCCGGAGTGCCCGGTGGCGGACTAGCAGTCATTGTAAAAAAGGCATATTAGGGTTGCAGAGTTTGTACCTAAGCCTTTTGAATTTTAATTAATAATTGCTGGTGATTTCAATTACCCGTTTCCCTCCAATGATTCCGGTATGAATTTCGCTTCTTCATTTCAGTATTTTCTCGATAACTCTGGTCTTTTTTGTTTGAATTCTGGCCCCACGCGTGGGCGCAATGTGCTTGACTTGCTCCTCTGTAACGACCTTACACTCATAGCTGAATGGGAACTTCGACCCAACTTTTGTGTTTTTGCGTTCACTCGGCACTCTGCACGCTCTCGACAACACTTTTCAGCTCGAACGTGCATTCACCTCAAAATCTAGCGTACTACATTGTTTTGCGTTCAGGGTTATCCGAATTTGGAACAAATTGTCTTCGGAAATAGTCGAGGCCGGAAATTTCTCGATTTTCAAACACAGACTATCCATGTTTGATCTCGGGTCGGTACCTACACGGGAGTGATGGTATTCCATTTTGTTGAAGCTTTAAATTCAGGGTGCTATTGTTACGAGTGTTTTTTAATTGTTTGAAGCTCTACCTCTTTATTTATTTATACACAGCATGTACATTTCTTTATTGAAAATCGTGGTTTCAGACTAATCGCAACGTGTGTCATGTCACCAGAAACGCCAAGTTGGGCCTAACCCCTCTAGAGCACAGGAGAAGAAGGTTTGATATGATAATGATGTATAAAATCATTCATGGGAGTGCTGGTATCAAGGCTAGCCGGCTGTTCAACCTGAGATCGTCAACCAACAGGGGAGCGCCGGTGAAATTGGGCCTCGTTGGGGCCAGGCGGAATATAAGACAGCACTTTTTTGTCAATAGGGCGGGGTCTGAATTCAACAAATTACTTTGGTCAGGCTTGGTAGTTGGAAAGTTCACTGAATTCAAAAAGGCGCTTGAGAGTTATCTGTTGTCCCAAGAGCGATGTTTATAAGATCTCATCCTTTCATGGTGCCGGTGTTGCCCCGTAGTCAGTTTATCGATTTGCTTTATTATTGCCCTCTATCTTTAATCCTTTTCAGTTGCCGTTTAGTTGTTTCGTTTTGTTGTTTGTCTATCGGGGGTGTGTATACAAGTCTGTTGGTACCTGCTCGTTGGTGCCCCTGCTTCTACTGAACCCAGCAGACGTTTGAGTGTACACAGGGAACGTTCGAGCGATATAGCGTGCACAACTATATCGCGAAAGTATCCCGCACATTGCATAAAGGTGTCGCCGTCCGGCACACTAAGGCCTCTGGTCCATAACACCTTAGGATCCGTACCTAGGGAGTCATGGAGTCTTTGGCCACAAGCCACAATTTCGCCACCCTGAACTGTCGATCGCTGTCGAGTGATATCCAAAAAACTGCGCTATCCAGACTTCTGAGCTATTTCCATGCACCGTTTGCTGCTTTGCAGGAAACCCGCCTCAAGGATAGACCCGTCATCAGCGTCGGAGAGTACACCATCTACTGCGGTAACGCTGACGATAGGAGAGTGGGAGGCTGTGCAATAGCTGTAAGGAAGGATTTCAATGGTATGGTCAAGGAGTTCGGCTCAACGTCGTGTCGGAATGCATTCGTACGACTGCGGGATCACAGAGGATTCAATCTGTGGATAGTGAGTGCTCATGCGCCCACTGAAACCGCCGAAGACAATTCGAAGGATGCGTTTTATGAGGAACTCAATACGTTGCTGGCCAGGATACCTTGTCAACATGCTGTTGTCGTGGGGATTGACGCAAATGCGAAGATGGGACTTGATCAGGAATCCGAAGTACTCGGTAAATGGTTCTACCCAGTGGAGCAAACATCGGACAATGGCTACCGCCTTGTCGACTTTTGTGAACGCAGTGGTCTGATTATTGCATCGACATTCAAGAGGAATCATCGCCGCCATCAGCTTACGTGGCAGGGACCAACCCGGCTATCTCCAGAAGAGCAGCGGAAGCGGAAGATGACAACTTTGAAACTACAGCTTGACTATGTCCTGACGAGGAATATTCCAGTATCGGACATTCGAAGATCTAGAGCTGTGTGGGATGTCGCATTCGATTCGGATCACCGTCCTGTTCTGTTGAACTTCACTGCGAGGATTCATAAGAGGAAGCGAGGGGCTCAGCCTCTCCAGAGGATTGACATGACAAGTCTCAGAGATGAAGAGTGCAGAAGGAATTTCCGACAACGCGTTTCTATTCACATCGGAGTACGGACTAAGAAGAAACTTTGCGACGCGGATTCTTTTGTCAAATGCATCCAGGACGCTTCGAAAGAGGCACTCCCGGTTGTACAGCCTAAGAAGAAGTTCGCCTACGTCTCAGAAGAAACAACATCTACCTACAACAGAGTATGTGCTCTCCGAACTGCAGGAAACTTCGTGGAGGAGAAGCGTCTGAGGAGGAAGTTGCGTCGGCAGCTTCAAAGTGACCGCGAGCGAGAGTGACGTGTAGAGCTGTGTTCGAGAAGGTTTGGGATGAGAAGAATCCGAGGAAAGCCTGCCTACACGTTGCTGCGACAGTATAGCGGGAAGATGAAGAGATGTTCTCCTGTCTTGAACACTACCAATGGAGTTGCAGTTGGTGATGCGACGCTGCCAATATGGAAGGATTACTTCAGTTCACTACTGAATCGTCCAGCGCCATCAGTACCTGAGCTCCCGCATGTTCAGAGAGCACATTACGATGTCAGTGAGGAACCGCCGACTGAGTCTGAAGTTTTGGATTGTGTCCGGAAAATGAAGAATGGAAAGGCAGGTGGAGATGACAACATCACTGCTGAAATGCTGAAAGCTCTTCCTCCGTCTGGGATTCGTGAAATGACCAACACCATCCGTGCCATATGGATGAGCGAAAGGATACCCGATTCGTGGAGACATGCGATCATCGTACCTCTTCACAAGAAGCTATCCGTCACGGATCCTAAGAACTACAGAGGAATCTCTCTACTTCGTGTCATGTACAAGGTTTTAGAACGTATCATTCTCGAGCGACTTATCAAACATCGTGAAGGAACGACCAGAGATGAGCAAGCCGGTTTTCGACCTGGAAGATCGACCATCGACCAAGTGTTCGTCGTGAGAAGAGTAATTGAATCGTGGCAGCGGTTTTCAAAGCCATTACAGCTTGCTGTTTTGGACTTTGAAGCCGCGTTCGACTCTCCTCATCGTGATCGATTGCTCAATGCTCTGCGAGCAGATGGAGTCCCGGAAAAGTATGTTCGGTTAATCGAGGACATGAACAAAGGAACAACAGCAGCAGTTCGTACACCTGTCGGATTTACGTCAGCTTTCGAGGTGAAAACAGGAGTAAGGCAAGGAGCCGTTGCAGGACCTTTTCTTTTCAACTTCGCCGTTGATGACATCATGCGTAGAGTTGCAGAACAGTTTCCTGCGGATGTGATCCTAACACCATCAGGACGCTCACTTGTCGACCTGGAGTACGCCGACGACATTGTGTTATTCGCTGAAAACAACGCAAAACTGCAAAGGATTGTGAACCTCGTTTCGAAGTATGCCGCAGCCTATGGACTTCGTCTTCGTCCCGACAAATGCAAGCAGATGTGGGTCTCTCAGAGGCCTTCAACTGGAGTTTGTGTGGACGGACAACGTATCGAACTGGTGGACGATTTCTGTTATTTGGGCTGTTTGCTGAAGAACGATGGTAGTTATGCAGCGGATATTCGACAACGATGTGCGAAAGCTACGTCTGCATTCAATTCTCTAACCAAGTGTTTGTGGTCTACCACCATCGCGAAGGAAGTCAAGTTGCGCGTCTACCTATCCGCTATTCGCCCTATCATGATGTACGGATCGGAGACGTGGGCAGCACCGGAAAACGCAGATGGAAAGGTTGGATTGCACGGAGAGGAAGCTTTTAGGCGTTTGCTTGGATATTTCTGGCCGCGTGTATGCCATAACGAAGACCTTTACAAGGAAATCGACGCAGTACATCAACGCTTGACACGAGGGAGGTGCCAGCATCTCCTAACGCCATCTCAAGCAGCAATGGAAAGTCGACTTCGACTGCTCGGGCATATACTAAGAAGAACGCCGGATCGTCTCGTACAACACGCTTTAAAAATGCTTCCAAATCCTGTCTGGAAACGGCCACCTGGGCGTAGGCGAAAGTTCTGGACGGATGTGGTTAAAGAGGATTTAAAGTCACTCGGCATCGAAAGACAGTTCAGGCGCGATGTTTCGTTTCGCAGGAAATGGAATAGTGACAGCTGGATGGAATGTGTTCAAATTGTGGCTGAAGACCGTGAAAAATGGACACGGCTGACTACTAGGACGGCACACCTCGGTGAAGATGCGGAATGACCGCGTCAGGCGAAAGCCAACCGATTAAGTCAAGTAAGTCAAGTTTGTCTATCACACGGTTCTACCGTGTAATAAATCAAATCAAATCAAAAAGAGAGCTGTACATTGATTGATTGATAAATAAAATAAATAGCCCCTGACGCATTACCGGAAGAAATGCGTTACCATTAGCGCAAATCAGTTTTCAAGCCCTATTACCACAAAAAAGCCTTTACACGTCAACGGCGAAGAAGTGAAAAAAAAATAGAAGAGACGAAAAAATAAACGCAGGGGTACGCAATAAACGCGAATTTTCGTCGAAAGCGTCATGGAGAGACCGGCGTTCTCATTGGAGCGCGTCAGACTTTTTCACCAATTCCCGTGCGATCCCTCTCGAAAGTGATTAACCACCGGAGGCCGGCGCAGCGCGTGCGACGCAAGTCTGCGGCGCGCGCGTTCAACACGATTGGAGCACGATTGTACACTTGACCAAAATCCTATACAGGCGAGAGAATGTGATATACAGGCGAAACGAGTCTTATCTCTCCTTAATACCCAATGACAAACCTTGGAAAGTAAAAGTAATACAGTATGTGGTATGAACACTAACTTTCACACCTCTCTAAGGTTAAGAGGCGAAACTGGTCTCGGCTCTTCCTATTTCTGAAGCAACATCACTAAGATAACTCACGAGACCAATCTCAACAGCATATGAGAAGTTCAAGGTGTATAGAACAGATCATTATTAACACTCTTCAAACTGATTTGGGAAGAACATCTTTTTTCCAATTCCCAAGTGATTCCACTCATGCAAGGAAAAACCGTCATTAATGAGTCCTGGAAGTACAGAGGAATATTTTAGCCTACTAGTTAGCAGAAAGACTAATTAGTCTCCTCCATCATCACAGTCCGTCTTGAGTTCGATCAATTTCATCCTTGGAAAACGAGATATGAGATGGGAATTAATCACGCTAGTACAAACATCAAACTTGGAGAACCTAGTGGAACTAGGGCGATTTGATTGATGGATTTGAGAAACCCTCCTGCAGAGCAAAATCTCGTGAACTGCACCACTTACCCTTCAAAGCTCCGGTATTATTAATTTTCGAGGTTTTCGACGGTAGGCTAAGCCTCACTGCTTTAGAAATAGCATGAATAACAATTCATTTGAAAATACTCAATATTCCTCATTCGCTCAATGCCTTTCACACATTCTACTATTTGACAGTGGGGAATCGTTTAAAGAAGATAAATCAAGTACAGCAGCAGAGGAGCAATAGACTACTTTTCAACAGCTATAAAGATTGGTCTTGTAGGTTCCGTTCTAACAATAGGGAAGGCTTGCCACATCCCGTTGTCGATTTGGAAAACCACGTGGTCGTTGCTGTAGGTCTGTGACATTGAATAAATGACGGGCGCTTGAAATTTTTTGAATGGCTGCGGGGAATTCAAAAATGGCACTTCCATTGCATCACAAAAAGGAAAGGGCACCCATCAGGAAATTTTTAAGGCTTTCAGAAAAAAAATGGATTCGGCTCAAAACTTTCAACTGAGGCTTATTTAGGGCGCTGAATATGAATCTGGGGTCTATTCCTCGCCAGACTTGGGGTTACTGTGGGATGCGGTAGTCATATTGCCTTTTAACTGGCGTTGCTTACCTTATAGATTCGAAGATCGGAAAATGGATCTCAAATTCGTGTTCAGCGTCCCAACTAACACCCACAGTGAAATTTTCAGTCAAATCTGAGACTTTGACCATGCTACCGTATAGAGTGAGGACTTTTTAAAAAGAGACCGAACGAACGAATTTCGAATAAATTCGTTCATTTTTTTATTTCGAACGAACGAATTTCGAGTAAATTCGTTCATTTTTTATTCCGAACGAACGAATTTCGAATAAATTCGTTCATTTTTTATTTCGAACGAACGAATATTCGAAATTCGAATATTCGAATGACGAATAATTTAAGCATCCATAGCATTATCGCGCAACTGCGAAGTGAGCGGCACTAACAAGTTGAATTCTTCTTCTAGAGCTTTATTTCCACTTACAATTGGGATTAAATACAAAACGACTCATCTCTAGACATGTACGGGCTTCAACGCAAAGAATGCTACAAAATCAACTTTTCCTCTGTAGCTTAGCCTAAGGAGCTTATTCGAGGACCTTACTAACTTTGCCTGCCCCATAAGCCAGCGAAATTGGTGGAGCCGAGCTCCATAGTTATCTCTAGAGGGTGCTTTTGCCTCTATGGTTTTGAGGCAGTGTTCACGATAATCTTTAATTTTGAGATTATTCGCTATATCGATTAACTGGCCCCCGGGTAGATCTAAAATGACGTAGAATTTGAGAAAAACGCAACAGAAGTACGCGAAATCCTTAAGTATCACCCCGCCTCTTAAGTATCACAGGAATTGTTTGTTGTGACAATGAAATCTTTTGTGGACGCGTCCTTTGCAATTCTTTACTCTCTATTGCTCCGTTCCTTCCTCAGAGCCCTAACTGATTCTGCTTTGCATGGAATATTCTTCTATTTTCGATTGACACAGTTTTCCAACGGTGACAACCACCATTAACATGTTTATCCGACCGGACAACTGGCCCATGTTAAAGAATAATGTCACTGAAATACGACGTTTTAATGCGTTTCTCGCCATTTCTTCGTAATTTTGGTTACACTTGAAGGCCAGCGCATTGTTTTATGTGAAAAACTCGCGGATGAAAATCATCGTGAACACTGCCTTTGAATGAGAGGCGCAGAGTTCTGCTGGAGCCAGCAACGGGGTTCGGCTCCACCGACCTGGCTGGCTTACTCTGAGAGAATCTTTTGCGCTAGTACCGTGATGCCCCCGTGATTCGCGTTCGTTCCGCGATAGTTACCCAATCGACTCATCCGTTGACATTCTCGTTCTCATACCGTGATAATACCGCGATCGTTGAGAGGTTTACGGCGCTAATACCGTGGTGCACTTGCGATCCGCGATGGTACCGTGATCGACTCCCCCCGCTCCCGCGTTTTCATGTTGTGCAGATTTGTAAAGCAGCGCGAAATGCGGCGAGGGCAATACCTTATAGCTTCGTGTTGATCTGATAGGCAACACTCGCTCGGGTGAAACATCGAGAGGGCCTGGATGCGGTACCATCAGAAGGCTGGAAGAATCTCGCGATCGTCCCGCGATAGTTCCAAGCTCGGTTCGTCGCGGATCCGCGATGTACGCCCCGAATACGTCAATGTATAGACGCGATTCGCCCTCAGGTTGAAACTGGTAGGATCTCGCAATTGTTCCGTGATAGGCCCAGGCTCGACTCCTCGCGGTTTTGCTATAGATCATCGATGAACGGACGCGGTACACTCTCGGTCTGAGACTGGCAGAATTTCGCGATCGTTGCGCGATAGCCCCATGCTAGAATCCTCTCGGCCCCTACCAGAAACCGGAGATTCTATCCGTGAACGACCGCGGGGGATCCTCTCAGAGTATGGAGCGAGCAAAGTTAGGAATCCGAAATATCATTCGACGCAGAATTTTACGTAGATTTCAAAAACAACCCTCACCAGGTTAAA
The DNA here is from genome assembly GCA_029168955.1 of Aplectana chamaeleonis. Classification (NCBI taxonomy): domain Eukaryota; kingdom Metazoa; phylum Nematoda; class Chromadorea; order Rhabditida; family Cosmocercidae; genus Aplectana; species Aplectana chamaeleonis. The sequence goes on from JAPDOI010000334.1 coordinate 287,735, forward strand.
GAGTTATAGGCGAAAAACCGGTGTTTCGTAAAATGAATTAGGCTGAAGGATCGAGAATAGTTTTTCAAACTGGAAGCACAAGTTGACGCAGAATTCTATCTCCAAGCACAAAAAAGTTATGGACGAAAAACCGGCAGTGACACCCACACAATCTTGAAAATGACTTGCATGAATGTTGGGTGACTTTCAATCTCTTTCGAGGCGCGTACTGGGGGGAGATCGGAGTACGGGGTGGAGTTTATTGCTCCGTCGGCCAATCGACAGACGTCTCTGCACCACTTAAGACGCGGGTGATTGGTCAACGGAGGGATAAACCTCACCCCACGTATTCCCATCTCCTCCTGTGCCTCGGGGCAATTCACCGGTTGTCACCGGTTTTCCCAATTTTCCCAATGATGGAGGTTCCCCCTTCACCTGCCCAGAGGTGAGGGTTGGTGGAGTACATGGCTCCACCCAACGAAGCTATGGTAGGTGTTATCATTGCCCAGCGGCCTGGACAGATGGGAGTGGCCAAGTGCGATTGCCATATGGCTCCCCCTGTTAGAACCGCACTAGTAGCCTCATCAGACGGTGTGGGGAAAAAATTTAGTTCTTGCGTTCGGAAAAATGGAACAATGGAGTAATGAGGAGACTGACATCAGTCTTTAAAGGTATGTCGATTCCTTCATACATTGAAGCTGATTTTCATATTTTTTGTTAAACCAGCTCGGGTATTCAAATTGGATTAACGTTCGAATATTCACCTCTGCGAATAATCGAATTCGGTTAATATTCGAATATTCACCTTTCCCGAATAGTCGAATTCGAATAATGTTCGAATATTCACCTTTTCCGAATAGTCGAATTCGAATAATGTTCGAATTTTCACCTTTTGCGAATAGTCGAATTCGAATAATGCTCGAATGTTCACACTTTTCGAATATTCGAATGTTCGAATAAAAATTTGTTCGAAAAATTCGAATATTTATTCGAACTCGAATATTCAGTCCTCACTCTACTACCGTATACCCACCATAACCTACCGTAATTTATCGAAAATTGATAAACGGATTGCAGATTCGTGTTAGGCAGCCCGAATATCCCTCTGTTCAAGTTTTGAGGCGATTTGATCGTAGCGCTCTCGAAATCATCCGGAGTCGCGTTTGGGCAGCAAAATTTTCCCCATTTTGAAGCTTTGGACCAAATGGATGGAATCTTCAAAATTGACAAATGGGACTTAGATCCATTATCAGAACTTTTGATGTTTTCGTGTTGTACTATCCCTATAGTGACTAACGGTAGCAAAACGCCCCCTCAAAAACGTATACTTTTTGAGAAAAACCCATTTTTAGAAAGTTCATAGCAAATTTGAATTTCGCGCCGGCATCAACTTGTGATAGTTGCGCAGAGAATGCAAGGAACAGTTTTACGCTTCGTTCCTTGGCGCAGCGTTGGAAGCAATTCATCGAGGATGCCGCTCAACTACGACTTCAGCGAAATTAAAATGGGCTACCCACCTGCTGCGTCCAGTGCTGCCGGCTGCTTTCGATCGATGCCGAATTCGAAATCGACTAGCGTGTGTATTGCGCCCTACGACGAGTCAAGGCACGCCCGCCGTCAGCAACCCAGGAGTTTTGTTCCTTGTAACAACGGATCGACCCCAAGGCCGGCCCCCCAAACCCAGGAAGCCATTTTTGAGGAAAGCGAATCTTCACTCAGAGACGATTTTGTAACTCCAAACTTTCTGAGTGACATTGTCATGGCCCACTAGTCCGAATGAACGCATAAACCCAAATTCGGTTTTCATCGTGGACGATGCCTTTAAGCTCATTCCAAGACAATTTTGTGAATGCCCTAAACATTGTCATTCGTGTACCCATTTTCTCTTGGCAAAGCTATGGAAATGTCCGCTTTTGCAAATCTCCTGTGAATCTCTGTGGCAGTTAGCCAATTCTGAGTATGGAATATAGAAACACTGTCCTCCCCATATTAAAGTTGCGTATCGAAACTCCATCTTGTGTGTGCAACCCTCCCTTGTTAGTGATGTTTGATTTGATTTATTACGACGTTTAAGACAGCCGTATGAAACATGAGTACAATGGTAATGGGATTTGAAAGTACAGCGCTTCTGTAATAGGAAAAGCTGAGACTAGTTTCGCCTGTTAACCTTAGAGAAGTGTGAAATTCAGTGTTCATACCGCGTACTTATTTCCACTTCCCGAGGCTCGTCAGTAGTGTATTAAGCAGAGCTAGGCCTCGTTTCGCCTTTATATATGAAATATCACACTCGCTCGCCTGGATAGGATTTTGGTTGAGCGTATGATCGTGCTCCAATCGTCTTAGACGCGCGTGCCGCAGACTTGCGTCGCATGCGCTGCGCCAGGCGGCCTCCGGTGGTTAATCACTTTCATCCCTCTTTCCATTTCGACTATTGTTGCTGGAAAGTTTATTTTGAGACGCAAACTCGCTTAATTTATTTTCATTCAAGCCTCAATTCCTCGCTAATTCACCAAATAGGGGTATTAGTAGTATTTATTTCATTTATAACAGAATTTTCAAACAATACAATATTTCTTCTTCGCGATTGTTCTTGTTTGGTCTGTTGGTGTCCGTGTTTCGATGTTTTTTTCTATTTGAGCGTTCTTCTAGGAATGTCTGGTGTAGCCGGAGGAGCTGGGAAGAAGAGTAGCAGCCGATCAGTTGCCACAAAAACACTGATCATCCAGGAGTACAAGCGAAGACTTCGCGACAACATTCGATCTCTCAATGACAACTTCATCAACATCCTCAATGCCACAAAGGTTAGTTCGTGGGTTAAAGTTTTGAAAACACAGTTAAGCTTCAGGGGCAATTTCCGATATTGTAGCCACCATGTAAACCCTCTATAGAACTTCGTAATTCATACATTCGAGGCGCGAGCGGCGTGCGCGATGCATCAGCCTCCGTCTGTCCCCCGCTCTTTCATTGTCTCTAACCTCCGCACCAGCACGCGTAGGAACCATGTGAATTTCGCCGTTTTATAGCATGTAGCAACCCTTGAAAGCGCGAAATCACAGTTGGTCTAAATAAGCGAGGAAAAAGTCGGCCACGTCCTCAGACACTAACACGTGCTCAGAACGTCGGAGGGCCGTGTGCCCGGGAATTTCCGACCAAGGGCGAGCGGCGGGGGCCATGTTTTGCGAGCGGAGAATCATCAGGCGCGAGGCGGGGGCGCACCAAATTTCGTTAGCTCGGTCCTGCAGGGAAAATTCGAAACAGAGGAAAACATGTTCGCTCAGGCAAATCGTATTACACGTTGAACGCTAGAATCAAACCCGTGCCACATACGGAGCGCAATTTTATCATAAGTTCACTGCAGGCAGCCTCGAGTAAGTACTTACATCATCGCGCACTTCGCGCGGTGGCAGTAAGGTAAGTTCCCCAGTCTATCGATTAGACTTGAATGGGACACCCACCATGGAGTTTGGAAAATTTTGGAGAAGGGTATAGCATCCGCCCAGGGTGTGGGAGGGATGGTTCCCGGAGATCGTTATACAAGGAACCAATCATTTAAGCGATGACGACGTGGAGATGTTCTGCCGGGCCCCGCACCCCTTTGCTTGGATATCCGGGCGTCGCGCCCATTATGAGTCATGGGGCTGGGGCGGGGACCTGTTGGGCGCCAGGCGCGGAGGGGGGCCCCGCCTCGCTGAGTGGTGGGTACGGGGACGCGGCCCTCCGACGTTCTGAGTGGATCACGCCAAATAAGTTTTCTATTGCAATAAAGACGAGACACGTGAACGATTTATCTCCTATCGGTCCAGCCCTATGATCCTGATTATCCGTCCCAGCCTACTCAGACACCTGGCCGGTTGTACGGCGGCGGAAAAGGCCTTGCCGGTGCAACGGCGGGAGCAAAAACGGGGAGGAGTCGAGTTGTCCGTTGCACCGCAGCTAAAGTAGGCACGCGACGCAGCCGCTCGCACAGAAGCGGTTGAAAGGCGCACGATTTCTCGAAGTTTCCTGCAATGCTTTTCGTTCTCTCCCCACTTTCATTCAATCGCTGGCTGTTCTTTTTTCTACAAATGTTCATTATTTGTGCCCAGATTATCACGCACATCGTCATTTCATTATGCCGCACTGGATTTCATGAAACACCCACTCCACTGCAGATATTGCGATGAAATGTTGGAGTATGATGAGGAGTTCCATAAATGGCTTCCCAATAAGGTAGGTTACACATTCTCACCCTCTTGTATGCGTGTAAAATCGAAATTTTCCAGCGTCTTGGAAAGCGAGCAGCTACCCTTACTGACGCGGACTATTGAAGAATGGTAGAAACGGCCGAAATCGACACCTGACAGTTTCCACATCTCCTGCTGTACGTAATCCTTGTCGTTGACTCTGTTGCACTTAGTTTTCTTAAATTATATTACTCATCTTCCGTCCAAAGCTGTGGCGTAGATATTAAATTACTCATCTTCCGTCCAAAGCTGTGGCGTAGATATTCAAGATGTTGAGTATGTTCTGCGAAAAAAAAACATTGCAACCGAAATAAAACGGGCGGCATAAAACAAAAAAAACGAAATTCAGCGGGAAGATGAGATGTAATTCAGATGTTTTGGATTTATGAATTTTTCATGTTAAAGAGGAAAAATCCAGTACCCGTGACCTCAGTTAGGTCGTAAATGACTTGTAATTTAATTTTGTAACCGGTGTATCCCTTGTTGCTGATAGTAGATATTTTAGTTAGATTTTATATAGTTTTGTAGACGTTAAAATTTTATGGTTTTCGTGATTGGAAGAAAAAACGGGGTTTTTTCGATGGGTTTTCATCAAAGGGGTTCTCGAAAACGTGTCTTTTGAAGTGTTACCGGTCTCCATTCTCTGTTGTTAGTTGAATATATTGCTAACCCAGTTATATCTATATATTCGTTTCTCTTTATGAAAAAAATTTTGTTCCACATTGTGTGCTATAAAAAATCTCCTGTTTCCTGAAATTCCTGAAATGTATTGTTTTTTTTTCTGAATGCTTGTGAGAAGATGATTGTTTATTTTCTTTCTTTTCTGGTTGTGAATACAATTATCACATATTGTTTCGTAGCAATTTATTATATTAGATTCCACCAAGTAGGCTAAAATTATTGTTGTTGAAGTTATCTGATATAGTTGAGATGTTCGCCTTATTTGTTGTAAAAGTGATCGTGGCAGTTCCTCCTAATAAAATGAATTCGATGTTATTTTCTAGAAATTCACAACGACGTGAAGCAGTATATGTAGCATGTGGGCAATAAATTATTCCACTCACAGTGCATTGTGAGTGAACTAGTACGATAACGCCTTAATAAGGAGCGAAATCCTGCTCCATATTCGTGTAGAATCGGTTGCTTCGCGTTTCGAAAACGTTTGAATAGCGGTGGAGAATCGGATGTTTGGCGGTGGGGTGTCGGTTGCACGCCGGTGTAATATCAGTGGCCCCTCGGAGTGTCTTCGCGGCGCCACCGACATTCCCGCGCCGCACAACCCGCCAGGTGTCAACCAATGCGCGGCGTAAATGCCGCGGGCGCGGCTAAACGTGCCGAACGCGGCGGTTAGCTCGTCGCGCGCGGCATTTCTCATCGGGTCGCGCTCACGAACAACTAAGTATTCAACTAAGCCGGTCTCTTCGTTCAAGAGGTAACGAATTGCGAAGGAATACTGCCATGGAATACAATACGCAGTATGTAATCAACAAGTAGAGGGCACAATACACATAGCCTTCATTTCCCGGCTACTCGCAGTTTTTTGTATCACTATCATAGTAGTGGTGCGGTTTTTAGAGTGATATCTTCATTTTCATGGTTTAACTTTTCGAAAAACAACCGCTTCGCGTCCACGATTGTGATAATAATACTACTGCGAGTAGCGTGGAAATGGAGGGTAATTGCCTTCTTCTTCTTTGCAGTCGCAGAAGGGTTTTTGTCATAGGTTCAAGAAACGGGCGACCGAAGTTGGATTCAACCACAAATCTATTGTCGTCAGTGAGGTGGGCCTCTTCGGACAGTCGAATAGATGAGCTGTAGTGTGGCCAGGGTTACCACAATCCGGACACTCGTCAGGCTTACTGCTGTTGATCCTGTGCAAGTATGACATCAGCATAGGGGAATGCCCGCAGCGCAACGAGGCGAGGGAACATCTAGCCCGCCTACCGAGTTCCATCTCAGTGTTGCTGACTTCAGGTGGTGCGATCCCCAATATGGGGTTGACAGCCACCCTACTCAAGTGATCCCTGACGAAACGGGTGTGCTCCGCACGTAAAAGACGAGGACTATCTAATTGGGAGTCCGTCCATCTTTGTATATTGACTTTCTCGGGAGCATCCGCAAAAGACCTGATATCTCTCTCTCACACAGGATTCATAATCCTTAATGGGTGATCAAGCTGCTTGACAATGTTAACAACCAGTTGCTGCGCTTGGAGTTGGCAGTGCTCCTTAACCGGCAGAACTCGGGCCTCAGCATGAAGATGTTCCACTGGGGTGCTTTTAGCACACCCTGTGGCAATCCGAAGTGCAGCATTTTGAACTAGCTGCATCCTTGTCCACGATGACTCCGATATCATGTGCTGCCATACCGGTGCAGCGTACTCCAACGCCGGCTGCAATATTGCCTTGTAGGTTGTCAAAATTGTTTCCCTGCTACTTCCCACGACGTTCCTCCCAGAGCTTATAGGACGTTGAGCTTTGCTTTCACTGTAGCCTGTTTCTGCTCAGTATTTTTGTGGAACTTCAACGAAGGATCCAATACTAGGCCGAGCAGCTTAGGGAAACGTGCGGCAGGCAGACGAGCGTCTTCCCAATTCACAACGGGGTGAGCGCAGTGTTCCTTAGGGTCAGTGGAGAAAACTGATACAGATGATTTAGCGGCAGAGACAGTGAGCATCATATCATCGAGAAAGCTCTTCAGAACGATGAGGTAGCTAATGATCTTGCGTGCAGCTATATTAATGTCTCTGTCTCGGCACAAGATGGTGATGTCATCCGCATACGCAACGACTTTGATGTCACTTGGGGGGACGGGCAAATCTTCCAGGTAAAGACTGAACAGAGCAGGCGATATGACTCCTCCTTGAGGGACACCGGCAGCGATCGGAATGCTATTAGAGACATGTCATTGAAACAACACTTTTGCGCGGCGTCCTTTGATGAGTGCGGTAATCCATCGCTTCTGCCAAGGCGGGACCTCAATAGCTTTTCAGACAGTATGCCTAAGTTGACAGTGTCAAATGCTTTCGTGAGGTCCAGGGCTACTCCAACAGTGCGTTGAGGCTTTCCGGCGTTGAAGCCATCCAAAACATAGCTCATAATCTCCAGCAGCGCCGCGGTGGTAGAGTGTAATTTGCGTAATCTATGCTGGTTCTGCTGATTGTTATTATGCTCAGCAGTCTCCTTCACGACCAGTTTCTCAGCGGCTTTGGCGATTGGTGATAAAAGACTCATTGGCCTGTATCCCTTAGCCGTGGAGGGCGATTTACCTGGCTTGGGCAACGGGTTGATGCTTGCCATTTTCCAGTCTTGCGGTAAGACGCACGTTCGAAAGGATGTGTTGATGACGTCAGCCAGAATTGGCATAATCTCAATCGCAGTTTCTTCAAGACCGCTGGACTAATGCCGTCCGGCCCTACAGCCTTCGAGTTGCGCATCTCTTTGACCACCTTTTCAATCTGCGCGGGCGTCACAGCTTCTGCTACATTCATAAGAGGTAACTTACAGAGCTCTCTCACAGTCACTCGGTTCTGCTTCCCTCTCTTAGCCTGAGTTAGGAAAAAATTCTTTCCGAGAGCAGTTGCAGCCTCCTTTCCCGACTTGAAAACTCCATCCTCGAACTCGATCGTGGAATATTTGGTGGAGGTGCTCTTGCCCGAGATCTTCTTTAGAACTTTCCAAGTTGACGCTCCATCACTCTTGAAATTCATCTTCTCCGTAAATTTCGCCCAACACTCCTTCTTGTGCTTTTCCGGATCTCGCTTAATCTCGCTATCCAGCTGAGCAATGGTCGGATCCAGGTGATCTACGACTCTCTTTGCATCCCTTGTCCTTATATTCTCCAAGATTTCCCTGGTGACATTGGGAAAGAAGGTCTTGACTCGGCCCTCTGGAATGGCTGCTTTCATGGCCTTGCGAATCGCGTCAGTCAAGTGACGCTCCTTCTGGTGCACGTTTCCATTCCATGGGTAGTCATCCACATGGCGAAGTGCCACCTAACTGAACAAGCGCCAGTCTGCAAGGCAAAGATTTAGATAAGACCTTTCACGAATACCTGAATAAGGAGCAAGAGAATTAGAGAGATCAACATGGACAAAGACGGGGATATGATCACTGGACAGAGTTGTAGCGGTAGACCAAGAGCAGGCGCTGGAGAGATTAGATGATACAAGAGAGATGTCTGGACTAGAGGATCGGCCGTTGGCCGGGAGACGAGTGGGCTGATCATCGTTGAGAATGACCAGATCGCACTCCTCCGCCCATTCTTCGACGTCTTCTCCTCTAGCGTCAGTGTCAAGCGACGAGCAGAATGTATGAGCATTGAAATCGCCTGCAAAGACAACAGAGGGTGAAAGGGAGCAGTCGTACAGCTGCTTGAGTGAAGGAGTGGGGTCATAAGATTGGGGACAGGACGTGGTAGCAGGGATATAGATATTAAAAAGAGATAGAGGTGTTTCAAGAGGGAGGTGGATAGGTAGGCACTCAAGAGTACCGTCCGATGGAGTGTTTGTTATGATATGAGAGGGTAGATTTGATAGTACGAAAGTGGAAACTCCTCCGCCGTGAGATGACCTTGGAGCATGATAAGCAGGACACCCAGGAATGTTAGGGTGACGAGCGGTAGTAGAAGGAGAAAGCTTTGTTTCCTGAACCATTATGACATCAGGATGATGAGTACGAGAAAAAAGAGAGTTCAGACAACTTGGGACGAAGGCCATTGAGGTTAACATGTACAATAGAGAGGGGGCGGTTGGTAAAAGAGGAATCAGAGTTGCTGGGGGCAGAGTACAGAACACAACGGAAGGAAGAGTTGTGATGCCTCACAGAACTGAGACCCGAACAGCAGAGATGCACCCACCTTTGGCATCCGAAGCACTGGACGCTTGTTTTACTCCATGTGACATCCTTGCCGCACGTGGCGCATGGGTACTTCTGAGCGGGTCCTGGATTCCTCTCGACGCCGGCCATTTGTAGTAGAATTCTAGGAGAGCTGCAGCCAGCAAGCATCTCTCCCATGACAAAAACCCTCCACGCGGAGGGGTTGACGTCGGTTTGCACGGAGGTGGTCTTCTTTCCTCCACACTGCCACGGCACGAACGTACGACATCTCGGCAGCATCGGGACGCTATTAGAGACATGTCCCTGGAACAGCACTTTTGCTCGGCGCCCTTTGATGAGAGCGGTTATCCATCGTTTCTGCCAAGGCGGGATGGTGGACCTCAAAAGCATCTCAGACAGTATGCCCAAGTTGACAGAATCAAAAGCTTTCGTGAGGTCCAGGGCTACGCCAACAGTGCGTTGAAGCCATCCAAAACATAGCTCACAATCTCCAGCAGCGCCGCGGTGGTAGAGTGTAATTTGCGTAATCTATGCTGGTGCTGCTGATTGTTATTATGCTCGGCAAGCTCCTTCACGACCAGTCCCTCAGCGACCTTGACAATTGGTGATAAAAGACTTATTGGCCTGTATCCCTTCGCTGTGGATGGCGATTTACCAGGCTTGGGCAACGGAATGACGCTTGCCATCTTCCAGTCTTGGGGTAGGATGCACGTGCGAAATGATGTGTTAATGACGTCAACCAGGATTGGCATAATCTCACTCGGCAGTTTTTTCAATACCGCTGGACTAATGCCATCCGTTCCTTAGCCTTCGAGTTGCGCATCTCTTTTACCACCTTTTCAATCTGCGCAGGCGTCACTGCTTCTGCTTCGTTCATGAGTGGCAACTTACAGAGCTCTCTTACAGTCACTCGATTCTGTCTCCCTCTCTTAGCCTGAGTTATGAAACAATTCTTTCCGAGAGCAGTTGCAGCCTCCTTTCCCGATTTGAAAACTCCATTCTCGAACTCGATCGTGGAATAGTTGGTGGAGGTGCTTTTGCCCGAAATCTTCTTAAGAACTTTCCAAGTTGACGCTCCATCACTCTTGAAATTCATCTTCTCCGTGAATTCCTCCCAACACTCCTTCTTGTGCTTGTCCAGATCTCGCTTAATCTCGCTGTCTAGCTCAGCAATGGTCGGATCCAGGTGATCTGCGACTCTCTTTGCATCCCTTGTCCATAATTGCCACTTGAAAAGACGAAAATGAGGAAATTCTAATTATTTGTAGCAAACATCGTGTAACCAATGATCAGGAGACCGCGCTATGTGTTGTACTCAATCACCGAAATATACTATAATCCTTAAAAAATCAGCAAGTAATCGTCGGATCAGAGTGTCAGAAAAGAATTTAATTTTTTCAGTCATAGGACCTAAACGCGAAAAAAAGTGTAGCCAAAGTTGGAGCTCATCTGATTATGTAAGCACATTTTTTTTCATGGCTCTAGTGTTCTAGTAACTGAAATGTGTCTTCAAGATCAGGATGCATTTCTGAAACCATCGTCGGTGCTATGTAAAATGAAACAGATCTAGACCGGCATAACAGAGTTGTCCGGTTATTGTTTAACCCCCAAATCAATTGCTGGAAATGCTTCTGTCGGAAGCCTAGCACCCAGTTCCTCACCTTAACCATGATTCAAGGCTTCTCGAGTCAGATCTCACTGGAGACCTGCTGTCGCGCCCCAGTGAGATTTGTCGACACGCGACGCAGCGCGCAGTTGGCTGGAACGAATAATGGCCATCCAACCCTATAAAGTCATTGGTGGTAGGACTTCGGCGTTATTCGGCTACCGTAATCCGGTAATCGCTTCAGGACCCAAAAGTGCTTTATCTTCTTCTTCTTCTTTGCAGCCACTGAGAGGGGTTTCGTCACAAGTTGAGAAACTGGGCGACCAGCACTGGATTCGTCCACAAGTCTATTGTAGTGAGCGTTGTTGGCTTCTTCGGACAGTCAAATAGGTGTTTAGTGTCGTGGCCTTGGTTTCCACAGTCCGGGCACACGTCAGGCTGACTATTGTCGATCCTGTGCAGGTAGGACATAAGCAATGGAGAATGTCCGCAGCGCAACGAAGCGAGGATACACCTGGCGCGCCTACCGAGCTCGGGCTCGGTATCACATACACTGGGCGGCACATCACCGAGAATGGGGTTGACGGCCGGTCAGGCGAGATGATCCTTCACAAACCGGGTGTGCTCCCCGCGTAAGAGACGAAGCCGTTCTTGATTCGAGTCGGTCCATCTCTGTACATTCACTTTGTTCGGAGCATCGGCAAACGGCACTCTGATCGATCTCTCTCTAACGGAATTTAATAGTCTTCCTCGACGGATGATTAGGGTTGCTTAAGGACATTAATAAACATCTGCTGAGCCTGGAGCTGACAATGCTCTTTCACTGGCAAGATACGGGCCTCGGCGTGAAGGTGCTCAATCGGTGAGCTTTTTGCACATCCAGTGGCTATTCGTAGTGCAGCATTCTGAATTCGCTGCATCTTAGTCCAGGAACTGTCCGACACGATGTGCTGCCAGACAGGTGCAGCATACTCCAATGCAGGCTGCAGAATAGCTCGATATGTCGTCAAGATTGTCTCTCTGCTGCCACCCCAGGACGTTCCTCCTAGAGCTCTCAACACATTAAGCTTTGCCTTGGTAATTGCCTGCTTCTGTTCAGCATTTTTGTGAAACTTCAGCGATGGGTCCAAAACGAGGTCTAGCAGTTTGGAAAATTTCGCTGTAGGCAAGAGGTCACCATCCCACCTGACAACAGGTTGGGCGCTGTGTTCCTTTGTGAACATCGATACAGAAGACATTGCCGCGGAAGCTGTGAGCATCGTCCTATCAAGAAAGATTTTAAGCTCGACGAGATAGTCGCTGATCTTGTTTGCGGCCACCTATATGTCACGGTTTCGGCACATGATGGTGATATCGTCGGCATACGCAACAATTTTTATGTCTTCAGGAGGCTCGGGTAGGTCTTCAATATACAGGCTGAAGAGGGCAGGTGACAAAACTCTACCTCCTGCGGCACACCGGCTGCTACAGGTATACTATCGGAGACGTGATTCTGGAATAGCACTTTGGCCCGACGACCTTTCGTAAACGCTGCTATCCAACGCTTCTGCCACGGTTGCAGCGAGGACTTCAATAGTTTCTCGGACAAAAGTCCTAGGTTAACAGAATCAAATGCTTTGGTTAGATCGAGGGCAACGGCCACTGTTCTAAGAGGCTTTCTGAAATTGAACCCATCGACCGCATAGCTGACAATCTCCAGAAGGGCAGTGGTGGTGGAGTGAAGCTTAAACCCATGTTGATGTTGCTGTGCCTCATTCTGCTCTGCCAGGTCCCTTACGATTAGCTTTTCGGCTACTTTCGCGATCGGTGATAACAGGCTAATAGGGCGATAGCCCTCCACCGTAAGCTTTGCGATTTGCCTGGCTTAGGGGCAGGGTATCACATTGGCGGTCTTCCATGCTTGTGGTAGAGTGCAGGTTCGGAAAGAAGTGTTTATGATATCTGGTGATCATCGGTAGAAGTTCCGTGGGAAGCTTCTTCAAGATGGCTGCTGAGATACCATCAGGTCCGAGAGCCTTCGAGTTCCGCATTTCCTTGATAGCCTTCTCCACCTGAGCAGGAGTAAAGGCCTCAGTGGCGTTCATCAGCGGCAGACGGCTTAGTTCTCTTACCGTGACTCTGTTTTTGTAAGCCACGCTTGGTACGTGTGATGAAGAAATTTTGCCAAGAGCATATGCGGCAGCCTTTCCTGATTTGAAGCCGTTGTTATCGAACTCTATGGTAGAGTTCGAGGAGGGGGCGCACTTGCCAGATATCTTCCTCAATACTTTCCACGCAGTTGTTCCGTCGGTTTTAAAGTTCAACCTTTCAGTGAACTTCTCCCAACTGTCTTTCTTGTGCTTGTCCAGATCCTTTCTTATTTCTTCATCCAGCTTGGCCACCTCAGGGTCCAAATGATTCTCAGCTCTCTTTTCATCTCTTGTCCTGATCTTCTGTGTAGAATCTCCCTGGTGACATTAGGGGTAGAAACTCTTCACACGTCCTTCAGGTATGCCCGCTTTTGTAGCCTTCCGGATGGCGTCAGATATGTGATGCTCTTTCTGGTGCACATCGCCATTCCATGGGTACTCAGCTGCCTGGCGGAGCGCAACCTCTCTGAACAGGACCCAGTCAGCAAGGCCTAAATTGAGATAAGAACGTTGACGAATACCAGTATAAGGGCAAGAGAGTTTGAGAGATCAATATGGAGAAAGACGGGAATGTGGTCGCTGGGAAGAGTTGTGGAAGTGGACCATGTGCAAGAATTAGAAGATTGATGAAACGAGAGAGAAGTCTGGGCTAGAAGGTGGGCCGTCGGCAGAGAGACAAGTAAGCTGATCACCGTTGAGGATAACCAGATCACGCTCCTCAGCCCATTCCTCGACGTCTTCCTCTGGCGTCGGACTCAAGCGCAGAACAGAACGTGTGAGCATTAAAGTCACCCGCAAAGGCAGTTGATGGGGGCAAGTGAGCAATCATGCAACTGCTTCACTAGAGGTATGGGGTTGTAGGTTGGGGGACAAGAAGTGGTAGGAGGGATGTAAATATTAAATAGAGATAGTGGAGTTTTAAGAGGGAGGTGAACGGAACGCACTCGAGAGTACCGTCCTTAGGAACATTTGGAATTAGATGAGAAGGTAAGTTAGAAAGCACAAACGTAGAAACTCCGCCTCCAAGAGCTGTCCTTGGGATGTGATAGGCAGTGTAGCCTGGAATGTTTGGTTGGGGATAAGTGGTAGAGGGAGAGAGTTTGGTTTCTTGAACCATAATAACATCCGGATGATGAGTACGTGCGAAGAGTGAGAGTTCAGACAATTTGGTGCGAAGGCCGTTAAGATTTATATGTACAATAGAGAGGGCGGTTGGTGAATGAGAAATCAGAGTTGCTGGGGGCGGAGCACAGAACACAACGGAAGGATGAGTTGTGATGCCTCACAGAACTAAGACCTGAACAGGAGAAGTGCACTCCACCTTTGGCATCCAAAGCATTGGACGCTTGTTCCATTCCAGTTGACTTTCTTGCTGCAGGTGGCACATTGATACTTCTGCACAGGTCCAGGATTCCTCTCGACGCCAGCCCTTTGTAGTAGAATCTTCAGGAGAGCTGGGGCCAGCCAGCGACTCTCCCATGACGAAAACCCTCTCGGTGGAGGGAGTGATGTCGGTTTGCACGAAGGTGATGTTGTTTCCTCCACACTGCCACGGCACGAACGTACGACATCTCGGCAGCGTGCTTTATCCCTTCGCCCTTTAGATCGGCCTGTTCCACTCACTATTCATCATGATATCGATTAGTTTTTCGAACCTCTTCATCACCATTGAAGCAGGTTTCCGGACAAGTTCTTCGGAGAATATCAATAACATCTCAAACTGGGCCTGAAGAGTTTTTCAGATGAAGGGTTTGATCACTTCAGTATCCCTTGAAGAAAATCACTTTCTTCATACATTTTAATTTGCGGTCAACATCGCAGCGCTCGTCGATTTTTTATGATCACGATTTTTCGATATTCCAGGATGAGTTAATCATTTTTGGATGGGCATTTTCTTATTTGTCCGTAAAAGCTATTTTCGGAGTCCAGAGTTTTCTTTCCCAAATGTGTGATACCGAGATGTGAAAGCAGAATTATAAGCTGAGTAAGGCATGTGAATCGCACCAATCACACAGTGTGATTCACACCTATGCGCAGTTGTTTGGAATACTTGTAGCTGATTTTGGAGAAAATTTTTAGTAGGCTTTATGGGTAGAGCTGGCGCCGGAAAAAAAAATTACATTGGAAAATTTACAGTGGCCGAGAATGCCGCGAAAATACGAACAATCGGAATTCTCAGTAGTGAGAATTCATTTATAGCTCCACCCAAGGAAAAATCACCGAAGTAGTTCCTTGTATAAACTCCTGAAACGATATCTACCGTGATTTTCACACTCCACAATGTTCTCACGAACCCGGAGTTGTCCTTCCTTTGCAAAATCGGGAGAGCTAAAGGGCCTATGGAGTTAATGGTGAATGCAGGAAACGATTTTCAGCTTGAGTGTCTCTTTCTAAGCTAGCACGCCCAGAGTTTGATGACTCTAGGTCTGAAAGTTTATAAAAATCGCGGCGTGACAAGTTCTGACCTGATCCAACCTCTGCATGGTATGCTCCATAGTGACATTATAAAGGAAACGCGCGGAATTGAACTGAATGAGGCTGCGAAACAGTTCCGACGTAAAAGGAAACTGGGCGTTGTGTCCCGAAACTATTGTCAGAAACGGCACCCGAAAAGCGCTGATTGCTACCATCACTGGCTCTATCTGGATAGGGAGCTAGCGTGCTATGCAGCGAAACTGCGACGCGAAACGCGCGCGTCTGAAGTAAATCAAGCTGCAAATGGCTTGGGCTAATAGGAATTTTAGCGATGGGTCCTGAAGCGATTGCCGGATTACGGTAGCCGAAATACGCCGAAGTCCTACCATCAATCGCTTTACCAACCCTATCTTGCGGTCTGCCCAATGGCATGGCTGCGATTGATGAGAGAAAAAAAACAGGTCCTTTCAAATTCGGTTGCCGGAGAACTCGGTCCCGGCAGGCAGCGGTAACGTCATAACTTGCTCTTTCACCCAACCCAAACTGCACACCTGCCTGGTGTTTCCTTCCCCTTCTAAGTTGGGGAGAGTAATTGACTCAGGAACTTCATATTTCATATCCAAAGCAAGCCTATTTGGCAGATATCGGAACTCCGGAAATCGCGGCGGGTACGAGTTCTCATAGAATCGTCAAATTCGCAATATATGCGGCACCTTAACTCCGTTCATAGTTGGCTTTGGGCAATATTCCTTATGCTTTGGAAAGTAACATATTCTTGTGGGCTTTTGTTCACTTCCGCTAGGAGGTTGTTCCACCCTTCGCCGAATGGCTGTTGGAATTGCTAGCTCCTCCCTTTTCTCCTACCTACACCAGCACCTGAAAGATGCGAAATATATCGTCCGTTTCATTTTCGTCGAGGCATAAATGTGGCTCGTTTGTTCGCGAAGGGTTGATGGCTACAGGTAGAACGGTTTCGCTTCAGGTACTGTCCTCATCAGGGTCAAATTTCTGTCCGCAGCTGCTGACAACCGCAGTTGCGGACAGCCGCCGTTGCCGCCCGCATCTAGTAGATAACTGTGTCGGGGCTTCGTGGTTGCAGCACGATTTTCCATTGCTCCAGCACGTTTTTTCGTGGTATGCGCAGCGGCTTTCGCAGCTGCGGACCGGAATTTCGCTCCCATAAGGACTGTTTAGGACAGGCCACCGCGGCTTATCTCACTGCAGACCACCCAGCAGCTAGCACGCCGGCGACGGGACGTTTAGTCGATATCTCGCGATGCACAACTGGCTTGTGTCTGGTGTGCAACAAGATTTTTTGCAGTGGGAAGCTTTGTAGATACGTTGCGGCTTCGTACAAAAGCGACACGCGGCGTATACGTAATGAAGTTGACGCTAGCCTAGTCAGAGGGCCACTAACGAGAATTAATGCCGAACCCTTCAGAAACATTGGAACCAGGATCAAGCAGACCATTGTCCCGGAATTCGATGGAGGTACGCCCCCCCCCCTTTCGTGGCCAAAATTTTTGAAAAAGGGGCGAAGTTCAACACTGCGAGCCTCGGGAAGTGTTCACTACCTCTACCCCAAAGTTTTAAATCACTGTTCCCGAACTTCATTTTCTTGTTGAAGATGTTTACATACCCCCGTGCTCCTGAGGGACACTAACCGCTGGATCCTTATTGGAATGCTGTTTTGGTCAAACATTCTGGCATAGCTGCCAAAGTTTTTCAAGTGTTCGACTCTGGGATGGATGACATTTTGAAGTGGGATCATGAGTGGCCCACTCGTCTAGGATTGTGCTTTGACGTACACCTGAGATCTGGCAGGGAAATATTTGGAATGCTGAATGGAGGGTCAAGAAACTATATTCTTGGGGTAGTGAGGAGGAAAACAAGCAAGCCATGTATCTTGAATTGCTTTAATTCACCTGGGTGAATAAAACGCAATTTTTTTCTGATTCCAGGTGGAAAGATTCTGGACTCAAGTTTGGGTGTTATTTGCAGCGGTGAATACACGTACATGAGGTCTACTTTCAATTTTTCAAAATACGCTGAGTTATGGTAGCTAAAATGTCATTCACCTTCAGTAAACCACCATAGTCTCCCTGAAAACTGAAGGCCTCTCATGATCGTGTTCGGCGCCCCAAATAACACCCACCCGGACAAAGTTTGGACTTAACAGCATTTGGAAATCTAAAAAAGTGAAGTTCCGCCGTTTCTTATCTACCTCCAAGTTCATTAGGGAAAATTCGGAATCGCTTTTGGACATCCTTCTTTTTCAAGTAGTTAGACAGGTTGATATGTTTCCAGTAGAAGAGATTGATTTATGGAAATTCGACAAAGCAGGCACTATACATTCCATCCGACGGAGTCGGTTCCGGATATCCGGGTCTAATAATCCGATCGGATAATTATCCGAAATCCGATCCGACGTCAAAATGGCGATTTCGGATTAATCCGAAATCCGATCCGACGAAAAACACGATATCCGAAATATCCGATATCCGGAAAGTCAAAATTGAAGGATCCGATCAGAAAACCGGATAATCGGATAGAAAAACGGTTGATAACGGATAATCGATCGGATAGTTTCGGATGAAAATCGGATAATTTCGGATAAAACCATCGCATGTTGACAATCAAGACATCTATCGGGGACTGACTGGTCAATCCTGTGTGCGTAGGCCTTGACGTAGGTAGAATGACCGCATCGATGACCTGCTAGGATGGTTCGAATACGCCTGGGCAGGTCACCTTCACTATCATAGACTCGAGGAGGCACACCGCCATATACGGGATTGGGCTGACAAGGGAAGTGTTCAGAGTGGTAAACGCATCTGCGAAAACGACCAGTATCGTTAGTATCTCTTCTGGCTCAATAGTAAAAATGCGCAGTATCCCGCCTCGAGCTGCAGGTTCGAACAAGTTATGAGCATTTTTCAAGCTTTGCGAAAAGGCAAGGGTACCTACCCATCAGGCATTTTTTGCGAGTTTCAAATTTTTTTTTGGATTCAGCCCAAAACTTGCATGTAGGGGTAATCTAGGGTGGTGAATACGAATCTGAAGTCCATTTGTCGAACTTTCGGGGTTTACTGTAGGTTACGGTAGGTAAGATGTCATTTAGGGGGCAAAACCCATCTTAGTATTTTGAAAATCGACAAAAGGACGTTAAATTCGTATTCTTCACCCCGAATAACCCCCGTATACAAATTTCGAGTAAAATCTGAGGTTTTGTCCAAACTACCTTATACCCACCGTCATCTACCGTAATTTGCAGAAAATCGATAAACGGGCTCCAGACTCGTCTTCAGCACCCCAAATAACCTTCAGAGGAACAATTGGAGCAACATCTATCGTAGCACTCTGAAAATCTCGAAGGTGGCGTTTTTCCCTCGAAATTTTCCCCGGTTGGGAGGCTTGGAACGAAATTAGCTGAAAACTTTGGAAAATCGACTAATAAACCGCAAATTCATGATCAGCGCCCCAAAAAAACTTACCTGGGAGAATTTTAGGTCAAATCTGGAACATTTTTCTAAAACGCTTCCAGAGCCCTCCAATCGGTATAAATAAACACCCAACCGAAAATCCGCGGTATAAATAAACACCCAACCGAAAATCCGTACAAGTCCAAAACGCTATCAGTCTGGACAAAGTATGGAAAATGCGCCTTCACCCAAATTTTGCTCAGGGGGGTAGTTTTGGGCGCTGAACACATTTATGAGATCCGTTACCGATTTTTCGGGAGATTAATGCCATTTGTGGAGGGTACAAAAAGCACAAAAAACTACCTTTTTAGGCTAGTAACTTCTTGGAACCTGCAGCTCGGGGCTGGATACTGCGCAGTTTTACTATTGAGCCACTAGAGATACTAACGATACTAGTCGTTTTGGCAGATGCGTTTACCACTCTAAACACTTCCCTTGTGAGCAGTATACAAGAATTCTGTCATGGAACGTGTATGCTCAGCCATCTGCAGTCTTCTACGCGAGTGCTCGGAGGTTTCGAAACATGAAGTACCGTGGCTCTACACGTTTTACGCAGAACTTCCTTTGTGCTGCCCCAGGCGGTGCCAGCAAGGGCACGCAGAATGTTGTTGCGTGAATTGGCTGCAGCAGCACCTATACGTACGCGTGATCTCGTGGAAACGTAGAGAGGGATCCAGGAAGGATGTTTCACACCTGTACTTGAATTTGTCAAAATCCCAGTCTTCCATTCAGTGGCGGAGAACCGGAGCGTGTCATCCTTCGTCACGATTCTATGAGCACTCGTACCCGCCGCTATCTTAGGTAGTCGTATATCTGTCAAATAAGCCCACTTAGAAAAACAACTTTGTATAGAACTCTGCGTGTTGTGAAGTTAACCGCTTTTTTCCGGACGTTAACATTGAAAAAAGCAGCCGAAATAAATCCTGAAGCTTGTGCTCGAACTTTTCTATGTTTCGTGCTGTGTACGGCCAGAGCATTTTGCTTACGCCTCATTTTGGTTACCTCGAAAGGTTTCTGCTTTCCACTGTTGGAGTTCCTGCGCGAGCAGCGGCGTGCTGCGGCCGACTCCGTTGCGAAGAATGCGGCCCCAAATATTTAATTGCCCAGGATTCGCTGCGCTACATTACTTTCCAAACGTCCGACCTCGAAATTTTCTCTGTACCAACATGTAGTCGTCGAGAAGCATGGGCGCAGTGAGGTCAAATCGGATTATGATGAAGCTGACTTGGATAGTGACGAATCTACTTTCGGAGAGAAAGATGTGTCGGAAGATGGCACCGAAATAGTAGACTGTACGCGTGTCTTTAAATGCGCTGTACGGTTAAAGCAACCATATCAGTCGAAGAACTCCAAATATGTCTTGTTTTATGGTCAGCACGATAATTTGTTGTAATTCTTTTCCAATCTGAAGGTTTGTTAGTACCGACCCAACTACTCATGTCAACTATTGATTTAAAATTTCCCAAAACCGGTGATTTGTTTGTTTCTACGAATACTATATGAAGATTACATTTGGTTTTAGAATCGTATTTCCTTGAATACACGGAGTTGAATCTTCGGTACTACTGGAAATTTTCCTTATCCGTTTTCTCATCCGAATTATCCGGTGGATCCGATTTCATCCGATCGGATATGGTCAAAAAATCTCGTTTCGGATAGGATCCGTTATCCGAAATTCTCGTTTGGGCTAGTATCCGTTTCATCCGATGAGTCGGTTTCGCAAAATCGGCAATATCCGAAAATCCGCTCCGATGCGATTTTTGCCATCGGATGGAATGTATAGTAGGCACTTTGTGCCTGAAAACTCTTTATACGCGAAGTTTATTGTCTCGGGAAATCCTACCGTTACTCAGTCCCGAAAACTCCCTTTTGATAGAGGTTCACCAGCTGTGCTTCTCCATTTGGCATAATTTCGCAGTCTCCTGATCACGCTAAGGAACGCATCCTTCCTCACTGTCTAGCGAGGCCCTAGAATATAGTTTTTTTCTCCTCCTTCTCAGCTCTTAGTATTACTGCTTTAGATCAACACTGATGATGCAGCCCATAAGAACAACTCTGGCAAAATGACCGAATACTACACAATCAAAAATGAAATGGCCGCGCGTGCGGCTCTCATTGTGAGTTCTGAGTTTATTACCTCATCGAGTCGTTAGATTCAAAGCTCATTCGTCGTCCTTTTTTTGCTATTTTATGATGTGAAGGCAGGCGAGGGAAAGTCACTTCTTGAGTGGAGGCCTGAAGGCGCTCACTTCAGAGCTAAGGTTGTTATTTCGAAATTGACGGAAAATCGAGCTATTTCAATGGTATACTGGGTAGAACACCTTATTCGCCAAAAAATTTTGCG
Source organism: Aplectana chamaeleonis (assembly GCA_029168955.1). Classification (NCBI taxonomy): domain Eukaryota; kingdom Metazoa; phylum Nematoda; class Chromadorea; order Rhabditida; family Cosmocercidae; genus Aplectana; species Aplectana chamaeleonis. Next base: position 308,751 of record JAPDOI010000334.1, read on the forward strand.
GCGCCTTCCAAAATTTCATTTTGAAGCAAAAATCTAACCTGCGTTGGCTCAGCTTCAGAAAAGTGAGAAAATTAGGCGACGGAATGCCTAATGGTATCAAAGATACACCCACCTTTAGCACAGAGAATTTGACGATTTCCTCCTGTGGTAATCGCAATGTGTGTACTTCTTTGCAGCCACGGAGAGGGGTCCTGTCCAGGGGTGTGCGGCAATTGCCGTTTGCCGATTGCCGTTTGCCGGCCATTTTTGGGGTTTGCCGTTGCAGTTGCCGTTTGCCGAAATTTACGTTTAAAACGGCAAATTTTCGGCAAAAATGCGTCAAAACTACAAGATTTGCCCTCACCATCGTTTCTGTATTGGTCAGCGATTCGAAGCTGCTACAAATAATTATTTTGAATAGTTTCAGCTACTAGTTCTAGCTCATGTAATGTGTGACTGTACCCATTAAATCGGTAAATAACAGAAGAATTTGACTAGGTCTCCTGACTTTTCTCTTAAGAAGAGCTAAGTTCGACTCGGTCATGGCCTTTAAAATCCCAACCGGTAAAACGCCCGTATTGTCAAGCAAATTTTTTAGTCTCACATCCTCCAGAACTAGAAGAGAATGCCTGGTGCTCCGTACTATGACAAACAAACCCCAAATTAGAGCCAATTTTTTCTCCAACAGATCGAATCCTGCCTTCAATATGTACTATTATTGAAACAAGCAACTCTCTTTCAATTTCTTTAGTTCTCGCCCTCGTCACAACGAATGAAAATAAATTGATGGCAAAATCCTGACGGCGTAATCAGAGAAGCTCGTTCAAGTTCTAAATTGTTTGGGAGCCTCAAAATGTCTTTTCTCAACCATCAAATTCTTAGACCCTTAGAAATGCCAAAATTGCAAAGAAAACCTCTTTTCCGAGAGCATACCGATTCCTGCAAGCTCCACGATTTCAAAACCAAGTGGTATCAAAATTGTAGCGTAAAAGCAGTCTTTTCAGACATATGAACCCGTTGAGAACTCGTGTAGATCAGCCTGCTTGTCGTCGTTTGATGGGCTGATGGTAATACGTAATTGTGGCAGGAAAATGATCAATTCTGCAAATGCTTTGTCCAGCTTTTTTATAATTGAAAAATGTTCACAGCGGTCATCAAAGGCGGTGTTCAATCATATTTCCGATTTCGAGATCATTAGCTGAAACGAAGGGTTGACACAATGGCAGAGCTAAGTTTGTTAAGAAATGGTGTAGAGAGGAAAAAATGAAAAATCCTAAAAGGCAACTATTGGAACCGCGTTTAATGTGCTTATCTGGGTCAAATTCCGGTCCGCAATTACGTCTCGACACGCTTTGCGGCCGCGCGCTTTCGAGTCGGAAGAGTTCCCAGCGCCGCAGCTGCCGATCTGTTGACTCTAGATGGGTTTTACAAACTGAAAACTAAACAAAATGGAAGAAAACTGTATAAAAAAAGTCATATCGAGTCGGCTTAGGAGCTGGAAACTCGATTGACTCGAGCGCGTGCGGCCGCAAAGCGTGTCGAGACGCAATTGCGGACCGGAATTTGACCCAGATAAGCACAGTAGCTTTTCACCTGAAACCGAAAGATCCAAGGTTCATTGCAACAACAATGTCGAAAACCGTCTTAAAACGAGCAACCACTAGCAATATACGGCCCGAAACTTGAACATGGTGTGCCCCCCCCCCCACCTACTTCCTCTGTAGCCACAGGGGAAGTGGGTGGGAGCACACCACATTCAAGTTTGGGACCGTGTAGAGCAATTTATTGCTCGCTTTTAGCCGACATTGTTGTTGTAATGGGCCTCGTGCCGGCTTGTAGGCCGAATACACAGAAAGGGAAGCGCCCAAGAGCAGTCCGGCTGACTAAACGCACTGTACGCGGCGCTCCAGACGTGAGCGCATCGGCTTTCCGTCGCGCGCGTCGTACCCGTCAAACTCTCACTGGATATCTCTCTTTCTGTGTTCGACCAACGTGCCCGTCGGAGCTCTTGATTTCCGGTGGAAATTCAAAAGCTGCTTTTATCGTGAGCACCCAGCTAGACTAGTCTCACTCCACTCCTGTAGCCTCACGAGTGAAACCATTCAATCGCAGTTTGAAGTAAGCGAAATAAAAATCTCGAGTTTGCTACCCGCCCCGGATCGACTAGGCTGGGTCGCGCTGACCGCAAGCCCCTTTCAGAGTATGTCAATCTTTGCGGGTCCATCACACCTTGCACTGCTCGAAAAGACGCCCAAATTTGTATCTCTAGCACTGGTTTTTACGGAAACTTTGATTAGGGGTGAGGGAATCAACAGAATTATCTCCGGCGAGGGATTGGCTGAAGCCTTTTCGAACTTGTGAGGGACTCCTGCACAGATCACATACAGAACAGGGCCACTGGCGTTTTCTGATCGCCTGAGGCTTTTAAGTAGTTTCGATATATGAGATTTTACCTTCCTGTAAAGGCTAGTGTAACGCCAGGCACTTAGTAACTGGCAGATATTGCATGGAATACCACATCACTAAACAAATGTTGGTGTATTATATCACAAAACAGGTTTTGCCGTTTGCCGTTTGCCGGTCATTTTTGGGGTTTGTCGTTGCCGTTTGCCGAAATTTCAAATTCCTTTGCCGCACACCCCTGGTCCTGTCACAGGTTCAGAAACTCGGCCACTTTGTCCACAGATACATTGCCGTTAATGTAGTCGGTCTCTTCGGGCAATTGAACGGGTGCGCAGTAGTACGTCCTTGACTACCGCAATCAGGGCACTCGTCGTGTTTGCTGTTATCGATCCTTTGCAGATATGACATCAGCATGGGGGAGGGTCCTTAGCGTAACGAGGCAAGGGTGCACCTGCCACGCCTGTGAAGTTCCATCTCGGTCTCGCTGACCTTCGGAGGTGCGACTCCCAGGATGGACTTTATGGCAACTCTGCTGAAGTGTTCCTTCACGGATCGGGTATGCTCCGCCCGCAAGAAACGGAGGTGTTCTTGTTGTGCTTCGGTCCATCTCTGCACATATACTTTCGAAGGAGCATCGGCGAACGGCTTTTTGATACATCTCTCTCTTACTGGGTTTAATACTCTTCGCGAGGAATGATTTGGCTGCTTAACGATGTTAATGAACATTTGTTGCCCCTGGAGTTGGCAGTGGTCTCTGACTGGCAATATGAGAGCTTCGGCGTGTAGGTGATCAATTGGAGAGCTTCTAGAACAGCCCGTCGCAATTCGCAGAGCCGAATTTGAACGCGCTGCAGCTTGGACCAGGATGTGTCCGTCACGAACTACTGCCAGACTGGCGCAGCATATTTCAAGGCGGGTTGCACAATAGTCTTATACGTGGTCAACAGGGATGAGCAGAACAAAAATATGAATTTTCGGAAATCGGTTTTCGGGTTTCAGAACAGAATTTTTTTCCTCGGGTTTCGAAAATCTGGCGCGAAACGCCTGAAAATGCGCGGAAATGCGGGTTTCGGAACGCGAAACGCGGAAAAAATTCAGAAATCAAATACCGTTTTCTTCCTCCGAGAGGACCCGATATTTTCGCATTCCGCAGCGTTTTTTGCGGTTTTCGGAATGCGGAACGCGGAATGCCAAAAATGCGCGAAACTGCGGGTTTCGGAACGCGAAACGCGGAACTCCGCTCATCCCTGGTGGTCAAGATCGTCTCTTTGCTGCACCCCCAGGACGTTCCCCCGTAGGACGTTGAGTCTTGTTTTCACTGTGGGTCGCTTCTACTCAGTGTCCTTACTTCAACGAAGGATCCAACACGAGTCCAAGTAGCTTGGGGAATCGGGCGGCCGGCAATTGAGTTTCGTCCCATTTCACCATAGGATTGGCACTGTGCTCCGCATTGTCAGTGGAGAAGACGGTGACGGATGATTTGGAGGCAGAGACTGTGAGCATTTTGCGATCGAAGAAACATTTCAACTCGATCAAGTAGTCATTGATCTTACTGGCGGCTACATTCATGTCGCGATCCCGGCACAGAATAGTAATATCATCCGCGTATGCAACGATCTTGATGTGTTGAACGTTCTTTATGCTGGAGCGCTTAGTAAGCGTCACTCGAATTACTTCTACATATAGTTTGTTCTTTCTTTATGCAATGTCTTCAGCTATAAGTATCTTTCAGGTGAGAGCGTGTGACGAACTATTGAAGTTGACAAATGATTTGAAGGAGTTTCTGATTCTTCACGATTTCAACTTCCTCACCCATGCTATAAAATCGTAAGTTTCAGAAAATGTGTTTTTGTTTTTTGAATGTGCTTAGGGAAGGTACCTTCGGCTGAAGGTTGTGTTAATGTAAGTGTTAACTTCATGGTGAAGGGCATATACAGCAGTGACGAGCGGGATTCCGAGTTTCGCGTTCCGAAATCCGCAGTTCCGCACCCGATTTCCGTATTCCGCGAGAAGTTCTCCGAAACGCGGAAATATAGGGCATGTTGGAGCAGATGCTGACAATCAACTTATCAATGGCTTTCCTCGTTTTGCGTTCTTAAAACCGTATTGCCGCACCTTTTTGGACATTTCGCACTCGATTTCCGAAACCCGAAAAAGTATTTTCTTACCGAGACGCGAAGTCGGATTTTCGTTTTCTCATATTTTATTCCGCTTATCCCTGATCTACAGTCAACGCGCAGTGGTTCCCTGGGCCCGTGTAGTCAGCGTCTCCACCTTTCTGTGTATTCGGCATTAGCGTTTTTGTGTCTTTGGTAGAAGGCGTTGACACGACGAACAGTCCAGCGTTGGACTTACCTCCAACGAGCGGAATTTCGCCAATTGTGAGGAGTAAGCCTTATCAGGTTTCAGCGGGGTAGTGACCGGTGGCAGCGAGAGAGGTGCTCGAAAAAAATCCGGTTTAGTACGAAAAATTGCTATCTTAGTGGGGTTATTGAGATTCTTTTGTACGAAAAATTGAGAAGCTTCTACCCTTGAGATAGGGCTGAGTCGCGCTCGATCGGTTCGCTATGAAAACCTGGCAAATGGGAGTAGAAATGCACCTGACAGGACCGTCTTTGCCCATCCGTAGCCCACGCGGTCGATAATCATGTTTTACACACAAACCGGGCTTGGAAAAGACGCCCACTGAGTCTAGCTGCGTCTGAACAGCAAGAGTCCGCGGCCGTCTGCTTCCGATTCGGCTGGTATTCGAGTTTGTATGGGGGGGGGGATTCTACAAAATTCACTTTTTCTCAGACTTGCCAATCTTTCAATATCTCAGCTGAGCAGCGTGTCTCTAATCCGAACGGGTACCAAAATTTCGCGTAAAACATTATCATATGTTCAGAGCTGAGGAAGAATGTGATAAGAAGATGAAGGCGCAAGTCCAGAAGCACAACGCTTTGCGGTTAGATGTGACGAATCTGCTAACCGATATGGATAAGGAAATAATGGAACATTTTACATTCAGGCATTAATAGGTCATTAATCGGGCGGAAATTATAACTTGTGAACTATACCGGTTCTGAGGTACAGGTAACCTGACATCCATGGTAACAATTTATTATCTTAATATTAGGAACTTTAAGTTATTACTACATCTCGAAATGTTTTTGCTCTATCTTGATTTGAATTCCTCCTTTGTTCCATGTTCTGTTTGTGGATCTGAAAAAGGTTCATTGTAGATAAAGCTTTTCTTAGAGTGAACTCAAAAATTCTCTCACTTCGGCATGGAGCCGTTTCCTTTGGGCACTTTCGAACATCGCTGTATTCAGTGCACTTCTGATATCGAATCCGTTCGGTATTACCTTGACAGGAAGACCATGATGTCCAGTTTCGGCGGGAGCTTGAGTGCTCAAAAAGAAGATGAACCCAGGTGAAATAATATGGTTGTGCACATAGCTTCTTTGTGTGGAGTCGCGTACTGCAACAACCTTCACCTCTAGGCAGGTGAAGGGGGACCGATGAAGCTAAGCCCCATTGTAAGTTCCATTGGGTGCTCTCGCCTTAATGGTGAATGTGAGAGGCGCAAAGATTTGATGGAACCTATCAGGGGGTGTGGTCCTCTCGACCTAGCTGGGTCATGGAGTAAGGTATTATAGGAACCCAATGCTTCGACGAAGAATTTCACGTAGATACCGAAAATTGTCTTCACCATACACTGCGTGAAACACATTTCGAAAACCGAAATCGGCTGGAAGATCGCGAGCGTATGTTTTAAACCTGAGAGCACTATTCGGCGTAGAATTCCATGGAGACTCCATAAACTACCTTTACCAAAGGTCCACCTCAAAGGCAGTGTTCACGATAAATTTCACTTTCTATATCTCCACGGTTTACGGAAGGTCTGGTGCTTTATATAGCAAGGCATACCTAACAAGAAGGCGAAAGCGGCGTTTTTGTACTAAAATAGGCCTTCCCTTGTTCACGTTGATTTTTAAAGGCAGCATACACGCTCGCAAGCATAGTCGAGATAACAGCATAGATAGGTCCGCACGGCCCGTACTATGTCGTCAACGACGTTTGAAGCGCTGAAAACTGTCCAGGATGACAATATTTGACAATGTTTGAGCAATCTTGCCTTCCACGCCCGTATTTTCACTCCCATTTGAGTACGAGAATGAGAATCGAAACTTGAGAAAACATGTGATAACTTAGAATGATAGCACTATAAAAAGGGAGGTCAGTAGAGAAAAAACTCGATTTACCTCAATATAACATGTTTGTGCACTGATAAAATCCTCCATTTCAAGAGGTCAGCCAAAGTAAAGGGCCTTCTCGAAAGTGGACGAGAGTCAATAGGTACGCAGACATGTTATACCCAAGTAAACCAAGCTATTTCTCTCGTGCACTCCCATTTGATAGTGCTATCACTCTCAATTATCACACTTTTTCACAAGTATCGATTCTCATTCTGTTACTCGAGGGGGTGTGAAAATACGGGCGTGGAAGGAAAGATTGCTCAAACATTGTCAAATACTGTCATCCTGGACGGTTTTAAGCGATTCAAACGTCGTTGACGACATAGTACGGGCCGTGCGGACCTATCTATGCTGTTATCTCGACTATGCTTGCGAGCGTGTATGCTGCCTTTAAGCGTGGAGGAGTGGACCGCTATGAAGGATGATACCAAGCAATGCAATCAAGCGATTTAGCTGACTCATCAGTACTTCCTTGATTTGCTGTTATCACAATCCTAAGTTTTCTTGTGCTCACGTCGATGGGGGAAAGGGGGCATTAGGCGTTACGTTAACTTCAAAACAGTCGTTTGCAGCCGTTCTTTTGCCATACCTGGCTCATTTTCTACTGTTCTTTCGACACTGGGAGCCTAGAATCCTTCTCGCCTATCAGTTTACGGTGGAAAATCACCAAGTATGATCATCGTGAACGCTGCCTTGATAGGGACACAAGGTTACGAGCGAAAACCGGTAATTTTCAGAAATTATTTCGAATTATTCCGAAAAATTCGTGTCTCCAAGACAGCTCAAAAATTTTATGACTTTAGCAGATCATTTAAAAATAATAAATGCCACAAGCCACTTATTCAAACAAATTTCTCTCCAAAAATTACTAATAAAAAATAAAAGTATCAATTGCGAGAAAAGATTAGGAAAACGCTAAATTTTGAAATCACAGGTTCAGAGGCAGCCTTCACCTTTTCACACTCAGGCATTGTAAGCGCTTCTCTTTTCTGAGAGCCTCGCCCGCATCAAGAGTGCCAGATTGTTCCATTGTATATAAGGAGGGCTCTCCGATATAGTTGTACACGAACGAAGTTTTCGAAAATTTTTTGAAAGATTTTTCGTTCGTTCGAAATTTCGTCGAACGAAATTTTTTCAAATTTCGTTCGTTCGAAATTTCGTCGAACGAAATTTTTTCAAATTTCGTTCGTTCAAAATTTTTTCGAACGAAAAAATTTCGATTTTCGTTCGTTCGAAATTTTTCCGAACGAAAATTTTTTGATTTTCGTTCGTTCGAAATTTTTTCGAACGAAATTTTTCATTTTTCGTTCGTTCGAAACCATTTCGAACGAAAAAATTTCGATTTTCGTTCGTTCGACATTTTTTTCGAAATTCTACAACTATATTGTCCGAGTTGTTCACGTTTAGAAGATTTGCTGTAGGATCCAGGCGTCGCGAGCCCCAAAACTCAATATAGCGGAGCAGAGGTGTTCGTGGCATTTTCGACGTTCTCGATGGGTTTTCCCTTCTTCGATCGTAAAGTCGGCCTCTGAAAGCGCACTGGAGAAGTACAACACCCGCGCTAAGTTTTGTAATAACGGGGAGCATCTGGCAAACTTGGCAAAAAAGCGTCCGATGCATGTAACTTTTATGAATGAAGACATTTTTGAATTCTGAAAACGCTATCTTATTCACAGATCAAATTGCTATCTAATTATGTGACCTTGTGTGCCGAAGTGCCCTAGAATCGCTTTGTTTTTGAATGAAATAATTTTTGCAATCGTTTATCAGAAACGTCGCGCGCGACGAAGTGCGGCTAAACTTTGAGCAGTATTTGTACAAGTAATGGAAGGGCAATCTGTATGTTCTCTTCATGCATTAGATGAAGGTGAGAGAATCTCAAGCTTTGTGATGGTTGAATTTCCGAAAACCTTCATTTAAGAGCCCGGGGGCTTTCGCAACAAAACTCCGACTTTTCATGTAGTTCTCAAGCGTGTTTAGTGAAGGATTTCGAAAATTCAACCAACACAAAGCTTGAGGTTTTCTCGCCTGCACCTAACTTATGAAGAGAACATACAGATTGCTCTCTTCCATTACTTGTACAAATACTGCTCAAAGTTTCGCCGCACTTCGCCGCGCGCGACGTTTTTGATAAACTAGAGCAAAAACTATTTTCTTCGAAAACAGAACGATTTCAGGGAACTTCGGCTCACAATTCACATTATAATGTAGCAGTTTGATATGAGAATATGATAGCGTTTTCAGAATTCAAAAATGTCTTCATTCATAAAAGTTACATGCATCGGACGCTTTTTTGCCGAATTTGAAAGATGCTCTCCGTTTTTACAAAACTTAGCGCGGGTATTGTTCGTGGCATTTTCGACCTGATGGCGGAGGATGGGTGAACTTGTGATTTCCATATTTAATTCGTTTTCACGTTCATGTTTTTACGTTGATGTCTATGCAGAGGTAAGCCCTAAAATGAACAATTAAGAAGTAATTACCTGCTCAGCAGATACGTCATCGCGAAGCCTCCTCATCAGCTGAGCGTCTGGATGTTCAAAGTAGATCATCATATGACCCGTATCCTGAAGGAATAGTTAATGTCTGTCCGAATGGGACTGTCTGCCCACGCGGTCGGCTTGCGCGTTGAGTGGTCTTCGCGGAGGCATTTTTTGGACGTCCTCCCACGGCTGCAAACTGCTGACTGGGATAGTATTCACTATTCGTAAAATATACATGTTAATCGGTTTACAACTCCGAGAAATGCCTTGACGACATCAGCTTGACACGCACGCTGACGGTGTAGACGGACACTTTCATTCGGGCGAACTTTATCCTCTCCTGTCAAAGTTAAGCCTCTATTATCAAATGGAACACACCTCTGGGATGAATAGCCTTGGTTGAGTTTTCTTTGTTTCACTATTGAGAAGACAGTTCTGGAAAATATGCAGTTATCAGTTGTTGTGCATTTTTTGAACCGATATTTCATGTCACCTGATTTTTGTCCATTGGATACCACATAGCCGACATGCACTGGAAGCCGTGCCGTTGCAGCGCCTGAAATCGCGTACCGAAAACATCTATTTTTTGTAGTAGTATCTTTTTACTAGAGGTAAGAATATACCGCAAAGCATGCTGAAATGCAGTGCTCAATGCCGTAAGCGTCTTCCACTTGCTCGACAAACCCGGCCAAAATATGGTTTGATACTCCAGTAAGATGAGTCGACCTTCCTGGAACTTGTGCACATCAGTGAATGTTTTACTGCAGGCCTATCACACGACAGCCGTTTCTTAGGGTGTTTACCTGAGTGGCGGACGTTTAGGTCGAAATCTGAGGACAGACGCAGAGTGAGGCATTTCTTCTATCTGTCTTCAAATGAAATTAACGAGTAAAAAGCCCCAAATGTGGCAGAAATAACAATCTCAAACTAAAAAGTGTGGGACAGAATATTTATGTAATTCCCAACTTGTAACTTATTTTTCACTCTTTCTCTGCCCTGTGTATAATCTAACGTTTCGGCCTAAACGCCTCACACCCGGCTTGTTCCAATGTACAGGACGTTCATTCGAAGCTGGCTTGAAGAATGAACTGGTGCCTCACCTTTGGTGAGCTCTGTATCCACGCATGCTTTTTCGATGTACGTTTGGTTAGTTGCTGGCCGAATGTCCGGAATCGAATGGCGCGCTCGGGTGGCGGACATCTCACACAAAGCATCAGAATATACCGCCGATGAGCTAAATCAGTCGCAATTAAGTTACCTTGGGAGATGGAATATAGACTCTGGCAAACCTCTAGTGACCTGTGGATTTCTATTATCACCAGCAGCGGAGCGGAGGGCCTCGGTGAAATATAACTCGTGATAAGGAGGTTCCGACGAAAAAACCATCCCTCCGCGCTGTGATAATCGAAAACAGGAGTTCACTTGGAATGAACCAGAGTCTATGTATTAGGCTGGGGCTTGAAACTATTTGGGGGGGGGCACTCGAGAAAATGAAATGATTTATCAATGAAAATGAAAATTTGGGCCGATATCGTATGCCTGATAGCGTCATTGTTTTCTTGGAGACTCCATGGAAATACTTCGACTTCTGGGGTGCGTTCCAAGAATGTTTTCACGATGCCGTGGGGGGGCAAACAGCCTTTCCATGGCCAAACTTGTTTCCCTGGGCCACGAATTGCAACTGATAATTGCTTCCACGTCGCCGTGGCTGGCTTAATCCTCACGGACGCCTCGGTCATCGGGACTCACGCGTAAAATAAAATGCGTGTGGTGCAGGCGCACACAACACACGCGCCTTTACGCGCAACTCGCTAAAATTCACCGACTCACCGTTTCTCGAATTTACGTTCGTTAGAGTCCGAATTCAGATCAGAAAGAGCTTTGCGGCCAGTTTTTCTTACAGAAGATCGTTTAAAATACGAAAACCAGTTGTCTTGTAAATACACTCAAGTAATACAACTGGAATAGTTCATTTTTCATGTGGTACGGAATCCACTTATCATATATTCACTTGTGATATATTCTTTACACTTTTTAAAGTCATTTTTTAATATTTTTTAATATTGATGATGACCAAAGTGGGATATATAGCCTTTAGAGGCACAAAGCTGAGAAACTCATGTGATCTGGTGGACAACAACACTGTGATAAGGAATTTGTGATACGAAACCGATATACTGTCATTCGCGTTAGAGGGTTAAGAATATATGCTGAATCATTTACTTCCTTCCTCGTCTGTGTGAGCTTCCCCACAGCGCCTGGCGAGGTCAGAGTAATGATGGAACGTTTCCTGACATTCAGGGCAGACAACATTCAAGACTGCATCATTGACTTGATGATCATGCTGAACCCGTTGATGATAAAAAGTGGAATACGTTTCTTAGACGCTTTTTGTACCCCGTATTGATATAGTTGAACGCTGAACCGAAAATCCGTACAAGTCCAAAACGCTATCAGTCTGCAGAAGGTTCGGGAAATGTGCTTTCACCCAAACTTTGCTTAGGGGGTGTGTTTCGGGCGCTAAACACTATTATAAGATCCTTTTCCGGATTTTCGTAAAAGTAATGCGCTTTTGGAGTATAGAATATGTACTAAAATCAGAAAAAAAACGCCTTGTGCAAGTGGAAAACGCTTTCACTCTGTGCAAAGTTCGGAAAACACGCTCTCACCTGAACTTTGATCAGGCGGTTATTCTGGGCGCTGGACACGATTATGAGGTCAGATTCCGAACTTTTCAAAGACTAAAGCGCGTTTCGTAACGTCCAGCAGGTGCGGAACTGGCGAAAAAGGGCTACACGAGTTCTTAACTGGTTCATACGTCTAAAGAAGGATGCTTTCACGCTCCACTTTTGATACCTCTTGGCTTTGTAACCGTGGAACTTGCAGTAATCAGAATGTTTCAGAGAGAGGGTTTTTGCAATTTCGTCATTTTTAAGGGGTTAAGAATCTGATGATTTGAAGAACACACTTCAAGACTCCCAAACAGCTTTGAACTTGACCGAATTCCTCTGATTACCTAGTAAAAATAAAATCGAATTCTTACCTAAAGTTTGCCTTTTCAAGCGAAATTTTCGGCAAACGGTAACGGCAAACGCCAAAAGTGGCCGGCGAACGGCAAACGGCAATTGCCGCACTCCCCTGGTGAATAACCAAAACAGAGGGCCAGATTCAGACGATGGCATCCTGCTCCCCTGCCATCAACAATGGAGACTGGACAATTAAGTGTTGAATACATAGGATGCCAAACGCGGCTACATTAGATAAGCGAAACGGTTGCAAAAAAAGAGGATTTTACGGAGGGAAACGCGGATCGAGGTTCTGAGGAAAACTGGAAAAGACTCGTGGTGAGCTTGTTTAGGAACTTCCTGGAGAACTTGTCTGGTGCCTTAGAGTACCAGGTTATTTTTGCGGTGGCCTACCGCACTCTTGTAATCTCCAAGTACCGAGCGGTACACATTGCCAAGGTTAAATAAAGTGGTGATACTAATTGCATTGCCACATGGCCGACCGCTTATGTTAAGTAGGTAAACTCTCGAGGGAATACTGAAAATCATTGTTCTTGTTATGAATTACATAGATACACCGCTCGGTATTTCTCATTGAGTCCACATTCATACGAAAATCTGACAGAAAACTCTGGGTGATCGTGATTGAAAAAGAATTATAGTCGATGTTTCAATTTTTACGCCTTTTACGATTAACGTTCCAGAAGTAGAACAGCTGTGAAGAGTGGAATGGTATGTGACGTCTGTTATCAATGAAAAAGGCCCAGTACGAAGACCTGAAAACTCAGAAAACTGGCGCATTATGCCCGGAAACCCAAAGAAAACTCTTGTGCTGGAAAGAAGTGGGGGGTAGACAACAGGCACTCTGCTGCGGGCGGAGCCAGAGAGGCGGGCCCGACTCCGCCCCTCGGCGCGGACGAGATTGCCTCCAGAGTGCCTCTCTCACGAGTGCTTCGATTTGATTACTTCCTCACTGTATTTCTGCGCTATTCGTCTGTATTCCACTGAATCGTGAGCTACTATGCTGCTGATAAACATTTCTATTCAACCCCAATGACAACCCTTTCGATAAACGCTGATCCCAAAAGTATTGGTTTGCTAACTCATGAGAGTTTTCTTGTTTCCATGTCAACATGAAACCTTTCTTGACCAGCAATACGATGCTATGAATGCGTTAACCCCATTTCTACTACGAACTACTGGATTTGAATATGGGTCTAGCTTCAAATTATTTTTGAATTGTTCATTTCTTAAAAAAATGTGTTGAAGCCTTGGGTAACTCATGCAAGGTGGTCGAGCTCAAATTTTGTAAAATGTAAATGCAGCCTATTATTCATTGTGGAGCAATTTGATTAGCGAAATTTCAAAGTTGGGTACAACCTTAATTCCAAAGGAGTGAAAAAATTGAGAATTTGCCAAAGCCACTGACACAATTTTTTCTTAAACTCATAATTGTCGGAAGAGTTCGAAAATTTCACTTTTCAAGCTCGCTTTTGTAGCTTATAAAGTGGAAAGCCGAAGCTGGACACAAATTCGTAATTTTTCCATTTCCACTGCGCACAGTTTTTAATTTTGTAGCACTAACTCGCACCCGTCGTATGTTAAGTAATTTATTGCACAGTTTTTTTAGTAATATTAGCGAGTACTTGCTGAAGCGGAATCAACATTTTCTCGCCATAGGATTACTCTCCAAATGGTTTTAGGGAAAAAGCAAATTCTTAACTAATTTTCTGAAGAACCAGAGATTTATGTGAAAAATTTATCAAGGTTTCGAACGAAGTTAGAAAACGGTGATGAGATTTCATCTTTACTGTTCCAATAAAATTGTCACATTATCAGATAGAATTTTTAAACATTAAATAGCATGTTTTCTACACTTTTAATGCCAAAAATGCATTAAAAACAAACACCACTTCAGCAATGTGAATCTCGAATTTTTGTGCCGTCGCTGGTCTTTTTCATGTTTTTTATTCATTAATATCCATTTTAATTTGAGTTTTCAAACAATTGGATTTTCCTTCAGCAACAAAAATTCTCGTTGCCTTCTATGACTGATTTCTGTCATTCGCTGAAAGAGAAATGCCTTCTTTCTTCTTAAATATGGTCTGAGCCTATGGATTCAAACTAATAAATCCTCGTTGACATCAGCCGATACCTATTTCTCACTCCACCGACCCCGCCGTCCGCATGGCCATTAGCAAATGCCATTGGGACATGTTTACGATCCTGGGTCGCTTGTCTTCAGATCTGTTATGTCCACTGGCTATGCCGGATCATTAGCTTGGTCTAGTGGAGGCGATATCGACCCATATGCGCAAAAATTATTAGATTGAATGGTGAAGGCTGAGAATATTTACGGAATTAAAATAGGCATAATTGAAAACAGTGTAAATAAGAGTAAAAATTGTTAATAAATATCAAAACTTGCTCCTTCTCCTCTTTTTACAAGCGTTCGTCTCGTTTAAGAATAAATTTTTTATAGTGAAAATAAATATATAATACATTTAAAAAATGAAATAAGGTAGAAACAAATTTCAAGAAATTAAAAATCATTTTTATTTTGCCTGAAAATCAGATGCGCTTTTCATGACCGCGAAAATTCATAAAAAGGGAGTAGACGTCAAATTTAGAACGACCTCCTCTTTCTGATTTCATGTGACTGTTCACCTACGCTTTTTCTTGAAAAAATCCGAATTCATTATTCACAGGCAGTTTTAATATTACAATAGCAACTTTATCAGACAGGCTAGGAATTGATCTGATCAAGCAGAAGTTTCAAAAATAGGTCGAGTTCTTATTTTGATCACTACCACTCACTAAAATTCCTTCATACAAATTATATGTAAAGGTCTTCAGAAAAGTTACAGCCTAATAAAACTAACACAGAATTAATTTTGAAAACTCGTCCGACTTTTTTTTTCTATTGGTGACTAAAAATGCTAACGAGGAATCAGTAAACACTCGAATAATTTAGGAAATTCGTTGAAAATATTTCACCAGCACAAGGCATATCTATGTTTTTTCAGTAACAATTAATTTACTTGGGAATGAAAATTCGTCAAAGAGCTTCAAAGATCTTCTCAAAGGGGCAGGATAATTGGAATAGATAAAGTCAAATGTGAATCAAGGAATGGAAGAAACAAATAACACTTGACTGTTTTTAAAAATATTTTTTCCGGGGCCGCGTATTGGAAGAGTGAAGTGATTTAAACGTAAGCAACATTTAGAGTTACTGCAATACGCGAATAGAGATCTTATCATGATTCATTAAACATTTATATCTTTTAAATAAAAGAGAAGAGAGGAAATCCTAGAAAAGGACTCACCTTTTCATAAAATTACCTTTGCGGAGAAAAAGGAAACTTATAGCATCATATTGCTGGTCAAGAAAAGTTTCATGTTAACAATGAAACATGAAAACTCTCATGAGTTAGCAAATCAATGCATTTGGGATCAACGTTTAACGGGAGGATTTCTATTGGGGTTCAATACAACTGTCTATCAGCATCTAGTACCTTGCAGTTCAGTGGAATACAGGTGAATAGTGTAGAAATACAGTGAGGACGCAATCAAATCTAAGCACTCGTGAAACAGGCACTCTGGAGGCAATCTCGTCCGCGCCGAGGGGCGGAGTCAGGCCGCCCAACTGGGACACGCCCACCCGAGAGTGCCTCTTCTGGCGCTCCCGAAAGAAGTGATGGGAACGGTAGCTAAGCAAACAGGGAAAATTAGCTTCGTAATGTAAAGAGAAGAGTTACGGTGTAAATCTCAATCCTATAAATACAGTAATTTTATTCAAAGGAGTTGTTTTTGTCGTAGTCATATACGTATGTTAATGCACTGTCGCGTATTCATCGCATATTTAAGGCTTTAGGGGCTGAGCAGAGTGCCACCGCGGCGCGGCGCGGCCTGATGATTGAGAGGCGTATTGATAGATCGCGGCGATCTATCAATACGGCTCTCCATCATCAGACCGCGCCGCGCCACGGTGGCACTCTGCTCAGCCCCTTATCCATGCTTTGAAAAAAATCTGTTTTTCTGTTTTTTTTTATTTGCGCGTAAAGGCGCGTGTGTTGTGTTCGCCTGCACCACCCGCATTTTACTTTACGCGTGAGTCCCGATGACCGAGGCGTCTGCGAGGACTAAGCCGCCGTGGCTACGTCTCCATGGAAGCGTTTTGCCATGGGAATGTTCTTGGAACGCACCCCTGAAAGCGGTGTCATTCATTCTCCAACTGAATCCTGAGTGCCCCCCCCCCAAAATAGTTTCATACCTTAGGCTGATGCATAAATTTTCGTCGTTTATCAAAAAAAAACATTTGCTCAGCTGTGCTCTTTTGACAGAGTGGAATATAGCATTCGAGTGCGCACTCCTTTATCTACCGATCCTAGTTTCATGCCGTCAAACTAATTCCTTCTCGAATGACACATTCAAATTCCCTCCGTGGTCCCAGTACTGAATTTTCGAAATGCTCATAGGCGCCTCCTATTATATCACCAAATCAGCGATGGGTAATTGAACGGTTGGCATCTCTGAGGACTAGATGATAGCACCAAAATGGATCTGCGGAACTGTGAAATGAGGTGAATTTAGAATATTTTCGAAATTGCAACTTCTGGAGTTTTTCTTCTATACGATGACTCTGAAGCAAGAAACGTCATGGTTAACTAATACGAGGTATTCTCCAATCAACGAAATTTGTGAATTGTCGACTATTTTTTCGAAAATCGAAAAAAAAACACATAAATTCAATTTTTGAAAAAAAAAAACAGCCAGTATTTTTCAACCATGAAGTTTGATGCTCCAAAAAGTACGCACAGAATAAAAACTGCAGAATTTATAATTTCCGAAAAATGCTAATTCCACATAGGCAATGGTTTTTGCTAGTCTTTTTTAATGCTGTCATCTAGTCTAAGGATGTGTGAAACACTTCGGAAACGAAAAAAATGAAAATTCTCGCTCTGTGATGAGTTTTTTTGTTGAAGATAGGTCGGTCATTCGGAGATTGAAAATTTTTCAGATTTTTTTTCTGGGTAGTGATTCTTCCAAAAAAAAAAACTCAAAAATAAAAAAGTGAACCCTTGCAGCGCGGCATAGTGTAGCGAAGCATTCTACAAATATTAGAACTGAAAAATTTTCGTTTTCCATTTCGAAAAATTTTCCCTGGTCAAAATCGTCGCGCGCGGCCCTCCAGCGACGACGTGATCGCAAGGGCTTTCCGTCGTGTGCACCAGCTGAACTATTGCAAGGCGCCTCCCATTCTGTGTACTCAATCAACAAGCCTTCCTTATCTGTGTTCTGTTATGTAGGAGTACACTGCTAGTTGAAGCGGTGTGGATCTGGAAACTGTATGCCTTATTCGAGCAATGGTTGTGGTGAGATTACATTATTCGCGTTGGACTACCTAGCTACCCAGTGAAGCCGAGGTTGATCGGTATATGAACGCGGCGTGAATTCGGATCAGTTTTCTACAGAGTCTGTGTGAGTGTAGCCCAAACAGGGCTTTTGGCCGAATTTATTTATTTATTTATTAAACGATATCACATTATTTCAACGTGTCGTCGCATGCTTCTTTTCCAAATAACACGATCAGCGCGAGCAACTCTCATCCACGTTTCTCCAAAAACTGACACAAATAGATCTCGCCATCTTTTCTTCGGTCGATCTGCGTAGCGCGTCCATTCCCAAGGTCTCCATTCAGTTATTGCTTTTGTCCATCTGTCGTCATCTGTGACACATACCTTTCTCGCCCACATCCACTTTCTCTCAGTTGCTCTTTTGACTATGTCAGGAAGCTTTGCTGTTCCTTCCAACCATGCGTTTGTGCGGCGGTCGAGAAGCGTCACTCCAAGCATCTTTCTCATCATTCTTCGTTGAGTAATCTTCAAAATTGTTAGATCCTTCTTTCTTGTGATCCACGTTTCGCAGCCGTACAGCAGAGCTGGTTCAACGCACCCTTGATATGCTCGTCGCTTGAACTTCATTGGTATGTATTCTTCTGTTAGTGAAGTACGCGTGAAGACGATTGAACGAGTTCCATCCAGATTGAATTCTTCTTAGCATTTCTTTTGCCAGGCTGCTGTCAAAAGATATTCGTTGTCCTAGGTAAACAAAGCTGCTGTGGTATCTTATCACTTTTGCGTCGATAAGGATGGGTATCTCTTGAGAATTGGTCATGGCCACGGTTTCGAAAAGTTGACTTACAGACCAACATCTTGACTTTTGTCGGTCAGATCTCTCAGCATGACGTTGAGCTCCTGGGCGCTGTGCGAAAATAGGACCACGTTGTCGGCGTATCGGAGATGGTTAAGACTGCGACCGTTCACACAGATTCCCTTATCTTTCCAGTCAATGTTTCGGAAAACCGTCTCGAGGACTGCTGCGAATAAGGCAGGGGAAAGAGGGTCACCTTGACGAACTCCACGCTTGGCTGGAATAGAAACTGAGTGACCACAGACGGTGATTGTCATAGCGGCATGAGCATAGATCTTGGAAAGAAGATGGATGATCTTGGGGTAAAATCCTTGGCGATGTAACTACGCCCAAATCGCGTCATGCTCCACGGAATCAAAAGCTTTGGAATAATCAATGAAAACCATATAGAGTGGGAAATTGTACTCACGGCTTTTCTCCACTAGTTGGTTGATGGTATGGATATGGTCGACAGTGGCAAAGCTTTGGCGGAATCCCGCTTGCTCGACTGGTTGGTTTTCTTGGACTTGAGCCGACATTCGTTGTAAAATTATGGAGGCGAAAACCTTGTATATGGAGGATAACAGGGCAATGGGACGGAAGTTGCGAATATCCAATGGATCTCCTTTCTTGAAAAGTAACGATATAGAGGAGTCGGCTAAGGTCAGCGGTAGCGATTCGTTTTCAAGGAAGCCGTTGAACAGTGCCGTTAATGGTTTTTCGAGAAAGTCGTATCCAGTTATCAGCATTTCAGTCGTGGTGGAATCGGCACCCGGTGTTTTTCCCAACTTCATTTTGTTGATTGCGCAGCTGACTTCTTCGGGCAAAATGGGGGGGGTAGGTCTTCGATTGTGGGCATGAGCGGGAGTGAGGGCGGTCTTCTTGAGGAGAAAAGCTCGGTATAGAACTCTTGGGCACCTTCTGCAACACACTCAGGGGATCTCGCTATTGAACCGTCGTTTCTTTTGAGTTGGACAAGCGGTGTTCTGTATATCGTGTTCTTTTGAAGAGCTTTGAGAAGACTTGATCCTGTAGAAATAGCTTGATGTAGACGTGCTAGATGTTTTTGCTCGATGTCTGATTTCAACGAAAGCCGCAACAACTTGCTCACTGTCGAGAACTCGATGGTATTTCTGGCAGATGAATTATGGAGGAGGCGATGCCGATCTTCATAAAGTGCTCTTGTGTTCTGAGAAATGTGGAGTTCTCTTGAAGGTCGTGATGAAGCTATATCGGCTGCCAGTCTCATCATATTTTTCATACTGTCGTAGGTGTCCAGTCGGGTGTGGTTGGCCAGTTGTTCCAAAGTAGACGTGAATAACGCATTGTTCAATAAATTTCTGGACATTGGTGTTCGGGCGAAGTGATGGCGTTGCGCTCTCAAACGGATCTTGGCCATGATAAGGCGATGATCACTAACAAACTTGAAGCGACCGATGATGTCGATATCAAGAAAAATGGAGGGATCAGCTGATAGCACGAAGTCAATAGCGTTCTTTGTTTGCATGTTTGTCGATATCCAAGTCCATTTCCTCGATGACCTTTTTTTGAAGCGGTTATTCATCAAATAGAGTTCGTTTTCTGCGCAAAAGGTGGCTAAAGTGTTTCCTCTGTGGTTTCGCGTACCAAGGCCATGTGGTCCTATGAAATGTTCTGTCGCCTCTCCACTACCAATTTTCGCGTTGAAATCTGCGACGACGATCTTTTTTGTGATTTGTCTGCCTCGAGGTAGGGTGGTGCGGAAACGTGCAGCAAGGGCCTCGTTGAATTGCTCAAGGAACGCTTCGTATTCACTATCTTCATGGGCTGAGGTGGGTACATACCCTTGAACAACGCAAATTCGGCTATGTTGCATAAGAACATCGACATACGAAACACGTTCTGAGATCGCATAGAATGAACAAGAACTCGCCTATTTCTTGTTGACGAGGAATCCTGTGGAGTCGGACAGGAGAAGAGTGTGGGCAGTCTTCTGGAGCTTGGCGGCAACGTATCCAGTTCTCTGAATCACAGAAAGTCCAATTATATCGAATGGTACCTCAGAGGCGGCGTCTCCTAGTTCTGCTATCCTTGCATCAGTGCGTAGTGTGCGGCAATTGATCGTGCCAATTCGAAGGTTGAGCATGGTGGACGGGAAAGGAAGGGAGCACCAGGTTGTCCAGGCGACTGGTGCAGATGGTCGAAGTAGACGATCGGGAGTAGTTGTTGAGCCGACCGCTCGCGGTGGATGTACTGACCAAATGGCCGAATGTGTACGTGCAATAATAGACCAGCACAAGGTATCGTTGGTTTATATCGAGCATAGCCTGCATAGCCCTTTCAACCAAGTGTCCCCGAACTCGGGACGGTTTCCCCAATCTCGGGAGACCAGCAATTCTCCCGATAGATCGTCGCGTCGCGGCGAGATTTGGACGAGCTTCCCATGTCAGGATGATTACAACTGGAGCACTTTATGGAACTTTGCACTGCTTATTCAAATCCCGGTCGTAGATGAACCTTCCGGTCCATTGCCGTCATCGAAACTTTTCCACTCGCTACTTTGTTTGCTCGTTGCTTATTGTTAGGAATAACGTAGCACCGCGCAAGAATAATTATCACCGCGAAAAAGATCTTCAGATAAGACGTACTTATTCCTCTTATCGATAAATACGGAAATGATCACGAAAAACTAGTTTGTGGCGAACAAGGCCGAAAACGAGAAGAGGTGGCGAAAAGACTCACCAGTCTAGGCTGCGTTCGCAATCCTCAAGACATTGCTGGTGGTCTGAGGCTCTTACCGTCTCCACAGCTAACGTATAGGGTTTCCTTGTCGATTCTGGGAATGTCACCATCACTACATTTTCATGATCTTCGCAGATGTTCGACGAAATGGGTTCTTTTGGCTGAAAATTAGAGTTTTTCTACCGGCTAACAGAAAATGCACATTTGTAGTGCAGGGTATTTTGAAAGTCCGCACAATGCGGGAAGTATGGCTCTGGCCCTATAGTTTTGGGAGCACTCGGTCTCACGCCAATCTTTTATTCGTCTTAAAATTCGCACCAGCTCAGGAGTCCTTCTGTCCAACTCTTGGAAAAACCCAAGGAGTTAGGTGGCTCGTTGATTGAATATTTAGATTGGGAGGCCCCAGGGGGCAGTTCGGTTGGTACACGAGACGGCAAGCAGTTGCGTTCACGCTGTCGCTGGAGCGTCGCGCGCGATAGATTTAGCTAGTAGAACTGCTTGTAGGCGCCTGATATTCTGTGCATTCTATCAACAAGCTGGGCGTGTTGCTGAAAGGCAGTGTCTACGGTGGTCTTCAATTCTGAGATTATTGGCTGAATCGATTACTTCTCCTCAGGGTAGAATTGAAATGAAGAATTGATCGATAAAAACGCACCAGAAGTACACGAAATGTTGTTCTCTCACTACGCCCCCGTACTCTCAGTGGAACTGTTTGTTGAGACGGTGGAATCCTTTGTGTACCCGCCCTTTGAAATTCCTGACCCTCTGTTGCTCATTTCTTCCTTTTGGACCCTAACTAATGCTGTTTTGCATGATATTTGCTTCCATCTTCGTTTGACCCCATCACTCTCCAGTCGCGACCGCCGAAAACTCGTTCATTCTACCAGACAACTAGTCCAGGCCAGAAAATTCTTTTACTGTATGAGGCATTTCAGTGTCTTTTTTGTCGTTTTATCGCGATTCTAGTAACAATTGATTGCAAACGCATTGTTTTGAGAGGAAAATTCGCAATTGAAAATCATTGTGAATACTGTCTCTAAGGGACCTTCTCCCAATGTGAGATTTCAGTTTGGGTTTATCTAGCAGATTCCGGTGCAACTGAAATCACAGCGAGCGAGCTCTCGTGGGATCTTTTTTTCACGCTTAGGCCCTAGTTATACACCGGCGGGACGCTGCGGAAATAGCAAGACAACTATCACTTATATGCGCCCTAACTGCGCTCAGGCATGCCAAAAGGAACAGTAGTCGCAGAAAAACGCGCCGGAAGGCCGCACAGAGCAGTTATACACGCCGCGGCACCGTATACTGCATCCTTACGGGACCTGCCCTGTTGGAAATTTGCCAATTTCCACCAGCTGATTATTTTTCAGATTTAAAATTGTTAAAACATTACCAAAACGACATAACGAGCACTGTAATGACGAGAGGAATTGATTATTAGTGCTATTCTGCAAATGAAAAGTGTCAGAAGCGAAAAAACCGATAAAATACCATTAAAAACGCCTGGAAATTTTTGTCCGCAGTATTGCGTCAAAGACGCCGAAGACGCAACATTGCAGACGAATCCCAGATTCGCGCAGCAAGCGGCGGCAATGTCATCGCGAGACGTTTTCATTCCGCTGGTGTATAACTAGGGCCTTACGCAGAGTCCACGTAATCAGTTTAGTCTGGTGCATGGACGGGGCTACGACGGTAGATCGCTGCGCGCGATCGAAGTCGCTTGGCCGGTGATGCCGCCAACACCGCACTGCCAGCCGTGTTGTCTATGCGTCAGACTAAATATAATACGGAAACCATGCATGTGCTGTTTCGGGTTCTCTACGCGAGGGAGTATTGGTCACATCGTAAAGACTCATTGATTAAAGTTTTTTAAGCAGCCTCAAAATAGGCTTGCCACGGCAAATTAGTCGGGACACCTTATCTTTGCCAAACACTTTGATTTTCTACTCAAAAGAATTAGTCCTTATCTTTAATCATCACGCTACAGTGATTCAAATGAGAAGGCTCACCTCCGCTTTCAACGGTTTGTCTACTGAAGACTTCTCATCCGCTTCGAGCGTATCGATGACTGCCGGAACCACTTCTGTTTGCTCCTCTTGCTGCTGGATTCGAGAGCCATAAGCTCGATGACCCTGAAATTCTCCAGAAACATAACAAATCAAGTCAAGCCTCTTATCTCTTTTTTCTCTCACCTTGTGTTTGAACTCTTTGGAGAGGAATTTACGAATCTCCTTGGTCAGAGCAATGCGAAGATCCTCTCTCGCTACTTCTGAAAAGTTTTTCAACCGTATGTCCCTCACATTTCCATAAATCTTTGTGGGAAACCTGCTGTGGCTACAGTAGTTGTTGCCAGTTCTGCGGGTGCCGGACTAGTTGCTGTGATTATTGCAGGAGATGGTGTCGTCGATGACGTTGTGGTCTCGATAATTTGCTTAGATGCTCAGAGTTACTCCGAGATTCATGCAGTGAGAGAATACGAAGAATTCTCACCTTTGTCTTGCGGGCTTTTTTGCTTTTGTGCGGCTTCTCGCCCTTTTTTGGTGTTTGTGGTTCCTGCTGTGGTCGACTCTCCACTTCTTCTCCTTTTTCTACTTTGTGCCTTCCAACAACCCCTTCGGATCGTCGCAGCTCGTCCTCGTCAATTTCATGGCCTTTCAGTTGTCCATCCTCGAGTCGAACTCGTCGTCTGTTTGGCGTTGGGGTGGCGAGAGCAGCTTCTGCCGCTTTCCTCTGCTGGTAGAGTTCGATTTTCAATCTAGCGATTTCTGCTGAGAACTTTTCGGCTGCATTTAATTTCGCTTGTTTTCTCCTCACCATCCTTCTCGATTTCTTGGTCTTCTTCTGCTTCTGCTGCCCTTCTTCACCTTCATCATTCACAATTCCGTTGTCGGTTACAGCCGTCTTTTCCTCTGCCTTTGCCTTTTTTGTTTTCAACTTTTTGGCTGCTTGTTTTCTTCTTACTGGTTTTGGTACATCGCGAATGACCTCCTCCGTTGGGATATTGTCATTGTTTTCAGAGATTTTAGCTGATTCTGTCGTCACCTCGATAGGCTCTCTTTCGTCATCTATGGGCTGATCAGTTAGATCTCGCTCCGGCACCACAGTTCTCGTCTCGAGCTCGATCTCCTCTGTTGTAGGAACCTGAAAAATATCACTGTTTGCATTGTTGAGTCTTTATTGAAGTTAGTCAGGGGATCAGTATTCTCGAAATGTCCTTGGAATGAGGGATGTGCGAAAAAAATCGCTTTCTGTTTCCCGGCCCTCCGCAATTGGCTGTTTTTCGTTGCAATTAAAAAAAATACTTCTGCGCATCACTGCTTGGTATACTGCTGGTAATCTCTAACAAAAGACCTTGCCCGAAATCGGAATAGGCAGAAGTTTAATGAGATTTTTTCTCGAGAATCCCGCACAAACTTGCGTGTCCCAATCCTGCAGGAATTTTGGGGCCTACCACCTCTTTGAACTAGGCACTTCTCTGACTTCTCTACAGGATCGTACGCCACTAATCTTTTCGTTTCCACGTCCAACCCCTTATAAGCTTGGTCAGATCAATTTGTGCCGGTTCTTTGTTCTCAAGAGAAAAGCTTTCTTTGCGCTTAAATTGCCTCGAAGGGTTTTGTATATTGCCCACATTTCTGAGCTTACATTGTGTTGAGTCCCTACCTGAAAGTTCGGAATGGGTGGCGAGATCGTCTCCAGCTCATCAATCTTGGGAACTTTATTCAGTTTATCCAACTTCCTCCTTCGCTCTTTAGCCTTCCGTCTCTTCTCTGCTTCATCAGCTATCAATTGTTCTAGCACCGGAGTGGCTTCGTAATCTTCCTTGCTCGCTCGATTAGTCTTATTGGTTTCCTGAACAACTCTTCAACATATTACAACATAATGAGTATCGCTGCAGAGTACATGTATACTGTAGGGAGGCCATCTGTAGGACGTACAGTAATCGACTCGCATTTATTCAAATACCGCTCGTTATATGCGGAACTTTACGTAGACGAAATGGTTGTTTGCAACGAATAGTAGACGGTTGATTTTTCTGGTTGAGTTGAGCAGCCCACGAAGCTCCCTATTTTGACTCGCTATCATTCTGAGCTGACCAAGTCTCGCTTAAATTTCTCCGAGTCCAAGAGCAATATCGACAGATTTTCTTCAATTCTTGTTGTTTTTTTATAAAGTTGTTTTCGTCAATTTTTCACTTTTCCATAGTGCCAAGGAGTTCTGAGGTATGACCGATTTTTTTTAATTCCCTGAAGGCAGTGTTCATAATACAACTTCCTTCGAGTCTCCACTGGAAAGCGAAAGGTCCGAGGCCCATCGCAACAACTGTGTCCTAAAAACGGTTAACTGCGAGCTACATATATATGTTTGTGGTACACTCGCTCCGCCCAATTCCTCGGTGGCTGCTGAGGATGTGTGCGGGACAGGCGTGCCACTTTTAGGTTATGTGGGCCGTATAGGGCTAGTTATCGCTCGTAATTAACTGTTTTCGGCATTAATGTTGCTCGAAGATGAGTTTTTTCGTGAACGTTGCCTTTAATACACTATGGGGAAACTTCGAGGAAGCAAAGACGGTCAGACTACAAAAACCGTTGTCATTCCATCTATTTTCATTCGCAATCCTCGAAAAACTGCCATTTGTAATTGTGATGTAAAAGCAATTGTGCATACGACTTTACAGATATACGGGGGTGGACCAACCTGTATTAAAACGGTGGGTCCACAGCTTTGCGCTTTCGCCTTCTCAGATTTTACCTTCTCCTGAAGGGAGAAATCGTTCGCATTAGTGATTTCGTCGTCAGATGGAGGAGGGGCTGCTAAATTTCTGCAACACGAAAACTCAATGGAATGACTATGAACACAAAATCGGAAAAATCCCCATTGAGGGAGTTCTGCTAGGTCACGCGGTAGCGATTTAAATGTGAATAAGTAGTAAGGGAGCAAATATCGAGAACAAAATCATCGCAGTAAAGGCAGTGTTCTTGATATTCTTCAATTTTGAGATTATTCGCTATATTGATGAAGTGGCCCACGGTTGGAATTAAAATGACGTAGAATTCGAGAAAAACGCAATAGGAGTACACAAAATCCTTTAATCTCACCCCGCCTCTCAAGTCTCACAGGAACTGTTCGTTGTGACAATGAAATCTTTTGTGAACTTTTCCTTCGCAATTTTCTACTTTGTAATAATCTCCAAGTCCGGTTTTCTTCAAACCTGGGCATCACGAGTATATTTTCATCAACTTCTGTGCCACACCAGGTTTTTAACGGCAGAATCGACTTTATTGGCCAGACGTTTCGGCAAGCTCGCCGTTATCAGAGGCCTGAAAAATCGTCGAAACAATCCATGTGCAAAACTCTACGGCCAAACGCTGCCTCTGCTCTTGCAAATATTAACTTCCACATAAACTTTAGGCGGCAACGGGTAAAACAACAAAACTAACCCGATTCGATTCCACCACGGCCAAGCCCCGCTGCAGTTAGTAGACGACCGGGAGCAAGTGAGGCACCTTTGAAATCGATACCATCACTAATCACTGTGACTACTAGCAGAAGTTGATATCTCACAATCCACGCAGCGGGAGAAACGGTAGAAACTCATTGGTTATCGTGATGCACTCGTTTCGATTGTTAAGCTTTGGATCCCGAGTGCGTATATAAAATGCCTCCAGGGCCTTTCTCACAGCGATGTCCGTTTCTTGGCAGAGTACTGTGCAAGTGATTTCAAAGTCGATATTATTGTGTTGTTCAACTCTGTGTTTGCCGAGAGGCGTGAGGAGAGACGTGCGTCTTTTTCCAGCCAGATGTTCCTTGAGGCGCACATACAATAATCTTCCCGTCTCTCCTATATATATTTGATTACAAGCCAAACACTGCAATTGATATACAACACCGCTCCACGCACAGTCTCCATCCCTTCCGTATGGGCAAGTCAGGCAGTTGGCAGTGGCACACGATCGGTCGTGCAGCCTATTTCTGACGAGTTGAAGTTTGATATTGTCTCGCGGGATGCTCACAAGAGCAACATCATCACTCATATCCGCGCGAGCTATACACTGTCGAAGTTCGCCACTGATTTTGTCCGAAATAAACGGGAGTAGAAGCGGGATCTTGCCATCAAAGATGTTCCGAGAGCGAGTGCTCCGACTTCGCGTGCGACGCTCCTTCGCGTATCCGTTCATTGTGGCGATAGTACTCGCTATGTCGTAGGATTCTTGACGCTCCATGGTACCTCTGCAAACCTCGAGTGCTGTCTTGAACATATTTCGCACTACCGCACGCTTTACGGCTTCAGGATGCGCTGACATTGCGTGGAGTAAGATGTTCTTTGAACTGGTTTTCCGGTACCATTTTATGCTATACGCACCGCTAGACAGCTTAACCTGCGTATTGAGAAAGGGTAGCCAGCCACTCCGAGGGGTTTCTCGCGTGAGTCTGATGTACTGTGATTGCTGGTTCAGAATGGTAAATAAATTGTCCATCTCTGTTTGGGTAGATGTTATGACACAACAATCGTCGATATAGCGACAGTACATAGTGGGCAGACGTTCCAGTACAGGCCTCTCTATTCTGCTCATGAAGCAAACTGCTAAGGCTGGTGCGAGGCGCTGACCCATGGCTAGGCCCCTTACTTGTGAGTAGTAGCTTCCCGACCACTTGAAAACATTGCAGTTTAGGCACTCCTTGACAAGATCCATAATCTGCATTTTGCTCAAACCGAAAGTCACAATCGTCCCGTCGTGTTCATCTAGCATTTCGGACAGCGCCTGAAGAGCTTCTTGATTGTTTACGTTTGTATACAGCGCTGTGACATCAAACGATTCGATCACGCTTGTTTCTTCCACTCTGCAGGTTCTTAGACGATCCAGGAACTGTTTAGTGTTGGATAAGTGTGACTGTATATGATCGAGCAGCTGTCCCACAATCTTGTTCAGGAACCAAGAGATGCGGTCCTCCTACGCAACTTATAATAGGTCTTATTTCATAGGTGCTGGCCGTTAATGAGTGCATGTCTTCCGGAGAAAGCTTGTGCGTTGAGCGTTTCTACTTTCTGTTGTTCTGTTCTTTCCTTAGGGCCCTAACTAATCCTGCTTTGCATAAAATATTTTCCCATTTCCGGTTGACCCAATTCTCCACCGGTGACAACCACCATGAACATGTTCATCCAACCGGACAACTAGTCCATGTTATAGAATAATTACACTGAAATACGACGTTTTAATGCATTTCTCGTCGTTTCTTCGTAATTTTGGTAACACTTGGAGGCCAATGCATTGTTCTATGTGAAAAACTCGGTGACGAAAATCATCGTGATTTCTGCCTTTAAAATAACAATACAGTTTGAAGTGAGCAACTATGAAGTATTGAAATGGAGAAAAGCCGGTCGTATGTTCACGCCGTGGCAGTGTGGAGGAAAGAAAATCACCTCTGTGCAAACCGACGTCACCCCCTCCACGAAGAGGGTTTTTGTCATGGGAGAGGTGCTGGCCGGCCGCGTCTCTCCTTCGGATTCTCCTGCTAAGGGCCGGCGTGGAGAGGAATTCTGGACCCGCTCAGAAGTACCTATGCGCCACGTGCGGCAAGGATGTTACCTGGAGAAATACCAGCGTCCAGTGCTTCGGATGCCAAAGGTGGGTGCATCTCTCCTGTTCGGGTCTCAGTTCTGTGAGGCATCATAACTCACCTTTTCACTTTGTTTTATGCTCTTCACCTTCCAACTCAGATTCCTCTTCCTCAAATCGCCCCCTTTCCATTGTACATATCAATCTCAACGGCCTTCGTGCCAAACTTTCTGAGCTCTCTCTCTTCGCACGTACTTACCATCCAGACGTGATCATGGTTCAAGAAACCAAGCTCTTTCCATTACCTACCCGTCCTCATCTTAATATCCCGGGCTACATTGCCTTCCATGCTCCAAGGTCAGCTCTTGGCGGAGGAGTTTCAACCTTTGTTTTATCCTCTCTCCCCTCCCACCTCATACCAAACACCCCCACGGATGGTACTCTCGAGTACCTTTCAATCCATCTCCCCCTTAAAACTCCCCTTTCTCTGTTCAACATCTATATTCCCCCTACTACCTCATGCCCCTCCTCCTACAATCCCATTCCTCTTCTCAAACAACTTAACGATTATTCCCTCTCATCATCAGTTGTTTTCGCGGGCGACTTTAACGCCCACACCTTCGGCTCGTCCCTTGGTTCTGATGCTAGAGGAGAAGAAGTCGAAGAATGGGCTGAGGAGTCTGACCTGTTCATCATAAACGATGATCAGCCCACTCGTCTCCCTGCCAACGGCCGACCTTCTAGCCCAGACATAACTCTAGCCTCTTCCAACCTTTCCAACGCTTGCTCATGGTCTACCTCAACAACATTGTCTAGCGATCATGTTCCCGTCTTTGTGCACATCGATCTCTCAAATTCTCTTGCTCCTTATTCTGGTGTTCGTCAACGTTCCTATCTCAATTTAGGCCAAGCAGACTGGTGCCTGTTCAGTGAGGTTGCGCTACGCCTAGCGGCTGATTACCCGTGGAATGGCAATGTGCACCAGAAGGAGCATCACTTATCTGATGCAATTCGCAGGGCCATGAAGGCGGCTATCCCTGTTGGCCGAGTTAAGACGTTTTATCCAAACGTCACCAGAGAAATTCTTCAGAAAATCAGGACTAGAGATGCCAGAAGAGCCCTTGACCATCTAGACCCTGTCGTCACTCAGCTGGATGGTGAGATCAGAAAAGATCTCGACTAGCACAAGTAGGAATAGTGGGAAAAGTTCACAGAACAGTTGAATTTCAAAAGGACAGTGGAGCTACTTGGAAGGTGCTTCGGAAACTATCGGCAAAGAGCTCGCCAGTCACCGTCTTCACTATTGAGTTTGGTAATAACGTTTTCAAGTCAGGAAAGGAAGCCGCCTACTCTCTTTCGGTAAAAGTTTCTTTGTCACGAGTACAAGGCGAGGTCCGCAGAATAGAGTGACAGTAAGAGAGCTGTGCCGCCTCCCGCTCATGAGCACCGCCGAAGCGTACACTGTGGCGCAAGTAGAGAAGATTATAAAGGACATGCGGCACTCCAAAGCTGTCGGTCCGGACGGTATTTGTCCTGCTGTACTGAAGAAACTCCCGACTGAGATCCTTCCGCTCATCGTTGATATGATTAAAGGCAGTCTGCACGATAGAAATCTTTTTTCTGTTTTTCCGCCTATCTTGAAAACGGTCCCATGCTGATTCCAATGATGTCCCTGGAATAGTACAAGACCCCCTGGAAACGGAGTTATGGCTGTTCGAAATTCAGCAAGGGAAAATTGTGGACGAGTTGTCCGAGGCTTGTAACTCCCGTTTTTTGCAGCCGATGTGTGCGAGCTGACCTGAGTAAAGAGAGACGTTGAGAATGAAGGGAAGAACGGGCCTTTTGATCGGAAACCATCGCTCATTTAACCACAAATTTAGGGGAACTTTTATAGGACGTAGGCGGAGTGGCCCAATGGGTGGACTGGCCCACGAGATTTTCACCCACTTAACGGCCGTTTTTCGTCGCACTTCTGTTCTTAATCTTCTTATAGGGACCCAAAGCTTACGTTTTGGGCAAAAAAAGGGGAAACTTTTTCTTTGTGAACACTGCCTTTAACACTTCGTTTAGCTCTTGCACTATTCCGCAAAACTGGAAGACAGCCAACGTCATCCAGTTGCCCAAGCCTGGCAAACCTCAGTCATCAGTAAAAGGATATCGTCCCATTAGCTTGATGTCAGTTTTCGCGAAGGTAGCCGAAAAGCTCATTGTCAAGGATCTAGCAGAGCACAACGAGAAGCAGTTGTTTCAACATGGGTTCAGGAGGCTACATTCCACAACTACGGTTTGCTAGAAATTACCAGCTATGCTATCGACGGGTTCAACTTTAACAAGCCATTGAGGACTGTAGCTGTTGCGTTGGATCTCACTAAGGCATTTGCTACTGTTAAGCTTGGAGTCCTGTCAAGCAACATACTGGAGTCGTCAATACCATCTTGGCAGAAGCGCTGGATATCGGCCTTTAATAAAGGTCGGCGAGCAAGAGTCATGTTTCAGAACCATGTCTCCAACAGTATTCCTATGGCAGCTGGGGTCCCTCAGGGCGGGGTTCTATCGCCAGCCCTCTTCAGTCTGTACCTCGAAGATATGCCTGAGCCTCCACAGGACATCAAGGTCGTCGCGTATGCTGATGACATAACAATCATGTGTCGAGATGGGGACTTACAGGATCACACTGAAGAACTTTTTCGACCGCAAGATGCTAAGGATCTCTGCAGCCAAGTCTTCAGTGTCCGTTCTCACGACGGACCCATCCGAGCACAGCGCTCATCCGGATGTCCTGTGGGATGGAGACCGTTTGCCTGCTGCTCGCTTTCCAAAGCTGCTCGGTCTTGTACTCGATCCGTCACTCAAGTTTCATAAGAATACCGAGCAGAAGTAGGCAGTCGTTAAAGCTAAGCTAAACGTTCTGAGGGCCTTGGGCGGCACTTCGTGGGGTAGCAGCAAGGAGACTATACTCACAACGTATAAGGCAATTCTTCAGCCCGCCCTGGAGTACGCCGCACCGGTATGGCAGCATCTCGTCTCAGAATCCTCCTGGACAAAGATGCAACGAGTACAAAATGCTGCTCTCCGTATCGCCACCGGATGTGCAAGGAGTTCCCCAATCGAGCACCTGCATGCTGAGACCCGTCTATTACCAGTGAAGGAGCACTGTCAGCTCCAGGCCCAGCAATTCCGCATTAACATTATAAAGCAACCAAATCACCCGTCGTGGAGAGTGCTAAACCCCGTTAGAGAGAGAAATATAAGAAAGCCAGTCGCCGATGCTCCAAACAAAGTCAATTTGCGAAGATGGCACGACTCACAGCAAGAACGACTCCGTCTTTTGCGCGAGGAGCACACCAAGTTCGTACGGTGTCATCTTGTGGAGGCGGCCATAAATCCTATACTAGGAGATATACCACCCCCCGTCTGCACCTCAGAGTCTCAACTCGGAAGAAGGGTAAGATGCACGCTCGCATCATTACGCTGTGGTCACTCTACAATGCTAATGTCTTACGTCAGCAAGATTGACAGCAGCAAATTCATGTGTGCCCGGACTGCGGTACCATCGGCCATGATACTACACATTTATTCAACTGTCCGGAGAGACCTACCACGCTGACACCAATGGACCTATGGACGAATCCACTACTGGTCGCCCAGTTTCTCCGCCTATGATAAAACCCTCTTTGTGGCTGCAAAGAAGAAGAAAAGCCGGATATTCGCGTCAAGAAATGACGCAGTTGTTTCAAAAGTTAGAGGTCGGATTCCTACCCGAAATGGCTTGTAACCACCTCAAAACAAATGAAATGAATGTTGATGCGTGCATTTGTGTACAGTTGGCATGGATCGCACAGATTTTTTTGCGTTCCTTGTTGTGTGTTGGTGCAAACTCGATGCACGTATGTGATAACATAAGCGCGCCGAGATTGCGCCAACTGACAATAAGCAACACAAAGTATCAGTACGATCCGTGCCGACAGTATGCGAAAATATTCACGGATATCATAATTGAGGTGACACTGACAAATCAGTCCGAAACGTTCCGTAGCAAAAGCAATTCAGCGAAACCATAGCGCATTGTTTCCTGTATGATGTAACCACCCACTCAAAGTAATCTCTGCCCTCGTAGTCGACCAACATGAACGGAGGCGTCGTGCCGGCAACTGCGAACATGTCACATATCCGCCAATTGTTGTCATATACAACTGATCGACAAGTCCAAGCACCAATCTGGAAGTATCAATCTAGCATGAAGGCTTTCTCAAAAAGTCACCGACAATTTTAGTGAGATAATCTCAGGCGATTGTAAAATAAAAGCCGCATACACGATAAAATTTGCTTCCGTGTTTTTCACAAATTGGCTTCTCTGTTGAACAACATTTACGCTGAGAACACTCAAAACAATCTGAAACCGTTTTCTGGGCACGAAAATATATAGTGTTAATGCAACTGGGGTGGTAGTAATTGGGGTCTTAAACGCGAGTTAGCAGGCGTTAAATTCGCGTTAAAGGCAGTGGTCGCGATCAAATATGCTTGTCTTTTTTCCCCTCTAAACCCTTTTCTGGGTCTCGAGTAGTAGGACCTAAAAGAAAAATCGCGAAAAAACCACTGTTTTGGGCCAAATTTGAAGCCTGAACTTTCTTGTCTTTTGATGGTGGACGAGCCCACTCCACACCATCGGCATCGATGACCTCTTATGTCAAAAACATCAGCTGGCTTGAAATTGAAATTCAATCAATGAACCTTCGGATTTATGTACACATCTACTCAAAAACGTTAACTAGAGTGCTTTCTTTCATTGCTCAACTGTTTTTATTAGCTAAAATTGCATTTATTTCTTCCTCTGAATGTCGATGATTTTTGACTGCTCCACATGAGACTGCGATCTTTTTCGTCAGCGCTGTGCACGTGTGCACGAACTGGCAACTTTGGGCCTTAGAAACTCTAAGTCTAGACCGTTTTTCACCGCGCTACCTTCATAGTTTTTCAGCTGTTTTCAATCTAAGCTGATTTTTATAGTTTTTTCATTAACGCTTTTCATCGTGACCACTGCCTTTAAAGGCAGCATACACGCTCGCAAGCATAGTCGAGATAACAGCATAGATAGGTCCGCTTGGCCCGTACTATGTCATCAACGACGTTTGAAGCGCTGAAAACTGTCCAGGATGACAATATTTGACAATGTTTGAGCAATCTTGCCTTCCACGCCCGTATTTTCACACCCCTTCGAGTAACAGAATGAGAATCGATACTTGTGAAAACGTGTGATAATTGAGAGTGATAGCACTATCAAACGGGAGTGCACGAGAGAAATAGCTTGGTTTACTTGAGTATAACATGTCTGCAAACCTATTGACTCTCGTCCACTTTCGAGAATGCCGCTCTGATTTGGCTGACCTCTTGAAATGGAGGATTTTATCAGTGCACAAACATGTTATATTGAGGTAAATCGAGTTTTTTCTCTACTTCACTCCCTTTTTATAGTGCTATCATTCTAAGTTATCACATGTTTTCTCAAGTATCGATTCTCATTCTGTTACTCGAAGGGGTGTGAAAATACGGGCGTGGAAGGCAAGATTGCTCAAACATTGTCAAATATTGTCATCCTGGACAGTTTTCAGCGCTTCAAACGTCGTTGACGACATAGTACGGGCCGTGCGGACCTATCTATGCTGTTATCTCGACTATGCTTGCGAGCGTGTATGCTGTCTTTAAAGGCAGTGTTCACGATAGAAATCGTTTTTCTGTTTCTCCGCCTATCTTGAAAACGGCCCCATGCTGATTCCAATGATGTCTCTGAAATCGTACAAGACCTTCTGCTAACGGAGTTATGGTCCTCTAAAGATTGAGCTAAGGAAACATGGTGGACGAGTTGTCCAAGGCTTGTAACTTCCGCCTTTTGCAGCCGATGTATGCGAGCTGGCCTGAGTAAAGAGAGAAGTGGAAAATGAAGGGAAGGACGGGGCTAATGATTGGAAATCATCGCTCATCTCACGTTCTCGAGCATTCATTTGTTCACGTCGGTGGGCGTGTGATGCGCTTTTGGGGTTTTCAATGCGCTCGAAGTTGCAACTTCGGGCTCTTTTGGGGCTCTTCCTGGCTCGTTTTCATGCGTTCTTTCGACGTTAAAGTTACAGAGTGTCCCTCCACTACCCAATCCTAGTGGAATTTCGAAAACTTTTTTCATCGTGAACACTGCCTTTAAAAAGCGAGTTTATCCACACCAGTTTCTAAGGAAGACTCTTGATAGTTAAGAGAGAATTCGCTCTAGTTTCACCCTAACATCCCTCAGTGGTAAGCATTCGACACACTGCGTCTGAAAACGCCTCGAAAAAGCGACAAGTGTAACCTTTGTTAGGAAAAATGGCTATTTCGAAACGTTTTCAGAGCTGTTTTTTTCTCAAAAATTCCGACATGTGGTAAGTTTTTTTTCTTTTTTCCGCTGCAAGTTCGCGTTTAATATCCTCTCGCACTGAGCACGGAAATAGTGCTGAAGTGCGAGAGGAACTGGCGGCTAACGAAAAACTCCTCCCGAGGAGTTCTTGGATGCGGTTAGCAGGACACGATCGAAACAGTTTTGACCATCTATGCTGAGGGGTAAATGAAGGTTCAATTAATGCAGTGGGTAAAGGAAACATGATAACAGAGTCAGCCATTTTGACTCTAGAACGACAGGGAATCTCTAAAACTGAAAGTGATAGAAGGAATAATCTTGTAACGTCTACCGCCAACCGGCGATGGTGTATCAAAAACGAAGCAGTGATTATTGCTGAAACACGTTGGCCGTCTTCTAGGGTAGCACTAATCAATCCCTCCCGATCAGCTGTTTATTTTTCGGCGAGCGCCGACACTTCTTCCTTTTTTGCTTTTTGCTTCCGAAATTCTTCCGCTTCGCTGTCATCGGGTTAGCTTCCTTTTCATAATTCATTGCTTAGCACAGGCTATGACGAGTTTGTGGGAAATTGTTTGCTTGTTCGCGTTTTGAAGGAATTATCCAAAATTGTTTAGCGCCAGGAAGTGAAAAATCTCAGAGCGACTGATCTTCAGTGATTCTATGCTTTAGTAATGTTTATTCTGTATTAGTCGGGGCGCATCGGGCGAGTTTTGTGGCAAATAAATGCGAACTTGTTTTAAAGCCAGCTATCTTCGTTCTCCTTTTTCTGTAAGATTCGGAAACTCATCATTCATTGCCAGATCAGTGCCATCGTTGGCCCCTCTTTTTGAGAGTCCGCGACGCACTTGCTTTGGTGCATTGGTGGAGCCACTCGGAGTGTTTTAATTCTTACCTTGCCTTGACTTCTTTTTCAAAAACGAAAATAGACTATCTACTCTATAATCATTCTTATATGTTTTTAACTATCCCTTTCAGTTGATTGCAGGACACCCTTTGAATTTATGCATTACTCGACGAGTTTCGGAAGCTCTTTTTTTGCACCTAGCGTTACTTTCCCAAAAACACCTTTTGATTAATTCATCCAGGAATTTTCAAATTTTCGTTCGCTCGAAATTTCGTTTGAATTTTTTTCTTTTCCAAAAACATTTTTGTTGGGAAAAAAATTTTGAAAAAATTTTGATAAAGTTACTACGAAGGCTAAATTTTGTAAGATCACACACATTTGGTGATTGAGGTAAACGTCGTTCGTGTTCAAGTGTAGAAAATACTTATGCGGACGACGGTCAGTCATAAAGTATGTGTAAGAAAAAATGGATGAATCGTATGTGGGCGCTTTAATGATTTCTACTAGATCCTCTGCTTGAGAAAGTTCTCACTTGTCATAGATGTTGAAGGGAAATCTTCAGCGACGAGTAGCTGCGCAACTGGCGCAGTGGTTGGGTGCGTCGTCGCCGCGACCAGCACCTTACTTCGAATCCGGTATGCCTCTGTGTTTTGCCACCGAGTTTGCTTTGAAAGATGGGTCTTCCAAGTTATGGCCTTAGCTGGCGACGGGGCACGATGTCCATCTTTATGTGGTGACGGCGGTGCTTGCTATGTGCCCAGCGGCAGAAGCCGACGACAGCTGGCAAGCTGTGCCGTACATGGGAAATGGTGTACTCTGCTTTTTGAGAGTGAGAAAAGTAGTTGGCACGCCTACTCCAAGAATCTTGCAAATCGCTTGTCTTACGGAATTTTGAGATGGCCGAGAGTATGAGGAATACTGCCGAAATGTAATTTTCCACCGTTTTCGATATGCGGTGCAATGTATTTGAACGATATTAGGCTACAATAATAACTGAAAAAGAGCTTCAGTGCTGAACCTCCGGTTTCGAAGCTTTTCAACTTAGTAACTGCTCTATCCCTTGTTACTCTTTAAGTCTGGAATCTACTGTATTGTTGTCATTCAGGAAGGGTTCAGTTCAGCTTCTCACTCGGGCAGCTCTCTTTAAACCGGCAACGAACCGTGGCATCTATACCGCGGTTCGTTGCCGGCCAGGAGGTGGCGGTTTGTTCGCGTTAATTTGGCGGCTCTACGGCATTTATGTCGCGGTATGTTGTCGGCTTGGAGGTGGCGGTTTGTTCGCGTTTAACACCCCATATACTACCACCCATGATCTGTTAATGAAATCAAGCGGTCTCGCGTTGATTCCCACATGGCTGTGCTATTCCCCTGCTGAATCGCGCGCTTCCTCAAGGTCGGTTATTCAATGTGTTCCCGGTTGGGGGAGGCGACATACAATTACAGGGCCAGGATTCAGTTATTACTCAGAAAGCCGTTGTGGCTCGTTTATGACGCTTCGAAAGGCGTGGGCCTAACCTTCACAGTACTTCTTTCCTCCAAAGTTGAAGAAAAATTTTTGCCGTCGACTGGGGAGCTTAGGTGTGCCACTGGCGACGTCACGCCATAATCGGCGGCAAATTTTATTTTTTTTTCATGAATTCTAGAGAAAAAACACCGTAAACGTTGTTAGCGCAGCAGGAGGGCACTATGGTATGGCACTTCGCCGCGACCATTTTCCCGTGCCGCCGCGCAACTTGAATACCAACCCGGAGTTTTCCTCCCCTTCCAAAATCAGGAGAGTGGTTGCGGCACGGAAAAATGGGCTAAACGAAGAGCGATATCCAAGTGCGCCCCCTAAGCCCCCCCCCCCTCTGCTGGGGGGGGGGGCGGAGGGGGCGCACTTGGAGTCCACCTTTTGAGCGGAAGATGTCCGCTGCCACCGTGTTAGTATACTAGTAGAAGCCACTGAGAGTTACCGCGCTTCCTCTGCATAATGATAAAACAGCAAGGAAAACATCATAACTCACAATGTTGTACAAAAGGCAAAAGGTCACTCACTGGTTATCATGGGGCGTTCGACAGCCGAGTCGAACGCCCCATGATAACCAGTGACCTTTTGCCTTTTGTACAACACATTGAGTTATGATGTTTTCCTTGCTGTTTTATCATTATGCAGAGGAATCGCGGTAACTCTCAGTGGCATCTACTAGTATACTAACACGGTGGCAGCGGACATCTTCCGCTCAAAAGGTGGACTTACGAGGTGGGCTTTCCTATCTTTCCGTGTCCTCTGCAATGCTCCCTACAGTACGCCAGAACTGTCAGGGGGAGGAGGCGTTTGGTAGGACAGATTTACGAATAAATAAATCTCGAACCAATTTTTAGGCCTCTGAAGAAGACGTATAGTCGAAACCTCAGGCCGTTAATAAAGTTCCACCTAAAAACCTCGTTTGGCATAGCAGTAAAGAATCTAAGTAAAATGATATTTGGTATGAAATTCTTGATCAAAATATGAAAGTTTCGTTAAATTGAAAAGAAATGTGCCAGGGACTCGAACCCTCGTCCCACGCTTAGCACTGTGCCTTACACCAACTGCGCCACTGCGCTACTGGCTGCGTTTTGCTGTGCGTAGTCAAGAAGGATATGCGATGGCTGGCAACGTTTCTGAGTCTAACTCCTTCAGATCAAAGATTTACGACCAGACCAGTTGCACATTGCAGACCTACACAAGTTACATGTACTCTCCTGTTAGCTTGATTCGAACATGGGATTGAAAAGGGAAAAACATATGTGGTTTTCTGGACAGAATTCGCTTTTAGCTGTGACAAAGAAAGTTTGGCCTCTGTTGAAAAAGCTTCAATCTCTAAATGAGATTTCTGAGTGCTTTTTTTCTACTTTTCTCTAGAAATTGAAGTTCCTATTGAATCGTTTCGCTATTTTCCTCTTCTGTAGATGCCCATCTTCACAGAGACGCGGGAAATTGCGTATACCATATTTTCTCTCTTAGAAGTACACCTCTAATACAAGTACCGCAAAAAGAGAGAGCTGAAAAATAAAAGTGCACTCTCTCTCTGAAGTACACTTCCAACGAATTTCATAGTTCTGTGACTAAACTTT
Organism: Aplectana chamaeleonis; assembly: GCA_029168955.1. Lineage (NCBI taxonomy): Eukaryota > Metazoa > Nematoda > Chromadorea > Rhabditida > Cosmocercidae > Aplectana > Aplectana chamaeleonis. The sequence continues at coordinate 347,656 of JAPDOI010000334.1, forward strand.
TTAAAAAATTTCCCTTTACAAAATTCTTTTTTAATTTGGAATTCTGAAAAACATAGCCAAAAAATAGAAGTACACCCTCTTTCTGAGGTACACCTCTATTAGAAAAAAAACCTAAAAAAAGAGGTCTGAAGAATAGAAGTACATACATCTACTTCTAAAAGAGAAAATACGGTAATTTTCCGTGCTGATGACACCTGCAGCCCCGGAAATCGTGTGCATACTCATCCCCGACCGAGACCGAAAATTGGGACTCCTCAGTCGGTTTTTGATTCTCGCAACGACTGCAAATCGGTCTTGTTTTGCGCATGGTAAAACCCAATGGGGAAATCCGTTCCGCTCGATCTCGTCCCCTGACCTCCCCGGTCAGGCTTGACCTGTTTCGCGGCCGTAAACGCTCTCCCTGCCGATTTCACCTTTACTCCAAGCGAAACGAGTTTTTCGCCTGCTTACTCGGGTCGCTAGATAATTGCAAGAATTCTCGGAACTCAGTATGCTGGAAAGTATAAATTCCATTGAAATGACCACTTGGACATGATCAGATTTACGCGACTCCTTGAACGACTGCCGATAGTCGTAAAAACGGTAAACGTGGGGAAAACTAGTACGATTTTTTATGTTGACATGGTTGTGCTTTCGCAACATTACGTATGTTCTCCCTCATTCCTAGCCGGACGAATATAGACTTATGGGACTTGTCAGGTCGGAATCCCTTCATCAACGTTATATTCAGCCATGACCGACCGCTCCGCTGCTTGCTCCGCCAGACTCATATTAGCAAAATAGGGTTAACACTATTTGGAATCCTCAAAGTTAGTCGAGTCCCTGTTGGCGGGAGGTTCTTCGTGATTCGGCTAAGCATATTCTGAGGAGCTTACCACGAAATCGTTTCAGCTGAACGGTCCGGTTTTCATTGCGTTTGTCGCACTATTTGAAGCCAATTGCAAGCGGCAGCTGTCATAGAGGAGGCAAATCAAAGCCAATCATGCCCACTTTTTTGTCATAAGCCAGTTGATGGGGTTAGTGCGGCTGCGTCTATCTCCTCAAGTAAGACTTTATCTACTATTCCTGGACAACAACAGTTGCTTAATTTGTGTATCTAAAATTGCACCAGAGTCGCTCAAAAAAGGACTTCCTGACGTGACAGAAGTTTGGAGCAGGATAGATGTTTGACAATGGGCATCTTTTTTGACAAACTGAATCTCATGGGGAAAGAGCTTTTCCAAAAATACAGTACCCGCGCTAAGTTTTGTAAAAACGGGGATCATTTGCCAAGCTTAGCCAAAAAACAGCCGATGCTCGATAAAACACGTTTTGGAACTTCCTGAAGAGTCGTACTTGTGTTGCGAAAACCCTTTAACGTTAAAGACAGTGTTCACGATGATTTCCGTCAGCGAGTTTTTCACATAAAACAGTGCGTTGGCCTCCAAGTGTTACCAAAATTACGAGGAAACGGCGTGAAACGCATTAAAACGTCGTATTTCAGTGACATTATTCTATAACATGAACTAGTTCTCCGGTTGGATGAACATGTTCATGGTGGTTGTCACCGGTAGAAAATTGGGTCAATCAAAAATAGAAGAATATTCAATGTAAAGCAGAATTAGTTAGGTCTTTAAAGGCAGTGGTCACGATGAAAAACGTTATCGAAAAAACTACAAAAATCAGCTTAGATCAAAAACAGCTGAAAAACTCTGAAGGTAGCGCGGTGAAAAACGGTCTACAAATAGAGTTTCTAGGGCCCAAAGAAGCTAGTTCGTGCACACGTGCACAGCGATGACGAAACAGATCGCAGTCTCATGCCGAGCAGTCAAAAATCATCGACATTCAGAGGACGAAATAAATGCAAATTTAACGAATAAAAACAGTTGAATAATGAAAGCATCACTTCAGTCAATGTTTTTGACTAGATGTGTACATAAATTCGAAGGTTCATTGATTGACATTCAATTTCAAGCTAGCTGATGTTCTTGATATAAGAGGTCATCGATGCCGATGATGTGGAGAGGGCTCGTCCACCATCAAAAGACAAGAAAGTTCAGGTTTCAAATTCGGCCCAAAACAGTGGTTTTTTCGCGATTTTTTCTTATAGGTCCTACTACTCGAGACCCAGGAAAGGATTTGGAGAGAAAAAGACGACAAGCATATTTGATCGCGACCACTGCCTTTAAGGAAAAAACTGAGCAATAGAGAGTAGAGAATTGCAGGAGGTGGGGCCAGAAAAGATTTCATTGTCACAACGAACAATCCCTGTGAGACTTGAGAGGCGGGGTGAGATTGAAGAATTTCGAAAATTCCAGGTGCGTTTTTCTCAATTTCTACGTCATTTTAGTTATACTCGGGGGCCACTTACCCGATATAGCGAATAATCTCAAAATTTAAGATTATCGTGAACACTACCTTTAAATGAAGGAGTTCGAGAATTCAACCCGCACAAGTCTCAAGATTGTCCCACCTGCATTTAATTCATGAAGAAAACATAGAGAATGCTCTCCTATTACTTGTGCAATTACTACCAAACTTCCGCCGTACTTTGCCGCGAGCGACCTTTTTGAGAAACGACCGCAAAAAACATTTCATTCAGAAAAAAAGATTTTAGGGAACCTCGGTCCACAAAGCGATGATGTTAACGAAGGCGGTCAACGAGAGCTCTCATTCATGCTGTTTGAAGAGCAACATGAAAGTAATTCTAGATCTTTGTATTTGTTTCTATTTATTTTCTCAATTAGCCATCCTTTTTTGAACCCCACAAACTGTTGGCTGCTACGGATCTTACCCGAAACTATCTTTTTCTCTGAGTGAATGAATGGCCACTAATTTCCGAAGAGCTTTTAAGAAAACGCCAGATCTTTCAGATAGAGGCACTGTTTTCGCAGGTGCGAACCTTAGTTTGCTTTAGGGTTCTTTTTTTAGTCAATCTGATGTATATTAACTACTCTCATGTTTCTGTTCATCATTTATGATTGACAAATAAATAAATAATGATAATAATGATGATAATACCAGGTTGTTCAATGAGTTTTGTCGTTCGATAAGAAAAACACAATTTTGTGATTCAAAATACACTTTATTATTCAGTATAATCTCCCTGAACATTAATACACTTGCTCCAACGATCCTCCAATCTGTGGATCCCATCCCTAAAATGAGAATCCGGACGGTCTACAAAATACGCTTCAACAGCTTTTATGACCTCTTGATTTGATGAAAAACGCTAGCCACGCATAAATTCTTTGGTGAATACGGTGGAGGCTCCAACAATTCGCACTTTGATTCATGGATTTAAGCCATTGCCAACATGCTCTTGTGACACGGTGCATTGCCCTGATGAGAAAGGATTTTTTTCTTCTGCAAACCGGGTCTTTTTTCACGGATCTTTTTCATTCAACTGGTCCAAAAGGTTGCAATAATATTCAGAATTTATTGTTTAACCAGTTTGCAAGTAATCCACAAACCAAATTCCTTTCGCATCCCAAAAAACTGATGCCATAACCTTTTTGGCCGATTTCCGGACACGAACTCGTTTCGAAGCCGAACAACCAGGTTCATACCACTCTTTAGGCTCTTGTTTTGATTCAGGATCATGGTGAGAAACCCAAGTCTCATCCATAGTGATGAATCGACGCACAAAATCCACTTTATCCTTTCTAAAACGCTCCAAATGTTGCTGAGAAAGTCGCATGCGAATGTGTTTTTGTTCCATTGTTAGTGAATGCGGCACCCATTGCACACACAGCTTTCTAAAACCTGAAATTTCACTCAAAATATGGCTCACACTGCCTAATGAGATGTGTAAAGCCTCTACTAAATTTCTCTCAGTCAATCGACGATCTTCCAGAACCATATCCTGTATTTTGGCTATGATTCTGGTGTTGACGCGCTTTTTCGACGTCCTTCACGTGGATCGTCTTCAAAGGCACAGTCCAACCTCAGAATCGTTTTTCTGTTTTTCTGTCTATCTTGAAAACGGTCTCACACTGATTCCAATGTTGTCTTTAGAACCGTACAAGACCCCCTAAGAACGAAGTTATGGCCCCTCAAAAATTTTGCTACGGAAGCATGGTGGACGAGTTGTCCGAGGCTCGTAACTTCCGTCATTTGCAACCGATGTATGCGAACCAACCTGAATAAAGAAAGGGGCTGGGAATGAAGGGAAGAACGGGGCTACTGGTCGGAAACCATCGCTCATCTCGCCGCTGTTGAGCTCGAAAGATCGTAAAAGGGGCGTGCCAAAGTGGCTTCCCGAGGTGGGTGCCCCATGGTGGCTTCCTTCTATATCTTGCTTATTCGAAGGAATTGAGAGCTCGCATTTGGCATTGGCTATCTAGGGTGGGTGAACTACACAATTATGTGGAAATTTCAGATTTCGTCCCTGAGCTTGGACTGTGCCTTCAAGGCTTGTACGACCACGTTTAAATTCAGCAACCCATCTTTCTACTGTTCTAATTGTAGGTGAACAATCATTATACACTTTTAACATTCGTTCGTTAATTTCTTTTGGTGCTACACCTTCCAAAAATAAGAATTTTATCAGTGCACGATATTCAATTTTTTCCATTGCTGTGACACGGTGACACTGAATGGCTTGTAAACAACGAATGAATTGACAGATTGAAACGAAACTTCACATATGTACGTTCATATGAAGAGTGTACCAACAAAACAAAAAAATTTTGGGCTAGTAGCAACGCCATCTCTTATCGAACGACAAAACTTATTGAACAACCTGGTAATAATGATAATAATAAAGCACATGATCAGGTAGGAATTTGAGCTATGAATATTATACCGTTTTCAGAATCTGGAAAGCCCTCGTCTAAAAAAGCTTCGGCCGTTTTTTTGCCAAATTCGGCAAATGCTCTCCGTTGTTACAAAACTAAGCGCTGGTGTTGTGGGTAAGCAAAGTGCGACAGCGAACTAGGGAAATATAATACCTGCGCTAAAGCCATGTTTTGACTGCGTCGCTGCTGTTTTTCATCGCAGCGATTTTGCACCCGCTGCTGCAGCGATTTAGCAGCGACAGCGATTCTGTTCATAGTGCATAGCGTCACGGATGATCGAAGAAACTCAATCAATCAGTGAAATTATTGGCTGGTATCTATCAAGAACACGTTTCGACTCGTAAAAACTCATCTTTTCATGTGAAAGGGTCAGCGTTCACTAGACGAAACGTCTCATTCGCTCCATCGCTGCCATAATGGCAGCGATGGAGCGATGGTCAGCGACCATCCAGAATCGCTCCTCCAGCAGCGAAGCAGTAAAACATAGGATATTGTCGCCGCGACTCAGCGATGTAGGACGTTTGCCACGAAGCGATCACAATTGCCAGGTGACCAGGTGCAGTCAAAACATGGCTTACGCTTTGTAAATACGGGGAAGCATCTGGCAAACTTGGCAAAAAAGCTTCCAATGCATGTACCTTTTTTCAATGAAGACTTTTTTGAATTCTGAAAACGCTATCATACTCACAGATAAAATTGCTACCTAATTATGTGGCTTGTGTGCCGAAGTGCCCTAGAATCGCTTTGTCTTTGAATGAAATAATTTTTGCAATCGTTTATCAAAACCGTCGCGCGCGACTAAGTGCGGCGAAACTTTGAGCAGTATTTGTACCAGTAATGAAAAAGCAATCTGTATGCTCTCTATATAAATTGGGTGCAGGTGAGAGAATCTTAAAGGTTGTGTTGGTTGAACTTCCGAAATCTTTCATTAAACACGCATGAGAACTACTTGAAAAGTCGGAGTTCTGTCGCAAAAACCCTGGACTCTTGCATGAAGGATTTCGAAAATTCAAAAAAAAACATAAACCTTGAGATTCTTTCACCTGCACCTAATTTATGAATACAGCATACAGATTGCTCTTCCATTACTTGTACAAATACTGCTCAAAGTTTCGCCGCACTTCGCCGCGCGCGACGTTTTTCAATACCATTGCAAAAACCATTTCCTTTAAAAGCAAAGCGATTTAAGGGAACTTCGGCACACAAGTCACATAATTTGGTAGCAATTTTATCCGTGAACATGATAGCGTTTTCAGAATTCAAAAAAGTTACATGCCTCGGAGGCTTTTTTTGCCAAGTTCGCCAGATGCTCCCCGTTTTTACAAAACTTAGCGCTGGCGTTGTAGTAAGCAGACAGGAGACTAGTTCAGTTTGCCCTCAAGTCATCCTCCATACTGACAGGTACAGACGGTCCGGTTATTGATTGCAACAGTTTGATTGAAATGAGTGGAATAAAGAACATCACTGCTTACTTACTCAAAATTCTAGGTCACTGAAGAATTTTTGAATCAAGAAACGTGGATTAAAAGCAATGTATAAAATAAATTGGCGTACTGGCTGCTCAACGCCTTTGTCTACGGATGGTGGATAGATGCTGTTGAGTTCTTGCACTGGCTACAGGAACTTATAGTGTCCTCTATCACTATCAGTAACTAGAAATATTGAACACCCATTCATTTTGTCGTGAACAGTCCAAGCTCAGAATCGATTTTTCGTTTTCCTGCCTATCTTGGAGAAAATTCCACGCTGATCACAATGATGTCTCCAGAATCGCTCAGAACTCACTATGAACTGAGCTATGGCTCCTCAAAAATTTTGAATTTGAACGACGAGAAGTTCGCGGACGAGTTTTCTCGAGCCTGTATTTTCTCGTTATTCGCAGCCACTATTCTGAAGCAGGTCACAATATAGAGCCAGACCGAAAACAAACGGAAGAACATAGATTTTGAATAAAATCAATCGCGTTTCTCTTCCCTATTGAGATTTTAAGCTTGTCGGGGGGGGGGGGCGTCACCCATTTTTTCTTTCCAGGGGGCGTGGTCGACTTTTCCCCGCTTTTTTCTCGCTTCATTGACCGAATTGAGATTTCGCGCTTGGCAGGTTTGCTATAAACCGCGGCCGGAATATAATATCAAAAATTACCCCTGAGCTTGGACTGTGCCTTTAAAGGCATCGTACACGATGAAAACCGAAATCCAGCTTTTGCGTTCAGTCGGACTAGTGGGTCATAATAATGTCACTCAGAAAGTTTGGAGTTTCAAAATCGTCTCTGAATGGAGAATCGCTTACCTCAAAAGCGCTTCCTGGATTTTGGGGGCCGGCCTTGGGGTCGATCCGTTGTTACAAGGAACAAAACCCCGTGGTCGCTGCCGGCGATCCTGCGTTGACGCGTCGTAGAGCGCAATTCATACGCCACTCAATTTCACGTTCGGCATCGATCGAAAGAAGCTGACAGCAATGGATGCAGCAGGCTAATAACCCTTTTTAGTTTCGTTCAAGGAAAAATGATCGCTCGTATGAATGGCGTCCTCGGTGAATTGCTTCCAACGCTGCGGCAAGGAACGAATCGTAAAAGTGTTCCTTGCGTTCTTAGCGCAACTATCCCAAATCGATGTCGGCGGAACTTCAAATTTGTATTAAGCTTTTTTGAAATGGGTTTTTCTTGGATAGTCGACATTTTTTTTGAGGGGGCTTTCTGCAATCTTCAGTCACTATAGGGATATAACAACACGAAAAAGTCAAAAACCCAAGTATGGTTTTCATCGTGTACGATGCCTTTAAGGGCGAAAGGATGAAAAATTTAGTCGTCCTTCCATAAGATCGCGGAGAAGGACTGGGCGGTTTTGAAATGTACGTCACGATCCAGTAGCTCCTTTTGCTGCTACCGCAAGGACATTCCTTACTTCTGTACAGGCCACAAAACGGCCAATGTCTCACCGTCGACTGCGTACCACGCGCTGCGCGACCGCACGTGCGTCGGAAGCAGACGAGTTTTGGCCGCCGCGCGGCGGCCGAAACGTCGCGCGGCGGTCAAAACTCGTCGCGCGGCGGCCAAAACCCGTCTGCTTCCGACGCGCGTGCGGTCGCTCAGCGCGTGGTACGCAGTCGACGGTGAGACATTGGCCGTTTTATGGCCTGTACACATTGCGTCACACCTTGCAGTTCATGATCAGTTTCTCGTTTCAGCTCATCATGTGTCACCAATTCGTTTGACAATTCAACAATTATGTACAAAAAAAGGAAAATTCACCTGTTTTTCCATGCACCTTTGAAGACAATCCGTACAAGATCCTCCGGTTTTTCGGTCGAACATCACCGCATAAGAGAGCGAGGAATCCATGTGAAGTGCCCACCTCTCAGAGTCTTCAAAGCGACATTCATCAAGTTGCTATCTTCGGGCGAAAGACTCGCTATTGTTCAGTCAACAACGATTAAATGTCAAAAGACATTACAAATGATCTCATAAGGTATAAAAATTGTGGAATCTGAAATTTGCACTATTCAAAAGCAGTGTTCAGAACGATTTTCAGACTTTTCGCAGGGAGCACTTTGTTGACCACTATCAAGGAAATTTTTTTTAGCTTCCTGGCAAAAATAGTGATTTGGCAATGGTATATTTACAAGAAATCAGATGTTTAAAAAAGTTCAAAAAATGCCTGGAAATATGTAGGAAAAGAATATAACGTAGAATAACCCGCAGAAGGGAAAAGAGAGAAATTTAAAGGCAATGTTCACGATAAAAGTAGTTTTTCTGTTCTCCCGCCTATCTTGAAAACGGCCCCATGCTGATTCCAATGATGTCTCTGAAATCGTACAAGACCTTCTGGGAATGGAGTTATGTCCCTCAAAAATTGAGCTAAGCAAACATGGTGGACGAGTTGTCCGAAGCTTGTAACTTCCGTCTTTTGCAGCCGATGTATGCGAGCTGAGCTGAGTAAAGAGAGAAGTTGAGAATGAAGGGAAGAACGGGGCTAATGATTAGAAATAATCGCTCATCTCACGATCTCGAGTGTTCCATTGTTCACGTCGGAGGGCGGGCAATGCGCTTTCGGGGTTTGCCTTGCGCTCAAAGTGGCAACTGCGGGCTCTTTAGGTGCCTTTCCTGTCTCGTTTTTATGCGTTCTTTCGACGTCAACGTTACAGTGTGCCTCTCCACTACCCATTCCTTGTGGAAACTGGAACACATTTTTTATCGTGAACACTGCCTTTAAGTGAAATCACCAAAAATACGGTTTGGCGGTCAAGCATAGAACAACTATTGAGAAGTAGTGACAGACAATGGATCGGATTTTACAAGCTTCTCCGTTAAATTTATCAAAGCAAAATCAAGCACGATATTGATTGGAGCGTTGCATTCCCTTATTACAGCTTTCAAAAAAGGCTTAATGTTTTAGTAGCTCGCTTGAATTAGCCTTGTTAAGTTCAACGAAGAAGCTTATAAAAACCGATCCTTCGTCTGTCATTTCTTATCTACAGTTGGTCTATGCTTGACCGCCAAGTCGTATTTTTGGCCATTTCACCGAACTTCCCATTTTTTCTTCACTTCATCTTATTTTTCGCCAAATCATTTTCTAAAATATTTTAGGACATCTTTTTGACTTCTGATTTCTATCAAATATGGCATCGCCGAATCACTACTTTTGCCAAGAAATGACGTGATGAATATGAATACGAATGACAAAAAACTGCCAACAGGTACTAGCGGAACACTGAAAATTTCAAAGAACCAATAACAAACGATTCTGTCGTTCCAACATACTCTTTTTTTGATAGCAAGGAGGCGAAGTGAGGGTCCAGCGCTTCTAGAATACCTTCATTTTTCCTAATTTCTTAGACATTTGAGTTTCCTCTTCTTGCAGGGGACAAGTAATTGCATTAGCGGGTAACTTCATGAAAAGAATTATCGTGAACACTGCTCTCACGACAACTGATCTGCCAATAGTGTACTTAATGGGGCAAACCTTAAGAGATGTTTGGGTAAAGCTCAAAAAATAAACAAAAAGTTCTCTCGAAGAAATCAGAAGACGGTGATGCTTTTCCGAAAAGGAGCAGCTTATTTGGGTACATTTTCGAAAGATACATACTTCAGTATGCCAATGAAGATTTCAAACTCTACCGAATTCACAGCGCGGCTGGTTCTGGACTTCTCTTCGAACTGGCGGTGGAGGAGGACGATAACCACGGGAAGGCTGGAAGTGTTTACTTACAATGGTTTTACCCGCGAAATACACAAAGCGTACGTCGGATCTGTGGAAACGAATTGTATTGTCATTATCTCTTGAACATCCATAGTAAAACTTTGCAGTACACCACCCCGGGCAGCTGGTTTCAAAAAGTTATGAGCATTTTTGAAGTTTTGCGTGAAGGCAAGGCTACCCATTAGAAATTTTTTAGGGTCTTTTGAAAAACAGTTCAGGATTTAGCTCAAAACTTGTATGTAGGAGTGATCTAGGGTGGTGAAAACGAATCTGTGGTGTGTTTGTCGAAAATCTGAGGTTCACTGTAGTTTACGGTGGGTAATATGTCGGTTACTGGGCAAAACCTACCCTAATAGTTGGAAAATCGGCAAATGGACATCAAATGCGCATTCATCACCCCGAATAACCCCCAAATACAATTTTGAATCAAATCTGAGACTTTGATCAAACTACCGTATACCCACCGTAAACTACCGTAATCTGTAGAAGAGCGGCAAACGGACTTCAGACTCGTGTTTAGTAATATCAAATTACCCTCCGAGAATGAGACACATCTTTCGAAGAAATCCGGAAATCTCGAGGATTTCGTTTTGCCCTCGAAATTTCCCCGCTGGGATGCATTAAAGGCACTGTTCGCGATAAAAATCGCTTTTCTGTTTTTTAGCCTATCTTGAAACCGGTCCCATTCTGATTCCAATGATGCTTCTGGAATCGTACAAGACCTTTTGGGAATGGAGTTATGGTTCCTCAAAAATTGAGCTAGGGAAAATGGTAAACGAGTTGTCCGAGGCTTGTAACTTCCGTCTTTTGCAGCCAATGTATGCCAGCTGACCTGAGTAAAGAGAGAAGTTGAGAATGAAGGGAAGAACGGGGCTTTTGATCGGAAACCATCGCTCAACATACGATTTTGAGTGTTCCTTTGTTCACGTCGAGGGGCGGAAAGGGGCCGGACTTGCCCACAGCGGCGGGGTTTGCCCACTTTTCTAAGCCGTTTTGCGGCTCCTGGGTAGCTTTTCTTCCCGTTTTTTCGACGCTGTTCTGCTTCTGAGAGCCACGAGAAGCGTTTGTCATGAAAAATTCAAGGATGAAGTTCATCACGAACAGTGTCTTTAACGAATTAAGTTAAAACATTGACAAATAAATCTCAGATTCGGGATCAGCGCCCTCAAAAACACCTTAGGAGGAATTTAGCGTCAAATCTGGAACATTTTTCTGAAGCACTTTCAGAACACCTAATTGATATAAGTATCTGCTCAAACGAAAATCCGTACAAGTGTAAAATGCTGTCAGTCTGCACAAAGTTCGGAAAACGTCTTTTCTCCCAACTTTTGCTGATAGGGGTTGTTTTGGGCACTGAACACGATTACGAGGTCCGTTTCCAGATTTTCGAAAGTTTATTGAGCGTTTTGGAAGGTAAAAAAAGCGCAAAAAAACGACCGCTTTGGGCTTACACCCTCTCGGAACCAGCGGCTCTGGAAGCGATACTCCGCAGTTTTACTATAGACGCACAAGTGATTTTAACAATACAACTCGTTCAGATCCGACATACGCTTTGTATTCTTCCCTCGTTAGGTTTTCTATATGCGGTACAAAAAGTGCTCACCAATGAGAAATTCGCTGCGTGTAGGCCATCTATGCTCGTTTCCTTTGCGCTGTCCAATGCGTCGGTGAATCTTCGAAGGAAATGTTTCGCGAATGTGTCTGTTGTTGTTGAAAAAGTGCCAAACAGACCTTTGAGCGCGAGGTTTGAAGGCGTCCAAATACGTCTGAAGTCGTTGAGATTCGAGATTTAGCTAAAACTACTAGAATTTCTCGCTCTTCCAGCTGCTTACCGAGAATGTAAATTAATGTTTGATAGAAACATTGTTCAGTAGGAAGGAATAAATATGTCTTTCTTGATTTCTGCACCCTGCTCGCTCAATCCCCCGCTATGGTCGGGAGGTGAAGCCTGAGCGAGAGTGCCCTTTTTTGAGGGGCATGCCTCGACTTTGGGATCAGGGATGTGCGGAAATTTTTTTTGGAAACAGAAAATCCAGTTTGACAGAAAACAGAGAAAATTCTCCAAAAATGGGCAGAAAACAGAAAACAGGAAACAAAAATTTATCAAAAGTCAATGAAAAGTGTTCAGCGTACACTATATAAGTTTTTCCACAGCATAAAATTTATATACATTTTTAGGTTATAAATGTTTTTTAACTTAATTTTGAAAATCCAACAATTGGCCAGAGTGATGAGTACAGACGCGCAAAAAACGCAGATTATCAGCGCGGAGACTACAATTTTCTCTCTAACCTTCCTTTCCCCATACAATAGCAGCTAGATTACTCGATCAGAAGCTAAATATGCATGTGTAAGAATTACATAGATACAGTGACAGCGAGTTAACCCTTCCCTAGTTTGAACAGTGTGCTACTCCTCAGTGCCCGAAAGTCAAGCGCGTAACGCGCGGCGGTGCCTCTCGAGTATAAATGGCCTGACACTCCGTTCGCTCCACCGTTGTGGGGTCGCTCGTACCTCTGTGGAAGTTTTATCATCTTCTCTATAGCCCCACCATCAATTTCATCGCGCTTCAACTTTTCAAAATTCCGCATCGTCTTGCGTTGCAATGAGTCAGAACACGCACTCGGAAATTGTGATACAGCGGTGGAAAACCTGGATATTTGCCAGATTCCGCCATCGCTCGACACGCAGCTGATATTCAGGGTGAGTTACGGTTTTTCTTTTTTTTCACGCTTGTTTATGCTTCATTTTTGTTTCTGACTTTTATATTACGAGTAGGGGGTTTTCTTAGTGGGCGAGAGGGATTCGCCGTTTTTTTTTTTCGAAACAGAATTTTGAAAAAAAGACACTTTGAAGCCCGAACAAACGGCTAATTTCCCTGATGACTATGAATAGCCCCTATTCGCAATATTTAAACAGTCAGAAACAAAAATAATGCCGAAACAAACAAGAAAAAAAGAAAAACCGTAACTCACCAAGAAAATCAGTTGTGCTGTCGATCGATAATCAAATCTGGCAAAGAGCCAGGTTTTCCACCGTAGTTTTACTTTGTGACCGCAACCGCTCCATGTCCTTTTAACATTGCGGTAAATTATAGGTTTGGCTGATCTTGGGCGAGGATCGAATCCGATCGAGTAGTGCGAGCAGCAGCGCCTTCTGCCACCACGCCACAAGCGCTAGGGTAGATAAAAGTATAGCGAGTAACAGTGTTTGGTGTGGGGAGAACTATATAACACTCAGGTTACATTAACCCTCAATCTATTGCCTTACCTTTGATGAAACCGGCCTTCGGCCGCAAGGCAGTCCTGCTACGAATCGCGTTTCACTATTTTTCTGTTTTCTGCCGAATTTTGCCTATTTTTACTCACAACAGAAAACAGAAAAAAATCATTCGGCACTCATTCGGCAAAAACTTGTGCTTTGTATTCTTAGTTGGCAATGCCTTTAGCATAGACAAATACATAGAAACGAAGCATCAGAGACTACACCTATAGCCACTCACCGACCAGGTTCCATTTTGACAATGAGACAAGGAAATGGACCGGATATGTCGTACGGCGAAAGCGTTACAGTTGGAGTTCTAGTGTGACAGATTGATACCCATGAATTGCCAAAACAAGATCTCTTCCGAACGCTTTGGTGCGGTATGCTTTGTGGTCAGACAAACGAGCCTATATGTAACACTCAATCATTAATGGTAGTTCCCCAATAGCATGCGTTGTGTCTGGTTTACAATTGAAAAATCGTCTTTAAATTTTGAGATGAAGGATTGTGTCAAAATGGGTGCGAACCTAGTTTGGAAGTGGTGGGGGGCACTCAGAAATGAAGTGACGAATGAACGATACCGACATCAGAAATCGATGCCTCTCTATGGACTCACACCAGTTAGAAAACAACCACTGATGATCGGTCTTCGTCCCTTTTCAGAACCTTACTCCTACAAAGACAACCATCCAAGCGTAGTCGGAGGTCTTCAAAATGAAGTAATGCATAGCTCCCTAATTTCGAGCCGGTCGAGGTAAGGCTTATTGGGTTTATCATGTCAAAACCCCATTATCACTGTTATATTTTGTCTTGACCGACGACTCCGCTGCTTGCTCCGCCCGGACTCATCCGAGCACGCTAGGCTATATATCGGTAGAGTCCTTGTTACGAGTAGTAAAAACTGTGAGTGACTCGGCCTAATCCTATATTTCGAAAAGTTATAGACTCGAAACGATTGGTTGCAGTACTAAAATGGCGTTCTACCTAATGTGATCTAGCTTAAAAGTCCGAAACAACAAAAACGGACCTCATATCCGTGTTCAGCACCCCGAATCCCCCCTGGGAGCAGTATGAGGAAGATGTGTTTAATCTTTGAAACCCCAGAAATGAGTCTGAGCTTCCTTCACCCCCCCCCCCACATCTTAGATAATAACACCGGCTGAGCGGGCGGAGAAGTAAGCTCGCCGGCTGAGCGGGCAGACCTGTTTTGGGGGCGGAGCGTCTTACCGGCTGAGCGAACGGGCATGCGTTTTACCGGCTGAGGGGCATGGCTTAACGGGGTCAGCGGGCAGACATCTGCATATCATCGGCCCAATACTGAACAGCTAAGGCAAACCACGGCCACATACGGCGCGGACGAAATGATCGTCGTGATGATTCTGGTGATGGCGTGCCAACGTGTGGACATCCACACGATTTGGATCATTGACCCCTCACCCCTTACGGTTCGTTGTGACCGTGGGGGAACGGCAGCGGGTCAGTTAATCAATTTTTAAGCAAGGTATGGCTTACCGCTTCAGGGATGAAGCGCGACGCTCGAACTTGCTGAGGAGTAGGAAGAGCCTCCTAGGGGCTTTATCTGCTCCTGCAGATCTATATCATTCACACGGTAAGCAACTAATACCTGGTGAGCGGACCTCCATTTACCGGCTGAGGGGCGGTGAATGCGGGGTGAGGGGGCCACCACTTTTCGGCTGAGCGCTCCATCATTTACCGGCTGAGGGGGTAGTGAATACCGGAGCATGCCCGGGTACAATGTTTAGTCAGCCGGTATTCCCTGCCCCCGCACCCGGCGTTACTGCCTGAGATGATGCCCCGTAGGTCCGTGGAGATTGCTTGAGGTGGTAAGCATGGTAATGATGTTCGTTTTTTGATTTTATAAACGATTAAAGGCAGTGTTCACGATGATTTTCATTTCCGATTTTTTTTCACATAAAACAAAGCGTTGGCCTCCAAGTGTTACCAGAGTTACGAAGAAACGGCGAAAAAACGCATCAAAACGCCGTATTTCAGTGTTACTATTCTCTGGCCTGGACTAGTTGTCCGATTGGATAAACATGTTATCGGTGGTTGTGACCGGTGAAAAATGGGGTCAGCCGAAAATGAAAAAATATTTTAGGCAAAACTGTTTTAGTTAGGGTCCGAAGGAAGGGACGGAACAACAGATTGCAGAAAATGGCAAAGGACGGGTCCACAACATTTTTCATCGTCACAAAGAACAGTTCCTGTGAGAGTAAAGTGGCGGGGTGAGAGTAAAGGATTTGGTGCCCTTGTGGTCCGTTTTTCTCAGTTTCTTCTTTATTTTGGTTCTACCCGGGGGTCAATTAATCGATATAGCGCATTATCTCAAAATTGAAGTTTATCGTGAACACTGCCTTTAAGGTGAGTTGAGGTTAGCAAGGTTCAGTTATAACTACCATGAAAAGCTGCAATCGGACAAAAAACAAAATTGGTCCTCGTACTTGTGCTCAGCGCCTGCAATAACCCCTGTTAACACTTCAAAAACTTTAAATTCCCGGAGTAGGCAAAATTAGGATGAGCAAGCGCGATCACGGGCCAGGGCCATACTTCACTAAGCTTTCACTACACATAGGTTTTCCATCGATAAATGGGCCCTGCCGATTGCCAGAAACTCTGTGCTTACTATCATTACCCACAAATGTTTACCAATCCTCGTGTAGTAATCAGGGGTGTGCGGCAAAGGAATTTCAAATTTCGGCAAACGGCAAACGGCAAAATCTGTTTTGTGCTATAATACACCAACGTTTGCGTACAAGGGAGGGTTGCCAACTTCAGATGGAGTTTCGGAATGCAATTTTAATATGTTCTAGGGGAGAACAGTGTTCCAGTATGCCATGCTCAGAATCTCCTAAATGCCTCAGGCAGTCCCTAAAAAGGTGAAAATCTGATCAAATCCAGAACGGTTCGGCCGAAGCAAGTAGAGCCGATTTAACGATTGTTTTACCTTTAGATGTGTACAGAATAGAAGTAGAAAATTTTGGTGCATTGATTCTGTTTAGATCAGAAATTATGCATTGTTGCCCAAATTCTGATCTGTTCTGAACATGCACAAAAATAATTCAATCGATAAATCAGCTCTACTCACTTCGGCCGAGCCGTTGTGGCCTTGTTCAAATTTGGACCTTTTTAGAAACTGCCTAAGCTATTTAGCAGATTCTGTGTAGGATATTGGAACACTGTCCTCTCCCTAGAACTTATTAAAAGTGCATCCCGAAACTCCATCTGATGTAGGCAACCCTTTCTTGTTAGGCATGCCGTATTCCATGCAATATCTGCCAGTTACTATGAGCTCAAAGGCAGCGTTCACAATGATCATCCTCGTTGACTTTGCACAGTGAAATGATAGGCGAGAAGGATCTTAGGCTCCCAGTGTCGAAAGAACGGTAGAAAACGAGCCAGGAGCGGCAAAATAACGGCTGCAAACAAGCGCTTTGGTGCCACAGGCACGCCTGGTGCCCCAGATCCGCCTCCTCGGAATGAACAAATGAAGACTCAGATTACAGGAATGATCAAGTGAAGGAAGTGCTGATAAGTGAGCTGTTTGCTTCATTGCACTGATAGGGTCATCCTTCTAGCGGTCAATTCCTCCACGCTCAAAAATCAACGTAAACAAGAGAGGGCCTGATTTTGCTCAAAAACGCGTCTTTCGTGTCTTTTTTAAGCATGCCTTGCTATAAAGGGCACGAGACCTTCCGTAAACCGTGGAGATATCGGAAGTGAAATTTATCGTGAACACTGCCTTTAACGTTTCAATAGCCTTTACAGGAAGAAAAATTCTATCTATCAGAAGCTACTCAGACATTGGTAGCAGCGGACAGCTGGCGAAAATTTGCCAGTTGCTCAACATCTGGGTGATAACTGGCATTTAGCTGGCCAATGGCAATCACGAGGCCGACAGTTGGCATACACTCGCCATGTCATTTAATGCCAGCGACGGACGGCTGGCGAATATGTGCCAGTTGCCCAACAGCTGGGTGATAACTGGCATTTAGCTGGCGATGGACAATTACGAGGCCGACAGCTGGCTCATCCTTGGCATCTCAATTGGTGCGAGCAGCGGACGGCTGACGAAAATGTGCCAGTTGCTTCGAAGCTGCGTGATAACTTGCATTTAGCTGGCAAGGGCGATTAGACCTCGAAACTACCGAGCGCATGAAAACGCAGTTATCCACCAATCGGCACTCGGCTGGCCGCTAACCGCCCAGTGGCCTTCGCTTGGCACTGAGACGTCACATGACTGGCACTCGAGAGAGTTGACGACTAGTCACGTTGTGACGGATCTCTGATTTCATTGATAAGCCGAGCCGGTATATAAGGCGATTCAGTCCAATGAGTGTTCAGTCGGCACTTTGATGCCGGCCCTGGAAGGTGACCGGAAGTCACTCTACAGAGGCTAGCACACTTTCGGCAGCTGAGGGGAAAGTTCCCTCGGCGTGGGGGGGGGGAGGTGAGGTGGGTGCCTCACCTCAGACCGTTGCGTAGGCGATCTCCTACGCAGCGATCTGCGGTGAGGGACCCTTCTTGATCCATCGGTTGCCAAGAGACTGGCGGATCGTTGGCAAATGATTGCCAAACACGGACTGCCAGGTAATAGAAAAGAGGCTGCCGCCGGTCGGCCAACGTCCTGGCGGACCGCTGGCATTGTTTTAGCAGACCGCCGACTAATGGCTTTCCGACACCGGGAATGGTTTTTGCTCGCCAGGCAAATGCCGGCGGCCCGCCAATCTCAATGTCTCAGTACGTGAAAGCCTCAGGTGATCAGGAATCACTACCAAGATCATCAAGCCTGTAAGCTTCTCCATCGCCGGCGATAATTCTGTTAATTCCTCTCCATTTGAAGTTTCCGTACAATTCAATGCTAGAGATTCAAAAGATGGGCGTCTTCTTGAACAGTGCAAAGTGTGACAGGCCTGCAAAGGATTTTCTGAAAGGAGCCTGCGGCCAGCACGTTCGAGCTTAGTCGATCCGGGGACGATCAGCAAACGGTAAGCAAGCTCGGTGCGATGGGAGTGTGCGTCGACCCAAAGACTGCGGACGATACTGGTACCACAATCAGGTGCGAATAGAAGGGTGAATACGCGATGATTAGTCGGGATTGATGGCGACAGACAGTTCACACCGCGATCGGCAGCGCGTGGTTCAGGTTATAACCGGAGTCACAATTTTTACTGTTAGTAGCAAGTAGTAGGCTCAAGGATTTCAATTTCGCTCACTCCAAACTACGATTGAAATGTTACTCTTGTGAGGCTACAGGAATGGAGTGATACTAGTCTAGTTAAATGCAGCGCTCACGGTAAAAGTAGCCTTCGAATTTTCAAATCAAGAGCTCCGAGGGGCATGTTGATCGAATGCACAGAATGAGGGGCGTTTGACTGGTACATGCGACGCGCGCGACGGAAGTCTGCTGCGCTCACTTCGTCGCTCGAGCGCCGCATGCAGTGCGTTAGCCAGCTGGACTGCTCCTGGGCTCTTCGCTTTCTGCGTATTCGGCTTACAAGCTGGCAAGAGGCCAATTACAGCAACAATGTCGGCTAGAAACAAGCAATTAATTACTTTGTACGGTCCCAAAACTTGAATGTGGTTTACCCGCCCCACTCACCTCCCCTGTATCTACCGAAGAAGTGGGTGGAGCGAGCACACCAGGTTCAAGTTTCGGGCCGTATATTGCTGTTGGTTGCTCGTTTTGAGCCGGTTTCCCACACTGTTGTTGCAATGGGCCTCGAACCCTTGAATTTCTGGTGAAAAGTTGCATGCGGTTTTAATCGTTGCCTTCAAAGATTTTTAATTTTTTCATCTTTACACCATTCCTTAGCAAACCCAGCTCTCTCATTAAGTCAACCTTTCATTTCAGCTAATAATCTCGAAATCGAAGATATTATTGACCACTGCCTTTAATGACCACTGTGAATATTGTTCAACTTTTAAAAGCCGGACAAAGCGCTTGCAGAATTGATAATTTCCCTGTCCCAATTATTACCATCAGCCAACCAAACGACGATAAGTGGGCCTGTATACACGAGTTCTCCACTGGTTCATATGTCTAAATAAGGCTGCTTTTGCCCTACAGCTTTGATATGACTTGGTTTTATAATCTTAGAACTTGCAGTAATCGGTATGCTTCTGAAGAAGGGTTTTTCGTAATTTTGGCAATTTTAGGGGGTTAGGAATTTGATGATCAAAAAAAGATATTTGGAGGCTCTCAAACAATTAAGAACTGGAACGAACTCCTCTGATTACCAAGTCGAGATGTTTTCATAAGAAGCTGGAACTAGTCAAAATAATTACTTGTAGCAGCTCCGAATCGCTGACCAACACAGAGACTGCGGTGAGGGCAAATCCGGTTGTTTCAACGAATTTTCGCCAAAAATTTGCCGTTTTAGACGAAAACGGCAACGGCAAACCCCAAAAATGGCCGGCGAACGGCAATTGCCGCACACCCCTGGTAGTAAATCCATCTACTTAGACTACTCAGAGAAACTCACGGCCCGTCCGCGGCGCTGTTGCGGGATCGTCAGTGGCCGACGACTGGACGATCCTTCACCGAAGCCGGTAAAGCTCCGGCAAAGCGCCGCGGACCATCCTGCAGGCGCCGCGGATCGTCCTGCAGGCGCCGCTGATCGTCCTGCAGGCGCCGCGGATCGTCGTCGTAACCGCTGCGGACCGTCCTTTTCTGCAGATGTGACGTCAAATAGCGTGTCTTGTCCGCAACTACACAAAAAGCACGCCTTCACATGATTTCCGCGGCGAAATCCACTCCACCCCAGGCGTGAGGATCCCTTATCCCCCAGCGGTCAAAAATATGCTGGCCTCCGGAGAGGGGCTCAAAGTCACCTTCCAGGTCCGGCATCGGAATGCCGAATGAGGACTCGAGTGAGATGAGGCGCCTTTTATACCGGCTGTGCATTAGACTATGTCAACGAATATTCGGAAAACGAATATTCGGCCGAATAAACGAATAATCGAATATTCGAATAATTCGATTATTCGGAAAAGTCAAATTTTCGAATAATTCGTTTATTCGAATATTCGCAGAAGTGAATTTTTCGAATAATTCGTTTATTCGAATATTCGAAGGAGTCAATTTTCCGAATTATTCGTTTATTCGAATATTCGAAAATTTTTATTCGTTTGATATACTCTACTGTGCATGTGATAAACACATTACGACGTGATCAATGGGTTTACCATGTTTTTTCATGTCTGCCACTGCAGCTGTGCCTGCGGTCAAGTGAGATGTGAATGAGTGAGATGAGGAGGTGCTCTGAGAGTTTTGGCCGCGAAATAGCCCACCAGGCTCCGCAGCGGCTCCTGGTGAGCTATTTCCCGGCTATTTCGATCTCGCCTTCTCACGGAACGGACAAGAAGTAGCCGAGAAATAGCTGAGATATAACCGAGAAATATTTAGAAGTAATTAAAATCAACCAAGACGCAACCTTCGCCGGCTCGCCGAGCCACCATTTGGGGCCGCCAGCGGTAAGGCCGCTACCTCAAACTCCAAGTACCTCAAACTTGGGTAATTTAACCGACGGAGGTGCAGACATTTCAATCATGGCTCTGGAATGCGTCGCAAACCTGGAGAGCATGATTTCTCGGCTATTTCGCGGCGAGCATTATTTAGCGGCTATTTTGCGGCGAGCATTATTTGGCGGCTATTTTGCGGCGAGCATTATTTAGCAGCTATTTCTCGGCTATTTCGCGGTTGTTTCGCGGCGATTATGCGGGATAACTCTCAGAGTGGAAGTCGTTCTACTGCCGGTGCGCCCCGGAACCACCCCCATCGAGAACAATCAGCGCCGCAGATGGGCCGTTTGACCAACCCGCTATCAATTGTGCCGCGGATCAGCCTTCGAGCGCCGCGGATCGTCCGGAGAGCTCATCTTCCGCCGCGGACGGGCCGTGAGTTTCTCTGAGTACAAAATTGCAAGAGAGATATAGATATTTGCTGGGGAACACAATCTTCAACCTCGTGTTTTGATCGATTCCCCAAATATCAAGGTTATTCTGCGCTCAAAAAAGAGTCCTAATGTGATTTCAAGGTAAAATATGAACGTTCCACAAAATGCGAAAGTTTCGCTGTAGAGGGGATTCGAACCCTAGGGTCACACCTTTGAAGCTAATCTTTGCACCATCATCCCGTGCGAGCTCCTTGCCTCCCGCGACTGCTGCGGATAGACGAGGCAGGGCCCCGCTGGCCGCCGTAGGTTCACCGCTCTATTACTTCTCGCTTATAACGCCTTCTATAACTCATCAAAATTTAGCCAGAGAGGGAGGGTTAGTTTGGGGCGGTGAACACGAATATGAGGTCCGATTTTGGTGTTTCGATTTCGGACTTTTAAGGTATAGGTTACATTAGGTAGGACGTCATTCTAGCACTGCAGCCAATGGTTTTGAGCCAATAACGTTTTCAAATACAGGAATAGGCCAAAGTCGCTCACAGTTTTTACTACCCGTAGCATGGTTATTCTCCCTATGTACTTCATGTTGCAAACCTCCGACTACGCTTGAATGGTTTCCCTTGTTAGCGCGGTTTCGCAGCGCAACTTTCGCAGTTACCCAGTTGTTTTCAAAGAAAAGGACATTCACAGTTTTCTCGACAACTTTTTCCATCGTGAATACTGCGTTTAAAGCCATCGTACGCGAGCAGAAACACATACCCCTTCTGAATACTGAAGGGATTGATTGCGGTCCACTTTTCAAAAAAACTGACTCCGCCGCACTTTTGGCTACTTTAAACTTTGGTTTTCTTTACAAGTTGCGACTTTCAAAGGGTTCTTCCACTATTTTCATTTACTAGAGAAAATATAGCTTTCTGACAACAAAAAAGCCGTTTAAAGGCAGTGTTCACGGTAATCTTCGATGTTTAGATTAATCGCTAAATCGATTGTTTGGCCCCCGAGTAGAACTGAAATGACGAAGAAACCGAGAAAAACGCACAAGAAGGGCACGAAATCCTCAAGTATCAGCCCGCCTCTTAAGTATCAATGGAACTGTTCGTTGCGACAATGAAATCTTTTGTGAACCCGTCTTTTGCAAATCTCCATTCTGTGTTGATCCGTTCTTTCCTTCGGTCCCTAACTAATACTGTTCTGCCCAAAATATTCTTCAATTTTCGATTAGCCCCATTTTTATCCGGTGACAACCACCGTGAACATGTTCATCCAACCAGACAACTAGTCCAGGCCATAGAATAATGTCACTGAAATAAGACGAATTAGTGCGTTTCTCGTCATTTCTTCGTGATTTTGGTGACACTTGGTATCCAACGCATCGTATTGAGTGGAAAACTTGGAAACGAGAATCATCGTGAACACTGCCTTTAAATTCGAAAGAAACCATAAATAGGGTCTTCCTCTACCTCAAGACGCCCTTCTAAAGTTTGCGCTAAAGCGACATCATTTTTGTCCGCGCGTGCTGGTTGAAGAAGGATAGGGCTACTGGAAATTGATCCATATATGAAATCATTTGATTTCTAGAGCCGCCCACAGCGATTGTAAGAGCTCGAGTTCCTGAGTATTCAAATGTGAGCTCTCCCATAAATAAAAAATTCAAGAAATCTGGCACATTCGCAACGCGCAGGTCTTATCCAGGTATCGAAGGTGCACACCAGAAAGAAAGGTTCTTCAACTAGATGGAATACGGAGAATATGTTTTCAGAATCTCAACGAAAATTTAAGTTTAAGCGAGATATTGAAGAATGGCCCTAATATTGCGAAAAAGCGCAGCTGGATGCCTTCTACGTCCTACGGGCGGTATCGCAGGAGCGATAGCCTCCGCAATTTACTCAGCTGTAGAATGATGAAAATGACTGAAAAACAACTGCGAATCACAAATTATCAGGAAAAATACTTGATAAGCAGAGATTACAATGCAAATAGGCAATGTTCACAACCTCACCACCGCCTTTTCCCTGCTGTGAACTGTAATTTCACTGCTCTCCTGCCTCCTGTGAAGTGCTTCAAGTGAAAGAAGCTTGGCGAGCTTTCTACACAAGAAAACATAATGACAGTGCATAATTTTGTCGGTTCTTCCTCACCTCATGTTTTACCGCTTCGTTTTACAAAATAATACATAATCATAGGAAGTAATTGTTGAATTTAGGCCAGTTGCAGTTAAGAAGGATAGCCAGTATGTGGACCTACAGTTTCTGGGCGAGGCCCCAATTCACCGCGAGGTTCCCTTCCGAAGTATCGCTGTTCTTCAGGAATGGCGATGTCGATGATAGGACGATCATTTGAAAAAGACACAGAATGGGACGTAATGCCGTGATTCTGAATTCAATGTAAGGGAATTTCCTGTGAACATCATAAAGGCAAATAGAGAACTGCAACCCACTTTGTATTGTGAAAGGGGGAAGAACCCTGTCTGGGCATTTGAAGTTGGCCAAATGACGAATAGAATAGAGAATATGGAGAAAGTCTTCATTTGAATGTGTCTGGGAGCGACAATGTGCTAGAGGAGGAGCGAACTTCAGGCTCCTAACGGATTACACCTGCATAAGAGGAAGCTAATATTTGGAAAAAGAGGCCACGAACGAGATAGAAGCAATAGATCTATTGGATAAAGCGGTCTGACTACTTTTTTGGTCATAAAGAGGGAAGAAGGTGATGCGCGGAATGGGTGGAGAGCAGGCTCTCGTGTTGGTCGAGAGAAATAAGGAGGGTTCGCGTGCGGGGCGATCCGGTACCGCTTTGGAACCGCCCCAATTTGTGTCCAACTGGTAATGACCGTCGGCGATGAAAAGAGAAACTATGGCCGATGAATTGACTGCTAAAACCTGCTGTAGTCAGTCTCTCAACCAACAGCTGAAGGAAAAGACGAATTACTCTCATAGGGGATGTGTTTCACGAAAAGGTGACGAAGCCCATAAAGTCAAAAGAGAGGCATATCGGCCTAGAAAGTCTATGGACTGAGATAACAGCGACAATTGAGCACACCATACATATTCAACTGCATAACCTCATAAATGAGAAAGTATGTCGGATTCATCGGTTGGAAAGGCACCTATTAATACGTCTTCATTTCGATAATTATTTTCAGTCATTCATTTTTATCACTCTCCTTATTGGAGCGACAGTCCGGTGCGCAGTTGCAGACAGCCGCTGTTGCAGCACGCAACACGAAGACAATCGTGCTGGGACCATATAGTCTCTGCAAGATTAACCTTTGTCCCAGCGCGTCGATCATCTCGTTGCGTGCTGCAACTATGGACCGAAATTTCGTTCAGTTAATAATTTAGTACAATGAACATGGAACATTTGCATGGACGTAATGGCAGCCAATATATTTAGTGAGCAACCGCAGAGCGAGGAGAGAAAAACGCAAGCCCTGACGATATTACGGTCTGAACGGATTGCAAGAGTTGAACATCACATCCGATTTTTAGGCCCATTCTTAATTTGGCCCCAATTGAGATTGCTGACAGAGATTAAGGGCATAAATTGTGCTCCTGTAGATCTGTGGCCATCTGAAAATCGATTTTGTCGATCCGGACTCCGGAGGAGGGTGTTCTGGGTCGGTTATCTAGTAGAGTATGTCAACGAACATTTGGAAAGCGAATATTCGGCCGAATAAACGAATAATCGAATATTAAAATCGTTCGATTATTCGGAAAAATTAAATTTTCGAATAATTCGTTTATCCGATTATTCGGAAAAGTCAATTTTTCGAATAATTCGTTCATTCGACTATTGGGAAAACTCAATTTTTCGAATATTCGGCCGAATAAACGAATATAATTTCAAAAAAAAGGGGAAGCAGGGTCTCCGGCACAAGTCACGGAGTTTCCCCCGCCTCTCCTGCGGCTGGAGTACATTACGACCATCACCCCCGAATTTCTGGGCGGAAGTATTCGATACTGTTTTCCGTCTGCTCGAGTAGGTTCCGAACAGATTCGAGCGATGTTCCAGAAACTTTTTTAGTTTGAATACTTTCATGCTTTATAATGTAGAATGTCTTGTCCGTGGAAGTTCATTGGTATAGCGTTGATCTATCCAATACTATACAAAAAATGTCAAGAAAGTTGGTAGTGCCTCGAACGGGGGTCCGATTATGCGTACTCAGTCCGTACTTCTAATTCGAATACTTTCGATTTTAGCCGAATGTTCGAATTATTCCTATTCGAATCATTCCAATAATTCGGTTATTCAGAAAAGTCAAAATTTCGAATAATTCGTTTATTCGAATATTCGGAGAAGTAAATTTTTCGAATAATTCGGTTATTCGAGTATTCGGAGGATTCAATTTTTCGAATTATTCGCGTATTCGAATATTCGAAAGTTTTTATTCGTTTGATATACTCTATTATCTAGCAGACCGCAGAGAAGCGCTGTGAGAGGCGGGTCTAGCAGGTATTCGAAATATTCGAAAAATTGAGTTTTCCCAATAGTCGAATGAACGAGTTATTCGAAAAATTGACTTTTCCGAATAGTCGGATAAACGAATTATTCGAAAATTTTATTTTTGCGAGTAATCGAACTGTTCTAATATTCGATTATTCGTTTATTCGGCCGAATAGTACACTTTAGCTCGAAATATACTACGATTTAAGCATGCGCATTAGACGCTTCTGACTTTTGAGAATATTTGGGACGAAAATGACCGAAGAATTCAGCCTACCTAGCAAGTTTGAAGCGCAAAATTCTGTCCTGCGGTCTGCGTTCCGCTACTCTTTGCCAGGACACTGCCTTGTGCCCACTAAACTTCATTCATTCAATATTTATTCAAACAATAAGAATCAATATATGTAGTAGTTCCCGGTCCGTATGCCACTGACTGGAAAAGGAAACGCAAAAAAAAACAAGGAAAGAAGTTTCGGGTGTTCGATTCGTTTGAGGAAGCTAATCCTTCGTTCTTTCTAGTACTAAATTCATTTGAAAAGTTAATTTTTCTTGAATAAATGCTCCAGTCGGGATTTCAACCTAATCGGTTAATTCGGATAGCAGCAATATTCAATTTTTCAATTATTCGACCAATTTACGTAATCGTCATTCATTCAATATTTATTCAAACAATAAGAATCAATATATGTAGTAGTTCCCGGTCCGTATGCCACTGACTGGAAAAGGAAACGTAAAAAAATAAGGAAAGGAGTGTTCTTTTTGCGTTTCCTTTTCCAGTAATTCGAAAATTCCTTCCCTAAAAATTGTTCGCAAGTATTTATGGATGATTTGAGAATTAGGGTACAGTTCTAGTTTTTATTTGAATACCGTTTTCTCATTTAGAACTGCTTCTATTTTACATGCCTCTTCTATTAGGTGTACCTCTAATATAGGTGTACTTCAGATAGAGGAAATACGATATTCGGTTAAACTTCCCAAACATGCATTCGAATCGAATAGAGTGCAGGTTTGCAAGTCAATTCATTACATTAAAAAGTTACGAGACCTTATTCAAATTTTTCCAACCTTCGAAATTTAGAAAAATGCGATAATCGATAAGCTCGTTAATTCGGTGAAATTGAAAGGCTGCACTCAAAAAATTGCTTTTATCCGAGATTTCCAAAAGGGGTTATTCGAATTTCTCATTCATTCAAAACGTAGCGTCGAATGCCCATGCCAAGTATATATGCATTTACATCGAAGCCTGCATAGTATACTACATCGATTAAATGCATTTGTTGCATTTGTTCGATGTAAATTACTATGCAGGCTAGACCTGTAATAAACACAAATATACAATACCGCCCGCGACTTTGGGAAAAACGGCGTTTTCGGCGCTTTTTTTCCGCCGCAAAGCGCCGCCTTCTCATAACTTCGTTCAAAGTGGTCCGTTTGGGTTGTCAGGAGCATACCTAGAATCAGCATCGAGAGGTCTTCATTTTGAGCTCACGCATGTCTTACCCGGCAAACAAGGCATATAGGGTTAACACAATCAATCGAGCGTACGAAAACTGAAGCTAGATACCAAATTGGTTTAAATATTTGACTTCATATCAACCGTGCAGGTCTAGGACGAGTTATACACAAATATTATAGACCAATTTATGGAGGTGGCGAAAGTGAAAATTAATGATTTTTAGCCATTTCGACGCCCCGGCAGACACAATCATCGTCGTTCGCTCGGGCTCCAAATGCACGCTATCACAACCACGCTCAACATAGACTCTTTTAGAACAGTTACAACCTGTCTGGAGACATTTCCCGCCTAGCGCCACCCCCGCGATTTTGGCTTTGAAAAACGACCCTCGATCACCGAATTCCCGTTCTCGGCTCAAACGATGACTGTGTCTGCCGGGGCGTCGAAACCGCTAAAAATCATCAATTTTTACTTTCGCCGCCTCCATAAATTGGTCTATCATACTTGTGTATAACTCGTCCTTGACCTGCACTGTTGATATGAAGTCAAATATTTACACCAATTTAAAATCTAGCTTCAGTTTTTGTACATTCGATTGATTCTGTTAACCCTATATGCCTTTTTTGCCGGGTCAGACATGTGTGAACTTAAAATGAAGAGCTCTCGATGCTGATTCTAAATGTGCCCCTGACAACCTTAAAGGCAGCATACACGCTCGTAAACGTTTTCGGGATAACTACGGAAATAGAATCGTATGGCTCAGAACACAGCGCCTACGCATTTTGAAGCGTCAAAAATGACTCACAATGCCGCTACACGAGCAAGAATTTCGCCCCGTCCCTGTATCTGCCCGACCCCTGTATTTGTGTCCTCCTCCAAAACCGTCCGTCCATCCGTCTTCAATGTATGTGGTTTACCTATTGTACCTAATCTACCACCCACAAACGCCGCCGGTGGTGGGAATGGCCCGGCACTCCTGTTTTCGAGGAGCACGCAAATACAGGGGGCGGGCAGATACAGGGGCTGGGCCAACTTCTTACTCGTGTAACGGCATTGTGGGTCGTTTTTGACGATTCAAAATGCGTAGGCGTTGTGTTTTGAGTCATACGATTCCAATTCCGTAGTTATCTCAAAAACGTTCTAGAGCGTGTATGCTGCCTCTAAGATCGTCTAAAAGGACTCGAACTTTTCTTCCATTTTCCAATCGAAATTCATGATTGATTTCACACCAAAAGTAGATGAACTTTCATTGTTTAATTGTTGCAGACTGTTCAGACTTCCTTTATTGCATAGGAATCTGAAAATGAAGGCCTTGCTCGCGTAGAAAAACACGAAAAATATTTTAAAGGCAGCATACACGTTCTTTAACGTGATTGAAATTACTACGTAACTAGAATCGTATGACTCAGAACACAACGACTACGCATTTTGAAGCGTCAAAAACGACCCACAATGACGCTACAAGAGTAAGAAGTTGGCCCGTCCCTGTATCTGCCCGCCCCCTGTATGTATTTGCATCCTCCTCCAAAACAGGGGTGCTGAGCCATTTCCACCGTCGTCCATGTATGTGGTTTACTAATTGAACTTATTGTACCACCCAAAAGCGTCGCTGAGGGTGTGAATCGCCCAGAAACCCTGTTTTGGAGGAGGACGCATGGACAGGGGGGGGCAGATATAGGGGTGGGGTCAACTTCTTACTCGTGTAGCGTCATTGCGGGTCGTTTTTGACGCTTCAAAATGTGTAGGCGTTGTGTTCTGAGTCATACCATTCCATTTCCGTAGTTATCTTAAAGGCAGTGTTCACGATGAAAATAGTTTTTCTGTTTCCCCGCCTATCTTGAAAATGGCCCCATGCTGATTCCAAAAATGTCTCTGAAATCGTACAAGACCTTCTGGGAACGGAGCTATGGTCCCTCAAAGATTGAGCTATGGAAACATGGTGGACGAGTTGTCCGAGGCTTGTAACTTCCGTTTTTTGCAGCCGATCTATGCGAGCTGACCTGAGTAAAGAGAGAAGCTGAGAATGAAGGGAAGAACGGGGCTCATGATTGGAAAACATCGCTCATCTCACGATCTCGAGCATTCATTTGTTCACGTCGGTGGGCGTGTGATGCGCTTTTGGGGTTTTCGAAGCGCTCGAAGTTGCAAATTCGGGCTCTTTTGAGGCTCTTCCTGGCTCGTTTTCATGCGTTCTTTCGACGTTAACGTTACAGAGTGTCCCTCCACTACCCAATCCTAGTCTTTCCACAGTGAAATGATAGGCGAGAAGGATCCTAGGCTCCCACTGTCGAAAGAACGGTAGAAAACGAGCCAGGAGCGGCAAAATAACGGCTGCAAACGGGGCCTCCTAAATGGGCAGCAGCGACCGTTTAGCCGTATGTGTTTCATCACGTTTGTTGCCAGTGGACAGGTCACGGCGTGTTTGGAAGTGAGTACAGCTCTTTTCTCTGCCCAAACCCTAAGGCGCTCTGCGAAGTAGCACCGCGAAATAATGGAGAGTAGGGGACGCCAAGCAGCGGACGAGGTCGGCATCGTGTCGTGCGACACGGGTACCTCACAGTGTTTTTGCCGCTGCGACAGCAGTGTTTCCCTGAGTGACGCCGTCAGCGAGCGACGACGGAAAATGGTCCATTGGATTTTCGGTTTTACTTTTACTACTTTTTTGTTCTAACGTGTGACAGCTGTGATTTATGCGACTACTACCGCAAACCGTCTGCTAATTTAGGTACCTCGAAACCTATATCTCAATATATTCACTTTACTGAATACAAGCCCCAAGTTCACCTACAGCTCTCTGAGCGTATCATTTTTTTAGAAAATGTTTGCAGGCATTTTCTGAACTCTTGAAGCATATCAAAGCAGTAAGAGCTACTAGATTATAACTCGGCTATTTCTCGGCTACTTCTTGTCCGTTTCGTGAGAAGTCGAGAAATAGCCGCGAATCAGCCGGGAAATAGCCCACCAGGAGGCGCTGCCGAGCCTGGTGGGTCATTTCGCGACTATTTCTCGGCCAAAACTCTCAGAGTCTAAGCTAGATTTGATGTTGAATGGACGAGCTTAAAAAAGCGAAGCTAGCGACTTCGGCGATGCGATTTCGCGAAGCCTTCGCGCCCTAAGCCGCGACAGGTTTAGAGCACGCCCCAGACCTCTAGCTCGGCCGCTTGCAGCCGGTTGTCGGAATTCTGCACAGCCGTTAAGCGGAGACTGTCAGGCAAATGGACTGCAGTTAACCCAACGCGTGCTGAATACGCACAAAGTTGGGACGTGGATACGTGAGGAAACTGGTAGAACCCATTGAAACACGTATGGATAAACGGTCGCTACTGCCCGTTTAGGTTTTCTGGCTGCAAACAAGCGTTTTGGTGCCCCAGACACGCCTGGTGCCCCAGATCCGCCCCCTCGGAATGAACAAATGAAGACTCAGATTACAGGAATGATCAAGTCAAGGAAGTCCTGATAAGTGAGCTGATCGCTTTATTGCACTGATAGGTATCCTTCTTGCGGTCAATTCCTCCACGGTCAAAAATCAACGCAAACAAGAGAGGGCCTATTTTTGCTCAAAAACGGGTCTTTCGTGTCCTTTTCAAGCATGCCTTGCTATATAGGGGACCGTGGAGATATCGGAAGTGAAATTTATCGTGAACACTGCCTTTAAGCGGAGATTACAGTGCTGAAGGTGAGAAACCCTGAATTCCATTGAAATATACCCTATCCCCCCAGAGGAAGGTTATTTCACCAAATTGAGAAGTTCAGTATTTTTCCGCCAGAAATGTCTCCAAATAATCTCCTCGATTAGAATACACTTAACCCATCAACCAGCGAGCGGCTCTTTCATTCAGCTTTTCTGCAATGGAATAGCTTGACTATTGGGTATGTCGCGTAACAGCCATTAACCTGCAGCACTCTTAATGAGAAAGACTGTCGGTTTTCTGCAGAGGACTGAAGATTGTGTGGTGAATGGTGTGTACGTGTGGAAGAAACAAAAAACTGCAAGCAGCTCGGGCAATGGGGCGGACTTATCGCGCACAGAAATGTCGAATAGTACTTACCGCGCTCAGGAACCGTTTCTACCGCTAGCGAAAATCCAAGTAGAACTGATCGCGGATAAGTTGCAGTTCTCCGATATCTTTGTGCTGTGTGTCTTACAGAAATGCGGTCTTATCGCGCGCAGCTACTGGTAAGGAGAATTTACCGCGACCATAAATCGTTTCTATCGCCTACAACAATGTAATTAGGACTGATCGCGAACAGTCTACATCGTATTCCGGCTGATCGCGAGCAACGGCACGTATCGAACTGATCGCGACGGACCCCGCCTCGACTACGATGCACTGTTCTGTGTGGTAAAACGAGATCGTCGCCGGTACGATTACCCAAGTTTGAGGTACTTCTAGTACCTCCTCCGTTTCAGCAGCGAGAATACGCTCCGTCCCTGCGAGATAGAGTGCGTAATTCCCGTAGGTGTTTAACTTTGGTACTAGGCTCCGCCTAGTTGTATTATACTTAATAACTAAATTAGACAGATTATTTGCGGTCGATCCTTTTTTGTTCAGGCGCACTGATCGCAAGCCCATTTATGTCTGATCGCGAGCTCGTTTAGAGCTGACCGCGCGCAAAAGCAGCGGGCTGATCGCCGTTGACCCCGCATTCGTTTCTATTCGGCCTCGCGATAAGTCCGCCTCACTGTCTGAGAGCATAAGAACACCTCTACTACACGTAGACCCCGCCCTCTCTCTTGTAGTCCTATACTGAAAGAAAAAAGACCACCAGCGGCGAAACATCCGGTTCTCAATGCTAAAGAGAATGCTATAAGGAAAAGTTTTGTTAAGAAGGCTACATGTGCATCCGATTCTCTAACCAAGTGTTCGTGATCTGACACCATCAGTTAGAAAATGAAGTTACGCAGATGCCTGTCCGAGACTGCGCGGAGAGGAAGCTGTTTGGACGTTTGCTGGAGTGCTTCCATCCGCCAGTGTATCACAACGAAGACTTTCACAAAGAAATCATTTGTAATATTCGGGTCTTGGCTCTAAAGAGGTGTCCGAGACCATTTAAAAGACATCGTGCGAGCAGGAAATCGCTTGCATTATTTTGTGCTTACTTCTGAGAATGGACCCGGTCATCGCAACGTTTGGGGGTAAGAAATCACATCACCAAGAAGTTACAAGCACGCCGAAACGGCTGTTCAGTCTGAAAAAGCGGAGCCCCGTAGTCTGTAATCTGCCACCTCTGAAGCGACGAAGTGCCTTTTGGACCTGTTCTGTAGAATTTCACTCATTAAACATAACGTCAGCGCGGATACGGAAGCGACTTCGCGTTCACTGTTGAAAGTTGGCGCAAACTCGGTGCCATATGCTATAACATAGGCGCACCGAGTTTGCGCCAACTTCCGATGGGGAACGCACAGTCTCTTCAGGATTCATGCCGATGTTAGCTTTTTTTCCAAAAAACTTCTTCCTTTCGGACATGACAAATATTTTACTGATCAGCAAAGCCATTCAAGTCCGAGTCGACCGGATTATATATCAGTCTGAAATCGCGCTAAGCCATTCTTTCTTGATGACAGCCAGTAAACTATTTCACCAATTGCATGTGTAAGACCTCTGATTATCATCGTTTTGCGCTAAGATGGCATGATAACCATGATTATCGATCAAGATCGCATCGCACGCCAATCAGTATCCAGAGCATGCTGTCTCGGCGATCAGCGATGAAAGTGTAAACAGACTTAATACGGCATATCCAATACCGCTGTTGGATTTGGTTAGAAGTCGCGCGAGGTCGGGTTTTAGCGTCTTTTTTGTATAACTCGCTTCAAAGTCAACTCTGAGCGTAACCAAGGTGATATTCGTGATCCTGGTGATCGGGGGCTACCCAACTATTTAGCCCTTGATGGGGTTTCGTTTTGAACTAACGGAATTTGTTGGTTATTGTCACTCTTCTATGATTTTTAAGACATTGTTACTTAACAAACGGAAACAATGAAGCGAAGTTCTCAATGTAGAACTTTAATCGACTTCCCATTACTCCTTGCAACCAAGGAGCAATGGAAGGTCGATTAGAGTTCTACGTAACGTCTTAGGAAGTATGCAAGACCGCCTAGTTAAAGGCATCGTACGCGCTGAAATCCACTTTCCATTTTTTATGCTCAATCCCTTCCTCGGGCCCCTGTGAGAACGTACAACGAGCTTGTCTGCTCAAAAAAGTACCATAGTGAGCATAGAGGAAGTGGAAAATAAGGAATTCCGTCAAAAGGGCCGGCCCTTCCGTCAGTCATTTGGCACTTTCGCAATATTTGAGCAGAACGTCGTGTCGCTAAGTACAGGGCATGCCACTGTACGCTGACGCACCGTCGGACGGAAGTGACATTATCGACTGGAAATTTCTCGTCACACAACGAGTGATTGCTTCCAACGCTGCGCCAATGGACGAATTGTAGAACTGTTCCTTGCGCCCTCCGCGTAACTATCCCGGGTCGATGCAGGCGCGAAATTCAAATGATTTTCAGAAGTTTTTTTAAAACGTTTTTTCTTGAAAAGTTAACGTTTTTGAGCGGGCTTTTCGCTACCTTTAGTCACTATAGGGGGCTAACAACTCAAAAACGCCTAAAAACGAAACATGGTTTTCAGCGCGTACGATGCCTTTAAAGGCAGCATATCCATGGTTGAGATAACAATGTAAATCGAATACATGACTTAGAACGCAACACCTTCACAATTTGAAGCGTCAAAAACGTTCCAGAATGCGGCAACATGAGTAATAGGTTGGCACCGCCCTGTATCCGCCGGCCCCTGTACCCGCCCACGTACTCCAGAACGAGGATGTGGTGCCATCTTAACAGTCGGCAAGGCATATGGTTGGCCCTCTAGATAAACCACACATGCCTACGATGGTGATGGTACAGCACCATTGCTTTGGAGGAGGAGGGTGAGTAGAGAGGGCGGGCGGATACAGGGTGGCAATAGAACTTTTTTTGTTAACCATCGCTCAAGAGTAAGTGCCCGCGCCTGTTTGGTGAATTCGAAAAAAATGTCCGAAGTTTCGGTGTCATGTTGTTAGCCATTCGAAAGAGAATTTTCGCCCTACAGAATTTTGTTATTGACTTTGCGTACGAAATCTCATTTATTGACCTTGGGGTCAATGAGCCTTTTTTCAACCAGTGACTCCCTCGATCCGAAAATCGATAGGAAATAGAAATTTTAGAAAAAAAATGAATCAGATCATCTATTGAAGCGTATAACTCTCTTACCATGACATGTCCAGGCTTCCAATGTTCAATGCGCATTTCCTGCTAAAAGGCAGTGGTCGCGATGAAAAACGTTATCTAAAAAACTATAAAAACCAGCTCAGATAGAAAACAGCTGAAAAGCTATGAAGGTAACGAAAAACGGGCTAGAATTAGAAATTCTAGGGCCCAAAGATGCTGGTTCGTGCACACGTGCACAGCGCCGCAAAAAAAGATCATGCAGCCTCATGCCGAGCAGTCAAAAATCAGCGACATTCAGAGTAAGAGATAAATGCAAATTTACGTAGTGAAAAGAGTTGACCAATTATAGCAAGCACTTCAGTCAATGTTTTTGACTAGATGAGTCCGAAGAATAAGGTTCATTGATTGAAATTCAATTTCAAGCCAGCTGATCTTCTTAGCATCAGAGATCATCGCTGCCGATGATGTGGAGTGGGCTCGTCCACCATCAAAATACAAGAAAGTTCAGGCTTTGAATTTGGCCCGAAACAGCGGTTTTTTCGCGATTTTTTTCTTATTGGTCCTACTACTCTAAACCCAGAAAAGGGTTTAGAGAGGAAAAGAAGACAAGCATATTTTATCGCGACCACTGCCTTTGAAGAAAAGCGTGGGAAATTGTTTCTCAACTCTGCAGTTCAAAGGCGGCATACACGACAGGGATCAGCGGATTAGAAGTTATCCATTATCCGTAGCCCGTTGTCCGGTCATTTTTGGACAGGATACCGGATAGAAATCGATTCACGCAATGTTTTGATTGTTTTCAACCAAACTTAACCCACAGACTTCATCCGAAAATTCGTATGTCATACGCTTACCACCCAAGAGACAGCTTTAACAATGCGCTTTACACAGATATCTATGCTCTTTGGGGCCATCGGTATTCATTCCATGCTGACCAAGATTTCTCCGACAGCTGGGCTCTCTGGAACTGGATATTATGACACTTTCGTCGTCCGACAATCTTTTTAGAACATATCAGGTCGATGCCTATCAGGCATCGATCCGGCAGGCTCGCGGCTGGTGTCAGGCACCGCGCACGCCACGAAACTTGTTCTCCCGCAAACCTACCACTAATTGTAAGCGGTCCATGGCAGGATCACAGCAGGTTCCTCTGAATCGAGGCAGACTCCTGGCAAGTTTCCTATATGCTTGAGGTCACAGCAGAATGCGGACAGAATCTTCCGAAGCTCCCGACCCTGCTGCTATCATAACGGAGTTTTCTGCTCACACTTTTTTTGAGGTATTGAAGCATATTTCACAGCGCTGGTTTTCAAGTTTCAATTTGCACAAAATATTTTTGTTAAGCATATGAGACTGAGTTAGCGTAAGATTTACATCATTATACATTTGTTAAAGGCAGCGGTCGCGATTAAATCTGCTCGTCTTCTTTTCCTCTCTAAACACTTTCCTGGGTTTAGAATAGTAGGAGTTACGGGAAAAAAATCGCGAAAAAAAAACGCTGTTTTGGGCCCAATTTCAAGCCTTAACTTTCTGTCATTTGATGGTGGACGAGCCCACTCCACATCATCGGCATCGATGATCTCTTCTATCAAGAACATCAGCTGGATTGAAATTGAATATCAATCAATGAACCTTCGGGCTTATTCACATATCTAGTCAAAAACATTGACTGGAGTGCTTTTCTTCATTGTTCAACTGTTTTTATTAGCTTAATTCGCATTAATTTCTTCCTCTGAATGTCGATGATTTTTGACTGCTCCGCATGAGACTGCGATCTTTCTGAGAAGCGCTGTGCACGTGTGCACGAACTGGAAATTTAGGGTCTTAATAACTCGAATTCTAGCCCGTTTTTCACCGCGCTACCTTCATAGTTTTTGAGTTGTTTTATATCTAAGCTGAATTTTGTAGTTTTTTTTTGATAACGTTTTTCATCGTGACCACTGCCTTTAAATCGTTTAAAGTAGAAGCTTTCCGGTTTCTATTTTGGAATTCTAATTCTTTTAGTTATTTTTTATATATCATATGTGTATTATTTTTATAATGTGTTACTCTTTTTTTTACTCGAATACTCATTTATCTTCATTTAGATGTGTTTCACTCCATTTTTATTTACTTGGTTCGTTATTCATTTCGAATAATCATGCTACTTATTTTTCCTTTTTTTTCCCTTATCCGTCACCCGCCATTTTTGATGAAGTTTATCCTTGATGCGTTGTCCGGTTTTTTCAAATTCACTATCCTCTGATCCCAGATAAACGCTCAGAAAAGTGGTTGTGATTACAGCGTTTTTACCTCATACAGCCTATACCGAAACGCCCACGTCGCTGGAAGCGACAAAAACTAGTTAAAGCGACCATTTTATGAGGACGAGGTGTCCGGCAGGTAAAGTGGGCGGACTTCTACACATTCCTGCTCAGAGCTACTCTATTACGGCTCGTTCGTTTTTGACGCCTTAAAGGCGCAAACGTTTTGCTACAGGTCACACGAATGGGCCAACATGGATATTTCAATCACATTTGCACCTGTATACTTTCCTTGTCGAAGGGAAATTCCGGTCCGCAGTTGCGGATAGCCGCTGATGCAGCACGCAGCTAGACAATCGTGCTGGGGCCTTGTGATTCCAGGACGATTACCCGCTGTCCATTTTGTGAGACGTGTTTGTCACAACAGCGGTTGTCTGAAGCTTCGAACCGAAATTTCACTCAAATGATGAGAGTACATACTTTTCCTAGCATGTTGCCTGCTTTCAATCTAATGGAAGAAAAACTCGTTATTTCTTTGTTACTCTTTGTTTTCATCGAACTTTTTCCAGGCTTTTTCGTCAGCCCTCAATACACGCAACTCCAAACCTTCGTGCCAAAAAATTGACAATTTTGAGATTGTATGTTGCCTTTAATAAATCTAACAAAAAACAAGAAACATAGATTTAGGAGTATTCTTGCCATAAAACCCGTAAACACTACTGCAGCATTGATATGAATCAAGGACATCGACTTCACACTAATTCATGACACAAAATCACAATTGCGAGAATGGGAAAACGTGATAAATATGAGGGCGTATTTATGTACAAGGCTGTTCGAGATCAGTTCAGTCTTGAGCGTTCACCGTCTTCTCTTCACCCGTATTTCCATCTGTGACCGTGATTTTAGTTGTAGGCACAGGCGGTGGTATGGTTATGTCCTGAAATGGGAAAATAATCCGGAAAAAGAACAGCCGCCCGAATCATTGCCCTTACCTCAAGGTGCTTTTCCCTGTAGCAGTCACATAGACATGCAATGAGAAATATGACGAGAATAATGAAAAGCAAACATATTGGTAAAATGTGTTCAGAGCGAGCCGATCCCAATGATGTGAGATCACTCCGAACTCCCATCTGCAATCTCAACATTGTTCGTGAGCACAAAAAAAGAAAACAGTTTCATGAAAGCGTTGGACGAGGCTGCAAGGAGGAGCATGGTCTGGTTCAGGAGAAAGGAAGACAGTGCAATGCCTAATATTCAACTCGAAATCACATTTCAAACTCTAAAGTGATGCAAATACGATAGCATATGATACCGAGTTCGCGCCAACCTTCCATAAGAAACGCAAAGTATCAGCGCGATCCGTGCCAACTGTAGAAGTTCGATTCCCATCCGAAACTACCACAAGGAAAGTATACAAAGCGTAGTATACAAACTAGTATCGTTAGTATCTCTTCTGGCTCGATAGTAAAAATGCGCAGTATTTCGCCCCGAGCTGCAGGTTCAAAAAAGGTGTGAGCACTTTCAAAGCCTCGCGAAAAGGCAAGGGCAATTTTCGAGAATTTCAAAATATTTTCTCGTACATATTTAGCTCAAAAGTTGTATGTAGGGATAATCCAGGGTGGTGAACACGAATCTGGGGTCTACTTGTCGAAATTTTAAGGTTTACTGTAGATTACGGTAGGCAACATGTCAGTCAAAGCGTCGAAACCCACCTTAGTATTTTGAAAATCGACAAACGGACGTTAAAGGCAGTGTTCACGATGAATATCGCATTTGAGTTCGACCCAAAAATTGGATTGTTTGGTCGTGAGGTAACTAATAGTGAAGAAACAGGGAAGAAAAACGTCCAGAATAAGTCAAAATAACGGTTTCCAAATTCAGGGCGTGGACGAGAATCATGGGCCCTGCTGATTTCGGAAAAAGCGCGCTAATCGCGAAATCTGCGCGAATCGATAATGCTAACTGCGGCAGAGTTGCTTGGCAATTTGCCATCGAAACGTGTGCGGCGCCACAAGCTCGCCCGATTGGGGGGGGGGGCGGACAGGGATGTAGGCGCACCGGGAGAGCTTTCAAAGCCGTTTGTATTTATTTCTGGCCAGTTTTCGTTGCTTTCTTCGACCCTATCCTCTACAGCACCTGCCAACTTAGTGTTTCACACCGAGACCTCGAGAACGAGATTTATCGTGAACACTGCCTTTAAATTCGTATTCTCCACCCCGAATAACCCCCGTATACAAATTTTGAGTAAAATCTGAGACTTTGACCAAACTACCATATACCCACCGTAATCTACCGTAATCTGCAAAAAATCGATTATCGGACTCCAGATTCGTGTTTGGCACCAGGGGTGTGCGGCAAAGGAATTTGAAATTTCGGCAAACGGAAACGGCGACGGCAAACCCCAAACATGGCCGGCAAACGGCAAAAGCTGTTTTGTGCTACAATACAACCACATTTAATTAGTCGTGTGGTGAACCATGCAATATTTGCCAGTTACTATGTATCTGGCGTTCAGCTATAATTTACAGGAAGGGAAAATCCCATATATCAAAAGCTACTTGAGAGCCTCAGGTGCTCAGAGAATTACAGTAGCGCTGTTCTGTGTGTGATAGTATAGGAGCCTCTATCAAATTTAAAGGCACTGCTCACGATAAACTTCATCCTCGAATTTTTCTAGACAAACACTTCTCGTAGCACTCAGAAGCAGAACAGCGTCGAAAAAATGGGACGAAAAGCTACCTAGGAGTCGCAAAACGAAAAGTGGGCAAACCCCGCCGCTTTGGGCAAGTTCGGCCCCTTTCCGCCCCTCGACGTGAACAATGGAACACTCGAGATCGTGAGCCGAGCTATGGTTTCCGATCGAAAGCCCCGTTCTTCCCTTCATTCTTAACTTCTCTCTTGACTCAGGTCAGCTCGCATACATTGGCTGCAAAAGACGGAAGTTACAAGCCTCGAATAACTCGTCCACCATGCTTCCGTAGCTCAATTTTTGAGGGACCGTAACTCCGTTCTCAGAAGGTCTTGTACGATTCCAGAGACGACCGTTTTCAAGCCAGGCAAAAAAAAAACAGAGAAGGGATCTTTATCGTGAACACTGCCTTCAACTAGGCCGTTTGATTGCGCGACCCAGCCCAGTCTATCTGGGCACGAGCAGCAAAGCGTAAGCAAGCTTGGTGCGGCGGGAAAGTGCGCCGACCCAAAGACTGTGGCCCGTACCGGTACCACAATCAGGTGGGAATAGATGGACGAATACGCGTTGATTGGTCGACATGTTCGGAGGAAGACAGTCCATACCTCGATCAGCAGCGCGCGGGTTCAGGTTATGACCGGAGTCACTCAAAATTTTTACTGTTAGTAATAAGTAGTAGGCTCAGTGTTATTTATTTCGCTCACCTAAAATTACGCTCAAATTGTTGCCCTTCTGAAGCAACAGGAGTGGAGTGAGACTAGTCTAAATGAATGCAGTGCACAAGATAAAAGCAATCTTCGAATTTTCACCGGAAATCAAGAGCTCTGAGTGGCGTTTTGATCGAATACACAGAATGAGAGGCACCTAGTGACAATTCGTTTAGTACATGCGACGCGCGCGACAGAAAGTCGGTGCGCCCACGTCGTCGCTGGAACGCCGCGCACGGTGCGTTTAGCCAGCCGTACTACTCTTGGACGTTTCCCATTCTGTGTATTCGGCCAACAAGCCGGCAAGAGGCCCAATAAAACAACAATGTCGGTTAAAATACAAACAATAAATCACTCTATACGGCCCCAAAACATGAATGCGGTGTGCCCACCCCACCCACTTCCTCTGTGACTACCGAGGAAGTGGGTGGGGCGTGCACACCACATTCAAGTTTCTTGGCCATGTATTGCTATCGATTGCTCGTTTTGAGCAGGTTTTCTACACTGTTGTTGCAATGGGCCTAGGACATTTTGATTTCAGGTGAAAATTTTGAAGGCGCACTTTGAGAACCAACCCAGGGTTTTCCTCCCATTCCAAATTAAGTAGAGTAGAAGCGGAGCAGAAAAATGGGCGTGGCCAAGTGCCTCCCCCCCCTCGCTGCGATAGCACCGTCAACCATTCGTTTCAGCTAATGTTCTCGACATCGAAAATATTACTAAACACTGCCTTTAATGACCGCTGTGAACATTGTTCAATTTTTAAAAAGCCGGAAAAAGTATTTGCAGAATTGATCATTTTCCTGTCCCATTTATTACCATCAGCCAACCAACCGACGGTGAGCGGGCCCATTTACACGAGTTCTCAGGTGGTTCATATGTCTAAAAAAGATGCTTTCACGCCAAAACTTTTGTACCACTTGCTTTTGCAATTTCGGAAACTTGCAGCAGAAGGAACTTGCAAGAATCGGTATGCTTCTGGAGAAGCTTTTTTGCGATTCCGGCATTTCTAAAGGGTTAAAAATTTCATGATTAAAAAGAGACATTTGGAGGCTCCCAACTTAGAACCTAAACAAACTCCTCTGCCTAGTCAAAATATCTTCATTAGTTACAGGATCATTGGGCACAATTACCCATTACATGAGCTTGAACTAGTAGCTGGAACTAGCCAAAATAAATATTCGTTGCAGCTTCGAATCGCTGACCAATACAGAAACTGAGGTGAGGGCGCACCCCAGGCCCTGTTGTTTTAACGCATTTTTGCCGAACATTTGGGGTGCTCTTATCCAGCCCACCCCCCCCCCCAATCGGTTCCCTCCAATTAGCTCTAAATTTTCCTAAGTTTACACAACAATTTCGCCATATCTTGAGCACCGGTGGTGCTGTTTTCCTAACTTCTTGCCCGTGCGGAGCCTCAACTGCTGCACCATGGAGGAGGACGGTGCAAGAATGAAGACCCACAGCTCTCCACTTCTTTTATACCCTACCCTTTATCAATTGGATATCACTAACTTTGTTTACGAGAGCCGAATGGGGGGGGCTGTATAACATTATTCGAAAATTTGCCGTTTTAAGCGAAAATTTCGGCAAACGGCAACGGCAACGGCAAACCCAAAAAATGGCCGGCAAACGGCAATCGGGCAACGGCAATTGCCGCACACTATACTTGTTCCGAATCGAATAATCGGATGAGTATCCGACTGTTTCAGTCGGATAAAAAAGTCGACTTTTATTCGAAAAGTCGGATATTCGAAAAAGTGCGATATCCGACTACAGTCGAAAAGACGAATATTCGAAAAAGTGCGATATCCGACTACTCTCGAAAAGTCGAATATTCGAAAAAGTCTCATATCCGACTACTGTCGAAAAGTCGAATATTCGAAAAAGGGCGATATCCGACTACAGTCGAAAAGTCGAATATTCGAAAAAGTGCGATATCCGACTACAGTCGAAAAGTCGAATATTCGAAAAAGTGCGATATCCGACTACAGTCGAAAAGTCGAATATTCGAAAAAGTGCGATATCCGACTATAGTCGAAAAGTCGAATACTCGAAAAAGTACGATATCCGACTATAGTCTAAAAGTCGGATATTCGAAATGAATTTCATTTGGAACAAGTATACCGCACACCCCTGTTTGGCACTCCAAATACCCCTCGGAGAATAATTTCGAGACATATCTATTGCGGAAATCCGGAAATCTCGAAGGTGGCGTTTTTCCCTCGAAATTTTCCCCGGTTGGGAAGCTTCGAATGAAATTAGTCGAAAACTTCGGTAAATCGACAAATAAACCACAGATTCGTGATCAGCGCCCCAAAAAACCCACCTGGAAGAATTGTAAGTCAAATCTGGAACATTTTTCTGAAACGCTTCCAGAGCCCTCTAATCGGTATAAATAAACGCCCAACCGAAAATCTGTACAAGTCCAAAATCCTGTCAGTATGGACAAAGTATGGAAAATGTGCCTTCACCCAAATTGGCTCAGGGGGGTCGTTTTGGGCGCTGAACACATTTATGAGGTCCGTTTCCGGAATTTCCAAAGACTAATGCACTTTTTGGAAAGTACAAAAAGCATAAAAAATGGCCTTTTCAAGCTTGTAACTTCTTGGAACCTGCAGCTCGGGGCGGGATACTGCGCAGTTTTACTATTGAGCCACAAGAGATACTAACGACACTAGTCGTTTTGGCAGATCCGACCTACGCTTTGTATACTTCCCTTGTCAGTGGATGAAAAATTTCAATAACCCAAGATTAAATGACAATACAGTAAGGTAGCTCGGAAAATTTTGCGGTCCTATTAGTAATGAAAGACGGTAGTGATCTAATTTATGTAATAGATCGTGATGTACAGGAATTGGCTCACACAAATCACCAACGACTTGGGGAATCAAACTCAATCCACGGATGATTTTCGATTTGATGAGAAAGTGTAACCACTCTGAACATCAAGAAAACACTCGTAGTCAGAAAGCTGTGCAAGTGTAGGATGAGAAGCCGTCAATCGATAACTATGTGAAAAACAATGCCATGCTAGAGATTAACGACCTAATTAAGTGGGCCCAATATGGAAAAGGCGAAACTGTGAAGAGGGGAACTATTCAAGGAGGAAACAAAAGCAGGAAAAAAGGTAAAGGATCTGTGATGTTCTGTCGAAAATTCTGTCAAATACTCCTCATTAATGAACGTTGAAGGATGTTACACAATGTAAGGAACTAGCAATCACGTTAGCGAACTTATCGCCAGCTGCGGTTAACTCTGAAGGATGAAATGTAACAATGGCTATCAGAGAACTGAGCTCCACTTATTTTTTTATGCACTCTTACTGATTGCCCTACCCTCCCCAACTTACAGTAAGGCCCTACTCAAGCGATTATCGGCCCCGAGCCGCCTGACAGTTCGGCTCGTTTTTCCAATCTGCCAGTCGGCTCCTGTTGCTGTCCGGGCCACTCCTGTTGCTGTCCGGGCTATTCCGGTTGGCCCGAACAGCAACAGCAGTAGCCTGGAGATTGGGAGAACGAGCCGAACTGTCAGGCGGCTCCGATTCCTATTCGGTGCGGCTCGGGGCCGAGAATTGCCTGAGTAGTTATACATCAGCGTTTCGCTGCCGCTGGTTTTCGCGGGACGTCTGCGATTGGTCACATTTCGAAATTGACCAATAGCAGACATGCCACGGAAGCCAGCGGCGGCGAAACGCTGGTGTATAACTAGGGCCTAAGTACTCTGACAGTCATGGGCAGGGCTGGGCACGCGTCCCGGTAAACCATAGGGGGATGCGTATTGGACGTTGCAGAGAGGGCAAAAGGGGATGCTTAAAGGCAGTGTTCACGATGAAAAAAGTTTTCGAAATTCCACTAGGATTGGGTAGTGGAGGGACACTCTGTAACGTTAACGTCGAAAGAAGCCCGAAGTTGCAACTTCGAGCGCATTGAAAACCCCAAAAGCGCATCACACGCCCACCGACGTGAACAAATGAATGCTCGAGATCGTGAGATGAGCGATGATTTTCAATCATTAGCCCCGTTCTTCCCTTCATTCTCAGCTTCTCTCTTTACTCAGGTCAGCTCGCAAAGATCGGCTGCAAAAGGCGGAAGTTACAAGCCTCGGACAACTCGTCCACCATGTTTCCATAGCTCAATCTTTGAGGGACCATACCTGCGTTCACAGAAGGTCTTGTATGATTTCAGAGACACCATCGGAATCAGCATGGGGCCGTTTTCAAGATAGGCGGAAAAACAGAAAAACGATTTTCATCGTGAACACTGCCTTTAAACCGAACACCGAAAAAAAAAACGAAGTGCATGTTCTATCGAATTTCAGGAGGAATAATAATACACGCTTTTCCTCTGATTCGTCATATTTTCTTCTCCGCTTTTTTAGGCGAACACTTACGGAATTCAAAAAAAAATTGAAGGCAGTGGTCGCGCTCAAATATGCTCGTCTTCTTTTCCTCTCTAAACCCTTTTCTGGGTATAGAGTAGTGGAACCTATAAGAAAAAATCGCGAAAAAATAGCTGTTCTGGGTCAAATTCGAAGCCTGATTTTTCTTGTCTTTTGATGGTGGACGAGCCCACTCCAAATCATCGGCATCGATGATCTCTAATATAAAGAACATCAGCTGGCTTTAAATTGAATTTCAATCAATGAACTTTCGG
Source organism: Aplectana chamaeleonis (assembly GCA_029168955.1). Classification (NCBI taxonomy): domain Eukaryota; kingdom Metazoa; phylum Nematoda; class Chromadorea; order Rhabditida; family Cosmocercidae; genus Aplectana; species Aplectana chamaeleonis. Next base: position 392,209 of record JAPDOI010000334.1, read on the forward strand.
ATTTATGTACACATCTAGTCAAAAACATTGGTTGAAGTGCTTGCTTTCATTGTTCAACTGTTTTCTTAGGTAAATTTGCATTTATTTCTTTCTCTGAGTGTCGATGATTCTTGGCATGAGACTGTGATCTTTCTGTGCACGTGTGCACGAACTGGAAATTTAGGGTCTTAATAACTCTAATTCTAGCCCGTTTTTCACCGCGCTACCTTCAAAGTTTTTGAGCTGTTTTATATCTAAGCCGATTTTTTTGTAGTTTTTTTCGATAACGTTTTTCATCGTGACCGCTGCCTTTAAGGCTTTGAAAACTCCTGTGAAAGAAACGAATGATCGCATCTTCCTTTTTGAGAAGTACCAATATCCAAAAAAACATGAGTTTTATCCAGCTTGAATGCCGCAATCCCTTAGAGACTTTGCTTGCCGTGCGATATGGTGTTTGTCCGCAGCTACACAGCGCACACTGGAGTGGACGCGCACACAATATTAATTAAAAAGTGCATTTAATTCCAGAACGGGGAGGAGAAAAGGATTGAAACTGTAGTAAATGGAAGAAGGCAAAAATAGGATTTATTTCAGTGTATCCATTATAGAAATTTAATGTGAACAAACTAAGTTGGAGCGGGGTGCATTTTTTGGACCTGACAAGATTCATTCAAATGAACCTAGTTGATTAAAACAACATTAAACATGAGAAATAAGAACATTGAGAGAAAGAGGAGAATCTGGCAAACATTTTAGTAACAACTGGTTTGATATTTAATGTGATTTAAGGACCATAAAGCTCGTCCCGGTTTTGTCCCGGTTTTCCGGGTAAAACCGGGACGAGATTCAAGGTCCTTAAAAAACCTTAAAAATAGATCCTATCAATGCTAAAGTGTTTGCCAGATTCTCCTCTTTCTCATCATGTTCTTTGCTCTGATGTGTAATGATTTTTTGATCAACTAGGTTCGTTTGAATGAAGCTTATCACAGCTAAATACTTACCCCCGCTCCAACATTGTTCATTTACATTAAATTTCCAAAATAGATACAACCAAAGTAGACTATCTCTACCATCTTCCATTTCCTTCAGTTTCAATCTTTTTCTCCTCCCCGTTCTGTAATAAAATACATTTTTCGTTGATATTGTGTGCGCGTCCACTCCCGTGTGCGCTGTGTAGCTGCGTACAAACACCATATCGTACGGCAAGCCGAGTGTACAAGGGATTGCGGCATTCTAGGTGGGGAAAACTCGAGTTCTTCACTTCCTACGCATTTCATCAATCCTAACATGGTTCCACAACACAAAATAATTTGGATTTCTACATCAGAACAATCAAACACAGTTTAACTAATCCTTCATATGTTCAGGAAAACAGTTGACAGAAAACATCAATTATTGCGATAGTAGTAGTTCTGTAGTTTTTTATAATTGTTAAACTGTTTTGAAATGAAAACTGTTTCATCTTTCGTCATAACGTACCGCCTTACTAACAAATCTTCCTCATGGGATTGTTTTGAAGTTCAGAAATTACACTACCATTTTTGTTGACATTTTCGGAATTATCTCCTTCAATGTTATATTCCTGTTTATCAAAATCAGAAAGTCAAAATTGTGGCTGTTGGGCTCGACTTCTCGGAAAACAATTTTGATTTTCCAAAGGGGTGTGCCTAAAATGTACCGAGCTAAGGGGGTGCATATTCAAAATCCCCATACCGGGACGTGTGCCCAGCCCTGGTCATGAGGTAGTACGTCAGCACTGTCCAGGAAGGTGACCTTGCGTCGATTTTGAACGCTGAGGGTATCGTCCCCATGCCCATAGCCAGGAAAGCCTCATCGTTGTGGGCCGCGGTAAAGATGATGTCCTTTCTGCGGGCCGTGACAAGGATCATACTCAACACCGCCAGAGAGGGTGATAGTCCAAAATTTTTCTCCCTTTCCAGAACAGGCTGCAGATAACAAGGGGTTGAACAAGGATACTGCACGAGGTGTGGGCCGGCCACTTTTGCTCAGACCTCCCCCCCTCTATTAACAACTTTGTGAGACCCCCCCAGGAACGTTAGTAGGTCAATTATTGACCGTTTTCTCCCACCCCCACCAGGATCTGATGTGTTCAAGCAGTTTATCCAGCAGGTTCACCTCTAACGTTTCACTGCAGTAAAATTTCTCTTGTTGTATTTAAATGGTAAGTATAAAATGGTCAAATGGTTAAAAAACCAAAATCGACAGCTCGAAGCCAATGCTTAGCAAAAAAATTCGGATGTTTGAGAGGACGAGAGCACAAACAGCGCTCATTGCATTTATGTAGAGAGGAGCTGAAAGTGCAAAAGTATATGTAACTGGTAACAGCTTGTGCTGTGTAATAAAATGCGGATGTTTGAAAGAGGGTTCGACCCCGCCTGAAGTCCATATTCTTTTACGAGTCACGAGAGTAGGATATTTCAGTCCAGCGTGGCCGATTCACCCTGGATACAAACTTTCACAATCTCAGATGAACACCGAAGACCGCTATATAGACTGTGGGAGACGATCAATGAAATCGGCCAAGTCCTTAAAAAAGGAGGTTTCTTGGAACTTTATAAGTTAAGTGCTGAACGAGTTATATGGAAAAATCCTGGCTTTGAAAAACTAGACTTTTTACTCTATCGTTTCAAACTTTCCGCACCCCTGGAGGAAGCCTTTGAAGAAAATTTACTAGGTGTGGGTTCTTCTTCAAAATGCACTGAGGGCCCACACCTGGGCCCACACCAGGGGTGTGCGGAAAATTCTTTTCGGTAAATTTTTTACCGAAACTTTTTACCGAATTCTTTTTTCGGTAAATACGGTAAAAACGGAAAAATCGGTAAAAATTCTGACTTCGGTTTTTTGGTGCCTACTGTCGTTCTCTGAGCCGAAATCCGGTCCGCAACTGCGGACTACGGCTGTTGCATCATGCGACGCGTGATAATCGTACTGGGAGAAGGGTAAATCGTGCCGGGACCAAGTGGTCCCAGCACGATTAACACGTGTCGCATGATGCAATAGTCGTAGTCCGCAAATGCGGACCGGAATTCGGCCCAGAGAACGACAGTATACCATAAGATAGCACAAATGACCGGTAATATTTATGTATCATTTTCAATAGCGCATGAGGATAGTGCAAATAATGAGGGAGTTTCAAATATTAAACTGAGCTTAACGGCTGAACCTGATCAGCAGGACCTTGATTTTGAGAAAAAGTAACATTTCAAAATTTTCTGGTGTCAAGGCCTTTCTGTAGTCACTCAAAATCAGGCCAGATGGCAAAAACACCCTTCCCGCCTCAACTGTGCCCGCAAAAGTACTTATTGGTCAGTGAGGAAAGGTGCGGGTACCATGATTTCACAATGGAGTCATTCCAGAACGGCTGTGTATTCAGTGTTGTGTCGGGGTTTTTGAAAAGAAATTTTCAAATTACTGAAATATCCGCTTCATAAACCTACTGCCTTGGAAATCTGTTGATATTTTTGAAAAAAATATGCATTTCTCGGAGTAGTATCTCGCTAAGAAAAAGCACGTGACACAAAAGGTGAAGAGATCGTTTGAGCATTCAAAAATTAGACCAAAGGGTTAAAAAAGATCAACAAAAAGAAGGATGAAGAAGGATATCGCGCCAAATGCATGCCATAACAGTAGCAAACCCGTGAAATACGATTAAGAAGTAGGCCGATTAGACGAAAAAACATCATTTTTTTCGGTAAAAATTTCGGTAAATTTCGAGAAAAACTCGGTAAATCGAAATTTACCGAAAAGCACCGGTAAATCCGGAAAATCGGTAAACGGAAAATGTACATCCCTGGCCCACACCTAAGAACTGAGAAAATGCGAAAAATGTCGCAGAACCCACACCAGGAAAATTTTCTTCAAAAGCCTTCTACGGGGAGGCGGGTGGTCCTAAACGGTAGGGTTCAGAGCGTAGTTTCTTAAAGCCAGGATTTTTCCAGGTGCCTTATTTAGAACTTAAGTTACTGCAGTTTTAAAACCCAAATTTATGTTCGTGGACGGCCGTTTTTTTCATCGTCTCCCACTCTATATGTAGCGGTCTTCGGCGTTACTCTGAGATGATGAAATTATGTAACCAGGGTAAGTCGACCACGCTGGACTCAAATATCCTACTCTCATGCCTCCTAGTTCTCAAAATTGACGAACTCAGGCGGGACCACACCCGAGAAAGGTGTGATCCTCTATACTGTAGCGGTCTTCAGCGTTCATCTGAGATGGTGAAAGTCAGTATATAGGGTGAATCGACCCCGTTCAACTCAAATATCAACTCTCGTGACTCATAGAAATCATTTTCAGAAATCATTTAGCATTTAGTAGTCAAACTGCTTTGGACTTTTTACATGGAGAATAATATTCAATACATTCAAATGTATTGAATATTATTCTGAGAACACCTTTACTGCACCCTAAACCTCCTAATTCAACTCCGCGACCCGTTAATCAGTTAAATCAGCCTTTTAGTTATGCAATCTATATTTGAGATCTAGGTGAAAATCGCTCCTGACGGTTCTTACTCACAAACACGTTGGTTCAATTGGCTTTCGTCCGAAGATCAGATCCCCGCTTCAACCCCTCCGGAGCTCAGACCCCACCTGTCGGGGCCCACACCCGCGCCGAACCCTGGGTTGAACCCCAGCATGCGTTGGCAACATACGCTGTTAGCAGCAGCTGATGTTCACAACAAGGGGTTGTTGTATCCAATTTTTGCCCTGGTATGCAACCCTTAGTGTGCTAAAGTTCCACGATACGACTGTCTGAGCTCTTCAAATGACATCAAATGAGCGAATCGTCGGTAGAAAAGATATTCTCCTTCTAAAATTCCACTTTAGACGAAAATCGGCACCTTGAATGTCCTGGTGGGCTGCTGATCATGGCCTTTCCCCAGTAAATTAGAGCCGGTAGATGCGAGTTGCGGTTGGATCGCTCGTGCCTAAATATCGTTACTGACACTAATACTCACCATCTTCAATGTCGCGCATATTATGATCTTTATCATTCGATGAGCAAGCGGCGAGGCAGCTACGCGAAATACGCGGCGAATAATCTGACTGAACTTGTCGCGAATGCCTTGAACCCGAGAATTTCAAACAGAAGTTTCAGGGTATTGATGAAAAGCAGCTGTGTGCGCGGTTAGGATACCACGTATTGTACTGCAGGTTGGCGAATACCGCGAAATAATGCACTAAATGCACTGATCCTGTACTGCAGTGTAATAAATGGGAAGTTTCCTATTGATCAATCACTGCAATCACATTTCAGGCATTATGTTTCTCTGGGAAAACGAATACAGTGCGTAATAAAGGCAATATGCATACATATACCAGATTTCTTCTTCAACAACAACAACATCCCTTTGAAGTTCACCTCAAGAACATTCTTTTGGAGCCTATCAACGCGCTGAAACTATTCTGTCATTCCGCTGAAAAGATTGCAATCAGATGTGGTAGCGAATGAGGCCGAAAACGCGATATTATTGGCAATATACTAGCGTCAAACAGACTATCATCTTTGGCTCACATACCCTTTGTATGGGTCTTTTAGTTTACTAGTCAATATGTTGGAAGAGTCTTCTTAAAAAGGCTAATTCAGACTTTCTCTCAGAACATGTGGTTTTCATAGCTTTCTAGACGTTGTTTTGCAGTGATTTCAGTGCGACAAGCTCGTGCTTCATGCGAGGTCCTCCTAAACAGGCAGCGTTCATCCATATCGTTTATCGTGCTGCATACGCAGGAAGTTAGTGCGTTGAAACATGGTGGAACTCGTAGAACATTTCCACTGGCAAAACAGTGTTCTGGAACACGTATGGATAAACAGTCGCTGCTGCCTGTTTAGGTTTTCTCCTTTATGCGAGCTGGCCGATATCATGAAATTAAAGTGGAAATTCGAGAAAAGCAAGCAGCTAATCGAGTAGTCCTACAATAGATTTTTACTCTCTTCTCCTCTGACGAAATCTAGGGTGGTAGTAAATGGGGTGCTAAACGCGAATAAACCGTCACCTCCAAGCCGCCAACATACCGCGGCATAAATGCAGTAGAGCCGCCAAATTAACGCGAACAAGCCGCCACCTCCTAGCCGGCTACGAACCGCGACATAGGTGCCACGGTTTGTTGCCGGTTTAACGAAAGCTGCCCTCTGCTTACACATACATTATGCGTGACCTTCGTCCGCATAAGTATTTTCTACACTTGGACACGAACGACGTTTACGGTGGAAAGACGAGGGATCGGAAAGATTATACAAGTAATGCTATTTATTTTATCCATTAGGAAGAGCACTCAAAGGCAACTTCGTAATATTTCGCTTGTTCGAAACACGATCAGAACGCAATTTTTTAAATTTTCCTTGGGAATCCTAATTCTCGTAATTTTTATGAGCTCCGTGAGTTTTCAGGACCACTCTCGAAAAGACATGTTAGGTTAATAATTAGCCTCAATCAATCAAATGTGATCTGACAAAAGTTTGCATTTGTAGTTACTTTGTTAACTTTTTTTTTCTAATTTTCTCAAACAAAAGTTTTTTTGAAAAACAAAAAATTTCTCCAAAGGAAATTTCGAGCGAACGAAAATTTGGAAATTTCTGGATGAATTATTTATAAGGTGTTCTTGGGAAGGTAACGCTAGGTGCGAAAAAGACATTCCGAAACTCGTCGAGTATTGCATAAATTCAAAGAATTTCCTGAATTCAACTGAAATGGATAGTTAAAAACTTTTAAGAATGATGATAAACTAGATAGTCGATTTTGTTCTTGAAAAAGAATTCAAGTGTTTTTTTTGGAAGCGTGCAACTGAAGTCTTGCGTCCGAGATTGGGATAATGGTGTGGTTTTGGTCATTGATGCAGTTGAATTTGTGAGGTCTTTGCCGTCTTCTCAAAATGAAACTAATCCCCCGCCCGCAGTTAGTGCTGAAAATATATAGAAACACTGTTACACACTCATATGCGCATCATGCAAGGAAAAGATTCTGTGCACATATTTCAAGGTAAGAATTTGAAACACTTCGAGTGGAAATGCACCAAAGCAAGTGCGTCGCGGACCCTTAAAAAGAAAAAAGAGGCCACGATGGCACTGATCTGGCAATGAAAGAGGAGTATTCGAATCTTGCAGAAAAGGGAGAACAAATACAGTTGGTTTTAAAAACAAGTTCGCATTTCTTTCCCACAAAACTCGCCCGATACGCCCCGACTAATGCTGATTAAACATTACTAAAGCATCAAATCACTTAAAAATCAGTGGCTTGGGAAATTTTCATTTTTTTGCACTAAAAAAGTTGTGAAAACCTGTTCGAAACGCGAGCAACCAAATAATTTACTACATACTCCTCATAGCCTGTGCTATGCAATGAATTATGAAAATGAAACTAACCTGATAATAGCGAAGCGGATGAATTTCGGAAGAAAATAAACAAAAGCGGGAGAAGTGTCGGCGCTCGCCTTAAAATCATCAGCTGATTGGGAGGGATTGATTAGTACCACCAAAGAAGACCGCCAACTTGTTTCAGCAATGATCCCTGCTTTGTTTTTGATCCCTCATCGCCCGTTTCCCTGGCGGAAGCTGTTAAAAGACTATCCCTTGAAACACCTTTCAGTTTTAAAGATAGGCTGACGTCCTGAATCAAAATGGCTAACAGTGCTATCAAACTTCCTTAACCCTCTGCATTAATCAAACTCGAACTTGCCCTCAGTATAGATGGTCAAATCTGTTCCTACTGTATCTTGCTAACCGCATCCAAAAACTCCTCGGGAGGAGTTTTTTGTTAACCGCCAGTTCCTCTCGCATTTCAGCACTATTTCCGTGCTGTCTGCGAGAGTATGTTAAACGCGAACTTACCGCGAGGATGCCACATGTCGTAATTTTAGAGAAAAAACAGCCCTGAAAACGTTTTGAAATCGCTATTTTTTTTTACAAAGGTTGCAATTGTCGCTTTTTCGAGGCGTTTGCATTGAAAGTGTAACAAATACCTACCACTGAGGGTTGTTAGGGTGAAACTAGAGCGAATTCTCTCCCAACAATTAGGAGTCCTGCTCAGATTCTGTTCTGGTTAAACTCACGTTTAACGCGAACTTAACGGCTGTTAATTCGCGTTTAACACCCCCAATTACTACCACCCCTAATGCGTTGCTGCCTTGATTGATTATGCTGATGCGTATCGTCCGTGTCCACTGCGCGTTTTATTCGATAAAAAATGAGGTGGATTGTGTACTGAAACTCTGCGAGGGGGGAGGGCAAGCGCCGGACAATAGAGCCCGTTTTCGACTTGAGGGGGAGACAGCAGAGGCCTCCCCCGAGGGGGGCTTTATGGGAGGCCCCTGCTCTCCTCTAGCGCTTGCCCCCCCTCGAGAGAAAGAGACGGAAAAGATGGAAAGAAGTCGTAGAAGGCAGTTCACGACAATAGAGGTCAGAGAATGCATAGTAGGCCAAACGCACGCATCGTCATTAACTTCAAGTTTTGTCCCGGTTCGACTTGATTTATCCTGTGTTCAATCACGTGCTCAACCGGTATAAAAGGCGCCTCACCTCATAGAGAACCGTATTCGGCCCAACAGAGCCGTTTCTGTTAGAAAGGAATATTTTTGGAGGAGAGCGGCGACGCTTTCCGGGGGGAGGGTGACGTCACTGCTCCGGGGCCGTGACATCAGTGCTCCGAGGGGGGGGGGGTTCAGGGCAGTGACAAGGGGGGTTCAGGGCATTTACGGGGGGCTTCAGGGCAGTGATGGAGGGGGGGCTCCGATCAAGCCAAACTGCCACTTCGGCGGTAGCCCCGATTGGTGGGGCAAGCACCGGTGACCGGAGGGTTGCCCCCCTGAAGAGCTGCGCTAGCCCCTCCAGTGTTAGAACATAATATACAATGAAGATAATGATGATAAATGATCGGAATAACGTTTTTCATTCAGCCTTCTCCGTTCATGAAATTCGATCGATTTGCTTGAGTAGCTCGTTAAATGGTCGACGTTGTCGTAGTGAGAGCAACGCTATAATTGCGTTCCTCGCACCTTCGTTCGCACCTCCGTTTACGATCGGCCACCTAGGCAGTTGGTGACAGCCGACTCCGCCTCAGCCCCGCCCATTCGGCCATAATGCCTTTTTCAGAGTTCAATCGCTGTGCGACGCGATGGCATGTTTTGAATGCAGATCGACGTGCGACGCGATCTCGATCGATGCTGATGCTTATCATCCCATCGCGTCGCGCAGCGATCGAACTCTGAAAGAGGCCTAACGCTTAGACCCCGTCATTCTTCTTACAAGCCGCGCCGCAACTGCGGGCAAACAATGGGCGCGCGGAGGCGAGGATATAATTGCCCTTTGACTTTTGCTCGTGCCACGTGGGCGCTGAAAATGAATAGGGCATCCGAAACTTTTTTTCTGGGGATTATTAAGTATACTCAAAAGCAGGGTCTGCGATAGAAACGGTTTTTGGGTTCTCGCCATATGAAGGCAGATCTGGCCATAACAAAAGTGAAAATAAATGTTAACTTCGTAACAGCAATGAGTATGTCAGTTCACGAAAGAATGAAAACTAAAATGATACGATACAAATGCTAGGATATAGATTTCTCTGACGGTTTAAAGGCATTGACCCACAAAATTATTTTTTAGTTTCTAACCTCACGTTGGAGAGGGTCACGAGCTGATCACAAAGTTATCTCTGAAATCGTTTAGGACCCGCTATGAACAGAGTTATGGCTCCTTAAAGATGCGTATACTTTGATTGTGAAAAATTGGCGGACAAGTTGTTTCAGGCCTGTATTTCTCTTCAATCGCAATCGTAGCGCGAGAGCGAGCAAGAATAAGGAGGCAGTCCGGCAATGGGCTGATAAACGAAGACTTGTCAGGAATTCATCCATCATTCTAGCCGCTGTCGAGGTCGAAAATCTGGTAGGGGGTGTGACCCGTAGTGGTGAGCGATGGGGGTCGGGCCTGTTGTGGTTGCTTATATCTCGCTTGTTTGAAGGAATTGAGATCTCGAACTTGGCACGTGTTATATAGGAGGGGTCTACTACACAATCAAACAAAATCACAAAATTCATACCTGAGGGTGTATTGTGCCTTTAAAGGCAGCATACACGCTCGTAAACGTGTTTGAGATAACTACGGAAATAGGATATAGGGGCGAGCAACCTATTACTCGCGTAGCTGCATTGTGGGTCGTGTTTGACGCTTCAAAATGCGTAGGCATTGTATTCTGAGCAATATGATTCTACTTCCGTAGTTATCTCAAACACGTTTACGAGCTTGTATGCTGCCTTCAAGCCAGTCCACGTTTTCCACCGACGCATTGGAGCGGGTGGCCAACTCGCAATTGGCTGTCATTGTGGTGCGCGCCCACGCGCATTTCGAAATATCAATTCAGAGTGAACATAGAAATCAGCTCTAAAATGCATTAAAAAGAGCGCAAAAAGTTGGTATTCCCACACAAAAAATGGTTTGGAATGGTTTACTGGTTTTCAAGAAAAAAGTGGAAAACCGCTCGTGTTTGTTGTTAAGCTCCTTTTTTTCAAACGACGTACACGATCTTGTTGGTACACTTAAATTGAGCTAGGGAGCTCCTTTTTGGATAGGATGCTGGAAATGGATGCAGGTCGCTCCTATCCCAATTTGAACCTGTATGTTCATGTAAGCTCGATACTTTCAACTCTTAGAAACCCTGATTGATTTTATAACAAGATTGACTGACTAGTTTTTGGAAAAAAATTTATTTTATTGATACCTTTACTTTGAAGGGTACCCGTAGAGCACGAAAACTGCTTGGGCACGCTACGGCTGTTTAGACCAGGATGTATGGGTGGAACTGCAGCCAATCAACACAGGTTGTCGGAGGTAAGTACTGAACTAGTCAGAATTCGTACTCATGTCACGTCATCAACCGATAATCAATTTTATCGATTTTGCAGTTTTTGCCCAAAATGCTGAGTGGAGTGGTGATTACTGATGGGGTTGGTTTTCTTGGTTGGGAAATTTTGCTCACCAGTCATTATCGATAGATACCAATAAATAGTATCGATTTTTTTGCCTGTTGCACAAAATGTCGCAATGATTGTTGATGGCTCTAAATCAATTGTTTGGGAAATTTTTCTCGTCGTGCAAAATCGAATATTAGTGATCAATAATTTCGATTTTTCACATGTTGCACAAAATGCGGCAATGAGTGGTATTTTTTATGGTTGTGGGTCATAAGTTTCAAAAACTGTACTCATACGACAATATCGTCTGTTAGATGTTTCATCATTTCAAAATGGAAATCGTGGAGCAAAATTGGAGTCAGAAAGAGAATGTTCGGGAAAAATATGTGAAGATTCTGGAAATTCAGCTTCCTGGCAAAATTATCGATTTGTCAATACCATTTAAAAGTCAAAAAAAAGTTTCAAAAATCTGGAAATATCATAAAAAAATTATTTGGCGTAGAATATCCTGGTGTAATAAAAAAGTTGGGAAATGAAGTGAAATAATCGAAAATACGATTTGGTGGTCGATCATTTCACAAGCTTAGACTTATCGAAACGAAATCAAGCGTGCAACGGAAACATTAAGCCATTTTTGAAAGCTGTAATAAGGTAATGAGCATATGTAGGTCAGGCTAGGCAAACGCGACGCTCCCATGCATATCGTGCTTGATTTCGCTTTGATAAGTTTAACAGAGAAGCTTGTGAAATGATCGACCACCGAATGGTATTTTTGGTTATTTTACTTCACTTCCCAACTTTTTTATTACACCAGGTTATTTTAGGCCAAATCATTTTTAGGATATTTCAAGATATTTTTTAAACTTTTTTTTTGACTTCTAAATGGCACTGCCAAATCGCTACATACTTATGCCAGGAAGCTAAATTTTCAGAAGTTTCACATATTTACTATTGGCAAGTGCCTATGGAAGTAGAGAAGTGAAAAAGAATATGACTACCGAGCAGGAGAAAAGCCTATCAGTCGTTTTGCTGACAGTTTTGAGAAATGGGAGGAAATGAGTTGAGAGGACACTGGTGGTGAGAGCACGCAGTCCGAGCTGAAAACAAACACACATCGAACCGAACAAACTATGAAGAGGGACGAAAAGCTCAGAAAGGGGGAGCGCATTTGTCGAGTGAATCATATGCTTGTCTTGAATAAATTCTGCCCTTTGATGGACATAAAGGCGTGTGGAAGCGTGCTTTGAATATTTGCATACACAAATTGGAGTTGGTTAATCACGTAACTATCGTATTTCGATGGACTAACAAAACTCAGCATATAGAGAAAGTGAAGAGAAAGAAAGGGGAAGGAGATCAATGGGTGTAATGGGAGAATCTGGTCGTAACCGCTAATCTGAACCCGTTCTCTAAACAGGTTCGTTTGCAGCGGCAAAGTTGCCATCTGCATTTGCGAAATCGCCGAGAAAAACTGTTCTTTCCGCCCGCACAAAAATGCTGAAATTGCATTCCAATCAATGAAAGGCTCTGCATTTCCTCTTCCTGCATCTCTTCATTAATGAGAAATGACGCTCCCAAAAACAAAACCTCCAATGTCTCCTTTTTAATGTGCACAGACCGTAAAATTTGTAAAATTCATACCACCAGATTGAACAATTCCATTGGAAACAACAAGAATCAGCAGAGTGGGAAGATCGTCAATGGAATGCATTGACTTCAAAAGGATAGATTTCCAGTTCTTAAGATCAAATACTAAACGTTTAAAGATGATGTCATACGTAGATGGATACCAATGCTTGCTGTGACTCAAGTATTCTCTCCAAAACTCGCACACAGTAAGATGTGGGGTTGCTGGGCAAGATAGGCGCTTAGAAGGTTTCGCGTCTGGGTCTGTTTATAGGATCGTTCCAACAAATTCGACCTTAAACACCGACGTATTTTCAATCTCCTAACCAAATCAATTGTGCCAAAGGCTCGGAGCATTGATGACCAGATTACGAGTCGGATAAGGGAGGAACTCACCACTTCAGTTACCATGCAGTTGCTCCCAGATTAATGCCGCTCATGGGATCAGGTCAGTGAACGCGCGCGGATGCGTTTCTGCGCCTTCTCAGAACTTTTTGAACAGTTTGTTCTCTATTTATTGAACAAGTTACGAATTGTCTGAATTAAATGTTTGTAGCTGGTGCTAAGGCAGGTCTAATGTCGCGCTGGGCTAGGTGGAAGATTGTCCGTTCCGGTAGGAACGAACAACTAATCAGATGGTTGTCTTGTAATTGTTCACAACCTTGTCGAAAACATATTCATGACGTTCACGGACTATTTTCCCACTACCTCACCAACAATCAACGCCGTGGTTTCCACATTTTGTTTTACAATTGTTCATACCTAGTTTGATAGTTGATCATAGCGTAACAGACATATTGCCCTCCACTTACACATCACCAGCACCGTGGCTTTCAACTCTTATCTTAAAATTGTCCTTAACTCCATGGGAAAATTTTAAAAGAAGATTCGGAAGACACTTCGCTCGTAATGTGTAAGTGTGGGGCAATATGGCTATCTCGCTGTGAACAGCTATCAAACTGTTGTCCATTGTACTCGATGAACAACATTCACAACAATCTCTCATGCTCGTGTACAAATGTTATAACAAATTTATTCCACAACCGCATCATTACAGGATATAAAACAGAACAGAAAAGTGATGAATCCAAAGAACCAAAACAGGTTTATTGACATCCGTATCTTCATGAAAGATCAGCACGACGGGGGTATCCCTGAGATCACTGCTGCGCGATGTTGTGCTCGTCTTCGTCCGCTGTACCATAGCGAAGATGACGTCGCTTCGCAGCTTCAGCCCCCCAAATAACACTGCTCCTGTAGAAAGTTTAGGTCAGATTTGGAAGATTTGGAATACACAGGATTTAGAGGACTCCTCTTTTATGCCCTTTTATGCCAGGGTCATACTTCCCGAGACCGACGATAGCGACTTCAGACATATTTCTTCACCTGTCTGACCGCCGGCATTCACCTAGTGAGCAAAAACCATTCCCGGTGTCCGGCAGGCTTTAGACGGCTGTCCACCAGATCCCTGCCGGCGGTCTGCCAGGACAGTGGCCGATGACTGGCAGACTATTAGCTACTACCTGGCTTTCCTGCCACTGAGCAATCACTTGAGTGCGGTCCGCCAGTCTCTTGGCAGACCGGTGAATCGAGGTGGGTCCCTCACCGCAGATTGTTGCGTAGGAGATTGCCTACGCAACGGTCTGAGGTGAGGCATCCACCCCACCTCCCCCCCCCCCAGCCGTGGGGGACTTGCCCCTCAGTTGCCAAAAATATGCTAGCCTCTGCAGAGTGACTTCAGGTCACCTTCCAGGGCCGGCGTCAAAGTGCCGAGTGAGCATTTATTCGACTGAAATGCCTTATATACCAGCTGGGCTTATCATTGAAATCAGTGACCAAACTATAACATTTAGAAACGTGAGGAGTCGTTATCGTCTGGTTCCGAACCTGATTTACTCTGTTTCCTCGCGCGCTTGTGCGGAGCGAGGGTAGAGTCAGCGAGAAATTGTGGGGAGAAGGAGACGCAGCGTACGCACGCAGACGCACGCGACGAACGGAAATAAATCACTCTCGGAAACAGAGAATAGCTATCTCGAGTGCCAGCCGTGTGACGACTCGGCGCCAAGCGAACGCCACAAGGCGGTTAGGCGCCAACGGAGTGCCGATTGGTTGATAACCGCGTTTTCATGCGCTCGGTAAATTCGAGGTGTGACAGCCAATGCCAGATAATTGCAATCTCTCACGCAGCTTTCAGGCAACTTGCACATTTTCACCAGCGGTCCGCTGCTATCACTAATTGAGATGCCAGGGATAAGCCAGCTGTCGGCCTAGTAATTGCCAATTGCCAGCTGAATACCAGGTATCACCCAGCTCTTAGGCAACTCGCACATAATCGCCAGCAGTCCGCCGCTGGCATTACCTGACATGACGAATGTGTGCCAACTGTCGGCATCGTAATTGGCATTGGCCAGCTAAATGCCAGTTGTCATCTAGTTGTTGAGCAACTGGCGAACCCTCGCCTGCTGTCCGCCGCTCCCACTGCCTGAGACGGTAGACATTTGTGATAAATATCTCAGACACTCGTGGCGTCCAACGGGTGGTTGACACGTCACCCTTGTGGCTTACCGGTCGCTGGGTGGTTTGACTGCAAGGGGCGGATCCACTGTCTGTCGATCGTTATGTGTCCGATCGACTGTCTGTCGACCGAGGTCCAGAGACAGTCGACCACCCATCGACCGGTAGCATGGGATGACGTCACTTCGTCGTTTTCTCACCTTTGTGCGCGTATTGACGTCCAAAACTTCTGACCCCAGGACCCGCTGCACCGCCAATTGTTCGGCGCCGAATTTTTCGTTTCGGTTGTCCTCCTGATTCTGAGGGATTAATTTCCCATTTCTTCCATGTCCGTTTTGAAATTTTTAAGTTTTCAATTCCTTCCTATATCCTGACTCGTTATTAAAACATGAAGTTTTTCTTTCACTTATTAATTCGGTGAAGAATTTCTTATTTTCGTTGATTCGTTGTTTGGAAGAAATTTCGATTTCCGATCCTCTCCATGACCTTTTTGAATTTTTAGAGTTCCCGAATCTTGCCTCATACTGACTCGAATTCTAAACGAATAGTTTTTTTTCATTTCTTGATTCGGAGTCTGAAATTTGATGTTGGTTGATTTTTTGATGGAAAATTTCCGATTTCCGATTTTTTGCACGTCCTCTTTGAATTTTGGAGTTTCCGATTCTTTCCATGTCCCGACTCGATATCAGAACGGGAATTTTTTTGATTTCTTGATTCGTCTTTCCAATCTTTACATTTTGGTTGATTTCTTGAGAGTAAAGGAAAATTTCCGATTCCTTCCGCGTCCTTTTTGAAATTTTCGAATTTTCAATTGCTTTCTGTACTCGCTATTAAAACATGACGTTTTTTTCATTTCTTGATTCAGCGTTGAATTTCTCATTTTTGTTGATTTGTTGTTTTTTGAAAATTTTTTAGATGTCCGATTCTTTTTCATGATCACTTAAAGTTCGGAGTTTCCCACTCTTTCCTTATACTGACTCGAAATCGCAACGGAAAGTTCTTTCATTTCTTGATTCGTCTTCCCAATCATAACGGTTTGGTTGATTTCTTGCTCATGAAGAAGAATTTCCAGTACCTTCCATATCCTTTTTGAATTTCTGAGTTTCAGATTCTTTCCATATCCCGACTCGATATCGAAAGAAGAACTTTTTCCGTTTCTTGATTTGGCCTCGAAATTCTAATTTTGGTTGATTTCTGGATCTTGAAATAAACTTTCCGATTTCTTCCATGTCCTCTCTGATTGCTGGGATTTTCAATTTCTTTACCACATCCTGACTCGATACGAAAGCAGAAAATTTTTCCTTTTTTTATTCGGCGTCCTATTTAAATATCTAAAGCGCACCCTGTAGTAGTAAGTGAATGCAGTGTATGTGAATAAAGGGTGTAATTGCTTCTCCCTTTCTTTGTCTGATTGATTTTCATTCATATTTTTCTCGTTAGTGGTCACAGTATATGACAGTCAACTCGTAACATCAAATAATCAGAAGAAATTATCAAAAACTTGAAAAATCATTTTGAAAATTTTGCTCTTTGAGTATATTCGAAAAAGCGAAGTTTGAAAATTTAGGCGGTTTTGATCAAGTACACTTGATCTGCCACAAGTTTCCGGGATATTTAGATGATCAACGAATTCATCTCCGGCCATTTTTCACATTTGGCGATTGTGTATTCTCCGCTTGCCCCAGTCTTTCATTTCATTACCATGGAAGTGGTGCGCTTATTGAAGCTAAATCATGAATTTCAAGAGTGGTATGTGCCTTACAGAAAACAGTCGCTACGCGTCTATGATTGGTTTCTATGGTATGTACAAAAATCAGGCACTGGGCGACCAACAGGACAAGCTAGTCTACTAGACATCGCTGCTGAAAAGAGCAATCGGGTGAGCCTTGTAAGCCAAATGCATTTCATTCAGTCTAGACTGACATTGCAATAATTTCTGAAATTTGCAGGAAGGACGTTTCCGGATACAGTTCCGAAGGCGACTACGCTTCTCTGATGGCTTCATACGAACGCTCTTCTAAGATCTCGTCTTCCTTGGGGCTTGTATATTTTCACTCACGAAATATATCTCGAAAGCGGCGTTTTTCCCTCAAAGTTTCTCCCGTAGGGAAGCTTTGAACGAAATTAGCCGAAAGTTTTGGAAAATCGACTAAAAAACCACAGATTCGTGATCAACGCCCCAAAAAAACTCTTGGGAGAATTTTAAGTCAAATCTGGAACATTTTCTAAAACGCTTTCAGAGCCCTCTAATCGGTATAAATATTCGCCCAACCGAAATTCCTAAACGCTGTAAGCCTGGACAAAGTATGGAAAATGCGCCTTCACCTAAAATTTGCTCAGGAGCGTAGCTTTGGACGCTGAACACATTTATGAGGCCCGTTTCCAGATTTTCGAAAGAATAATTCCCTTTTTGGAGGGTACAAAAAGCACAAAAAACTACCGTTTTAGGCTTATAACTTCTTGGAACCGGCAGCTCGGGCGGAATGCTGCGCAGTTTTACTATTGACCCACTAGAGATACTAACGATACTAGTCGTTTTGGCAGATGTGTTTACCACTCTAAACACTTCCCTTGTTAGCAAATTTTAAAATGTGTGCTGCGTGTGGGTGTGGGTGTGGGTGGTGTGGGTGTGGGTGCGATTGTGAAGACATCATCATGATCAGCGTGGAATTTTCCCCAAGATGAGCAGAAAAACGAAAAATCGATGTCGGGGTTAGAGTGTGCCCTCAAGGTCCAATCAGTAGATATTTGCATATATGTGGATAAACATGTAGCATTTCTGATGAAGTAAGTCAGTCGATCAAAAAATAACCTGGAAAAAGTTTTCGAAGTTTTTGGCTAATTTCATTATAGCACCACAAATGGACTGAACTGAGGCTTTCATAAAACAGTAACGTATTTTTGCCGGTACAATGTGCACGTTAGGTCTTATTTCTTGTTATTTCGTTTTTTGGAAACTATTCGGTAATATCGTTCATCACCCGTCATAATGTTGTCTTGTTATCTCATATTTGGGTATTGACAGTCGTTATTTGAGATCAGGAGTTCTTATCCTACCCTCAATCTGAATTGTTAAAATTTTGATCAATGATTAGGATAAAATTTCGTTACTGTATGTGTTTTACCAGCATTTGAAAGATTTTCGCCGCAACGCGGCGAATTTGAAGAGCCAGCGGCATTCATCTTCGAGGTCTACAAGTGTCCAACTGCCGGTCGACAGGTATCCATCTACCGGTGGGCAAACATCTATGAAACGGTTGATGGGTGTCCAATAAACGGTCGACAGGTATCCAACTACCGTTTAACAGGTATCCATCTACCGGTCGACAGGTATGCCATAAACGGTCGACAGGTATCTAACTACCGGTCGACAGGTATCCAACTAACGGTTGACTAGTGTCCAACTACCGGTCGTCGGGTGGTCGACGGACAACTCAAGAGGAGCGACGGACAACTTGAGGGGGGTGACAGACAACTCTAGGGGAGCAGTCCCGCCCCTTTTCAGCGGTCGTGGGGAAGCACGCTGTGAGGCGATTGCTTGTCGACCACCCGTTGGACGCCACGAGTGTCTGAGATAGTGCCGTCGCCGAAAGTATGACCCTAGCCTTAGAGACCTACAAGTTAGTGGTAAGAGGGGGAAAAATCAAGGATTGCTTGAAAAAATATTTTCCAGGATTAATCCCCCCTATATTGATACGTACATTAACTTGAAGAATTTTCCCAGTACCGAGGAACTCCATTTAAAAAAATGGCCTATCGGTGGTGTCACCATCAAGCCGCCCAAGGTGGCAGCCAGCGCATGCCCCACCGCTAGATCATACGATTGAATGGGTAAAGGTGCTGAACACAAAAAGGCAGTCTGATTTTAGTTTTCAGGAGACAACGGTTTTAGGTTTTGCTGAAATTTCGCCTAGAGGATTTTCTCAAGGTGATGAATTTGAATTCAATTTCTTCCTTCTAATTAGGGAAAATTGGGGTAAATGCTGCGTCAATTGTCATTCGGCCACCATAACCTGCCGTACCTTATCGAACATCGGAAGGCGGACAATGGATTCGTGGTCACCTCCCTTAGGGAATGAACTGGGCAAAGTTACAATCAAAGCGGGAGCTTTGATCGAACCTCCGTGTACCTATCGTAATCATCCCTAATGCTGGAAACTTTCCTCATTTTTATGTTCGGCTTCGCATCACCCCCCACCCCCTCCACACTAGTCACTAGTCTCAGGAATACGGACAGCAAAGTGTTGAGAGAATGCAAGTAACATAGTAAGGAATAGTGCTGGAAATGTAAGCAGTAAACCCACCTTATTTTACGACATCCATTCTCAAGCTCCTTCGTTACAATTGGTTCATTCGTCTAGATCAGGGATTTTTGTCTCCGTTGGCACTGGGATCAACTCCGCTATATGTTTCTTGGTCTCACGAAGGAACTGCCTGGCGGTGATTCGCAGAGGTGATGGGGCTTGAAACTAAGGTTGTTTGTTAAAGCATCGACTCTTTCTCGTCACTTAGGTTTACAAAAAAAAGGTTACACAAGGCTTCTCAATTCAAAATGCAAGGAAGTCGAAGGAAGACTGAAGCAACAAATGAGTGAAAAGTACGGAGGTCGAACCCAGAACAAGAAAAAAACAGCGGAGGAAGAGATAAAGTAGCGGCGGGGCAGCGGAGGCATTGTCACCATCGCGCTATCGATTTACAGAAGTTAAGGATCAACTAATTCGCCTTGTTGTTCATAACAAGTGTGTTCCAAAGTTTGGGGAATAGTTGTTCAGTATGCTGTTCGTAAGTGTTCCGTACATCAGGCCGGTTCAATGCCCAGGGTAATTTGTTCGTTGTTTTTTCGCGAATTCTGACATAGTCAGAAGTATGTCCGTTCCCAAAATTTTTTGCCGATTACTTGTTCGTGCCCGTATCCGAGACACTTTTTCGATTTTTGCCGCACGTTAATTGTCCGTGCGCCGTTGCAACCACTAACAACTAACGTTTGAATTAAATAATTGAACCGAACATTGTTCACGCAAAGATATGTTGTTCTATAATTGCTCGCGATTTTTTATGTCGTTCTCAAATTGTTCAAAAAGTTCTGAGTTCCCCCTCCCTTCAAACTGCATTTTCAGTATATGTTTTGATTACTTCTGTGCCAGCAAGGTTTTGTATGATGGTACAGGTTTATTTGGCCGACGTTTCGAGCAAATCCTCGTTTTCAAGGCCTGAAATTGTGCGAAACGTTGACTCGAAGCATACTCGATCAAGCGCCTCTCCCTCTTTTCGGCTAGTTTCGACACCACCCACAGACTCCCACTGAAGCGAACCCCCCGATGACGAACCAACCTCACACCGTACCACCAGCGACGAGCTCCACACTCGCAGTCGTGACAAAATGGAGCAAGTGAGGCACACACACACGCGAGCACACGCACGCGCGAGAACACGCATGCGCGAGGCATTCAAGTAGCTCGCGAGAGCGGTGTGTGATTTCCTCAAAGCTCACATAATGATACGAAGGGCAAGAACTCACTGGTTATGGCAATACACTCATTTCTGTTGTTTAGCCTAGGGTTTCTCGAGCGTATCCAAAACGCTTCCAGTGCCTTTCGAGTGCCAATATCGGGTTCATATGAGAGGATCTTACATTTCACATTGAAGTCCTGGCCACTGTGGTCCACAACCTTGTGCTTCCCCAAAGGTGTGAGAAGGCTGCTTCGCCTCTTGCCCGCGAGGTGTTCGTTGATACGCACGCTGAGCATTCGTCCAGTTTCGCCGATGTAAGTGGCGTCACATGTCAAACAGCTGATTTCGTAAATCACTCCCTTCTGTGCGCAGTCTCCTTGTTTGCCATCAGGACAAACTAAACAGTTCTCCGTAACACATGAGCGATCGTAGAGTCTGTTTCGGATAATCTGACGTTTGATATTCTCTCTTGGAGTATTCACGACGTGTTGTCGCGCGTGCGTGTGCTCGCGTGTGTGTGTGCCTCACTTGCTCCATTTTGTCACGACTGCGAGTGTGGAGCTCGTCGCTGGTGGTACGGTGTGAGGTTGGTTCGTCATCGGGGGGTTCGCTTCAGTGGGAGTCTGTGAGTAGTGTCGAAACTAGCCGAAAAGAGGGAGAGGCGCTTGATCGAGTATGCTTCGAGTCAACGTTTCGCACAATTTCAGGCCTTGAAAACGAGGATTTGCTCGAAACGTTGGCTAAATAAACCTGTACAATCATACAAAACCTTGCTGCCACAGAAATAATCAAAACATATACTGAAAATGCCAAGGTTTCAAGAAAGCCGTTCATGGAGATTATTGAATTTTCAGTATCCAAAAATTTATCCGGGATCCTGGTCAGGAGGGCTATGTAACGGCTTAATGACTGCTAGAGTTTAGAATTGAATAAAACAGTTTCGGCAAGATTGTTCTATCCCTAAGTCTCTCTCATTCACTCGTGTATTTTCTTCCAAAATCAAATCGAGAGCTTCTTTATATCCGAACTTTATTGGCAATTTTTCGGTGTTATATAACGCCTTTTTCAATCCTGTAATAATCAAGTACATAGCACACCTAATCAATTAGTAGGGTCGTAGTGAACAATCCAAGCACTAACCAAAACTAGCCGAGATGCCTACTCTGCTAAAATGTTTCTACGATTGCCAAAAATACACAGTTCGGCCGAGCTCGCCCTCTGCGACTCCCCTGTTCTATCAAATGAGTCAACAGTTATGGTGCGCACGGGACGGAAAGGGTTTCCCCGATGGATACTGTTACCCGATAAGGCGCAATGCTTTCATCATCTCATCCCTGTTGTTAATTTCGGGGGATAAGCGCCTTATCTTTAGGAGCTTCCAGTACTTTTCTTTCCAAAGGAGATTAAAGTGAGGAGTGCAAAACTGTAACTTTCTCTGGCGGAGGGCTTTCGAAAGCATGATGTCGTGTGCGATGCCGTGAATAGCCATTGTTCGGGTATGCGTTGGGATTCCTTGGAGCTCGCAGATGTTCTTCAAGCCGTTTATGTAGTGGCCGCATGGTCTCTCCAATGTAATTTTGTCCACAACCTTCGCATGTAATCACATACCTACACAGTGCCACGAAGTTGTCAGATTTTCTTCTCTGTGCAATATAGGCAGTTGAGCCGGCCCCATTTCTCTTCGTAAAATCTCGATGAAGTCAGAATTCGCTTCAAAGTCGGTGGTGAACATAGAATAAGTTTTACAGGTAGTCCGGAACTCCTGACGATATTGGTCAACATCCTGGAATGGTCCTCGTTCACATTTGGCAGAACCAAGGAGATACCATCTACCATATAGAGTGGACTCCAAGACCTAGGATATGCTGTCGTGTATCCGTTTTCTTCCAGTACCCGAGTGATCTCATTGTTCACCTCCAGAGACTCGAATGAGCGCACTTTCTGCTTTGTCTTCATGAGGTTCTTCACGACCTTCCTCATCATGCAAAGAGGGTGTGCACTTCGAGAGTGAAGCATGATGTTTTCCGACATGAGTTTCTTGTACCATAAGTACTCCTTGATGCCATGACTGATTCGAACTTCAGAGTTGAGAAATGACGCAACTGCTTATATTGCACAGAGGAAAAAATCTGCCAATTTCGTGGCACTGTGTATATGATCACATGCGAAGGTTGTGGACAAAATTACATTGGAGAGACCATGCGGCCACTACATAAACGGCTTGACGAACATCTGCGAGCTCTAAGGAATCCCAACGCATACCCGAACAATGGCTTTTTACGGCATCGCACACGACATCATGCTTTGGGAAGCCCTCCGCCAGAGAAAGTTACAGTTCTGCACTCCTCACTTTTATCTCCTTTGGAAAGAAAAGTACTGGAAGCTCCTAAAGATAAGGCGCTTATCCCCCGAAATTAACAACAGGGATGAGATGATGAATGCATTGCGCCTTATCGGGTAACAGTATCCATAGGGGAAACCTTTTCCGTCCCGTGCGCACCATAACTGTTGACTCATTTGATAGAACAGGGGAGTCGCAGAGGGCGAGCTCGTCCGAACTGTGTATTTTTGGCAATCGTAAAAACATTTTTGCAGAGTTGGCATCGCAGCTAGTTTGTGTATTGCTTAGATTGTTGACTACGACCCTACTAATTGATTAGGTGTGCTATGTACTTGATTATTACAGGATTGAAAAAGGCGTTATATGACACCGAAATATCGCCAATAAAGTTCGGATATAAAGAAGCTCTCAATTTGATTTTGGAAGAAAAAAGTTTTGGGTGAAATCTTCAGTGTGCCATGCAGTGGTCAGATATGTACTGTATGCGGCTGCACAGCGCTATGTATGCTGGATAACAATCTGGAAATCAAATTTCAAGCCCTTTTGCTCACATGCAAACCCTAACTAGCTGTCGGATAATCCTTCTCATGTTGGAACTAAATGTTTATATACATTTAGTTTGCGCTAATCCTTTTGTGATTTTTTCCTGTAAAAAATGTTTCTGTATGCTCTAAAACTACTTTACTTGTAACCATGTACGAGTTTCGATAAATCTCGGCATCGTAACTGTCGATATAATAGCAAATAGTCCTCTGTAGCTTGCCAACCGAGATAGTACAGATTTATTCAGCTAACGTTTCGGCGTTATCGCCTTCTTCGGAGCCTGGAAATCGAAAAAACATTCAGGAAACTACCCGTTCAAGCGCTATTTCATTCTACAGGGTTTCATTCAGTAGGTAACCAGATCACTCACAAAGCAATCATATGCAAGGGAAAAAGAGAGCAACCTTAGACTGTGAGCCGAGACGCTCAACTAGTCACTCTCAGATCGACACAGACGGAGAGGAATGAGCCAATTCTAGGGCCTAAGACAGACAGCCTAATATACAACACTAATTACCTCGAGATACTGCCCATGGCGGCCTAATTACCTCTAGGTACTGCCTGTAGCGGACTAATTACCCCAAGGTAATGCCTGTGGCGGACTAGTTACCTCAAGGCAGTGCTTGTGGCTGATCCGTGTCCCCAAGCCCACACAGGTCAAAGTACGGTGACAACTCTTGAGTGACTGCGATGCGCTCCTCCTTGCGATTGATATTTGGATTTTTGGCCGCAATCCAAAACGCTTCAAGGGTTCTGCGAGCTGCGATGTCAGGCTCACGTGATAAAATCGTGACTGCCACCTCAAAGCATGCATTTCCGTGAGCGCGCACTCGGTGGTCTCCCAGAGGTGTGGCTGTTTTGGACTTCTGGAGACCACCTAGATGCTTCTTCATTCGTACACAGAGCGGTCTGCCCGTTTCCCCTATATATTGCTCCTTACATAGCTGGCAAGTAATCAGGTACACAACGCCAGATATCATACAGTCGCCTTCGTTTCCGAAAGGGCATATAACACACGATGGTGTAGTGCATAGGCGATCATACAGGCGGTTTCGTGTAAGCTGTTTCTTAAGATTAACAGCTGGAATTTCTACTAATCTTACCATATCGTTAGCCGAATAAATCTGTACTATCTCGGTTGGCAAGCTACAGAAGACTATTTGCTATTATACTTTACTTGTTTTTGGCACGTCGCAGAAAACTCGAATATCTACTACCGAATAACAGCGAATGATGGGGAGGAGATGTAGGCTCCCCGGCCGAGGTATATTTTGGGGGCAGAGCGTCTTACCGTGTGAGGGACATGGGTTTACGCAGTGAGCGGCCGGGCATAAACATATCATTGGCCCAGTACTGAGGGGGCCTCGAACTTGCTGTCTGGAAGGGATATGTCGACCGAAAATCGATATGGATGAGATGCACTGTCGCTGTCGCGCGTAGCGGGAGGTATGCACTAGGCATAAGGGATTTATCGACCAAGCGGACGAAAAATGTAAATGGATATCGATCCCACAATGGGCAACGAATACCGGGTGAGCGAACAACCATTTGCCGACCGGGGGCAGTGATTACGGAGTGAGAGGACCACTATTAGTCGGGTGAGCTGTGCTCCATTGACCAGCTGAGGGGGCAGTGAATACCAGAGCTCGCCCGCGTACGATGTTTAGTCAGCCGGCATTACTGGCCCCCACACCCGGTGATACTGTCTTAGTATGGGCGCCTTCCTGCACGAATTGGCATCTTTGTGCCTCAAGGGCAGTGTTCACGATAAATTTCGCTTCCCATATCTCCACGGTTTACGGAAGGTCTGGTGCCCTATATAGCAAGGCATGCTTAAAAAGACACGAAAGACGCGTTTTTGAGCAAAAATAGGCCCACCCTTGTTTACGTTGAATTTTGAGCGTGGAGGAATTGACCGCTAGAAGGATGATACCTATCAGTGCAATCAAGCGATCAGCTCACTTATCAGCACTTGCTTGACTTGATCATTCCTGTAATCTGAGTCTTCATTTGTTCATTCCGAGGGGCGGATCTGGGGCACGGGGCGTGTCTGGGGCACCAAAACGCTTGTTTGCAGCCGTTATTTTGCCGCTCCTGGCTCGTTTTCTACCGTTCTTTCGACACTGGGAGCCTAGGATCCTTCTCGCCTGTCATTTCACTGCGGAAAGTCAACGAGGTTGATCATCGGGACCATTAAAGGCAGCTTTCACGCAAAAAGTCGTTTTTCTGTTTTTCCGTCTATCTTGAAAACGGTCCCATGCTGAGTTTAATGATGTCCCTGGAATCGTACAAGACCCCCAGGAAACGAAGTTATGGCCCCTCAAAATGCAGCTAGGGAAGCATTGTGGACGAGTTGTCCGAGGCTTGTAACTCCCGTTTTTTGCAGCCGATGTGTGCGAGCTGAGTAAAGAGAGACGTCGAGAATGAAGGGAAGAACGGGGCTTTTGATCGGAAACCATCGCTCATCTAACCACGAATTCAGGGAAACTGTTATAGGACGTGGGCGGAGTGGCCCAATGGGTTGGCTGGCCCACGAGGTTTTCACCCACTTACCGGCCGTTTTTCGTCGCACTTCCGTTCCCAATCCTCTTAGAGGAGTCCAAAGCTTCCGTTTCAGCCAAAAAAAAAACATGCAACTTTTTCTTCGTGAACACTGCCTTTAACACCTTTATTTTTAGCGCGTTTTTCGCCGCACAACCTTTGCAGTTCTTCAACTGTTTTTAAACAAAAATATTTTAGCAGTTTTCTCGAGATATTTTTCTACCGTGAACACTGCCTTTGAAGGCAGCGTTCACGATGATCATCCTCGTTGACTTTCCACAGTGAAATGATATGCGAGAAGGATCCTAGGCTCCCAGGGTCGAAAGAACGGTAGAAAACGAGCCAGGAGCGGCAAAATAATGGCTTCAAGCAAGCGTTTTGGTGCCCCAGACACGCCCCGTGCCCCAGATCCGCCCCCTCGGAATGAACAATTGAAGACTCAGATCACAGGAATGATCAAGTGAAGGAAGTGTTGATAAGTGAGCGTATCGCTTCATTGCACTGATAGGTATCATCCGTCTAGCAGTCAATTCCTCCACGCTCAAAAATCAACGTAAACAAGAGAGGGCCTAGTTTTGCTCAAAAACGCGTCTTTCGTGTCCTTTTTAAGCATGCCTTGCTATATAGTATACATTCCATCCGACCGAGTCGGTTTCGGATATCCGGGTCGGATAATCCGATCGGATAATTATCCGAAATCTAATCCGACGTCAAAATGGCGATTTCGGATTGATCCGAAATCCGATCAGACGGAAAAACACGATATCCGAAATATCCGATATCCGGAAAAGTGAAAATCGAAGGATCCGATCAGAAAACCGGATAATCGGATAGAAAAACGGTCAAAAACGGATAATCGATCGGATTGAAATCGGACAAAAATCGGATAATTTCAGATGAAAATCAGATAATTTCGGATAAAACCGGATAGAATTGCGTTCATTTCACTCAATTTAACAAACGCGCCCTAAAGGTAATTCCTGACCCACTGCCCACGGTTTGTGCCTTGTTCGAAATTTGAAATCAATTTCCATCGACGCGTGCGACGCAAATGACGCTGATGTGCGTCTGTGATCTACGCGCGCACGTGTACATTGACGGATTATCGGCGCCAAAATTGAAATTTCGAAAATCAGAAGGTTCTTTCATCTACTATTCTTCTTCCTAGCCATGAGAGAGCATCGCATCAGAGGCGCAGAAAGTTGGCAACCTCACACGGCTCATAGCATAAATCTTGAGCAGACAGGGTCGTAGGTCTGACCGGATATGAAAATAGATGCGATGACTCATGTCCAAACCGTTGAGAATCAGGACATTTACCGGGGACTCCCAACCGTTCCATCCTATTCTTGACCGGTTCCTGACGATGCCAATGGGGAACTGCTGAGACTGCGTGCTGCTTGAGGGGGAGCAGGCCGGTTTCCTGGTGGAGGTTGTGGATAGGCGTCGATTTGTGGCATTCTGTAACGAGCCCTAGCGCAGTATTCTGCGTTTGCTGCAGTCTGCACCTAGAGGTTTCAGACAGATGCCTAGTCCAAATGGTGGCACCATATTTCAAAACGGGCAGTACCATGGCCCTATACGTGTACGCAGAACTTCCTTTGCGTTGCCCCGGGCGGTGCCAGCAAGGGCACTCAGAACGCTGTTGCGTGAATTGGCTGCAGCAGCACGAATCTGTGTGTTCTCGTGGAAACGTAGAGAGGAATACTGGAAGGATGTTTTACACCTGTACTTTTATTTGTCAAAATCCAAGTCTTCCATTCAGAACCGGAACGTGTCATCCTTCGGCACGATTCTATGAGCATTAGTACTCGCCGCGATCTTAGGAGGTCCTTTATCTGTCAAATAAGCCCACTTAGAAAAGCAACTTTGAGTATAATATCAAACCTCTAGGTTGCTAACTATTCATATTTTGAAATTGGAGGGAAACTCCGGGTGTTGTGAAGTTAACGGAGGGTGAGACACCGAGTAATGACGTCACCGCGGCCTGGCGAAACCCAGTTTTTGGACAACCCCTTTGTCGCCCCATCATGGGTTATATCTCCGCTTTCTCCGTACGCGAAGAATGAAAAAAAAACAGCCAAAATAATTCCCGGAACTTGTTCTCGTGCTTTTCTATTTTTTGTGCTGTGTACGACCAGAGCATTTTGCCTACGCCTCATTTTGATTACGACCGGAGGTTTCTGGTTTCCGCTGTTGGAAATCCTGCGCGAGCAGCAGCGTGCCGCGGCCGGCCCCTTCGCGAGGAATGCGGCTCCAAATATTTAATTACCCAGGATTCGCTGCGCTACATTATTTACCGAACGTCAGACTTCGGGAATTTCCCTGTACCAACATGTAGTCGTTGAGAAGTATGGGTGCACTGAGGTCGAATCCGATTATTATGAAGCTCATTCGGATAGTGACGAATCTACTTTCGGAGAGAAAGATGTGTCGGAAGATGGCACCGAAATAGTAGACTGTACGCGTGTCTTCAAATGCGCTGTACGGTTAAAGCAACCATATCAGTCGAAGAACTCCAGATATGTCTTGTTTTATGGTCAGCACGATAATTTGTTGTAATTCTTTTCCAATCTGAAGGTTTGTTAGTACCGGTCCAACTGCTCATGTCAACTATTGCTTTGACATTTTCCGAGAACCGGTGGTTCGCCTGTTTCTACGGATAATATACGAAGATTACATTTGGTTTTAGAATGGTATTTGCTTGAATACACTTAGTTGAATCCCCGCTACTACTGAAAATTTTTTAATCCTTTTTTTTCATCCGAGTTATCCGGTAGATCCGATTTTATCCGATCGGATATCCGATATCCGATCCGGTCAAAAATTCTCGTTTTAGATACGATCCGTTATCCGAAATCCTCGTTTGGGCCAGTATCCGTTTTATCCGATGAGTCGGTTTTGCAAGATCGGCAATATCTGAAAATCCGATCCGACGCGATTTTGGCCATCGGATGGAATGTATACTATATAGGGCACCAAACATTCCGTAAACCGTGGAGATATCGGAAGTGAAATTTATCGTGAACACTGCCTTTAACAGCAACATGTTCTGCTGATTAGGGACTGTTTTACCCGCACCGCGACGATTTGGAAAACCATGTTTTCGTTGCTGTAGGTCTGTGACAGTTCACGAATGACCGGTGCTAGTTGAAATGCTCTGAATGCCTCCGGGGATTCGAAAAAAAGAACATTTTCATAGTTTCGCACAAAGTTGAGGGAGTATTCAGCAAAATGTCCTCGGATTCGGCTCAAAACTTTCAACTGGTGGTTATTTAGAGCGCAGACCGCGAATCTCGGGTCTACTTGTCGTCAGACTAAAGATTATTGTAGGTTATGGTAGGCATAATGCCTTTTAACTAACGTTGCATGCCTTAATATTTCGAAAATCGAAAAGCGCACTTCAAATTCGTGTTCGGCGTCCCAAATAACACCCACAGTGAAATTTTGAATCGAATCTGAGACTTCGACCGAACTACCGTATACCCATCGTAATCTATCGAAAATTGATTAGCGGGTTGTACAGGCCATAAAACGGCAAATGTCTCACCGTCGACTGCGTAACACGCGCTGCGCGACCGCACGTGCGTCGGAAGCAGACGAGATTTGGCCGCCGCGCGACGAATTTCGGCCGCCGCGCGGCGGCCGAAACGTCGCGTGGCGGCCAAAACTCGTCGCGCGGCGGCCAAAACCCGTCTGCTTCCGACGCGCGTGCGGTCGCGCAGCGCGTGGTACGCAGTCCACGGTGAGACATTGGCCGTTTTATGGCCTGTATATTCGTGTTAGGCAGGCCGAACAACCCCTATGTAGAAGTTTAGAGGCGATTTCATCGTAGCATTCTCGAAGTCGTCAGAAACGCGTTTGGCCACCAAATTTCCCCCATTTTGAACCTTCGACCAAATCAGACAGAATTTTTCAAATATTCACCGATGGGCCTCAAATTCGTAATCAGCACCCAAAAGAACCCCAGAGAAAAGTTTTGAAAGCAGCGTTCACAATAATCATCCTCGTTGAATTTCCACAGTGAAATGATAGGCGAGAAGGTTCCCTAGGCTCCTGGTGTCGAAAGAAAGGTAGAAAACGAGCCAGGAGTGGCAAAATAGCGGCTGCAAACAAGCGTTATGGTGTTCCAGATCCGCCCCGTGCTCCGGGTCCGCCCCCTGGTTGTGAACAAATGAACACTCATATGAGCGATGGTTTCCTATCAAAAACCCCGTTCTTCCCTTCATTCTCAACTTTTCTCTTTATTCAAGTCAGCTCGCATAAATCGGCTGAAAAAGACGGAAGTTACAAGCCTCGGACAACTCGTCCACAATGCTTCCCTAGCTCAATCCTTGAGGGGCCATAACTCCGTTTCCAGGGGGTCTTGTACAATTTCAAAAACCTGAGAAACACCCCGAGAAACACCCCCAGAAAAAAACCCCCAGAATTTCAAAAACCTGGAATTAACATGGGGCCGTTTTCAAGATAGGCGGAAAACCAGACAAACGATTTTTATCGTGAACACTGCCTTTAAGCTCAATTCTAGACATTTTTTGAACGCCCTAAAAATTGCCAATCGTGTACCCCCTTTCTCTTCGCAAAGCTATAAAATGCCCACTTTTGGAAATCTCGTGTAAACCTCTGAGGCATTTAGATGATTCGGAAAACGGACTACCAATGCTCTGTCCCATATGTCCAACTATAAAAGAATGATTTTATAAAAGCCCTCGGAAAATGTAAGGTAAGTAAATTTAAGGTATTCAAGGTAAGAGCAACAAGTTTTGCCAATGAAGATAGATTTTGGGCTATCACCCCCCTGCCGGGGTTAGTACTATCCTAGCCAAGGCCCGCAACAAGGACAACATCCTTGCAAAGAGAAAGCTTGCTCGTTATATGTAGTTCTTGAGGACGATCCCACAACGTTCAAAACTGAATACTATATTCACCGCGTTCGAGGACTTCGGAATTCAATTAGCCTTGGCTCACTGGCAGAGTTCGGTGCGTTGAAAATACACCATTAGAAGAATATGAAAGGCCTAATGTGCAACATTCCACCGATTTTCACCAGTCATCTATCAAGATTTGTTTGAAATAACCCATACTGAGGGAGGTGCCGGCAATCAACTGGAAGCATTTGGCAAACTTGGTAGAAGAAAACGTCCGATGCTTATAACTTTTTAGAACGAACCTTTTTTGGATTCCCAACGCGCTGTCACAGCTCAAATTGCTATCTAAGGATGTACTTTCTAGGCCTATGTTTTTAATTGCTTTGTTTTTAGGGACGTCGTTTTTGAGATAGGCTTCCGGAAACGCAGCTCACGTCAAAGCGCGGCGAACCTTTGGGTAGAAATGCTACAAGTATCTCGAGATTTGTGCAGGTTGAACTCGCAAAATCCTCCATCAAACACGTACGGGAACTTCTTGAAAATTCGGATTTATGTAGCGGAAACCCCAGACCATTAAAGTATTCTAGAAACCGCACGTCTCGAGATTAACCCACCTGCACCTAATTAATGATTAAAGCATAAAGAAAGCTCCTATCACTTCTACAATTACTGACCAAAGTTTCGCCGCGCTTTGGTCAGTTTCGCCGATTCAGGGTCAGGCGGGCGTTGTCCCGCTGGACAACCGAGTGGACGTAAAAATTTTCGAAAATTAGATTTTTTCAGGGGGGACGTAAAAACTTCGGGCCAAATTTTAAAAAAGCAGGGGATGTTTTAAGTTGCGTTTCTCTTTCAAAGAAGAAAACAGGTCGTGGAACGAGGGGTTCGGACGTGGTTGTCTCACATATTGTAATAGAGAACATTAGTACAGCACCACAACAGTACATGTGAGAAAAAAATCTTTACATAACTATATATGTAATAGACATAGTTTGAGGAGCATTCAAATTTTCAGCACATAAAACAAATTTTTAGACGAGTTACATTCATTAATCGGGCCCATTACCCCTTAAATTCTTCACTTCCAAAATTGGACAACGTACGTCTCCCCATAAAATTTCAGATTTTCAAAATTCTGAAAAAGATTCAGATTCTTCATGAAATTCCCCACAAACTGATACCTAACACCCCTCCCACGATCTTAAACTCGCGAATAAAATCGCCTAAAACACGTTTTGCCGTTGTCCAAAACCACGCCTTCGGCCAAAATTGGACAACGCTAATTTTTTTCTCAAAAAAAAGCAATTTTTAACATCTTAAAGGTAAAACTCCCATCTTTGGCCTACTTTCTACTCACTACCGCGATTTCGCTCGGAAATTCCTCAATTCAGAGCATTCCGCAGCAAGGGGTTTTACTTACCACTGCGGCGAGCTGCCGAAAAATACCGCGCTCCAATGCCAAGCCGCGTTCGCCAACTGCGGTAGTTTTGCGGGCACTGTTGCGCAGTACAGTGCCACCAGAACCACCGCCGGTGACAACCGCTTTCCCACCCGCGCTCGCACCCCTTCTGTTTGAAGAATACTAGTTGGGAATCACTTTTCTCAACCTGTGAAAGTTTACACACACCCAAAGGTTCCACCCACCCGGAGGTCTCGATGCAACCCTAGTTGGAGGTTTCTTATCCGTCAAAATGCAGACTTCTGCCAGTATATGCTATTTGATAGTGCTATCAGTCATTGTTCTTACAGAAACTCCATCAAAATTCTTGGAAATTTGATGGTGTATAATTCATTCTTCCCGCGTATCCTGAGTGGCCCCATCTAACTAGGTTTGCACCCAGAAATCATGAAGCCTTATGATTTGAGAGCTGTTATCGAGAGTCTAAAACGTCCCCGAATAATGCTCGGCATATGCCAGAGTTTTGATCATTCTGAGGTTGGAATCCATTAAAAGTTAGGAAACGTTCTACATCCTCACCGTAATTTCCTTCACTACAAAAATTCCTATCAGCTCAAGCTAGCCTATTGCGTCATTTTTAAATCATTTCTTGGTTTTTTGTTAGCTCACTGCACGATCAAGATTACGACAAAACGTAATGCAAGCAAGGAACTAGTATTTTAATTACTTCTCAATTTTAATTACTTCTTTCTCAATACTGATGTTGTTGCTCAAGGACAGCTCAAAACTACACTCCTCGAGGTTAATCAGTTGGATAAGAAGTGCAGTAACTATTTTTTTAGAAAATTCAGGTTGAAATATACTTTTTTGAAATTTTTGACCACAAAAACTGTTCAACTTTTTTCAGGACTTGAGAGGGACGTAAAAGTTTCGAACATTTTTCAGAAATTTTGATTTCCAATGGGGGGGACGTACCTTCTCCGAGGTCCTGGACAACGGTCTGCCTGACCCTGCGCCGAATCGCGCGATGTTTTCGAGAAATGATAGCAAAAACGACTCCCTCCAAAAACAGAGCGAACTTCGGCTAACAAAGAGCATCATTATGTAGCAGTTTGAGTTGTGAACACGACTGCGTTTTCAGAATCCAAAAATGTCTTCGTTCACAAATGTTGCAAGAATTATACATCATTTTGCGGAAATTGCCAGAAACTCCCCGTTTTTACAAAACTTAGCACGGTTATTGTAAAGTTAGGCTTAGTGCATACTTTCCGCTACGCGCGACAGCAACAGTGCATATCAGCAATATCGACTTTCGGTCGATGTACACACTGTGCTGATCTGAGCCAAATTCCGGTCCAAAATTGTGTCTGGACACGCTTTGCGGCCGCACGCTCCCGATTCAGAAGAGCTTCCAGCGCCGCAGCCGCCGATCTGCTGACTCTAGGTGGGTTTTGGAAACTGGAAACTGAAAGAAATTGGAGAAAGGTGTGTAAAAAAGCCACATCGAGTCGGCCTTGGCGCTGGAAACCCGACTGACTCGAGCGCTTGCGGCCGCAAAGCGTGTCGAGACGCAATTGCGGACCGGAATTTGACCCAGATAAGCACAGTATATGACAAGCACTATGTCGCGTCGCCCGTCTCGCAACGTATGCACTAGGCCTTAGGCTGGCGGGGCGGTCGCGTGCGCTGACCCGCTAATCGATTCAGGCCGAGAAAAGAGCGCAGCTGGTCAGCTTATCATACCGCCAGTCGCCGGTGAGATTTAAACCGCCCACGCCAGCCGCGGGTGAAGTTTCTTTAGGAAGCCTAACTATATCTCTTCAACCAGAAACATTTTTGAGAAAAAAAAAGCATTTCCTTATGTCGCTACGAGTTCTCAGGCAAAATTTAGCCAGGATCATCAATACACGAATGTTTTTAAAAGGAGCCTGGCCAGCATTAACATCGTAGAGAGCAGTGTACGGGAGCGTTTGTTCGGTTCAATGCCTACAGCATGAGAATATGAATAAACACATGAAACATGACCTATGCATGAGGCGAAAACGCGTCACCATCACAGTTTATCAGCA
Source organism: Aplectana chamaeleonis (assembly GCA_029168955.1). NCBI lineage: Eukaryota > Metazoa > Nematoda > Chromadorea > Rhabditida > Cosmocercidae > Aplectana > Aplectana chamaeleonis. Next base: position 426,453 of record JAPDOI010000334.1, read on the forward strand.
CATGAAATAAATAATAAACACAGGTCACACATCATCGCAAAGGTTATGAAGTCTAGAGAATTGAAGAACAACCACAGAGCACCATTGCATGTATATATCGACATGGTATACTTGTAAATCACAATCAGTACGAGATGAAGAAAGATGGACGAAAGAGAGGAAGATGAAATCACAAAAAAATCTTCATCTTAGGGAATTTAGCTCTCCTGCCGAGGTGTAGAACTTTGGGCCGTAGCCCTAATCCATTACAGGATATCCCCAAGAATGACGCCTATTTCGCTGGCAGTTTAGAGCATCTACGATCTTGTGAAGGAAACTTTCAATTTTTAGGCTTGAATTTAAATTTTCCACAAATCATCTTAATCGATAGGGCTAACTCAGACAATCGCCGCATTCAATGCGTGTGCAATACGCATTCAACTCGAAGACAAGGTGGTTCCGAGCACAGTCAGCGAACGTTCTGCCCTAGGAGCACGTGCTCCTATTGTGCTTTAAAATACAGGACGTGCGCCAACGAATAACACGTTCAATGCGTGCATGATACACATCCAACTCGATGACGAAACGATTATCCAAAAAAGGAAAGCATACAGCGCGCTCTTGAGACTGAGCTAAGAGGTCGGCAGCGTCACCGGTTCAATTACCCAAGTTTGCGGTACTTGACCTACCCGGCCGTTGGAGGCTTCGTCCAACCGCTGTAAGTCCCAGATGGTGCTCGAAGAGCTGGCAGAGTCGTATGACGGTGCGCCGGCTGTGTCGCGTGTCGGTGTGCTGCTATGATAGCGCTGGACTACCATGCACCACGTGCTCCTCCAATTAAATTTTGTAACACGTGCCTCTGCAATAAAATGTTGCAGCACGTGCTGCTGTTTGGAGCACGTGCTCCTGCGACAGAGCCTTCCGATGGGTGTGGTCACTCCAGTTGAATGCATACTAAACACGCATTGAATGCGGCGGTTTTATGAGAATATGCACAGTCGCTATCGCGGAATGGGCGCACTGCGCCTGAGAGGTCTGTGGACCCAGTACACGAAAAAGAAGGAGCCACGGATGGATTGAGTGTGTTTGGTTTTGTGGAGCCTTATCGCCACATTCCCCTACTTCGTGGGCCTACCTACAAGCATTACGAACTGAAATGAAATTGGCTTTTACACTTACACACCTACACTACGGTCAAGGCAGTAAAGATTTGTCTACCAACGATTTTTTTGTCTGCCGCGATGACTTGGAGCTAGGCGTAAAGCAAAGGAAGATCCTTACTATACATGCTAACTAAGGAATTTTTTGTGACCTCAACCTCTTATGGTGGAGCAGGATGTGAGCAAATTCGAGTGTACAACGAGGTGAGCATCATACTTCAATAAAACAACGAGGGAACCAAAGTGATCCATTGGGATGTTTGCCTCCTATAAGACAGTGCGGATTCTGTCCTTGTGTGTTATGTACAATCCATGAGTTACCCACTAATGACATTATTACACGTTATGTGACAACTTCAGAAGGCAATAAATTCCCTGAAAATGATCGCTGCTCCTCCTCATAACCTCGTCGACTGCTGCATATGTTGAGCTTTGAGGAAATTCAGATTCACGTAGGTTGGATCCCGTATCTCACTGTCCTCGTCCGGAGAACCGTCTTTGGCGTTCAGCGTCAAAGACAGCTGATCTCCACGAATTGTGTGAAATACGTCACTCACTACCATACTCTCACCAGTGCCGTATTCGTTGTAGTCGGCAAGCTGAACGATCGAAATTTAGTCCAAGACCAGAAAAAGTGCTATTGACAACATGCATCTCAACGCGTGCTCCACTTACCGGTGGCGGGGGAGCGTACGTTTCAGGGACACCGATTTCCTCGCCAGTATTGCAGCCCCTTCGCCTCAATTCTTGATCCACATGGTACCTGAAAATGTCTCTAAAGACGAAAGCTAAAGACAAGATATTGCAGAAGATCCCAGACCTCTACATATAAAAAAGCCCACCTAAACTGGTGATAGCGTTGTCTTATTTGCCACTGATATTGCTGTTCTTCCATTCGGAGAATACGAAGGAAATTGTCCAGTTCTGGCACCTCAAACGCGTCCCACTGAAATGTTTGCGGAATTCTGGATGGACCACATAGAGTTCACGTAATAAATTTAGTCTGATGAATGGTTGAGGCTCCGACGATAGATCGCCGCGCGCGAATCGAAACCCCGTTGGCCAGTGAGCCTGTTAACACCGCATGGCCAGCCGCCTAGGCCATGCGTCAGACTGGATCGAATACGGAAACCATTTAAAGGCAGTGTTCACGATAAAAAATGTGTTTGAGTTTCCTTTAGGAATGGGTAGTGGAGGGGGACACTGTTACGTTGACGTCGAAAGACCGCATGAAAACGAGCCAGGGAGAGCCCAAAAAGAGCCCGAAGTTGTCACTTTGAGCGCTAGAGAAACCCCAAAGGCGCAATGCCCGCCCAACGACGTGAACAAATGAATGCTCGAGATTGTGAGATGAGAGATGGTTTCCGATCAAAAGCCCCGTTCTTCACTTCATTCCCAACTTTTCTCTTTACTCAGGTCAGCTCGCATACATCGGCTGCAAAAGACGGAAGTTACAAGCCTCGGACAACTCGTCCACCATGTTTCCTTAGCTCAATCTTTGAGGGACCATAACTCCGTTCCCAGTAGGTCTTGTATGATTCCAGAGACATTATTGGAATCAGCATGGCGCGTTTTCAAGATAGGCGGAAAACAGGAAAAGATTTTTATTGTGAACACTGCCTTTAAGGACTATCTCGAAAAAAAAAGAGTTCTGGAAGTTTCATTTGTTTCAAGTGTGTTTTTGGAGTTTTTTTTTGACGCAGCACCTTTCCACTCCAGTGGTAGACAGGGACGTTTGAAAATACTCTGGCAATCCTTCATTATTTTCTAAGACAGCGATAACAAAGAACGAAATCGATGAAACCTGAGCAACTCGGAGAATTTGTCTATAACCATGTTTTTAGGCAGATAAATATGTAGTATATGTATGTATACGTATATGTATTCTGGCCCAACAGTAGCGAAACTCTTTCAAGAAAATTAATTTTTCGGCCACCACATGTATGTGTTGTGAATTGCAATAATGTGTTGAGACAAATTACGTATATTGTTTTGTTTAGTGTTTTTAAAAGGGAAAGAAACTGATAAAGTAAACATATCCCCAAGGAAAAAATGAAAATTTGACGACAGAACCCGAATACGAGATTGGCGATGAACGAATCCGAGTAAAGTCTGGGCAGATTGGCACGTCGACATGAAGCTTCGGAAGACAAAAGCTCGTTTTCAGGAACTTCTCTTCCTGATTTTAGGATTAGAATAAGGTTCACAGGCTCTTGGTGACACAGTTTCACAACCTCGTAAGAACAAAAAAAAACAGATTTTTTTATTTACAATAAAAAACATGATAGATTCCCTATATCTGTAAAGCGGACTTACAAGAATATCACCGGTATCGTTTTCCTGAAGAACCAAGGAACGGCCAGATTTGGAAGTTTGCCAACTCAGTACTACTTTCAGGGGGCAGACATCGTCCGAAATTTGCGTCAGTCTTCCTGAAACACTCACCATGTTATACCACGAGGACTTCAAGGGAAAATTACTATGACAGGGAGTATGTCAAGCACCCGCGAATCCAGTAAAGTAATAAAAGTGAGCGGCGACAACATGCTGGAGAATAATTGCCAATAAAAGTCTCCACAAATTAATGGCTCGGAGGGACATTCGTGCTATTTCACGGCATGTCCCATGGTGACATTTCACACCACCGTCCGCATAATCCTTCACTCTCTATTCCATTCTTTTCTATCTATATATATTTTAAAGACAGTGTTCACGATGATCATCCTCGTTGACTTTCCACAGTGAAATGATAGGCGAGAAGGATCCTAGGCTCCCAGTGTCGAAAGAACGGTAGAAAACGAGCCAGGAGTGACAAAATAACGGCTGCAAACAAGCGTTTTGGGGTTCCAGGTCCGCGCCCTCGGAATGAACAAATGAGGACTCAGATTACAGGAATGATCAAGTGAATGAAGTGCTGATAAGTGAGCTGATCGCTTGATTGCATTGAATGCTATCATCCTTCATAGCGGTCAATTCCTCCACGCTCAAAAATCAACGTAAACAAGGGAGGACCTATTTTGGTTCAAAAACGCGTCTTTCGTGTCCTTTTTAGGCATGCCTCGCTTTATAGGGCACCAGACCTTCCGTAAACCGTGGAGATATCGGAAGTGAAATGTATCGTGAACACTGCCTTTAATGAACGGCTTTGGAATGATATCGCAGTGTCAAAAGCGTGTAATCCAATCGATAACAAAATTTGCATTTAGACGACACACAAAAAAACTAACCAGTGGCAAGTGCATTTTCTTGCCCTAAACATCTAAAGCTGTGAATTGAATTGAAGCAAATCGTCAGAGTTTAATGCTATCCACCGCACTCTTAAGCCCCTTTCATAGTTTGCCAGCCGACGTCGGACGACTCGTTATCAAATTTGATAAGTTAAGATAGATAAGATGGGTAGGGTAGGGTAGATAGATATTAAACATTCGATAATGAGTCGTCCGACGTCGGTCGGGCAAGTGTGAAAGAGGCTTTATTCACTGACCAGGCAGATAAGAGAAACATCATGAACATCTAGTCAAGTTTAAGAGGTGATCAACAAGCCAATCCAGGAAAGTTAGTAGCTATAAATTGAATATGGAAAAGTGGCTATAGAGATGGAGCAGACCACAATATCGTGTGTTTATTGGCGCAATGCAGACTTCACAAAATCTTATGCATCTGGTAATTTTCCTTAAATTTCTCGAATCAGATTCATTAACCACAATAAGTCATAGTGACCATTCCAAATGAACTGTACTATTCTAGAATCGTTTTCGGGCGAAAAGTCCGAACATCCCATCGCAGCTGCCTAGACCCACTCTGAAAAAAGTTACAGGCATTTTTTCTTTGATTTCCGTACTTATTGTACCCTCCAAAAAGCTCATCATTTTTAGGAATATCCGGAAACGGACCTCATAATCGTGTTCAGCGCCCAAAACTACCCCACTAGGCAAAGTTAGGTTGAAGGAACATTTTCCAAACTTTGCGCAGACTAACGGCGTTTTGAACTCGTACGGATTTTCGGTTGAGCGTTCATTTATACCAATTAGGGGTCGTTTACACTTCCGCCGCCGAGCGGCGCGGCCAAGTGCCCGCGTGATCAATACCATAGGATTGCACTGTGCCGCGAAGCCCCGCGGCGGGAGTATGAACGACCCCTTAGGCGTCGTTTATACTTTCGCCGCCGAGCGGCGCGGCGAAGTGCAATCCTATGATATCGATCGTGCCGCGCCGCGTGATCAATATTACAGAAATGCACTGTGCCGCGTCGTTCGGCGACGGGAGTATAAACGATCCCTTAGAGGGCTCTCGGAGCGTTTTAGAAAAATATTCCAGATTTGACTTAAAATTCGCTCTGGGGGGGGGTTATTTGGGGCGCTGATCACAAATCTGAGGTTCATTTATCGATTTTCCAAAGTTTTCGGCTGTATTCGTTCACAGATTCCCATCGGGGGAGAATTTGATGGCAAATCGCGACTTTTGACGATTTCCGGAGTGCTTCTATAGAATATGCTCAAGTCATTTCTCTGGGGGTTATTTGGAGTGCTGAACACGAACCTGATGTCGGTTCATCGATTTTTGGCAGCTTACGGTAGATTACGGTGGGTATACGGTAGTTTGGTCAAAGTCTCAGATTTGTCTCAAAGTTTCTATGTGGGGGTTATTTGGGGTGCTGAATACGAATTTGATGTCCATTCGCCGATTATCGGAATATTGAGGTAGGTTTTTCCTCCTAAATGGCATGTTACCTACCGTAACCTACAGCAAACCTAAAAATTTGGACAAGCAACCCCCAGGTCCGTGTTCAGCACCCCAGATTACCCCTACATGCACGTTTTTAGCAAAATCCGGAGATAAATTTAAAAACACCCTAACAATTCCATGTTGGGTACTCTTACCTTGCCGCGAAGCTTTAAAAAACGCTCATAACTTTTTTCAGAGTGGGTCTAGGCAGCTGCGATGGGCATATTCGGACTTTTCGTCCGAAAATGGTTCTAGAAAAGTACATTTCATTTGGAATGGTCACTATGAATTATTGTGGTTCCCTTGTAAGAAATAATTCCGAATTTTTTTTGCTTGAATTGGAGAACATCACGCGCTGACCACAATGATGCCTCTAGAACCGCTCAGAACCCCTTCCGAAAAGAGTTATGACCCCTGAAAATTGCTTAAATCGAGTGGTGAGCGCAGGATGGAGGAGTTATCCGAGAATGGTAGAAACTTCATTAGCAACAGATTCAAGGGAAACCCCTTATTCAAGAGAGCGGTTCAAAATTAAAGGCAGTGTTCGCGATAAAAATCGCTTTTCTGTTTTTTTGCCTATCTTGAAACCGGTCCCATGCTGATTCCAATGATGTTTTTGGAATCGTATAAGACCTTCTGGGAACGGAGTTATGGTCCCTCAAAAATTGAGCTAGGAAAGCATGGTGGACGAGTTGTCCGAGGCTTGTAACTTCCGTCTTTTGAAGCCGATGTATGGGAGCTGACCTGAGTAAAGAGAGAAGTTGGGAGTGAAGTGAAGAACGGGGCTTTTGATCGGAAACCATCGCTCATTTCACAATCTCGAGCATTCATTTGTTCACGTCGTTGGGCGTGGAAAGTGCATCTGGGGTGTGACGAGCTGACGGATGTCAACTTTGGGGCAGTAGGGGACCGTTCCGAGCTCATTTTTCTTAGTTTTTTTTTTCAACGTTAGGGTTGCGCTAGGCCCCGCAGCTGCCGATTTCCACCGAAAAAAACAGACGTGGTTTTTATCGTGGACACTGCGTTTAAGTGGCCCCGGGTAGAACTATAATGACGTAGAAATTGAGGAAAACGCACCAGAAGTACACGAAGTATCACCCCGCCTCTCAAGTATCACAGGAAGTGTTTGTTGAGACAATGAAATCTTCTGTGGGCCCGTCTTTTGGAATTCTCTAATTTCTATTGCTCCGTTCTTTCCTTAGGACTCTAACTAATCCTGTTTTGCAGGAAATATTCTTATATTTTCGATTGACAGAATTTTCCACCGGTGACAAACACAATGAACATGTTCATCCAACCGGACAACTAGTCCATGTTATAGAATAATGGCTTTGAAATACGACGCTTTAATGCGTTTCTCGCCGTTTCTACGTAATTTTGGTAACACTTGGAGGCCAACGCATTGTTTTATATGAAAAACTCGGGGACAAAATCATCGTGAACACTGCCTTTAAGGATGTTTTTTGCCGTAACTGCAGTTTAACGTCGCAGTGCACGTTATGGTATGTTTACACAAGGTGCTGAGTTGATCGCAAAACGCTTGGCTCCGGGCGAGATTGAACCAGCATATTCCCTTTCTGGGGGAGCGCCTTATCGCACTGCACCACGTAGCTAGCGCCGCTCTCACTCAACTGCTCGGTAAATCTTCACCGAAAGCAATCCTTTCACCCGCATAACGGGATGAAACAGGAATACCGTCAGAGACTATCTAACAGTCGTAGACCTGTCAAGATGATGCCCTAGTTAAGTCTTAGGGGCTGAGCAGAGTGCCACCGCGGCGCGGCGCGGTCTGATGATGGAGAGCCGTATTGATAGATCGCCGCGACCCATCAATACGGCCTCAATCATCAGGCCGCGCCGCCGCGGCACTCTGTTCAGTTCATGATGTTTTTGCCGAAGCAGTTTAAGGTCGCAGCGCACGTTATGGTATGTTTACACAAGGTGCTAAGTTGATCGCAAAACGCTTGGCTCCGGGCGAGATTGAACCAGCATATTCCCTTTCCGGGGGAGCGCCTTATCGCACTGCACCACCGTAGCCCCAGCGCCACCGTAGCCCTAGTCCCGGAAAGGGAATATGCTGGTTCAATCTCGCCCGGAGCCAAGCGTTTTGCGATCAACTCAGCACCTTGTGTAAACATACCATAACGTGCACTGCGACGTTAAACTGCAGTTACGGCAAAAAACATCCAAAAATCGTGTAAGACTTAACTAGGGCATCATCTTGACAGGTCTACGACTCTTAGATAGTCTCTGACGGTATTCCTGTTTCATCCCGTTATGCGGGTGAAAGGATGATTGCTTCGGTGAAGATTTACCGAGCAGTTGAGTGAGAGCGGCGCTGGGGCTACGGTGGTGCAGTGCGATAAGGCGCTCCCCGGAAAGGGAATATGCTGGTTCAATCTCGCCCGGAGCCAAGCGTTTTGCGATCAACTCAGCACCTTGTGTAAACATACCATAACGTGCACTGCGACGTTAAACTGCAGTTACGGCAAAACATCCAAAAAATCGTGTAAGACTCAACTAGGGCATCATCTTGACAGGTCTACGACTGTTAGATAGTCTCTGACGGTATTCCTGTTTCATCCCGTTATGCGGGTGAAAGGATGATTGCTTCGGTGAAGATTTACCGAGCAGTTGAGTGAGAGCGGCGCTGGGGCTACGGTGGTGCAGTGCGATAAGGCGCTCCCCCGGAAAGGGAATATGCTGGTTCAATCTCGCCCGGAGCCAAGCGTTTTGCGATCAACTCAGGTCCTGCGTCTGAATTGTTTGGAAGAACTAAGGTATTGCATTTGGTAAGTATTCTACAAGAGTCTACTTAGTAATCAAATGGTAATCACCAAATTTATTTCTGATAAGGGAGGTGTTTTTAGTGGTAAACGCATCTGCGAAAACTACTAGTAATGTTAAGCCCCTTTCATAGTTTGCCGGCCGACGTCGAACGACTCGTTATCAAATTTGATAAGTTAAGATAGATAAGATGGGTAGGGTAAGGTAGATAGATATTAAACATTCGATAATGAGTCGTCCGACGTCGGTCGGGCAAGTGTGAAAGAGGCTTTAGTATATATTGAGCCTGAATAGTAAAACTGCGCGAAATCCCGCCCACAGCTACAGGTTCCGAGAACTTATAAGCATTTTTCAAGCTTCGCGAAAAGCAAGGGTACCTAACCATCAGGCACTATTTGGGTTTTCGACAAAATTTTCTCAGATTTTGCTCAAAACTTGCATGTAGGGTTATCGAAGCGTTCCGGAAATCGTCAAAAGTCGCGTTTTTACCTCAAATTTTCTCCCAATCGGAGGCTTTAAAGGCAGTGTTCATGATGAAATCAGTCTCCGAGTTTTTTTCAGGAAATCGAGAGGTTCGAGTCCAACTTCACCAGTAATGTTGAATAGACGGCTAGAAAACTGAGTATTCCGCTCACGCAACGCCCACTTCTTTCTACCGCCACCGATCCGTAAATATCTTTACCCATTTTAAGGAAACAGCATACATTCAGGGGGGGGGGGGCTATAGTCCACTCCACTTGACTAAACTTACCCGATTTGATGATCGATCACCTTCTCAAATTGAAATTTTGAGTTGGACAATTTTATCGGTAGCCGTTGAGGGAGTGGGCGTTGTGTGAGCGGAACACACAAATTAGGGCCGTATACTCAGAAAAATCAAAACAAGTTACTTGTAATATAAATGTAACTTACTTGAATGTCTCAAGTAACTTACATTTATATTACATGTAACATACATTTGTGTAACAAACAATTTCTATTGCATGTAAGTTACACTTATGTTACATGTAACTTACATTTATATTGTCACTATCGGTGGCCATCACGTGACGCACGACACGCGACGCAGAGAGCGCGTCCCAGACCACAAACTACGCAAAATAATGCTGTGCGGGGCCTTCCCTGCTGGTGTGGGGTCAAGTACCTCAAACTTGGGTAATTGAACTAAAAGCAACGCCAGTCGTAAGCCTGACCCCGCGAGTGCGTCGTACATCCCCTTGGAAATATCTTCTCGGCTGACTTAAGTTACTTGCGACTTATATTGTGCTATTAAAGCTACATGTAACATATAGGAGGCGCACTGCACACAGTGTCCTCTCGGAAATCGAAAACAAGTTACTTGTAACATATCTGAGCCGATGTAAGTTACTTGCGAGTTATCTCAGGTCATTTGAGATACATGTAACATATCGGCGGGATATATCCCGCCGATATGTTACATGTAACTTAAATGACCTGAGATAAGTCGCAAGTAACTTCAATCGGCTCAGATATGTTACAAGTAACTTGTTTTCGACCTTTTATGTTACAATTAACTTGTTTTCATTTTTCTGAGTAGGGCTCGTTCATGCTCGCTCTTAGCCGTTTTCCCAACATTTCTGGTTAAATTAGACTCGGAACTCTCGATATCCGGGGAAAACTCGGAGACTGATTCTGTCGTGGACACTGCCTTTGAAAAAACTTATAGTTTGTCGAAAACGTTGGAAAGTAGGCAGATAAACCTCAAATTCGTGATAAACACACCAAATAACCCCTATGAGAAAGTTCTAAGTCAAATCTGAGAAAAATTTAAAAAATTAAAAACTTTCAGAACAACAAACAATTCGAACAAGTTCAAAACGCCATCCCTCTGTACACAGTTCGAAGAACGAAACTGTGTATTTGAAGTAATGCCATAGAACAAACTAGGCGATACGCTGCTTGAGCTTCAATCATTTTCAGCCGATTCTTGCAAACAACGCTACTCCGTCAGACAAACCATCGCTCGAAGCGGAACCGGCTCCTCCCCATTATGATGTAATCGCCCGGACAGCGGCCGAGGGGCGAAGTGGCAGCGCGGCCCCCGTCGGGTGCGAATAGCGGCCTCGGCCGCTATCCGGTCGCTCTCGGGGCGACAGCGGTGCCTACTCCAGAGATAAAGAGACGCTGGATTGGTTGTTCTCTGAGTGATAACCAGCGGAACCCCAGTGGCAGTGCCCCGGATAAAGCGTGCGGGACCCCAGTGAGAAGGCACGGCAGGGAAATACCCGCCCCTGTCCGCTTCAGGGGCGTAACCTTCGCCGAGGTCTGCGGTGAGGAGCCACCTTCCCTGCGGACCGAGGCGAAAACGATCCCACCCCCTCCGAGAGTTTTGGCCGATATATAGCCGCGAAATAGCCCACCAGGCTCCGCAGCGGCTCCTGGTGGGCTGTTTCTCGGGCATTTCGCGGCTATTCCGCGGCTATTTCTCGGTTATTTCTTAGCTATTTCTCGGCCAATGGTCGGCCGCGACCACGTTTTCCGCGAAATAACCAAGAAATAGCCCACCAGGAGCCGCTGCGGAGCCTAGTGGGCTATTTCGCGGCTATATCTTGGCCAAAACTCTCAGAGGAATGTGGGATCGTTTTCGCCTCGGTCCGCAGGGAAGGTGGCTCCTCACCGCAGACCTAGACGAAGGTTACGCCCCTGTAGCGGACCGGGGCGGGGATTTCCTTGCCGTGGACCCCGACACTCACGCACCTCTCGAGAAGAGGCAGTGTTAAAGAAGAATTTGTCGTTGGGAAAATCTCGAAAATCGCTCGGACGGCGACCGCAGTGCCAAATGAGACCGACGATCCGAGCGGGACTGCGGTCGCCTGGAGAGCGGCTGCTGTGGCCCTAGAATATGGCTAATTTCCGCTCTGAGCGGAGCGGTCGCTCTCCGGTCCCGCTCCGAAGCGATGGTTTGTCTGAGTAGCTGGGAATAAGCATGATGGAAATAATTCCGGGTTCCCTTGAATTCAAAATGTTGTTGTTAGGACACCCGAATCTCTTTCTCATCTGAAAAGTCTGAGCTTAGAAGTAGCATTAGCAAATCGCTTGAATTCTATCTATTAGCTTTGAATGAAACTGCCAATCTAGGAAGTGCCCCCCGAGGAAGAACCAAAGACAGGAACTCACTGAGAAGAGTGCATGGCTCTTGATCGTTCTCATATGTGCATTCATAGAGCGCGAACTTGCGCGGATTGTCAGCCACTCGGAACTTCCGTAACAAAGTGACGATCATTTGCCTGAAATCAAGATTTTCGTGCATGAGACTTTCGACACAAAAGAATTATGAAAACCCAAAAACATTATAGCGAAGATTCGAAGATCAGAATGTCGTAAAAACACCAGGCGAAATTAGGAAGGTTAGTTCGGGAACTTTTTTTTATCCCAGGTTACGACGGTTCAAACCGCAGTACGGTCATGACTCCCGCATTCAGAAACGCATAGGACTACTAACATTGACGAGATCTCTTAGCCTTCATTTCCCCGCTACTCGCACTTTCCTGTATCACTATCATAGAAGTGGTGCAATTTTTAGAGTGATATCTTCAATTTTATGGTTCAATTTTTCGAAATACAACCGCTTCGCATCTACGATTGTGATAATACGACTGCGAGTAGCGTGGAAATGAAGGGTATATATAGTCTACAGCAATGGAAGAAGGACCTGGTGAGGTTGCGGACTCGTCCTAACATACGGTAGTTCGTTAGTGGTATCACTCATTTTTCCGAAACAGTTGTGATAGATCGGTGAGTCTGTGTTTTCACCGATATGACTACAGCTGTGGAAGCAATGAAAACAGGTGAAAATGCGAGAGTGGAAACAAAAACTCACAGACCAATATCAGTTACTACGAAAAAATGAGTGATATGAGTGACTACAGTATGTTTAGAAGAATCCGCAACCTCACCAGGTCCTACTTCCATTGCTGTAGACTATACATACTTCCTCCCAACTTGAATTCCTCCCCGGTATTACAATCTAATCAAGAATACGAATGATTGAGTGAAGTGGATGGGTTTTAATTAGCAGCGTGAGACTTCGTCAGGTAACCCCCGCCTCAGGCGTAGCCCAGTACATTCAGGAGAGAGGCGCACGTCATCTGTTTTTTAGGATTCACAGCCTTGCGTGACGTATTGATCCCGTCTCCGGGGAGTGCTCAGCATTTACAGAACGCTCCAAATCGATAGCACCGCACTCTCTCAGCTGCTCCAGCTCACCTTTTTACCACTCAGCTATTTATGAAAACTTCATCCTTATTTCGATTTGTTCCTTCTATCATATGCAGTGAGATAAAGTTCGCCCAGAAGCCATTGTCATTTGAGCTACGATGAGCGATGACCCAAATCCCGAATATTTCCTTACCCTAGCTGGAATTCCAGATATGCACTCTCTCCAACAGCTTTAGCCGTTCTCCCTCATTTTGAGCTCGTGGAAGTAAGGCCCCGGTCATAGTAGGCCTAAAGCCGGCCGTCCTAGTCCCACCCGGTCGATGTGTTTGAGAAACACGCAAAACGGGAAGAAACGAAGTGATAAAAAATCATCCTCAACTGATAAAACTCAACTTTCTGGGGTGCGTTCCTAGAAGATTTCCATGGGAGGAAAAATGGGTCTGATAAAACATAACGAATGATAATCTGACAGATAGGTTCGTTTTAGGCTATCCCTCAAACTACTATTGGTCAGCTCTTATCAGGTTCATTTTTCCTCCCGTGGAAATCTTCTTGGAACACACCCCTGTATGCCGTCCTAGGTCGTATCAGGCGGATTTTTATCATTCGAGACGTTCTTTATTAGTTGAGGTCGATTTTTATAAGGTCATAGGATGATTTTTATCATTTGAGGACGACTTTTATCAGTTAAAGATGATTTTTATCACGTCATTTTTTCCGGTTTTGCGTGTTTCTCATACATATCGAACAGGTGGGACTAGGACGGCCGGTTTTTGGACGACTATGACGGAGGCCTAAGGCTTATCGGGTTTATCCTGTCACAATCTCCTTATCACTGAGAGGCCGGGGGTCGTACTCGCCAACAACCCGCCGAGGGAAGTCGAAGGGAAACGGAAGGGATGATACCGCGCGCGGCAGAGGAGCAGATCAACCTATCTTACACCATGTAAGATGGAAATGGAAACTGTGTTACGTATCGATATGACTGTGAAAAGACAAAGATTTCATCGCGAAGCGGCCATTCTTCAGCTATGCGATTCGAAAAATTCCGGCGGTCGCGAGGGATGCCAAGGGAGGCTAGAGGTGGCCGTGGAGCGCGCATTTTGTACTGAAATTTCACCTCATCTACCCTTCGACTCCCCGACGGGTTGATGGCGAATACGACCCCCGGATCATACTTGCCGCGACCAGCGACAGCGATAGTGCATAACAGGCATATCGGTTTTCGGTCGATATGAATGGTAAACATTGCGTCGCGTCGCCCGACATTGGAACTATGATACTGGCCCAAAATTTTACCACCGACCGCTCTGCTGCTTGCTGCGCCCGAACATATCTGAGCTAGATAGGCTTTGAATTGAGTCACAGTTGAATGGTCGCGTTTATGGAAGCGCTGACTGCTTATATATATTTGATCACATTGGGACCCAGTTCAGACATCAAGTCAAACCTCGTTGTCATCGTGCTGTTGATGTTGATGGTCTTCACTGTGTTCCGCGGCAAAAAGAAGGATGTGATTGTCCGCAAGGAGGAACATGTCGATTTACCTGAAATCGCCCGCATTAGGGGTCGAGCAGAGTGCCAACAGGGCGCGGCGCGGCATTATGATGGAGAGCCGTATCGATAGATCGCCGCGATCTATCAATGCGGCTCTCCATCATCATGCCGCGCCGCGCCCTGTTGGCACTCTGCTCAACCCCTTACTGATATTGCTAGACTGAAATGTACGTCTCATTTCCGACTGATTTCTACCGTACGTGGTCGCACCTACTAGCTCTACTCGCACTCACTAATCTCCCTTAAAAATGGGATCTCGAGGAACTCTAGACACAATGTTCAGTGAACTTATACACGAGGTAATCGGATCGCTAAATTTTTCATCTGTTTCGGTACTGCGGATACATGATTATGGGGGCGGTTAAAAAAAGCATTGATAGAAAATAGCCACTGATGGAGAGTAACAGTGTTCTAAGGCCTCGGTCACAGTTGGATGATCGGCGTAGCCAGCCCGGTCGATAATCATGAAAGACATGAATGAGGTGGAATGCAAAAAACACCCGATGTGGCTGACCCGAACGATGTTCACGTGTCGTAAGGTAAGAAATGAATGATATCCATGATATCGTTCCACATCTATATACATATTGACCGCGTCAGGCCCCCGTCAGACTTCGTCGAAAAACCTGCTGAGTCCGAATGAGTCCAGGGCGGGAAAACCGTCTGCAACCGACTGAGTCCGGTTGTCCCAAACGCCAACCAGTTCCTCTGCGAAACACGCAATCGATAGTCTAGTGACGATTATCACCTCAGCTGTGAATCGGAACGTGTTTGGTGGCTAATTTTTCTTGTTTTCAACATGTCTTTGTCTTCAACTCGTAAATCATTTTTAAGAATCATCATTGGACAGATGATTCTTTTTTGCATGAAATGAACGTGATTTCCGTATCAGCAGTTGGTGACACGCGGCTAAATCTACGCCTGACATCCGACGTCAATTATGGTGTTCCGCTTGCGCCACTGCATACGACAAACCATAAATGACGGCGACCTTCAAAATTGCGCTCCGCCGCAATATTGTGGTGAAATCCATGGGAAAACTATGTTTTACGTTGACGTTTCTTCCTCAGAAGGTGCGAAAACGATGAAAGTAGAAACTTTAGGGTGAAATTTGGAAATGTACAAATCTTGGAAAGATGAGATTCTCTATGGGAATGCACAGCTACGAATTTTTTTCTTACATTTAATATCGTCTCTATCCTCCTCTTCGCTCTCACACGCGAAAGAACCTCTGGACAAAAATGAATTTTTTTCACATCCTGTACAAGTCCTTGAACTGTGGATGAGCGGTTCTGGAAAACTATTTCCACCTGGTATTCATTGACCTTTTCAGACCAAACGTAAATTTCGTCGAAATGAAGGCTGCCACAGCGAATTCCATAGAACAAGAAAGCACTAGCGCTCTCCATGAAAAAGGTGTTCAAGGAGTTCAGAAGATTAAACATGAAGTCATTTCATGAGTGTGAAAACCTTACTTCAAAGGGAATTGATGCAATATCGAATAGCGGTATAGAGCCTCGGGGCTCGATCGACAAGGAATAGGTCATAGATTTCTGTCACAGCCTGTCTGAACGCGGTTAATTGTTACTTAAAATTTGTTCGGAAGCCAACTTGACCAGCCTATTTACAAAAACTTTGTATTTTTTGTAAGGCAGCTGCTGTAGCAAAAACAATATTCGCAGACCGAGAAATAGGCTTCAGCCCATAAGCCGAAATCTCAACAAACAGGAGTTCCTTCATCACCGTGGTCAACACATCTCATTGCACCGCATCGGCACCTTGTTAATGTTTCATTGTTGAACAATCATTTTATGAAACTTGATACCAGCATCAACATTACGCACACAATTTCGTAGCTTTTCCTAAAACGAGGGGTAGATTGCCCATTGTCTCCAGCTTTTACTACTGTTGTCCGGCCGTGCCAGCAACACTCCAATGAGCACCCGAACCGTGAGATCCTGCCAACCTCCTTCAATTCGTAACTCTTTGCTCTTCCTGTTGTTTGACAGTATCGTCGAGCGAGTGTGACTACATTCTCATCTCTTTCTTGATAAAGGCACAGTTCAACCTCAGTGATTATTTTTGATACTACAGTTTCACATAAATAACAACCTTTCACATATCGTTTGTTAGTTACTATTCCATACCATGCTATAGGTTTATTTTTGGATGGGTGTATAAACATGTGCGTCACAAGGGAAAAACTTTTTGTCATCTTGGCCATTCCGAGCGAGATTAACTTTTCTAGAACCGTTTCTGACGTAGAATCCGATTACAGTCTTCGCACCTGCCCAAAACCACTCTGAAAGAAGATACGCTTTTTTCAAAGCCTGGCAGCAGGGTAGGGGTACCTTCACGAAATTTTTAGGTCGTTTGAAGAAATCCGAATTCGGCTGAAAACTTATGTGCAGGGGTAATCTAGTGTGCTAAACACCAAACTGGAGTTCGCTTCTCGGAATTCTGAGGTTCACTGTACGTTGCGATTCCATATAGGGACAAAACCCACTTTGGCATTCCGAAAATAAACAAATTGACGCTAAATCCGTTTTTAATACTCCGAATTAACAGGCATACAAATTTTCAGTCAAATCTGAGACTTTAACCAAACTACCGTACCTGTCAAAGATCGATAAACGGATCTCAGATTCATGCTCAGCACTCCAAACAACCCTCAGAGAAACAATTAGAGCCTTATCTGTCGTAGCACTCCGGAAATCGTCGATTTGCCATCAAATTTTCCCCGATGGGAAGTATACATTCCATCCGATCGTTTTCGGATAAAAACAAAAACGATTCCCTCTTTTCAACTTCAGTTTCATTTCCCAAAAAGAGAACCTTTTCCCATCAAGAGTCATTGTACCATTCGTATCATATGAATTTCGCGGCCAAATTACCGTTCAGTGCTCAAAGATTTAAATTTATCCGATTTTCCGATCCGAAGTTTGAATTTTCGCCGTAATTTTGATTTGCTCGCAGACAAAACTTTTATTCAAATCGCGATGAGTGATCTGGTGATATTTCAATTCTGATGCATTAGAAATAGTGCTTCTTGTATGCAAATAAGCCAAATAAGGGAGGGAAAATTGTGATTTAGATTTTATCCGAAATTTTTCGGATGGAATGTATAATGGGAAGCTTTAAGCAAATGAAGGGAAAATTGAGAAATTAACACCAGATTAGTGATCAGCGCCTCAAATAACATACCTCGGAGGATTCAAACTCAAATCTGAAACAAATTTTCAAAACGCTTTTAGAGCCCTCTCATTGGTATGGATAAACGACCACCCAAAAATCCGTACAAGTCCAAAACGCTCTCTGTCTGCGCAGAGGTTGCAAAATGTGGCTTCACCTAAAATTTGGTCAGTGGGGAGTTCTCGGCGCAGGACACGATTATGGGGCCATTTTCCGAATTTTCCAAAGACTAATGTGCATTTAAAAGGTACAACAGATGCGGAAATGTGACGAAAAATGCCTATAACTTTTTTTCTGAGTGGTTTGAGGCTTTTTTTTGTGGAGACCTTAATCGGATTCTACGCCAAAAACGTTTCCAGAGAAGTCCATTTTATCAGAAATTGCCCGGCTGATTAAAAAATTTTCCATTGTCAGTGAAATTTATAAAATTGAATTGATGACAAGGCTAAAGTAGAACCAAATCACTTCAGCCGCTTCCCTGCTGTAGCGATCTTCGACGAAAGGGAGAAATTCGTAGAATTTCATCCCATTCCCAGATTCACTCCCATAGAAAACTTCATCTCTCCACAACATTTGTAGCTTCTCATTATTCACCCTAAAATTTCTGCTTTCATCGTTTTTACACCTTCTAAGGAACATATGTCAACGTAAAACGTAGTTTTCCGATAGATCTCACCACAGTATTGCGGCGGAGCACAATTTTGAAGGTCGCCGTCATTTATGATGTGTCGTCTGCAGTTGCGTAAGCGAAACAACATAATTGACGTCGGATGTCAGGCGTAGATTTAGCCGCGTGTGCAGTTGGTGGGGCAGAGCGCAGACGAAGAGAGTCGGGGGGATGCGGCGATACTCGGCAGGTCGCAGTCGGCCGGCTCCATGACGTTGCTCACCTGCCGGTGTACGCGTTACGTTCCGGTAAGGGTCGCGCGCGGCGAACGCGGAAAAGCCGCCATTGTGTGGAAAAGTTATAAGGACCATATACGGCAAATCGGTTATCGTTAGTGACATAAAATAAACGTAGCAAAAAAACTATGCTCCAGAACATTCCAGTGTAATTTATTTCACTTGAATGCTGAGATGTCGCGCCGCCCCGTTTTCCGCCGCGCGCGACGCTCACCGAGCGCGACACAGAACGCGCGGGTGAGCAATGTCCGCTCCCCGCAGTCGGCCGAAGAAAATGCACCCAAATCACGTGAGAAACTCCTACATCGACCGGGTGGGGTGAGGATGATTTCGGTTGGGACGCAGCGGGACTCAGTCGGTGCGCTGGCCCCGCGTACACATGAGAACCATCAGTACCGACCGGGGGGATTGCGGTAGGCACCAGACGGTTGCAGTCGGACTTAGTGGGTTGATTTTTTTGCACCCGTCTCCCAAGAATTCGGTGCGTATCGACCCGGTGGGACTCAGAAGATCCACCGTCTCTGACGGGGGCCTCAGACACACATGGATACAACGGGTGTTTTTTGCAACCTCCACTCAGACGGAAATTTCGGATCTCCCCGCTGTTTTTAGACGGGGGAGGTCCGAAATCCCTTGCGCGCGAGGTCCCCCGCGAGATTTTTGGGGCGGGGTTCACATCGGAACAACCGGGGAAGTAGAATCGGAGCTCCCGAGGGTGCTGGCGATATCAGGATCATAAACATGTTTGGACAAAGGTTTCAACAATGTTGCTGGTATAAAAGGCTTCTCACCTCACAGTGTGCCTCAGTCGGCTTTTCGGAGCCGGACCTGGAAGGTGGCCTCGAGTCACCAGAAGATCCACCAGATAACGGAGGATAATTTTGGTTGCCGAGGGGAGGGGGATCTCCTCACTGCGGGGGAGGGGTGGTTCCCAAGTGGGTCCATATCAGGGATGTGCGGCAAACGATTTTGAAAAATCGGCAAACGGAAATCGACAAATTTTGTCCAAAAATGGCCGGCAAACGGCAATCGGCAATCGAAAAACGGCAAAATAAAAAACTCTCGTACAAAAACGATCCAAATGTTCTAAAAGTATCAGTAAAAATACTTCTTTCTTATGCACAAATCGTATTTCGATAGCCAGATAAGGAATGGATTCTGAATAGTGTATGGCCGACTGTCCGTGAACCTCGGCATTTTGTTCTAGTTCAATAACACCACGAGGTTTTCCGATAATACCACAAGAAATTTAACCTCTTACTTTGGTGCAATACCTGATATAAAAAGCAGCACCGAAATGGGCATTCTGTTGAACACTGGTAATGGGAATGCTGTGTTGAAAGGATAGTAATTTTTCGCGGTTCTCTAATATCAACCCTTTTCGGAATATGTAGTAGTCATGCAATTGCTTCGTGTTTCAAATTTATCGCACGAAATTCAGAGTATCGCGCAATCCAATTTTAGGGGATGAGCATTCGAAAGTAGTTAAAAAAAGGAAGAGGTCAGTGTGCCCCTACTCGACTTGATTATTTTTTACGAGCGTGGCAGCACTTCTCTTGCGGAAATCGTCGCTGCGACTCCGCGATAAAGCCATACCGGCTCCGCGAAAGTGCCGCTGCGGCACCGCGATGGGTGGCTGCGCCTTTACAAAAATAGGACCAACTGAGAGTAACTCATATAAAATTAATCGTGAGCCATTCTATAACTGGGCGGGGCCTACGAACAGAATTGTGCACCTACGGTTGTTAGGTCATTTATCTGATTAGGAAACTTTCTCAGAGTTCGCGGCGTACTCGTTTCGTGCCTCACGGTGTGTTTACTGTTTAACCGGAATTTAGATCAAAGATAATCATGTGAAAAAATACAACTAAAACGCACGTTTCCGACAGTCTTGAAAACGTTGCTGGGAAACGGCTAAATATTCGCCATCTCTCCCCCTGAGACCTTTTAAATTTCTTCTCAACTGCGCGCTCATAACTCAAATACATTGAATGGGGTAGTTTTTCAAGCTTTCCACCAATACGACTCCTAAAAACCGCGGTTTGCTCTAACCACCTCCTTCCCAAACTGTACGCCACCCCTTATTCCAAACACCGTCGACCCCGTCAATCCAGTTTACAGTCAGGCAGCGAATTTAAGCGAAACGAATGTTCCCCACAACGTGTACATCCTCCTCCACCTTTTTAACTCAGAACTCCAACTTTCAACTTGGTAGCATGTTTCTCAGTGTAATTGTGAGTTAAGTAGGAGATGGCAAATTGCATAACCCCACAAACTGCCAGTGAAGTCTAGCATCCTCTACACAAGGCTTTGAAAAATATCGGAAAAAAATTGAGCTCTGAACCCTTTGTACCCTCTCCTGAAAACGTTTAGGATGTTATTTCTTGTCCCGATGAACCCTACAGTTATTGATCAAGCCTCAGCAAGGAGAGTGTGGTGAATTCGGTACTCTTCGAGACAAGAGGACCCACACGAGCATGACACTACAATACTAGCAATTGCTTTGACATGACCGCACGGTAGATAACATCAACTGGCTTGAAGTTTTGATGTACGCATAGCCTGTCTCCCTACTTTCGAGCCGGTCGCTGCAAGGCTTATGGAGTTTACCATGCGCGTCCTAATCGCGGCGTTTGTTATCTATTGCGCCCTTTTTTGCCGAATTTTGTCGAAAAGTGAGAGGAAAAACGGCAAACGACAATCGACAATAATCGTCCAAAAACGGCCGGCAATCGGCAACCGGCAAACGGCAATCGCCGCACATCTCTGGTCCATATCCCCACGGTCCAAAGTGGGGTGCACCCCACCGTGGAACGTGGCGGTGGAACCACCCCCCCCGTGGGTATGAAAAAAGGGCTCACCCCGATAGTGTCGAGGCTGAACAGAGCACATGCCGCTAATGTGTAAAGGGGGCACACCCGAGATGGTAACGCGGCTGCACTCCCTGTGCATCGGGACTCCCCCGCTGGTTTTGTCGGAGCTCGCGGGGTGGTGTGCCGGCGGAATATCTCCGTTTCCCCTCTCGCGAGGTCCGAAATTTTCGTCTGAGCATCATCCATGTTTCTCATACGTATCGACCGGGCTGGCCACGGTTATTTTCTCAACCAACTCTGACAGGGTCCTAACACGTATTGTATCGTATTATGAATGACTCCTTTTTAGTGGTTCTTCTCTCACCAATTTGTGGCTTCCGCAGCTTTCGTGATGGTCCTTTACAATGTTTCTTTTTGCTTTCATTTCTTTTTCCAACATGTCTGGGCATTCCTGAACCGCACCTAATCCCGATACTAGACGAAAAATACCGTGCGGTACCGACTGCCAGAGAGCCATAAAATACTCGGCAATTTTCATTAGAGATTTTGAGTCGGTCGGTCCGATATAGCAATGCAAGTGATATCATCATTTCATGCCCTTGTGGCAATCGGTACCGCACGGTATTTGGAGTTCACTAATCCCGATTGTCACCAGCGCGAGCGGTATTCTTCTGTCGAAACACCCTTTTCACTAGTTATATTTCACCACAATACACAGCCCCTCTGCTGGTAATCAGAGGCGAGAGCTCTTCAGGAATGGCTCATCGATTAAAGGCATCGTACGCGCAAAAAAAACCGTATCTCATTTTTTCATGTGTTTGCGCAGGCGATTCTCTGACATGCAGAATAAAAGTGGAAAGGCTCCACAAAACCATCAACTTTCGCAAAAAAAAACTCGTTCTAAAAAATCTCGAATTATTCACTTCCCACCCCTCCGTCAATTTCGGTGTGTCGGGTGCAATACAAGAACGATTTTAGTGTGCTAGCGGAGAGTAGGTACCGTAATCTTTGCCATGAAATTAAATGCTCAGCCGCTGTTGCTTGCAGACCAAACAACTAATTTGACGGCAAATGATAATTTTTTCACCTTTTTATTGCTCCGTGTGTTTTTTGACGAGTATGGAGGGACGGACCGTGCACTCTAATAAAATGGGGTACTACAGTGTCTGAAAGTAATTTAGGAATTGGTGCTATCGCTAGAGGGGGGGGCACATGGCTGTTGCGTTTGGCCACGCCCATTTTTCTGTTTCGCAACGGCTGTACTGATTAGACTTGGGACCGAATCGAATAAGTATTCGAATAATATTCGAATAATTCGAATATTCGAGTATTCGAATATTCGATTCATTCGGGAATTTCAATTTTGGGGTTTATTCGAATATTCGATTTATTCGGGAATTTAAAATTTGGGTTTATTCGAATATTCGATTTATTCGAGAATTGAAATTTTGGATTTATTCGAATATTCGATTTATTCGAGAATCGAATTTCTGGATTTATTCGAATATTCGATTTATTCGAAAATTTAAATTTTGGATTTATTCGAATATTCGATTTATTCGGGAAATTCAGTTTTGGGTTTATTCGAATATTCGATTTATTCGAGAATTGAATTTTTGGATTTATTCGAATATTCGATTTATTCGAAAAATTAAATTTTGGAGTTATTCGAATATTCGATTCACTCGGGAATACAAATTTTGGGTTTAATCCGAATATTCGGAAAAAAGTGCCTCACATTCGAATTAGACAAAACCTATTTCCTCTACCTTTCAAATAGAAACCCTTCAAAGAATCTTTTCGCAAATTGAGCTATCCATTTTGTGAGTAACATTTCCGCTGTTCGTTCTTGTGGGCAGATCTCCCGTTGCGCGCTGTACACAAGCACCAGCGCATATCGATTAGGGGCGGGTGCGCCCGAAGAGGCACTCTGATATGGAAGGGGCCTCAGAGCGCATGGCGCGCGCACCTTCTCGCGGAGGAGTCCCTTTCACGTCGCGATGCGTTTTTCTAGAATATTTCTGGAATTATTAGCTACCCTCAATCGATTTCGTTTCCACTGCCACCCAGATGATCGCTATTTCTCCTATTCGTTTCTCTTATCCATGAGAAGGTGTCCCGGGAAGTTGTCTACGAGAAAGTGCGCGCGCCATGCGCTCTAGGACCCCGCCCACATCAGGGTGCCTCTTTTCCCTCCCCTATTAGGGGCGGTGCTATCCGAACTTGCCGCAACAGGCCGGACTGCTAGCCGTCGCCCATTGGCGCTGGGCCGCCTCCGCGAAATCAATAGTGTGTTCTCCTGCTCCCATTATTTTAGGCCGTCGCCGCCGTAATGGTGGATAGAGGGTATCCACGAAAGTGTGGGTGCCTCCTGTTCCCCATTGTGGCAGCTAGTTAAGACAATCTCCTCCGATTTTCAACCCCTCCGTCACTGGTCTCCTTTCTTTGAATTTCGAAATTGATTCTGTATACACATATACGAAACGCAAATATAAGAATTAAGCATGCGAAGCAAGGACAAGTTATGCAGCTCAAACTCATATTCTGCAGAAATTTCTCTCGCCGCACTTTTTCTCCTCTTCTTGCCGCTTACGCTCCCCGTGTTCATTCTCCATTTCTTGTTCAAATTTTTGATAGTATTGTTTGTTCCTCAATCTTACAGTTAGTGTAGCTTGCGGAGCTCAACCATTCGGCTCCTGGCAATATGCCAGAGTGAGTGACAGTAGTAGTCGTGGCGGGACCTACTGGAAATGAGTCAACTGTCGTGGAGTCCAAGGAAGCAGCGCTCCCTCCGTGGCTACCCCCTCATCACTGCGACGTGCTTTACAGCGGGGAGCCATGCCGCTGTTCCATACGTCTCTAGTACGAATTCAGTACTAGAGACGCAGAGGGAGAGCTGCTTTTCTGGGCTATACGATCGCCAACTCGTTTGATGCAGGGTATATTCTGCGCTAGCCCATCGCGAGAAGCCGAACGTTCAAGCTCCCTAAGCTATACTCTCGATCTCTGCTTAGAAGAAACTGGCTGCACCCAGTACACCTTCTTTGGAGACGTTTACACTATCGCCAAGTATATGGAAAACCTCTGGACAACCCACCACATTATGGGCCGCTAGTCGGAAATTTAGAAAGAACAATCTCGGGGAAATTCTGCTATCTTGATGCTCATCACCTTTTCGAATAATTTCCTTTAGGGCAATATGTGTATCGTCGATCACTGAGCGAGAGATAGCCGCGACGCAGCGATCTAACGTGATATCACTTGATCGATGTTCATGACTATCATTACCTCCTCGCTTGCGTGCGTGCCACGTGTGTTCGTCGCGGCGATCTCTCAACCAGTGAACGATCATATGTGTTTCACTCAGTTTTCCATCATTCGCTCCAATCATCGAACAGGGTTCGGCGTGAGGTGTGATGTATCACAGAGGGAGTCGGACACGTCGACATCCGGTGGAATGGGGGTCGGACCTTCGGTCAACCAAGAACCAAGATGGACTTCTATCAGGGCGGGGGGATTGAGAGCCATACCGTTAGTATAAAAAATGACGGCAAAATGAGATCACAATAAGAGGTCAAAATAAAGCTGGAGATCATGCAGAGAGAGAAAAATGAGACAGGAGATCAGAAAACACACTGAATAGTGTGAAACAAGTGCGAAAAAAAAACAAATGAGGCAAGATTTGAAAAGGAGATGTAAAAATAAGGCAGGAACACACAAGAATGTCTTACAATTCACTGGTGATGAAGCATGCAAGACAATAGACGACAGTAGCATGGCCATCATTAATGATTCTGACATGGAGGAGGAGTCTTGGCCAGGTCAAGTGTGTCTCCAATGCGCTCCTGGATATGTCAGCAGCAGTGATGTTGGGTATTCACTGTCATGGAGGTCATTACAAGCGGACTATCCTGTCAACGAAATGACACAGATGTTTTGGAATTTCGTAATCGAAGATGCATTTTTAGGCAATTTAGGAGTCACAGGTTCGATCCCGCTAAAGGTAAAAAATTTTGCAATTCTGAGAAATAATGGATTGTTGACTGTTTGAGAAGAGGATTGTTCACTGTTATATCTCTTGCTATTTACTCCACTAAATTGACTCGTGTCCAAGATGCGATATCGCCGGAAGCATAGGATTTTTATGCCCTGAGGGCACATAGGAGTGGTTGAGGGCGCGGAACCCACATTTTTAATACGAATGTCCGCATATGAAAACGCAACCAATTTTTTTAAGCCCAAGAGCGTTACGTAAGGTGGGTGGAGCTTGTTTTCATGCCCTGAGGGCACATAGGTGCGGTTTCGGGCAAGAAAACCACGTATAATTATTGGCTATCCGGATTTGAAAACGAACCCGAAATTTCGTGGACGCTGCTTGAAGCCGAAAAGCGCTACATAGGAAGGGGTTCATGAAAAAATGTCCGGGACTGTGAAATATTTACAAGTATTTAACGAAATTTGAATTAGGGAGTTTCGCGTTGCTACAACGTGCAGAAAACCTAGTCACGGACCCAATTAATCAATTTCATTCTTTTAACCAGTTAAAAACGGTCTTTGAAGACCCATTTTTAGGTGTGATACAATCGATTGTATCACACCTAATTTGTATGGATTTAGGTGTGATACAATGGATTGTATCACACCTAAAAATGGGTCTACAAAGACCGTTTTTTTTGTAAATCACTTGGGCCCGTGACTAGGTTTTCCGCACGTTGTAGCAACGCGAAACTCCCTAATTCAAATTTCGTGAAATACTTCACAATATTTCACAATCCCGAACATTTTTTCATGAACCCCTTCCTATGTAGCGTTGTTCGGCTTAGAGCTTCGTCTATGAAATTTGGGGTGCGTTTTCACATCCGGATAGCCAATTACTACACCTGGTTTTCATGCCCGAAACGGCACATATATGCCCTCAGGGGATGAAAACAGGCTCCGCCCACCCTATGTAGCGTGTTCAGCTTCAAGCTGTGGCCATGAAGTTTTGGGTGCGTTTTCACATACGGATAGTCTATTAATAAATAATATTTTCATTCCCGAAACCGCACCTATGTGTCGTCAGGGCACTAATCAATGTTCGGTCATTGAAAAAACATTTGGTGTCATTGTCGCTGGAGGGTTAATTTTGCCTGCTTTCGTGGAAAAAACATTTACTTATTGCATTATTAAGATTAATTGATGAAATCGATGCATTAATGTAGTCCTGATCTGAAAAGTCGTTCACTATAAAAAATTTCGATGTGAGGACCTCCACCCCGCCCCCCGGTCGTCGCCATTGCTTCTTCCCAGGGGGGAGCAAATCGCTTGACTTGGGTGGGGGTCGGACCGATGTTGGGTTGTATCACACCTCGCGCCGTAGCCTGTCATCGAAATCCATGAAGCCATCTGCATCGTCATCGTATTTTTGGACGTGTTCGTGAAGAACTTGATTCGTTTCCGACCGAATTCGCAGAAATTTAACCAAACTACCGCATACCCACGTAATCTGCTGCAAGCTGTCAAAATATCGATATACTGCATCAGATTCGTGTTGAGCACTACAAATGACCCTCAAAGAAACGATTTGAGCAACATCGTAGCGCTCCGGGAAACGTCAAAAAACACGTTTTGCCATCAAATTTCCCTCCCGATGAGAAGCTTTGAACGGATTTAGTCGACAATCGACAAAGAAACCTCAGCTTCGTGATCAGCACCCCAAATAACCCCCCCCCCTCCACCACCATCAACTCTAGGGGAATTTAAGGTCAAATCTGGAATGTTCTTCTTCTACGCTTTTTGAAGCCCTACTTGATTTAGGTTAACGCTCAACCGAAAATTGGTAAATGTGGAAAATGGTATCACTTCGTGGAAGCTCTGGAAAAAGTGCTTTTACCCAAGCTTTGTCCAGGGGGGTTGTTTTGAGCGCTGAACACGATTGACCGTTTTCGGATTCTCGAAAGATCACTATGCGTTTTCGGATGATACAATAGGTACGCGAAACAGGGGAAAATGCATATTAAATAAATTCAGAGTGACTATGCAGCTGTGAAGGGCATATTCGGGCCCTACGTTCAAAGTGGTTCTAGAAAAGTACAGTTTATGTGGGACTGCCACTTTGGCTATTAGTAGTTTCATTTAGTGTTCCCCATCTTGAAGGTAGTTCACAATAAAAACAGTCTCTTAGTTTCTTCGAAAGTCGAAGTTACCTACGAATACGAACTACGAATATTCGAATAGGATTCGAATATTCGAATAGTTGGTCGACTTTTCGAATGTATTCATTCATTCGGAAATTTTGAAAACGCCTTATTCGAATGTATTCATTCATTCGGAAATTTTGAAAAGGCTTTATTCGAATAAATTCATTTATTCGGGATTTTTTAAAAGGCATTATTCGAATGTATTCATTTATTCGGGAATTTTTAAAAGTTATTATTCGAATGTATTCATTTATTCGGGAATTTTAAAAACGCCTTATTCGAATATATTCATTTATTCGGGAATTTTGAAAACGCCTTATTCGAATATATTCATTTATTCGGGATTTTTTAAAAGGCATTATTCGAATGTATTCATTTATTCGGAATTTTTGAAATGGCCGTATTCGAATTACTCATTCATTCGAAAACTCGGGTCGAATGCCCATGTATAGTACTGATTTTGGAAGGAGAGGAAAACACGGGTTGGTGTCATAAATTCGTTCCCGCAGGGGGAAATGGGGGTGGCCAAGTGCGATAACCAAGTGCCCCCCCTCTGCTGCGATAAAGTGTGCCCGAATGAGAATGGCGACCCACGCGGTCGGCGTGCTTGGCAGGCGGCCGTCGCATGTGTCGCCCTCGGACGAGTGTTGGATTTCAACGACGGTCGTCCCCTCTCCCACTGACTGATCGGCGCAGTGCTTGCTGCCAGCCTGTGCCGGCCTCGTTCGTTGTCGATGGCAGTGGGGACTTTTCGCATGCTCGTCCGAGAGCGGCGAACGCGACGGCCGCCTGCCAAGCACGCCGGCCGCGTGGGCAGCCATTCTCATTCGGACGCACCTTAAAGGCACAGAACACCCAGAAAATTGATTTTCAGATTTTAGTTTTATCTTGGAGAGAGTCACATTCTGATAACAGTGGTATCTCTGGAATCGTCCAAGACCCCCTATGAACAGAGTTATAGCTCCCCGAAGATGTCTATATTTTGAGGGTAAAAAACTGGTAGACGAGCTGTCTCGGGCTTGTGTTTCTCTTCATTCGGGGTCGTTGCGCGAGAGTGAGCCAGGATAAGGAGACAGTCTGGAAGTGGACTGAAGAACGACGACTTGTTATAATTCATCCATCCATCTAGCAGCTATCGAGTTCGAAAATCTGTTAGGGGGTCGGGCCTGTGGTGGTCGCCTATATCTCGCTTATTTGGAGGGATTGAGATCTCGCATCTGGCAAGTGTTATACAAGAGGGGTCTTCTCATAATTACATGAAAATCTCAAAATTCATATCTGAGGGTGTACTGTGCCTTTAACACCCGGCCTGTTTGTGGACCTCTTCAAAAAGCCCACAAGGGACGATGAGGGTTTAAAAATCATTAGTCGCCGTCCATTCAGTTGTTTTGCCCGCAGCCAACACTCCCAATGCATTTAATTTCAGAGCAGCGATTACGGTACCAAACCTCCGCTAGCACACTAAAATCGTTCTTGTGGGTGCAATACGTCGGAAGTTTTTTCACAAACGTCGGATGAGTTTTTTGTTTTAAACTTATTAAGTGGGTGAATGTCTCCTGCCTTCCGTTCACTGGAACTTACTCTCAAAAATGAAGTATCCATTGAGCAAGTTTGGATGTTAGAATTTCCCGAATTAAAAATTTCAAACGCTGGATCATTTGCGCCTGTGGTGGCGCTTCTGTTCCTTGTGCTAGATGGTTGGTGAAAACTGGGGTGCTCTTTCGGAATAGACGACCCACTAAAGAATACAATGAAATTAGCAATTGTTCGGGCATGACCTACCCTACCGCTCGGTCGGTCACATCAAACAGTTCAGTGTATTTGTAAAAGACTAAATCATTCGACGGCTTTAGTGGGATGATCATTTCTCATGAAATTTCTCTAGTGGGTCGTCTATTCCGAAAGAGTACCAAAACTGGTGGCTGATCGTCATTTTGAACCACTCCAACTTCAGAACCATATGTTTTTGAAACGCAAAGCTTCACCGACGTGGTCCACCGGGCTCATTCATGAAATTGAGCCAGAAAAATGGTAAATGGTTCTCACCGCGAACGATGCCTTTAACTAACCAACCGCCACTATGTAGCTTGCAATTAAGAACTTGAACTCCTTTTCAAGGAAACAAGGGTCTTCTTTCGAATAAGACGAGCCCCATTGGGCACAACACCATGTTATCAGCTATTCTTTGAAGGCAGTGGTCGCGATGAAAAGTTTTTGAAAACACCTTAAATTGAGATTGGTTCGCGAACGGCTTAAAGACCGGGAGGGTTACGGTGCAAGAAACAGGCTATAATTAGAGTTATTAAGTTATTTATTTATGCTACATAAGGTAGGTATGATATACAGGTGAAGAGCAAAGAGAAACACTGAAAAACAAAGTGACATTTCACCAAGATAATAGAATATTTGAAGCCTTGCGTTTAAATGATAGAGAAGAATTGGGGACAGTATCCTAGATGGCGACGGGAGGTGCAAAACTATGTAGTTCGGGGGGGGGGATAAAGAGAATGAAATGATTCATTCATGAGATTGAAAATTTCTGCTGTTATCAGATGCCTGTTAGCGTTATCAGTCATTGTTTTCATGGAAACTCCGTGGAAATACTTCGACTTCTGAAAGCGGTGTCACTCATTCTTCCGTTGAATCCTGAGTGCCCCCCGAACTAGTTTTGCACCGGAGGGGCGCCAAAGATTCAAGACAAAAATGGGCACTCTTTCGGATAAGACGACCTGCTAGAACACGGTGAACTGATACTACCAGGTACGTCGACATAAAGTACAGCTGGTTTGGTCAGACAATTTTTTGGAGTAGGCCGAATCATCTGCCGGCTCTAACGGCATGGACAATTACTGATTCCATGTTGCCGTGCTCCAGTGGGTCGTCTAACCCGAAGAAGTCCCAAAAATGATATGATTGACGGATTGATAACGCCATCAATCGAAGTATTTCTACAAAAATTTCAAAACAGTGCTTATTGATAGAGGTGATCACGCATCTGATGCAAGAGTTTCCCTTCACCTCTATGAGAAAATCTTGAGTGCCCCCCCCCCGTCTACGATAGAACCCGCAGCTCTTGTCATTGATTACACCCAGCCAAACATACGAATCGATCCTTTTTAAACGATTCCAACTGGTACGACTCCAGCCGCAGTATGTCAGAAGGACGGGTGCACGACGGGGGAAAAGGGCTCACCGGCGCAACCATGGTAGAGATTTCAAGAAGAGGTTTCTATACACGTCCTTTGGAATTCTCAACTTTCTGTAGCTCAATTCTTCCCTTTGGGCCATAGCTAATACATTATTGCATGATATTCTTTCCATCTTCGTTTGAAAGAAGTGCGTTAACAACGGATGTTTCATTCTTTGGTCGCTACATTGACGACATACTCATAGTAGCAAAATCACAAGGAACGTTACGTCAAGTACTGTTAGATCTCAATTCGTGCTACACTTCAATCAATCTAACAGCGGAGGCACCAGGACCTGATGGATACATCCCGTTCTTGAACGCAAAAATTAAGATATCCAACCATCAAGTCCAGAGTATATGGTACACAAAACCGGCGTCAAGAAACATCTTGATACATTCGCGCAGCTGTCACCCGACATTTATGAAAAGCAGTGTTATCCGCAATTTCATACAGACGGCGAGAAAACTGACAACCGACGGAATGACAACGATGGAGACGAAAGTAAAGGAGATTTTGCACGAAAACGGTTACACGGACACGAACTGTCATTCATGGAAACCGTACCGGCACTCCCTCTCGAACACAACTCTCGTCCTTCCGTTTGTTAACGAACAATTCGCGAAAGAAGTCAATGCTGCCGTCCGCAAATCGGCGCTTCCGCTGCGTCTCATATTTCGTCCTCCGCCCACGTTACGTCACCTTTTGACATCATCAAGGCCGTATGAAGAGCGATGTGGAAGAAGTACGTGTACCTACTGCAGTGGAGATGAAAAGATTTGCCAGATTCGTGATGTAGTTTATAAGATACTGTGCCAGGCCTGTGGAGAATACTATATTGGCGAAACCAGAAGACCACTGCGCTATCGCCTGGACGAGCACATAAGGGCACTACGTTCTCCAAACTCTTACCCAAACAGTGCTTTCTCTAGGCACCGAACACGCCGCCACGCGTATGAAGCTGTTCCGAGTATGACTGTGACCCTTTTACACCGTAATATTCCAAACACAGCTGAAAGAAAGATAAGGGAGGCGTTAGAGATAAAAAGGTGTTCGCCGCCGATGAACATCAGAGAGGAGATGAAGGAGGCATTACGATTGTTGACATCACATAGCGAATAAGGAGATGATAGTTGCTCTAGTGGCATCTGGTCAAACAGTTGTCATTTGTCGTGTGCGTTGGCTGCGAGTTGGTCTACCCGAGCCCTATCCCTGAAGAAGACCCACCGCGCACAGTTTAAGGCCCCGGTCATAGTTGGATGAGCCGACGTCTCCAGCCCGGTCGATACACACAGAATGCATTGGAAAGGGGATGCAAAAATCACTCGGTGTATCCCCCCCCCGCACCCCCCAACACCCACCCGCTCGATACGTATGATTGGAATGATGGAGTGAGGTTGAGAAAATCACTCGGTGTATCCCTCCAACGCCCCCCCCGCACCCCCCAACACCCACCCGGTCGATACGTATGATTTAAATGATGGAGGGAGGTTGAGAAAATCACTCGGTGTATCCGACGCGGTCGATATCCATGCAATACGTGGATGACGGCGGATGAGAAAATCACCGGGTGGGCGGGTCGATGATAAAACATTGCGTATCACTAGAAAGCTAACCTTACTGCTACCTCCGTTACTTCACCATACTCTCCTTCACTATTTCTCTGAACAGGTGCAATCCTGTCGGCCACGTAATCATCGTCATATCTAGTTGGATACACCGAGTGATTTTC
The DNA here is from genome assembly GCA_029168955.1 of Aplectana chamaeleonis. NCBI lineage: Eukaryota > Metazoa > Nematoda > Chromadorea > Rhabditida > Cosmocercidae > Aplectana > Aplectana chamaeleonis. The sequence goes on from JAPDOI010000334.1 coordinate 458,847, forward strand.
TCAACCTCACTCCATCATTTTTAACATACGTATCGACCGGGGTGGTGTTGGGGGGTGTTGGGGGGTGCGGGGTGTTGGGGGTGCGGGGGATACAGATGCAAATAGCACCAACTCTGACCGGGGCCTAAGACCCGGTCAGCACTCAATCCTTATCATAATTTTCCTAAGTTTTCATGATATCATGTATGCTATTGTAAATATGTATAGCGCCTGACGAAGGTCTAAGACCCGAAACGTTGCGAGTAAAAAGGCTTATGACCTCCTCGATCGAGCTTCAACAACTAATATTTTAATCAAGAATTATGAAGCTCAGGAACCGACTGATAATCTTCGTTTGTCCCCATCATACACCGGTTGCGACTACCCAAAACTCTTTTTTCCTACAGGACACCTAGTCCAAGCCGGAAATTTCTTTCACTGAAATAAGGCGTTTCAGGGCGTTTTTCGTTGTTTCTTCGTGATCTTAAGAACGGCATCCAACGCACTGTTTCGAGAGGGAAACTCGAAATCGAAAATCATTGTGAACACTGCCTTTGGCATGTGCATCGAATCCACACCGCGGGTGTGGCTAAGGAGCAGTTCGGCTGGCACACACGACGCGCGCGACGGTAAAACGCTGTGCGCGCTCATCGTCCTTGGGGCGCGTTAACCGAGGGCACTCGAAAAAACTTGTTGTTGTTCCATTCTAGCCGTTCCCCTTAGTCGTTTTTGCATTTTGTTCATGTAGGTTGATGCGTCAGACGTAGGGTCGGCGTCAGAATCAATATCATCATCTCCCATTCCGCTCCAAGAAGCAAACAAAAAGAACTCTAAAAAAACTTGTATAAAAAGTGCGACTTCCATTGAAACGATGGTATGAGAAGCATTGCGTCGAAAAAAGCACATTATGAACAAAAAAACATGAATAAAATGCAAAAAATTATGAAAGGGGACGGCTACAATAGGACAACGACTACTTTTTTCGAAGGTCCTCGGTTAACGCGCCCCAAGGACGATGAGCGGGCACAGCGTTTTTCCGTCGCGCGTAGCGTGTGCTAGCCGAACGGCTCCTTAGCCACACCCGCGGTGTGGATTCGATCCACATGCCGGCCGGGATGTTCTCTAGTGGGTCGTCTAACCCGAAAGAGTGCCGAAAATGTCGCTGAGATGGCGACGCAAGTGGGATCGTACGGCTGTTACTAGGGCTTACCTTACAGTTCCCGTGGGCTTTTGTAAAACCATGTGTTGATAGTTGTAGGTTTGGGCACAGCATTGATAATACGTTTCCCAAATCTCCTAAATGCCTCAGAGATTTACAGGAGATTTCCAAGAAGAGCATTTTCATAGCTTTGCGCGGGGCCTCCTAAACAGGCAGCAGCGACCGTTTATCCACATCGTTTATAGCACTGAATATGCAGCAAGTTGGCAAGTTGAAACTTGTTGAAACTCGTAGAGCATTTCCACTGGCAAAACAGTGAGATGGAACACGTATGGATAAACAGTCGCTGCTGCCTGTTTAGGTTTTCTCGCTTTGCGCAGATAGAAGGGGTACACAGGAACGGCAATTTTCAGGATATTCAAAAAATTGACTCGGATTAGGCTGAAAACTTGTTCCAAGAGGTTGTTTTGGGTGCTGATTACGAATCTGAGGCCCATTTGTCCATATTTGAAAAATTCCATCTGATTCGGTCCGAAGCTTCAAGATTGCGGAAATTTTGCTGGCCAAACGCGACTTTTGACGGTTCCGAAAACGCTACGATCAAACCGCCTCAAAACTTGTACATAGGGGTTATTCGGGCTGCCTAACACGAATCTGCAACCCATTCATCGATTTTCCATAAATTACGGTAGATCACGGTGGGTACACGGTAGCTCGGTCAAAGTCTCTGATTTGACTCAATATTTCACTGTGTGTGTTATTTGGGACGCTAAATACGAATTTGAGGTCCATTTTCGATTTTGGAAACTTTAAGGCAAGTAACACCAGTTAAAAGGCATTATGCCTACCGTAGCCTACACTAACCCTAAGTCTGACGAAGGCCAGATCCCAGATTCGGGTTCAGCGCCCTAAATTATCCCAGTCGAAAGTTTCGAGCCGAATCCAAAAATTTTTTCTGAACACCCCAAAAATTCTGGTACCCTTACTTTTTTGTGAAGCAATGAAAATGCCAATTTTTTAATCCCCCCCTCCAAGCCATTTAGGGTATTTCAAGCACGGATAATTTATGTACTGTCTCAGCATCTAGGTCTTACAGCAACGATAACATGGTTTTCAGAATCTTCACGGGAAGTTCAAAGTAGTTCGTACTTAGCGGAACGCTGACGCCCTTGCAAGCGTCAAAAATGAGTCAGCATACCCGTATTTGACTGGTATTTAACAACAACGTTCTAGTACAGGCCGTAAAATTCTATTGGCTTCCCTATCTCAACCAAATTATCGCTACGCTATTCCATCCAAGCGGACATGCTGCGATGCAACTCGTCCACTTCCACTCCGTTACAATAACAACCCATAATTTCTCTATTTGCATCGGATTTTCATCGGCTTTTTGTTAGTTTCCAATACTACTAACTTCCAATCCTTCGCTTAATGTCAAAAAATCGATATCAGTTTGGGCGTGTATGCTGCCTTTGATGGCAAAGTTCACGATAATTTTCCTTCCCGAAAAACAAACTTCTAACAGTGCGATAAATAGGAATAATTTGAAGCTCTATTCTATAAAGACGGATAGAGCAGCTAACATTGAACTGTCGCCACAAATCGAATAGAGCTCCAAATTATTCCTAGCCATCACATTGATATGAAGCTCGAGAATCTAGACATACAATGACAATGCGCCGGCAACCGATTGTTACCAATACCACGAAGAAATAGGGATAAGCACACTAAAACGTCTTGTTCCAAAGAAAGGAATGGCTGATCTGGACTAGTTAACCTGCAGGATGGACATGTTCTCGGTGGTCATGACCGGCGAGTAATGGGGTCAATCGAAAAAGCAAGAGTATTATATAGAAAACGGTGTTAGATAGGGCTCAAAGGAGAGGAGGGGGAAACATAGAAGTGAAATTTCTGAAGAACGGGTTCACAGACGATTTTATTGTCACAACAAAGAGTTCCACTGAAAAAACGGAACGCAACGAGAGTAGCAGACACTCTCAAAAACTGTACCGATTTCAATACGTGAATCGAAGGTTTGGAGCTGGTAGTAAAGACAACTAACGAAAAACCAACAAAAACTTTTGGTATAGAGATAACGGTTGTTTTGGTTATCGGGTGAAAGTGGACGAGTTACACCGAGGGCGCTTAAAACAGCGACTATTACCTGCAAAACGGTTAAGATAGCGAAGCCGATAGACTCCTACAGCCTGTACTAGAACGCTCCCTTCGTAGGAAGCATCAAACTAGTGAAAAAGACCGCATTCGCGCGATTGAGCCGGACGAGTTTGTATTCGGTGGTGGAGTTGGCGATGCTCATGGGCGGAGTTAACGACTTTTTTTGACTCGACATTTCTCAAAATTTAGTACTTCTGACTCGTTTTCGACGCTCCCGACGGCGTGAACGTTTTACTAGGGGTCATACAACGACAGTTACGTAGTTATCTCAACAACTTTTTCGAGCGTGTCCGCTGCCTTTAGGTAAACTGGTAATTAGGTACGAGAGCTTGCATCACCACAAGTCAACCTAAATTCTGGTCAATTTCGAGAGCTACACGTCTCTAGCTGAGCAGGTAGCGCATGGTCATCCAAGATTTTCAAGTCTGAGGTAGCAGATATGTAAGGGGATCGGAACGTGCACAGACAAGGGTACTCCTTCGGATTAGACGATGGAATGGAGCAGGATATCATGACATAAGCAAATGTCTCGACGTGACCGACCGCTGGGCTGGCCACGCCTAACCAGCTCAGTGTTTGTGAAGTACCTAGACGATGGCTCTTATGGCGTGAACAGTAGTCAATGTCATGATGTCGTGCTCTAGTGAGTCGTCTAAGGACCCCCCAAACAAGAGAAATGAGGGGCTACACCGTTTATTAGAAAAATTTGAGGGCCCTCCTGGATTTGATATCAAACCTGCCAGGAAAAATTATCCCAAACCATTCAGCTGAGCGAATCGCCAATCACTGTCATCTTAAAAACAGCGGTGTGGAAATATTTCAAACCGCTCATCAATCGTTTTGTGCTCCTTCCTATATCAGTGTTTTTTCTCGCGATTCTGTATGGTTACGGTGGCCCGACGTTCCCTTTCCCGGTCAAAATTATACTCCCTTATGAAGAAGCTTTTACAGGCGAATATTTGGGCTGAAAACGAGGATACTGATCATTCGGGGACAATGACGCATGAGAATGGAAGGAGGGGAGAGGTTGGTGAATGTTCTCCATTCTTGACCACGATGTTTCAATCCACATCACAGTTGTATATGCTAGAATGTTTGACTATTTTCAGAACAAGGACGATACTGCCATCGATGTCTGTTTGGAGCAACTGGCTCGAGCGATCTCTGCTCATGTGACTGATATACTGATTGAGCGTCTGGGTTTGGAAGAAAGAATTGCTAGCTCACAAGGATCCTCATCGGCTCATGAAATAAAAAAGGGATCCACCTCTACAGGCTATCCACGACCTTCTCAGATCGAGGACACTCGGTTCAGGGTGAGTTGAATTTATAAGTCAAACTATTTACTTATTCTTAAACGATTAGAACAACATCAAATCCTGGCTGTTGCGGAATTTCGCTCACTATTGCGTGTCATGAGAGTGATTCCAGGGCTATTTTTTTTAATTTTCAGCACCGTGGGTCACAGTCGGTGTCCACCACAGCGCGGTCATTACCCCAAAGTCCAACGCTATCTACGCGAAGTCGACTACCTCGTCGGCAACCTGACTATGGTAAATTGATTTGATAAACAGTGCAGTATAAAAAAATCATGTGGAATATTAAGGAACGCAGAATTCGCAGGCATTCGGAAGGAGATGCGCGCGAGCTAAGGGTGACACCTTTGTGAGTTGGATTTCGTCTGCCCAGTATACTGTCCTTATGGGAACGAAATTCCGGTCCGCAGTTGCAGACAACCGCAGTCGCAACACGCAACACGATTATGACAGCGCTGGGACAAAGGAAAAAAGTGCAGCGACCACGTGGTCACAGCCCGATTAACATTGTGCTCCGCTGTAACTGAGATTGTATGCAACTGCGGACCGGGATTAAGCTCCGATATGGACAGTACAGGCTTGAGCGCACATTGCTGAACGTCATCTAAGAAAAAGCTCAAACCAATAGAAAAAGGTGAAAATTCTCAAAAAATCAAAGGAAGTCATTAGACATTTGCCTGAGTGCGCAAAAGTTTTTTTTTGCTATTAGGCTGTATACTTTGTCAACCTTCGGAACATTTCATCGTTGGCCTTACTAGGGAAGAATACATGCTTAAAGTGGCCATTTCAGATTAAGTAAAAAGTGGCTCTTACATCTAAATGGCTGCAGTAGAACATTATGACCAAAGAGAAAAGTTTTTGAATTCTAAACTCTACTGATAAACCCACATCTGCTGAAACGAGACTAAAATTACCGCCTTTTGGCCCCTTGTTCCATTGGTCGAGACATTTTTTTGCTCTGTCTTTGTCCAAGGGTTATTTGGAAAGCCGAACATGAACATATATGAGGTCCGCTTCCGGTTTTCTGGAAGATTTATTTAGGTTACGACAGGTATAATGCCACTTAGCTGTACAAATCTATTGAGAAACGCTAATAACTCTGTTCAAGAAAACGCTCAGCACCTGTAAAGTAAAAAATTCGAATTCCACGTCACAAATTGGTCAAAGAAGTATATATTTCATTTGAAATTGCCGCTTTCTGCAAGTATCCTTTTAATTTTGAAGCCAACTGCGACATACCGTTGGGAAGATTTTTGTACCCTTGTCTGTTCCCCACTTACAAGGGAAGTGTTTAGAGTGGTAAACGCATCTGCCAAAACGACTAGTATCGTTAGTATCTCTTGTGGCTAAGTAGTGAAACTGCTCAGTATCCAGCCCCAAGCTGCAGGTTCCAAGAAGTTACAAGCTTACAAAGGTCGTTTTTTGTGCTTTTTGTACCTTCCAAATAGCGCATTAGTCTGCGGAAAATCGGAAACGGACCTCATAAATGTGTTCAGCGCCCAAAACTACCCCCTAAGCAAAATTTGGGAGCAGGCGCATTTTCCATACTTTGTCCAGACTGACAGCGTTTTGGATTTGTAAGAATTTTCGGTTGGGCGAATATTTATAGCGATTAGAGGGCTCTGGAAGCGTTTTAGAAAAATGTTCCAGATTTGACTTGAAATTCTCCCAGAGGGTTTTTTGGGGCGCTAATTACGATTCTCTGGTTTATTAGTCGATTTTCCGAAGTTTTCGGCTAATTTCGTTCAAAGCTTCCCAACCGGGGAAAATTTCGAGGGAAAACGCCACTTTCGAGATTTTCGGAGTGCTACGGTAGATATTGCTCAAATTGTGCCTCTGGAGGTTATTTGGTGTGCTGAACACGAATCTGGAGTCCGTTTATCGATTTTTTGCTAATTACAGTAGATTACGGTGGGTATACGGTAGTTTGGTCAAAATCTCAGATTTTACTCAAAAATTGTATACGGGGGTTATTCGGGGTGCAGAATACGAATTTAATGTCCGTTTGACGATTTTCAAAATACTAAGGTGGCTTTTGCCCCCTTAATGACATGTTACCTACCATAACCTACAGTAAACCTCGGAGCTTCGACAAATGGACTCCAGAGGCCGTATTCATCAATGATTTACCCGCGAGGTAAGTGTAAAGTCCTTCGAATTTGGCACTTACTCGGTATTCACACGCTTACTTACTCGGAATTTTCGAGTAAAAATCCAGGTAAATTTTACCCGACGTATGGAGCCGGGTAAATTTTACTCTTAGCCGTCTGCAGCTGCACTCATCGCGTAAACAGCAATGGAGCGCAATATCTTCATCGATAAATCGGGCTACTCGTTCCCTTATAAGTTATTTCGCCTTTTTATGACTCAATCAATGACTTTCTTTCCATAAACAGGAAGTTATTTATTTTTTCACACATTGGTTCTCATAGGATTTTGTTGTTAGTCGTGAAAAAGTAGACTTTCTTTCCTTCTGTTCACTTGATTTCTTTACGAAATTTTGAATCAAAATAAAATGCATTTCTAATGCTATAACTGTTAGGCTATATTGTGCTGATGCAGAAGAAATAGTTTTGAGAAAACAATTCCCTTAGCCCGATTGATATTCTGAGGTATTCTGAGGTATATTCTGAGGTCTGAGGTATAGCTGTCGAAAGCGCACTCGTTCCTTTATCTATATTTTGCCGCTCCTTCTAGAACATGATAACTTGTGAATCTCACGCTCGTTGCTTTTTCTTCGAATTCTGAAAAAAAAACTTGACAATTCGCAATGAAAAGCATTTGAAAAGAAAATTTCCAGCAGTATACGAAAGAGGGAGAGCTGAATTTCTAATGCTATAATTCATTCTGCCAAATAAACTAAGGGGTTTAACAATTTCTTCTCTACAATTAATTAGGCACGGCTCTCGATACAGAAAAATCCTTTGGCTTTTTTCCGTCGCTTTCTTTTGTAAGAAAAGGGCATATTTGTTGGCTGATTGGCGAAGATTTCCAAAAAATTTTCCGAATTTCGCCCTGAAACTCGTGATTCACTAAGAGAAGCTGAGAGCTCAGAAAACCTCTGATAGAAACAGAATGGAATGGCGCTTTTGAACAGTATATCAAATCTGGTTGAGAAACTGCACCGAAAAATAAAACAAAAAGAGTAGTGGATAGCTTTAGCTACAACCAAATACTCTTAGAGGAAAAATTCCATCATAGAGTGGAACACCGATTAGAGAAAATCGACAAGTGCGTCAGGCGAAATCTCGCTAGACGAAATGGAATAGTCAGTAATGTTAATTGATGTTATTTTCTATGTATTAGTAACCCCCTATGATGTACTTTGAAGTTTTCATTAATCACAAAACCCATTAACTTCTTTCTAGCCTCCTTAAATAAAAAAAGAGAGCATCGTTAAAAGAATTTCAAATTGACGACGCCTATTCAGTGCTTCGATGAGTGCACACCGTACACATTTTGCGCGGGAACTTACCCGGGTAAGTAAGTGTATGATGAATGCCGTTGGGCGGTGAGTAAGTAATCGGCTTCGGGTAAGGTAAAACTAAAGTAAGAGTTACCCGGCATTTCAATGATGAATACGGCCCCAGATTCGTGTTCACCACCCTACATTACCCCTACACACAAGTTTTGGGCTAAATCCGAGAAAATTTTTTTGAAACTCGCAAAAAAATGGCTGATGGGTACCCTTGCCTTTTCGCGAGGCTTGAAAAATGCTCATAACTTGTTCGAACCTGCAGCTCGGGGCGGGATACTGCGCATTTTTACTATTGAGCCAGAAGAGATACTAACGATACTGGTCGTTTTCGCAGATGCGTTTACCACTCTAAACACTTCCCTTGTTAGAACAATGCGGTGGCCGCCATGTGTTACTAAAATCACGAGGAAACGGTGAAAAACGGATTAAATCGCCTTATTTCGGTGAAAGAATTAGCTGGTCTGGACTAGTTGTCCGGTTGTGACAGGAGAAAAATACTGTCAGTAGAGAATGGTAGATTATATTATGCAAAACGGCATGAGTTAGGGTCCAAAGGAGAGAACGGAGCAACAGAGAATTGAGAAATTCAAATAACGGGTCTACAAAAGATTTCGTTGTCACAACAAGCAGTTCCTCTGAGAGTAGAGGCAGGGTCAGGCGAGGTCAGAGTACAGTTTTCATGTACTTTTGGCGCGTTTTACCTAATTTTATCGACATTTCACCTCCACCCAGAGACCTGTAATCGTTTCAGAGAATGATCCGGGAAATGAAGAACATCGCGAACAATGCCTTCAAGTAAGGCAAACTCTCAAAGCTGCAAAAAGACACTCTAACCCTCTAAGAACCACACGATAGCTTTCTCGCAAAAATGTCGACGGAGCGTGATTATTAATTTTCTGTGAATTCGGTAAATTTTCAGATTCAGCCATTTCTGCCTTATCAGAGAAATTTTAGCCACGAAACTTCAAAGTCATTGATCTTTTTCAGATAATCGGTAAAATGACCAAAATCTAATTCTCGAACAGAGTTTGAAATTCACGAAATTCGCCGAAAATCTATGATCAGGCTCAGTTGAGATTTTTTCGCGAACGCTATTACGTAACCCCCGGTCAGAGTTTACGATAAATCTCGTTACCAAGTTTTCAGGGTGAAACACTCCGCTGGCAGATGTTGGAGGAAATAAGATCGAAGAAAGCAGCTAAAACGGGCCAGGAATCGATAAAAACGGCCGCGAAGTGAAGGTTTCGTTAGCCCAGCACGCCTGCTTAGCTCGCCCCGCCCCTCATTCCAACAAGCTTGTGGCGCCGGGGACATTTTCGACGGCAAATCGCCAATAAACTTCGCCATGTCTAGCCTGATCGATTCGCGCACATTTTGCCATTAGCGCGAGCTTGCGGAAAATAGCTGGGCGCGTAAGGTCGTCCGCGCCCTGAAGCGTTATAAACCGCTATTTTAGCTCATTGTGAGCACCTTTCCTCGCTTCTTCTTCACTATTCGCTAACTCACGCCCAAACAACCCCATTTTTGAGTCGGACTCCAATATGATGTTCATAGTGAACACTGTCCTTACATGTCCTATCAACCTTGACAGCTTTGATGCTTTGCCTAAAAGTGAACAGAAGCCCTTAGAGATGCTGAGTACTAGGGATTTCCACTGAATTTCGGCAGATGATTCGGCAACCACCAGGCTAGGGATTACAACTGAATTTCAGCATATAATTCGACAACCACCAGGTTATTTCTCGAAATTGAGAGAGGCGTAAGATAGCAATTAATTCGCGCTCTCGAACGATATACGGTTAAAAGAGCGGTGTTCTCTTGGAATTGTCATAACACTCGGCTAGAATAGATGCAAAAAGTTCCAAAAATTGGCAACACCTACAACCTGAAAGCAAAAATGTTTTGCGCACTTCGGCGAATGTTTAAAGACTTTCCCTAATTTTAACGAAAATTTTCACTTTTTTTCATAGTTTGCCTACTTATGCAATGATGTTCAACAAGTGCGCTCAAGCCTGTGCTCCAGTTCAGAAAGTCCATAAACACTCCGAGCCAGAAAAAAGTTCAAATAAAGGTATTCCAGTTGGCCCGGTATCACAGCGAAAATCGCCTAAACAGGATCGAACCTCCGCCATCTTCAAATGAGACTCCGTTGGAAAACCGGGCCAGCCGGTTGCGACGGGCCAATACTGGAAAGAAGTTGGGCCATCGAGGTCAGAATTTCTTTAGCATTTTCTGCACTTCTGCTCCGGGAACTCCAACAGCCGCGTTTGTTTTCAGACAGATCAGCTCACTAATCGCGTTTTACTATACGCACAATGGCTGCTTGTTGGACAAATAAACATAATTCATCGTCAATGTTGCACACAATGTCTGCTCTTGAATTAAAGCTGTGACATTTTACATCAGGATAAGATAAATGTTGTTCTCGAACAATGATTACACTCAATGAAAAGTGTAAACGGCATGAAAAAACTGTTCTCCAGGGGAAAAGACTCAAGGGAGTACTCTCTATTCCCACTTCCCTATCGCTAGAAAATCCATAAATTTCTGTACTCATGATAGACAATACCTAAAAGGTATCAAATGCCAACAATGGAAAGAAAACATCCAAATGTACCAACCGGTATTTACCACATCGTATACAGTGGGAGGCTTCTCACCGGCGACGACACTTATTGGTCGGGTGAGGTTCATATGAATCTGGATATGACCCGAAAATGTCTCGCCATCATCGCTCTGGGAAGAACAGATTTTAAGACAGAAATCATTCGTGCAGAATCACAGACAGAACTGACCAATTTCATACAGAGGCCGTTGCTGGTCTCGTTGTATTTGGCGATGTTCTCAGCAAGATTATCGTCTCGATAGGCCGGCAGCCATTCAATGGGAGTATCCTCCTTCACGTACACTTCCGCTATTCGCAACGTCTAAATGGATAATGCTTCCAGGCAGGAGTTGAGCTTAACACGACTTTAAGAGTATTCTTGTGAATAGTTCAACAACACGGAGTGTCAACAAATGTTGAACAGTTTGATTAGTGTCGCGATTTCAGACCAGAAATCGATTCCACGGCATTTCCGAACATTTTCCCAAAAGTTCCATGAAAACAAACACTGTAAAAGAAACCACAACTAAATCCTCTGAAAGTTGAAGTTTCTTTGAGGAAATACTTAGTTTTGGCATTTGGCTTCTTCTTCGATAGCCTCACAACAGGCTAAAAATGGACCAGCGAGATTCGTAGTATATTAAGACGAAAATTCATAATGCTCGCTAATGAAAGCGCCTAGTTTATCTGAGATCCAGGAGAAGAGGATATTATTGTAAGACATGCTCATACATTAAAGGCACAGGACACCCAGAAACTTAATTTTCAGATTTTATGCTTATCTTGGAGAGAGTCACACGCTGATCACAGTGGTATCCCTGGAATCGTCCAAGACCCCCTACGAACAGAGTTATGGCTCCTTAAAAATGCCTATATTTTGAGGTAAAAAATTGGTGGACGAGTTGTCTCAGGCCTGTATTTCTCTTCAATCGTGATCGTTACGCGAAAGCAAGCCAGGATAAGGAGATAGCCCGGCAATGGACTGAAGAACAAAGACTTGTGGGAATTCACCCATCCAAATAGCCGCTATCGAGTTCGAAAATCAGAAAGGGGGTCGGGCCTGTGGTGGTGAGCGAGGGGGGTCGGGCCTGTGGTGGTCGCTTATATCTCGCTTATTTGGAGGAATTGAGATCTCGCATTTGGCACGTGTTATACAGGAGGGGTCTTCTACACAATTACACAAAAATCTCAAAATTCATATCTGAGGGTGTACTGTATCTTTAAGGTCCTCCGACACCCCTCCTTGGGTTTGTTATGCACTTCCACCACCGATGGCAACGATAGCATGCTTCGAACACCGATCGACGTGCGACGCGACCTAAACCGATACACACGCTTGTAGTGACATCGCATCGCACGCCGATGGTACTCGGAAAGAGGTCTTATTAAGCGTCGTCTATAGTAAGCGGGAACACCCGCTCCCGCTCATGGCGGCTCACCGCTGCTATTCATGCGCTTATCAGCAAGAAAACGGTAAAAAAGGAGCCTTGCGGGAATGATGTATATCGATTAAGTAGGCCGTTACTATAGACGCTGTCTCACCTCCTGAGAATCAAGTGTTTTCCTTTATGTTTTTCGATAGTTAAAGGTGCGTTAACACAAGGTACTGAGCTGATCGCAAAACGCTTGGCTCCGAGCGAGATTGAACCAGCATATTCCTTTTCCGCGAAGCGCCTTGATGGTGAACATTTACCGAGCAGCTGAGTGAGAGCGGCGTTGGGGCTTCGGTGGCGCAGTGCGATAAGGTTCTCCTGCAAAGGGAATATGGTGGTACAATCTGGCCCGGATTAAGCATTTTGCGTTCAGCTCAGCACCTTGTGCTAAAATAGCTAAATAACCCGTAATCTCCTCTGTCTGTGGTGTAACTGTGCATAATATTGTATTCGTATTCTGCATGAGCAGGGTTGCTCAGCTGCTACAAAAAATTAACTCATTTGTTCAGCGAAGCAGAAAGAATCTCAACTTTGTTTACCAGAAGCATGGTCACATTTATCTTGAAGAATATGTACTACCTTCATCACACAGTGGTTTAGAGTAAAGCCAAAAGGCTGTCATTACACTGAGTGTGTTCATGGCTCGAACCAACCATTTCGGTCAGATAACAATGTTGAGATTGGTACTTAGCAGAAAACCAAATACCCGAAATACCTACATGTCCGGTGGTTGACTCCGGCTGCTGGGGTTCCATAACGAGGCGGCTGAGTGGCGATGAGAGCTCCTCGTGGGCCATCTTCAAGAAGAGTGGATTCTAAAAAAGACGCATTAGCAGCAGCTCATCCTCGTTTCCTACAGTATTAAGATGAAGCTGAGAGTGAAGGAAAACTGAGAGATATTAGAGCGAAATCATGTCATGATTGACATCATCGCTCTGATGGATGAGCCCTAATAATCTTCGGATGTACCTCAAAACACGTTTCATTCTCCTTATCAGAATCCCCATATGGAGAGTGCAGTGGAATCGGCGGCAGATGCAGCTCCTTCGGAATCGTGCCTAGCGTGCCATCGAGCAATTTGGGATATATCGAGGGGAATTCTCCAGACGCTAATGACGAACCAGCTGACCGACAGTCTAACGTCACCAGAGGCTGACATCGACTATGGCACGTGTAGTTGCAGTCTGAAAATGACATCTTGAGTTCGGTGAAAGCATTTATTAGACGAAATACTGAGTAAAAGGAAAAGTTTCCAATAATTTAAACATCTGTCTTTCTTACTCCAGCGCTCAGGCTCTATTTCATTCATTTTAAGCTCATATATCTTATTCAAATATAACCAGTCACTGAGAGCAAACGCTTGACTTCCCATCTACCTTTCAGCTTGACAAATAGGCCTAGGAACTTGCCTTCTGAAAAAATATAATGGGTTCTACCGCTTTACTGTTAGGCTTTAAAGATGAAAACCGTAATTCCTTTTGAGCCAGTAGAAGCATCGGAATCGAGAGGAAAGGCTGATCAGGCCCGGTTCATACTTTCCGCGAAGCGCGTCTGCGGCATTGCATCTTAGGTATATTTATTTTTGGTTGATATGAATGATGAACATTGTGTCGTATCGCTCGTCGCGTGAATTATGAAGCCGGTCACACGTAAAAGGCGCCAGGGCAGTGCGTAATTACGAATTACGATTTACGAATTACGGGTGTTTTTGGCAATTTTTTTACGATTTACGATTTACGAAATTTCGGCCCAGAATCGTAACGAATCGTAACAAACCGTGAAAATGCGGTTGAAAGAACAATATAATTTTGCGGTCCAGAGCATAGATAAATGTAGCACTTCTTTCACATTTCTGATATTTGATTATCCTTTCCAATCTCTATTTTCGGTTAAATCTTGTTATTCCCAGCCGAGCGTAGACAACATGACATGGCGTAATATAATAGTTGATAACGAGATTCAGGTATGACCGACCGCTCTGCTTCTCACACTGACCGACTCAAAAGTATTGAAGGGTTACAACCTTTCTCTGAGAAAATTTGCATTGACCGTGGCAGGACTGCACCGCACCTCGAGACCGTGCCGGGCCGATGTAGCAACGGCACAGTGATCCCAGCCCGTGCCGCGTTACTGTAGCAACGGCTCCAGAATCTTGGAAGATTCCTTCTTGTCCGCAACAGTACAGCAACGGCACCGCAATCATGAACGGTACCGCGATAGCGAAGCGTGGGCCTCGCAACAGTTTCGCGCCGGCTTCGCGATATCACCGCGACGCCACCGCTGCTACACTAGTCAGCAGGCTGACGAGTCAGAGAGTGCTGCGGAACCACTTGACCGCAGGCACGGTTGCAGTGGCAGACGTGAAAAAACATGGTAAAGCGAAGGATCACGTGTTAGTGTGTTTACCATGAGCACAGCCGGTATAAGGCCCCGGTCATAGTTGGTGCTATTTGCATCTGTATCCCCCCCGCACCCCCCAACACCCCGCACCCCCAACACCCCCGCACCCCCAACACCCCCCGCACCCCCAACACCACCCCGGTCGATGCGTATGTTCAAAATGATGGAGTGAGGTTGAGAAAATCACTCGGTGCATCCAACTAGATATGACGATGATTACGTGGCCAACAGGATTGCACCTGTTCAGAGAAATAGTGAAGGAGAGTATGGTGAAGTAAAGGAGGTAGCAGTAAGGTTAGCTTTCTAGTGATACGCAATGTTTTATCTTCGACCCGCCCACCCGGTGATTTTCTCATCCACGTATTGCATGGACATCGACCGCGTCGGCTACATTGAGTGATTTTCTCAACCTCACTCCATCATTTTAAACATACGTATCGACCGGGGTGCGGGGTGTTGGGGGTGCGGGGTGTTGGGGGTGCGGGGATACACCGAGTGATTTTCTCAGCTTCACCTCACCATGTTGTTCATACGTATCGACCGGGTGGGTGTTGGGGGGTGTTGGGGGGTGCGGGGGGAGGATACACCGAGTGATTTTTGCATCCCATTTCCAATGCATTCTGTGTGTATCGACCGGGCTGGAGGCGTCGGCTCATCCAACTATGACCGGGGCCTAAAAGGTGCCCCATCTCACTCGAGCCCTAATTCGGAATTGTAGCCCTCATTCGGCCCTGGAAGGTGGCCGCGAGTCCCTCTCCGGAGATCAGCTTAATTTTGATCGCTGGGGAATAGGGGATCCTCACGGCTGGGGGGCGGGGCAGTTTTTGCCGCAGTCTGCAGGGAGGGTGGTTCCTCACCGCAGACCTCGGCGAAGGTTACGCCGTTTTCGCGGACCGAGTCGGGGCAGCCGGTTTCAGGCACCGTCGCGGCCGGAATCGGGCACCGTCGCAGCCAGATCCAGGCACCGTCGCGGTAGGATTGAGGTACATCCGGACCGGGTTCCGGAGCCGTCGCGTCCTGGTTGAGACACCGCAGCGGGGAGGTTGATGCAGTGGCATAGCTGGTGGAGGGACTCTGGATAGACATTACCCTGCAGGCACCGATTAGGAGCCTTCAAGGCAGGGTTGGTCTGCCGCCGGGTCAAATTTTCTCAGACTTAATCGTTTCACATGCGAGCCAGGTCGGCGGAGCCGAGCTCCACAGTTGTTTATCTCCATGAAATGCTCTCGTCCGCCATCATGAACACCAGAGACGCAGGCATATGGTAGAGCTACCGCCTATATCGAAGTGGAATTCCGGTCCGGAGTTGCAGACAACCGCCGTTGCAACACTTATTGCAAACAGGGGCATGCTGGGACTGCGTGGTCCTGGCACGATTAGCCTTCGTCCCAGCACGTTTATCGTCGAACTGCAGCCTGCAAAAGCGATCGTCTGCAACTGCCGTCTAGAGCTCCATCCTGCTATAGAAAATAAATATGGGGTTCGGTTCTGAAGGCCTAGCTGGCCTATGGAGCAAACAAAGTTTGGAACCCACAGTCTTCAACGCGAATGTTCAGCGGTTTAAAAGTTAGGGGCGAGAACTACTATTTCGTGAATTGAAATCTGCTGAAGAATCAGGAGACTATTTTTCTAACCTGAAAACATTATTCGACGAAGAGTTTCACGTAAATCCCTGAAATAAGATTTGATAGATAGCTATGCCCAGAGGCAAGTCAGCTGCGAGAGAAAATGTGATAATTTCCCGATTTGACGAGGAAAGTTTCACGAAAAGTTATGACTGCAGTCTGTTATGTTTTTAAAGTGGGGGATTCTAGCAAATTCGAAGCAAATGCAAAGAAAATCAAAGAGTAAGAATTTTGTCATTTTTGGAATCAGAGATTTGGAGGGGACCTTCACCTTTTTGCATTTCAGATTCCTAAGCAACCTGAACATCGCGAAACGCTATCTCTACCGCAACAAACTTATGTTTATGGAAAGGAACGCTAATAAATCAATTCGGAGTAACGCTTCACAAATGTAGAGAGCAGACTTGAAAAGTTCAGAAAGTGGTTTTGGAAACGTACATATATCCCCTTCGAAAAAACCACCTTGTCCAAATATCCTTCCCTTAATCGATCGTGTCTTAAACTATCGAACCGCGATTTTTCTCCTCATCACAGTGTTGACCTCGTTAGCTTGAATTAAACTGTTTTTAGTGAGGCGATGATTCTTTATGTTTTTGTGATTTTCTATATTTCAAAACTTGGGCATACGTGGCACAGGTTTGGCACTTGAATACGCGTTGAGTTTCAGTTTTGTCTATTTCATTGGTATTTATCCCACTATGTATACTGGGAATTTCTTCAAGTACTGCTTAAAACAGTTTCATTTTGAACCTCAACTTCAAACATCCTTCTATATAGAAACACTTCATTCACTGAACTTCTGAGACGTTCCTACATCGAGTGAGGTTCCGGCTATGTGTGGGATTATTACTCATTATCAGTTACGAATTGCGATTTACGAATTACGAGGAATTTTGAGAATTACGATTAACGAAATTACAAAATTCAGTTACGCACAGCCCTGGAAGGCGCCCATTATCGATTAAGGCATCAATCATACTTCGCACGATGCAGAGGCTGCCATTCACAGCAAAAATCGATATCCCTGACATGCTCGGTCGCGCGTCGCGGGAAGTATGATCCCGGACTAATGTGCGATGAGAGTATGAACCCAGCTAGAGCTTCAACTGCTAATACGAATACGGAGGCCGGATTCATCAAAGCATTTTCCATGGGTATAGAGAAGGAGATTTGGTACAGAGATACCGGCGGGTGATACAGAGAAGGAGATTTTAGCACATCTTTAGATAATCTATTATATGGACGCACAAAGCACCACAGAAAGGAGCTCACAAGACGTAGGATCGGTGTCACATTAGTCCATATTGGGACTGCGACGTCGGATGCTCTCAACCATTTCCCAAAACTTAGCCCAAATCGGGAATACCAGATTCACTAAGAAGTAAAATTGAAGAAAGTTTTGACCGTTGCTCCACAGTAAAATCTGGCGGCTATACATGAAAATTTCAATAGGACACCGCCCCACCTAAGGAAGCCAACTTCACGATTCGCCTGGCTCGAAGGCAACCGATTTCCATGTCAGAGATCACCAGAGGAACATCCGCCAAACTCTCCAAACTTCAGTTATATCTATTCTGCTGCCTCGAGTATTCCCAAAAGCAAAGCCGATTCGAAACTACAGCAGAATTTGGACAAACGTCAAAGGGAGGAGGTCATTAGGCACCCGCAAAATGAATTTCAAAGAATCCTGTACCAATGTGATGACTGACCCTCACCACAGGGTTTTCCTTGCTTTCAAGCCACTATAGGCTAGGCACTGGATTCAGAAATCAGTGCTGAGTCATCGGGTGCCTTTTGGTACGGATCCTCGTCAAAGCCGTGTACGACTAACACTTGCCAATCGAGTCCTTCATAACACCGTCACCGCCCCCGTAGACACCTTCATAAATGCGCAAACACAGGACGGACAACCTACGAAGAGGTGCCGCACAATCACAGACTGACGGTTCAGAGAAGGGAGCGAATGCAGCGTCACTCAACCTGATATGAGTCAAAAGCAACAGCGGACGCCGCATTGTTCGTCGGTTCGCTGTATTTTTTCGGAGACAAAAACAGACTGCTGAGGGGCATCGACTCATAGAGACTAGAGTATATCCTTATACTTAAAGCAGTTATGTCCCGATGTGTGTGTGTGTGTGTGTGTGTGTGTGTGTGTGTGTGTGTGTGTGTGTGTGTGTGTGTGTGTGTGTGTGTGTGTGTGTGTGTGTGTGTGTGTGTGTGTGTGTGTGTGTGTGTGTGTGTGTGTGTGTGTGTGTGTGTGTGTGTGTGTATGTGTGTGCATGTGTCCCGGATATCTTAGGAATGGCCGATCAAACTTGTATGAAATGGTACCAACATTTAGGTGGGTGAGACATTTATCGATTACCAAAAATCAGCCCGAGTCACCTCTTACGTGCCTCGGGGCAACCGAGTTTGTCCGTGAGCGCCTTTTTGGCCGTGGGTCATGATAACTTCTGCGAGTCGTCTAGCGATGCAAAAATGCAGGGCGTCATAAAGGTGTGCAGGACCCCAGTGAGGGTGTGCAAGACGTCATAGTAAGTGTGCAGGACCCTAATCAGAGTGTGCAGGACGTCATAGAAAGTGCGCAGGTGATAAGTAGGAATGTGCAGGACCCCAGCGAAAGGTGCAGGACGTCATAGAAAGTGTGGTGAGAGTGGGCAGGGGCGTCATAGAAAGTGTGCAGGACCTCCCGGTGGGAGTGTGTGCAGGGCGTCATAGAAAGTGTGCAGGACCCTAATCGGAGTGTGCAGGACGTCATAGAAAGTGCGCAGGTCCTAAGTAGAAATGTGCAGGACCCCAGTGGGTGTGCAGGACGTCATATAAAGTGTGCAGGACCTAAGTGAGAGTGTGCAGGGCGTCATAGAAAGTGTGGAAGACCCTAATCGGAGGTGCAGGACATCATAGAAAGTGCGCAGGTCCCAAGTAGGAATGTGCAGGACCCCAGCAGGAGTGTGCAGGACGTCATAGAAAGTGCAGGACCCTAATCGGAGTGTGCAGGACGTCATATAAAGTGTGCAGGTCTCCACGTAGAATGTGCAGGACCCCAGTGGGAGTGTGCAGGGCGTCATAGAAAGTGTGCAGGGACCTCAGTGGGAGTGTGCAGGGCGTCATAGAAAGTGTGCAGGACCTCAGTGGGAGTGTACGGGGCGTCATAGAAAGTGAGCAGGTCCTATGTAGGAATGTGCAGGACCCCAGTGGGAGTGTGCAGAACGTCATAGAAAGTGTGCAGGACCTCAGTGGGAGTGTGCAGGGCGTCATAGAAAGTGTGCAGGACCCTAATCGGAGTGTGCAGGACGTCATAGAAAGTGCGCGGGTCCTAAGTAGGAAGGTGCAGGACCCCAGCGGAAGTGTGCAGGACGTCATAGAAAGTGTGCAGGACCCTAACCGGAGTGTTCAGGACGTCATATAAAGTGCGCAGGTCCTAAGTAGGAAGGTGCAGGACCCCAGCGGAAGTGTGCAGGACGTCATAGAAAGTGTGCAGGACCCTAACCGGAGTGTTCAGGACGTCATATAAAGTGCGCAGGTCCTACGTAGGAATGTGCAGGACCCCAGTGGGAGTGTGCAGGGCGTCATAGAAAGTGTGCAGGACCTCAGTGGGAGTGTGCAGGGCGTCATAGAAAGTGTGCAGGACCTCAGTGAGAGTGGGCAGGGCGTCATGAAAGTGTGCAGGACCTCCCGAGTGGGGTGTGCGGGGCGTCATAGAAAGTGTGCAGGACCCTAATCGGAGTGTGCAGGACGTCATAGAAAGTGCGCAGGTCCTAAGTAGAAATGTGCAGGACCCCAGTGGGAGTGTGTGCAGGACGTCATATAAAGTGTGCAGGACCTCAGTGAGAGTGTGCAGGGCGTCATAGAAAGTGTGGAAGATCCTAATCGGGTGTGCAGGACATCATAGAAAGTGCGCAGGTCCTAAGTAGGAATGTGCAGGACCCAGCGGAAGTGTGCAGGACGTCATAGAAAGTGTGCAGGACCCTAATCGGAGTGTGCAGGACGTCATAGAAAGTGCGCAGGTCCTACGTGCAGAATGTGCAGGACCCCAGTGGGAGTGTGCAGGGCGTCATAGAAAGTGTGCAGGACTCTCAGTGGGAGTGTACTGGGCGTCATAGAAAGTGTGAAGGACCTCAGTGGGAGTGTGCAGGGCGTCATAGAAAGTGAGCAGGTCCTGTATGTAGGAATGTGCAGGACCCCAGTGGGGGTGTGCAGAACGTCATAGAAAGTGTGCAGGACCTCGGTGGGAGTGTGCAGGGCGTCATAGAAAGTGTGCAGAACCCTAATCGGGTGTGCAGGACGTCATAGAAAGTGCGCAGGTCCTAGTAGGAATGTGCAGGACCCCAGTGGGAGTGTGCAGGACGTCATAGAAAGTGTGCAGGACCTCGGTGGGAGTGTGCAGGGCGTCATAGAAAGTGTGCAGGACCCTAATCGGGTGTGCAGGACGTCATAGAAAGTGCGCAGGTCCTAAGTAGGAATGTGCAGGACCTCAACGGGAGTGTGCAGCACGTCATAGAAGGTGTGCAGGACCCAAATGGTAGCGTGCAGGGCGTCATAGAAAATGTGAAGAACTCCAACGGGAGTGTGCAGGACGTCATAGAGAGTGCGCGGGTCCCCAGTTGGAGTGTGCGGGTCATCGAAAGTGCAGACCGCAGTGGGAGTGTGCAGGACGTCACCAAGAGTGTAGAATTTGAAAAAAGGTTTTCAATTTTTAATGCTAAATCTTAACCTTTTATGGAGAAGAAATAGATAGGAAAACATGAATCTTGAGAAGCGTGCGACGCGTTTTGAGATTGACGCAGAACTCCTGCGACATTTTTTGCCAGTTTTAAGATACAAGCAGCAGCTCCACTTCCGCACCTTCTCTGTTCGCACTCATTGCAACCGCTCAGTCATTTCGAATCCCTAACTTCCAAAAACCAGTTTTTATATATGTTGCAAGTCTGAGCTTATCAAAATCTGCACCACAAAAACATAAACAACCACCTACCAATTTCATTCATTGAGAACAAGGGCATGATGCTGGTCAACTAGGGAAACATCATATAATATGAGAATGCGTTTTTCCTTATCATGATAGAGACGGTAAAGCGAGAACAATCGCTTGTGAACTTCACAAATTGGAAGAAAGGACGGTGGGTAGCGACGTAAGGGAAGGAAGTACAGAAGGGGTTGCGAATTTTGTACCGGTAGCAACCGACGGTTAACCGCTGGCTTCTTATGTTTTGCTTTATGATACCACATTTTGATACCCCCACGGCCTGCTGTAAATGTACGGCACCCTGCTCTGCTCAGGAGAGTCCACACGTACAGCAACTTTCGGGTAGACGGAAGTCAGTCACCACCGTTCTAACAAACTAATCCGTCTCAGGTAGTTGGCTCACGCAAAAGTTTCTGTAAGCGAAAACTTCGCTAGGTCTCGCTAGTCAAACGAATAATATCGATTTTTCAAAAATAAATCTCGTTTTCTCATCATGATCGGAATGGTTTCAACAGCACTTGTTATCACACATTAGGGTAAGTGAAAGCTTCTCATATTTGATAAAAAAAGTGGGGTTTCGTCTACTCATTAACATGCCACAGCCAATTAATTGAGTTTCTATTCGAATATTCGAATAATCGAATAAATGGTTATAGCAATTCTGTGATTGGACAGAAATTAACTTTTTCATCAATTGTGGAAACCTTGCCCCTCACGTAATGTTTGATACCAAGGGCAGTTAAAACCATCTCGTCTCTGAGAAAATATAAGTTTTTTGGAAAATCGATATTATTCGGTGAAACACTCTAATAGAGACGCAGAAAGCGGGAAACTACACCTAATCGAACAACAATCCTGCGTCAACCATACATTCCATACGTTGACAGATGACATCAGTTAACGTATTTCATTCTAAACAAATTTGAAAATGTAAGATCTGAGCTCACTTTCACATTTGGAAGCTTGTTTCAGCAAGCCCCAGATGAAATCGCCACATTTATCGCACCACGTCGGATGGACCAGGGTTATCGATCTAAAACGGTAGTAATTGCCATTCACGTTTTGAAGACTGTTCACAATAGATTTCACTTTCGAGTTCGCAATGGTTTAAAGGCAGTGTTCACGATAAATCTCGTTCTCGAGGTCTCTTTGTGAAACACTATGTTGGCTGGTGCTGTAGAGGATAGGGTCGGAGAAAGCAACGAAAACTGGCCAGAAATAAATACAAACGGCTTTGAAAGCTCTCCCGATGCGCCTACCTATCCCGGTCCGCCCCCCTATCGGACGAGCTTGTGGCGCTGCATACGTTTCGATGGCAAATTGCCAAGCAACTCTGCCGCAGTTAGCATTATCGATTCGCGCAGATTTCGCGATTAGCGCGCGCTTGCCGAAAACAGCAGGGCCCATGATTTTCGTCCACGCCCTGAATTTAGAAACCGTTATTTTGACTTATTCTGGACGTTTTTCTTCCCTGTTTCTTCTTTATTATAACCTCACGACCGAACAATACCTTTTCTGGGTCGAACTCGAGTTCGATATTCATCGTGAACACTGCCTTTAAGTAAGATCTGGTGCCCTACAAAAAGAAGGCGAAAGTGGCGTTTTTGTACTACATAGGCCCTTCCTTGCTTACGTTGATTTTTGAGCATGAAGGAATTGACCGCTATTAGGAAGCACTCAATACATACAATCAAGCGTTACCGCTCACTCAACAGTACTTCATTTGATCGTTTGTTGTCATCACAATATGTTATCGGAGAAGCACACGCACGCGCACGCGATGGACATAAGTAAATTTCGCCTCTGAACAGATCACAGTAGCGTAAAGATGTTCTACAATTGGAAAAAATCCGAAACAATTTTATGCGAAGAATATATATCAGAGCAAACTTAGGCCTTATACCCAATGCAGAAGGCAGGAATAGATAGTTTAAACTTCATTCCTCATATTCTCGTCGACGACTCTATGATGCACGCGTAGTCTTTAAAATTCTATCAGGCCTCATGAAAATTAAAGTCTCGAAAGTTTTTAGGCTAGTTCGCTCCAGAACTGTGGGAAACACGGAGAAAATCTCTTATTCAGCTCCCAAAAACAATACGTGAGCCTTTTCGTTAACATGCAGAGCTGGATCCACCTTTGTTTCTCTGAATCTTGGCGTCACTCCACTACCCATTACTCGAGCTCTATTGAATTTTCAGGAAAGAAGCTGTTGAGCTTCTAGGCCTATGATGCCAGTACTCGATTTTCCATTTCTTTTACTCACGTTCTAGGCATCTCTATTTTTATATTACGTGTGCCCAAATCAACGCATTCAATGAATAAATAAATAATAAAACGTTGAAAAATCGTACACGAATCGATGGCCATCGGCTTTCGTCCCACCAGTAGTGAGCAAATCCTTCAGAGGTCCGAAATGCTGCCGTTCCAACGTGTCGTTCCAAACATGGGTAGAGTCCAGGTCAGCGAGGAAAGAGGCACCAAAATCCCAATGCTAAAATGTACTTTCTACATTCATAGTCGATGACTTAACTATTTTCAGTCACCTCGTCGTCCCACTCTGGCATGGCTGTGCAGTCATCGAGCGATATTGAATGATAGGATATAGAATCGTCATCTTCATCCCGACGGGGAGAAGCTGTCGTCGGCAACGACTGAAAACAAACACATTGACAATACAATCAAAATCACATTGACGGGCACATTTCCAGAGGCACTGTTCAAGATCAACTTCATTCTTGTGTCTTCATTGCAAGTGAATTGAGAGGCTCTTTGAAGCAGAATATCGTTGAAAGCCTTTTCAAAGGCGAAGCAACGGCTTTGAAAACTGTTTTAGGGGTAAGGTTGCACTTCACTTGGTCCCAGTTGCTGTCGTCAACACGATATGGCTACATTACTGCAACTAGCTGACTTACGATCATCGGAATCATTCGGAAATCTCCGTTAGTCAAAATGCTGACAAATTCAGTTTCTTTTGATAAAACTACTGTTGAGGATTGCAGGTCAAAGTGTGTGATCCAGCAGTGTGGGTGTTGATAACAACAGCTGGGCCCAGGGGGGGGGGGGGGGGGTGAAACCTCTACAACATTCGTCTAACGAGGGAAGGTCACTTAAACAAAAAAGCCATTCCGAACAAATTACAACATTTTGGAAACAACTTTTGATATAAATTTCAAATTTGACGTTCCTAGCTGCGCTCCGTTTCTCTGAACGAAGTTATGAGGGCTTTTAGTGTTTGACTCACACGCGCATCACAGCCTGTAATTGATGGATCCCCAGGGCATCCTGTGATGCACCGATTTCAACCTTGTGTCATCAGAAAACGTCGTACAATGTGGTTGTACACGGAAATATGTATTCTCAGACACTGCGAGGGGGCAAGTGGCGGACAATAGCCCATTTTTGAGTTGGGGAGCGACAGCAGAGGACTCCCCGAAGGGGACGACGGCAGAGGGCCCTGCTCTCCTCCGGCGCTCGCTCCCTCGATAAAAAGATATAGTAGGGACGTAAGGAAATCAAAGCTGGGTTAGACCAGATTTGGAAAGGCGAAGACCTGAGCTCGCATCTATAATTATGGATTCATTCGAAATCGCGAAAAACAGTCTATCAGGGACAAATCCTTATACTTAAAGGCAGCGTACACGCTCGCAAGCATAGTCGAGATAACAGCATAGATAGGTCCACACGGCCCGTACTATGTCGTCATCGACGTTTGAAGCGCTGAAAACTGTCCAGGATGACAATATTTGACAATGTTTGAGCAATCTTGCCTTCCACGCCTGTATTTTCACCACACCCTTCGAGTAACAGAATGAGGAACTCGATACTTGTGAAAACGTGTGATAATCGAGAGTGATAGCACTATCAAATGGGGTGCACGAGAGAACTAAGCTTGGTTTACTTGAGTATAACATGTCTGCATACCTATTGACTCTCGTCCACTTTCGAGAATGCCGCTCTACTTTGGCTGACCTCTTGAAATGGAGGATTTTATCAGTGCCCAAACATGTTATATTGAGGTAAATCGAGTTTTCTCTACTGCACTCCTTTATAGTGCTATCATTCTAAGTTATCACATGTTTTCTCAAGTATCGATTCTCATTCCCTATTACTCGAAGTGTGAAAATACGGGCGTGGGAAGGCAAGATTGCTCAAACATTGTCAAATATTGTCATCCTGGACAGTTTTCAGCGCCTCAAACGTCGTTGACGACATAGTACGGGCCGTGGACCTATCTATACTGTTATCTCGACTATGCTTGCGAGCGTGTATACTGTCTTTACAAAGCAGTTATGTCCCGATGTGTGTGTGTGTGTGTGTATGTGCATGTGTCCCCGATATCTTTGGAATGGCCGATCAAAACTTGTATGAAATGGTACCAACATTTAGGTGGGTGCGACATTTATCGATTACCAAAAATCTGCCCGACTCACCTCTTACGTGCCTCGGGCCAACCGGAGTTTGTCCGTGGAGCGCACTTTTGGCCGTGGGTCATGATAACTTCTGCGAGTCGTCTAGCGATGCAAAAAATGCAGGGCGTCATAAAGGTGTGCAGGACCCCAGTGAGGGTGTGCAAGACGTCATAGTAAGTGTGCAGGACCCTAATCCGGAGTGTGCAGGACGTCATAAAAAGTGCGCAGGTCCTAAGTAGGAATGTGCAGGACCCCAGCGGAAGTGTGCAGGACGTCATAGAAAGTGTGCAGGACCCCAGTGGGAGGTGTGCAGGGCGTCATAGAAAGTGTGCAGGACCTAATCGGTGTGCAGGACGTCATAGAAAGTGCGCGGGTCCTAAGTAGGAATGTGCAGGACCCCAGCGGAAGTGTGCGGGACGTCATAGAAAGTGTGCAGGACCTCAGTGGGAGTGTGCAGGGCGTCATAGAAAGTGTGCAGGACCATAATCGGAGGTGTGCAGGACGTCATAGAAAGTGCGCAGGTCCTGCGTAGGAATGTGCAGGACCCCAGTGGAAGTGTGCAGGGCGTCATAGAAAGTGTGCAGGACCTCCCAGTGGGAGTGTTCAGGGCGTCATAGAAAGTGTGCAGGACCTAATCGGGTGTGCAGGACGTCATAGAAAGTGCGCAGGTCCTAAGTAGGAATGTGCAGGACCCCAGCGGAAGTGTGCAGGACGTCATAGAAAGTGTGCAGGACCTCGGTGGGGTGTGCAGGGCGTCATAGAAAGTGTGCAGGACCCTAATCGAAGTGTGCAGGACGTCATAGAAAGTGCGCAGGTCCTAAGTAGAGAATGTGCAGGACCCCAGTGGGAGTGTTCAGGGCGTCATAGAAAGTGTGCAGGACCCTAATCCGAAGTGTGCAGGACGTCATAGAAAGTGCGCAGGTCCTAAGTAGGAATGTGCAGGACCCCAGTGGGAGTGTGCAGGACGTCATAGAAAGTGTTGCAGGACCTCAGTGGGAGCGTGCAGGGCGTCATAGAAAGTGTGCAGGACCCTAATCGAGTGTGCAGGACGTCATTGAAAGTGCGCAGGTCCTAAGTAGGAATGTGCAGGACCCCAGCGGAAGTGTTCAGGGCGTCATAGAAAGTGTGCAGGACCTCGGTGGGGTGTGCAGGGCGTCATAGAAAGTGTGCAGGACCCTGGTGGGTGTGCAGGACGTCATAGAAAGCGCGCAGGTCCTAAGTAGGAATGTGCAGGACCCCAGTGGGAGTGTGCAGGACGTCATAGAAAGTGTGCAGGACCTCAGCGGGAGTGTGCAGGGCGTCATAGAAAGTGTGCAGGACCCCATCGGGTGTGCAGGACGTCATAGAAAGTGCGCAGGTCCTAAGTAGGAATGTGCAGGACCCCAACGGAAGTGTGCAGCACGTCATAGAAAGTGTGCAGGACCCAAATGGTAGCGTGGAGGGCGTCATAGAAAATGTGAAGAACCCAACGGGAGTGTGCAGGACGTCATAGAGAGTGCAGGTCCCCAGTTGGAGTGTGCAGAGTCATCGAAAGTTAGCAGGACCGCAGTGGGAGTGTGCAGGACGTCACCAAGAGTGTAGAATTTGAAAAAGGTTTTCAATTTTCAATGCTAAATCTTAACCTTTTGTGGAGAGGAAATAGATAGGAAAATATGAATCTTGAGAAGCGTGGGACGCGTTCTGAGATTGGCGCAGAACTCCTGCGACATTTTTTGCCAGTTTTAGGATACAAGCAGCAGCTTCACTTCCGCACCTTCTCTGTTCGCCACTCATTGCAACCGCTCAGTCATTTCGAATCCCTAACTTCCAAAAACCAGTTTTATATATGTTGCAAGTCTGAGCTTATCAAAATCTGCACCACAAAAACATAAACAACCACCTACTAATTTCATTCATTGAGAACAAGGGCATGATGTTGGTCAACTAGGAAACATCATATAATATGAGAATGCGTTTTCCTTATCATGATAGAGACGGTAAAGCGAGAATAATCGCTTGTGAACTTTACAAATTGGAAGAAAGGGCAGTGGGTAGCGACGTAAGGGAAGGAAGTACAGAAGGGGTTCTGAATTTTGTGCCGGTAGCAACGGACGATTTACCGCTGGCTTCTTATGTTTTGCTTTATGATCCCACATTTTGATATACCCACGGCCTGCTGTAAATGTACGGCACCTTGCTCTGCTCAGGAGAGTACTTTCGGGTAGGCGGAAGTCAGTCACCACCGTTCTAACAAACTAATCCGTCTCAGGTAGTTGGCTCATGCAAAAGTTTCAGTGAGCGAAAACTTCGCTAGGCCTCGCTAGTTATCGATAAGCAGCAAAACGGTAAAAAAAATCCGATGGAATTTGACGTGAACCAGCCGCCGCAAACACACGGCGAATCCCGTGGTTGCCGCGATCCTTCCAAAAACCTGAGGTGGACCTCGAAGCTATCGCGGATACTTCGGCTCCGCGATCTACATATTCGAGGCTCGCGGAGCCGGTACGCGGCCATAAATCTGCAA
The DNA here is from genome assembly GCA_029168955.1 of Aplectana chamaeleonis. Classification (NCBI taxonomy): domain Eukaryota; kingdom Metazoa; phylum Nematoda; class Chromadorea; order Rhabditida; family Cosmocercidae; genus Aplectana; species Aplectana chamaeleonis. Next base: position 486,896 of record JAPDOI010000334.1, read on the forward strand.
AACGTATTCAATTCCTCAGACATTCCGCGCTGTGTAAGATGCAAAAATTTCGCTCTACTGGTGCGCCTGCCTCTCATTCTGTGACCCGGGTTGACGGCGCTCACGTGCACTACTCAGGGAGGGCTAACTATCGACATAATTCTATTTCTCGATTAGAGAACGGGGAGAGAAATGGAGATTAGGGAAAAAGACAGAAATTTGAAGAAACTACAGAGGTAAAATTTTTGGAAAGATTTTTACAAGGAAGTCCAGCGTAGTCTGAAGTGAACGAGATGAAGTAACCTCTATTTCGGGGTGAAATTTATTTTTGTGAATCGCGTGCTTGCGCGCCCGCCAATGTGCTGCGTCTCTTTCTCTCTCACATTTTCTCGCGCTCAGCACACGCTCGCGAAGTAACGAAGTGATTTTAGCTCTGAAATAGATGGTATCTTGTAAGGAAGCCCATGCTGCCAGTAGTGTAAACTGTGAAAGTCCTTTCCCCAAACCCGGATCTCAAAATTTTGAAGGCTTTAAACACACCAGCATATGTTTTTCTCTGATTTTTGTTATTTGGGATCTAAACACGAATATGAGGTGCGGTTTCGGGTTGAAAGGTATCTAGACTCTAGCTGACTCTGATGGATCCGGGCAGAGCAAGCAGCGGAGCGTAAACTGTAACAGTGGTAGGGAAATTCTGAAATTATAAGACTGATAAGCCTTACTTCGACCGGCTCAAAATGGGGGAGAAAGGCTATACTTCCTTTTGCTCACTTCAAGACGGCTCACCAAGAACCTGCTGTAGGCTGTTAAAATTCGTTCAGTAGTGGACTCGCGGGGCCGAGGATTTGCGCAGCCCCTGACAGGCTCAGGCGTACGGTGTGACGATCACAGGGGGGGGGGGCGCAGCCTTAGACGCCGGGTAGGGGGGGGGGGGGCAGGCCCCCGGTCCGTCATCATGCCAAAAATTTCCCTCCTACCGTACTGAGCAGATTTTTTTTCAAAAACGGCGATTTGCGGCCATTTCGCGCGCGCACAAAGCGCCACATAGCCATAACTTGTTTCAGAGTCCTACAAATTCAATTTTGATGCCATTTTTAAACAGCTTTCAACGAGTACCATACAATATGTAGTGATGCGAAATAACTGAGTTAATACCCGGAATCAATCAAAAATTTTATATTTCCATATTAAAATTGTGGTGCGCGCGAAGCGCGCACCAGATTTGGTTTTGATCTGGCCACGCGCGAAACCGCTTTTTCGAAATCTAAATTCAGAGTGAACCTAGAAATTAGCTCCAAATTGCATTGAAAAGAGCGCAAAAAGTTGGTGTTATTACCCAAAAATGGTTTGTAATGGTTTTTGAGAAAAAAAACTTGGTACGTTAACTTTGAAGGGTACCTCAAAATCGTGGGTTTACATACTAAATTAGCCATGGAGAGCGAAAACTGCTGGGGCATGTTACGGCTGTGGAGAGCAGGGTATGTGGGTGGATCTGCAGGCAATTAACATAGGTCATTAGGGGTAAGTACTAAACTTGTTAGATTCCGTACTCATGACACGTCATCGATCGATAATCAATATTATCGATTTTCGCGCGTTTTACACAACTTGCAGCGAGAACTGGTGATAGCTGGTAGGATTGGGTTTCTCGGTTCGGGAATTTTGCTCATCAGTCATTATAAAAAATACCAATCACTAATATCGATTTTTTTGAACGTTGCACAAACTGCCACAGTGAGTGTTGATTGTTGATGGTCTAACTAGGGAACCCCGCATGGTGTACCCCCGGATCAGAAAGCTGATAAATGTTTTCTAGTCAACTCTGGCACGCCCTCTTCGAATCTGAACTCGGATTTTACTACGGATATCTGCAAAAAAAGTTGTAGCCTGTCAAATTTCGTATTTACCGCCTTTTTTTCTATAAAAAACGCGCGTTAGGGTTTGCGAAATCCGGAAACGGACCTCATGTTTGTATTCAGCGACCAAAACTACCCAGGTTGTCGGAGGTAAGTACTGAACTTGTCAGAATTCGTACTCATGACACGTCATCGATCGATGATCAATATTATCGAATTTCGCGCTTTTTGCACAAAATGCGGCGAGGAGTGGTGATTGCTGGTGGGATTGGCTTTCTTCGTTGGAAAATTTTGCTCATCAGTCATTATCGCTAAATACCAATCAATAATATTGATGTTTTCGCCTGTTGAACAAAATGACGCAATGATTTTCGATTGTTGATGGCTCCAAGTCTTTTAATCGAGAAATTTTTCTCATCATGCAAGGTCAAATATTAAAGATCAATAATATTGAGTTCTCACGTGTTGCTCGAAATGCGACAATGAGTAGTATTTTTGTGGATTTGGGTCACAGGTAAAAAAAATTGTGCTCATACGACAATATCGTCTGTCAGATGTTTCATCACTCCGAAATGCAAATCGTGGAGCAAAATTAAAGTCAGAAAGGGAACCTCCGGGAAAAATATGTGAAATTTCTGAAAATTCTCATGGCAAAAGTAAAGATTTGTCAATGCCATTTAAAAGTCAAAAAAAAGTTTCAAAAAATCTTGAAATATCATAAAAAAATGATTTGGCGTAAAATAGCCTGGAAAAATAAAAAAACTAGGAAATGAAGTGAAATAACCAAAAATAAGATTTGGTGGTTGATCATTTTACAAGCTTCTCCGTTAAACTTATCAAAACAAGATCAAGCACGGTATGGTATGCAGGGTCGCGTTCACCTATGTACCTATTCTGATTCGCTTATTACAGCTTCCACAATTGGCTTAATGTTTCGGTTGCGCGCTTGATTTCGTTTTGATAAGTTTAACGGAGAAACTTGTGAAATGATCGACCACCAAATCGTATTTTTGGTTATTTCACTTCATTTCCTAGCTTTTCTATTTTTTCCAGGCTATTTTACGCCAAATCATTTTTAAAGAAATTTCAAGATATTTTTGAAACTTTTTTTTACTTATAAATGGCATTACCAAATCGTTACTTTTGCCATGAAGCTTAATTTTCAGAAATATCTCATTGTGAACTGATCAGACGGTCACCATAAGAGAAACGTGACCCGTTTCGACCTGAGGTCATTGGGAATCACAGAAAGAAATACAAATATTAAGATGAAACACCGGGGTCAGAAAGAGTTTTCACGTGCCATCGCGTTCGCCTCACTAAGAGGAACATGAAAATTCTGAAAATTCATTCCGTCAATTTTGAAGTGAGTTGTGGCGATGGGGCGTTCTAAGCTAGCAAAAAAAATGCAACAAAACGTTTGCAGAAAATTTACTCGGCGCTGCAGTTCTTCTTCAGACCTCGCGATTGAGTGTGATAATACTGAAAGGCTCTCTTCGTTTGGAACAGTTTCAAAAAATGTAGCGAAGTGGTGGAGGCTTGCGTTCACGTGTTCCACAATAATAGATGAATTGGCGTCATTACTAATTCTATTTCTGCCGTTTGAGACTCAAAAGCAGCACCACGTAACTGGTGAGAATGTTGCGCACTCATGACTGAAAACTTGCAGCTCATCAGACACGGAGGAGCATCGTCATTTGAAGGAACCCGAAATTAATTTCTTCTGCTACAGATCGTTAGGTAGATCTTCCATTAATCCTGGTAGGTGATCCAAATAGGAAGTACTCCTTCATAAAAAGTATTTGGGTGAGGTTCATTGCATATCGTCCTGCGTCGTGATCACAAGGGTCAATTTGTGAGCTCCGCAGACAACAGAAGATCATTTCTTGCGAGTCCCGAAATTTCGTTGCTGGCTACATATGTTCTTTCAATAATCCGTAGATACCTTGTATCTTACCGGTCATAACGGAAGCCCCACCACAACTGCTTCAAGAAAGAGAATTAAGACGTTTAATAAAGAATGTTCAAAGACTCATCGAGAGGCCAGGTTGCTGTGTCTAGGAATCTAATGAAGTGAAGTGTCCCCGTGAGACATGCAAGGTGCCACGTGCGAACTTATTCTGAGCTTCCACTATAGTTAGTGAACGATTAACAGGAGATGCAGTTCTCAATAAAAAGACTACCTATTTTATTCCGTTTCCTGTGTGATAATCTGCTAGAGGTGAGATCGGGAGATTTTCGTCCATGGCTTACTTCAACAGATCGTGTTTCATGTTAACAGCGATCTGCTTAATCACACCTGTAGGCTCCACAGGCAACTGTTCCTGTATTCATCGTGCAATTACGAGTGGAAATTCTTTGGAAAAGTTAAATGCCTTTTTAGATGTAGTGTAGGCTATGGCAGTAGATGTTATTGCAGCCCCGGTGGCTCGCTTCAAGCCTTCCTTCTCATGACTTAGAAAACACACAAGGTTTTGTTGTGCTCTGTAGGGTTTTAGTGGTGTCGTCTCAACGTCTGGCAAAGTAATCTCAACCCATTTCTGCACGTTCAAAAAAACTGTAGATAGTTTTTTTAAGACAGGACACCTTGTCATAGACAAAGTGAGCTGTGTCGAAGACAGTCTTCACCCTCCCTTGGCTGTCGCAGTGGGAGCGGGGCCTCTCTGTACTTTGCCGTGCTCTGGTGAATCTGTATTCTACGCACTTTCCAAAATTAAAGGCAGCATACACGCTCAAAAATGATATCAATTTTATGGATTTAATCGAAGGTCTGAAGCTGTTGAATATTCAGAGATAACGAAAAAAATGGAAAAAAATCAACTGAAATGAAGATACAACGGTTCGCTCTATATTGACCCAGAAGTGGACGAGTTGTACCGCATTGGCTGAAATAGCGGAGCTAGCGACAAATTTGTTGGGATAACGACGCTAATGTACTCGCACGGCCCTTTCTGGAACGCTTGCTACGTTAGAAGCGTAAAAAATGAGCCAAAATGACCGTAATCGAGCACTGAACATTTGTATTGAGGGGCGGAGCCCGTATCGATGGGCGGAGAAAGGATGATTTTGTGACTCAATACGGCTCAAATACGGTCATTTCAACTGGTTTTCAACTCTTTCAACTTCAGTAGAATGCTGCTATCCCTGAGCCTCATGCTGATTCAATACATGCAACAAACAAACAGTGGAGGCTGCAGAACTATATGAAAGTTTCAAAAATCCAAAAATGTTCCCAAAATTTAAACTTTCCGGGACTCCTGAAACTTCCTCTCTCGGTGAGCTTTCGGCGCGTAGCGCCTTCCTCGAACCTGCCCAACTGGCCGAATGGCCAAGCAACCAAATATGACTACGACCATATCTGGTTGCTTGGCCATTCGGCCAGTTGGGCAGGTTTGAGGAAGGGGCTACGCGCCGAAAGCTCACCGAGAGAGGAAGTTTCAGGAGTCCCGGAAAGTTTAAATTTTGGGAACATTTTTGGATTTTTGAAACCTTCATAAAGTTTTGCAGCCTCCACTGTTTGTTTGTTGCATGTATTGAATTTTTCAACTTCGTGAGGGCTCTTCTAGGGCCCGTACGACCCCACTTATATAGTTATCTCAACAACTTTTGCGAGCGTCTATGCTGCTTTAAGGGCAAGTATGTCGCTTTCTTCGTTCTACTGAGATCGATTCTGACCTGTATCCTCATTTAATCGATCTAGTATACCAATCCTCGCGGTCTGAGGACTGTCGCAAAGCTTGCTGCAGGAAAGTTTGCAGCAATAGAGTGTTGTCTTATTAGTGTTGTCTCTCACACCATTGTGTGAGAGACAACACTAGGAAGACAAAGCATTGGATGATTTAGGTGATGATTCGAAGCATTGGATGATTTAGGTCCTGCAACATCAACGCGTTGCAATCTCGATCCAAAACGCAGGACCGCATTCTCATTCAGAAACATTCCGCACAGTTTTGCAACCTGGTCGCTATCAAATGCACTTTCCTTATTCGCCAACGTGTTAGTTCTCTGAGTGATCCCAATACGTTGACAGACAAATAATTCAGAATTTCGAGATTTTTCTGGGTTTATGATTGCCGAGACATCAACTCAGAACGTGGTTGTTGAAGCTCCTAACAGGCTTTGTATGAATCCTTAGAAGCCCTTAGATTTCCTGTCATTCCCAAACCATCGTATAACTGAGGCAGCAGGTCGAAAATTGTGAAACGGACGCCAGATTCGTCTTAAGCGCCCTAAATTACACCCCTAGTCAAGATTTCAGCCAAATCCGAGATACTGAAAAGAGATCGGAAACCGCTGTCTGGACTTCAACGTCAGGAGAGGTCGAAAGATAATTTTTCTCGGTAGGGCTGTTGCGGTGTTTATTTCGAAGAGGACCATCAAAAAAAGCTGTCGGCCGAGTCCCAGGTCGATCCGACCATTTTGAGCCGATTACGGCCGGTGTGACGGCTGTAGATGTGACGGTGTGATTTGAGCCTTAAAAACAGGCCTCATCACGGTGTGATTTTTGCGATAAAAGCCTCTAGATCATTTCTTCGAGCTTTATCATATCGCTAAGTTAGTAAACTACTTGATTAGTCATTCCAGAAGCGAAGCAGTCAACTATGAATGTGTCACTAGGAGCGCTAAAAAATCAAAAAGCCGCTGTCTGGACTTCAACGTCAGGAGAGGTCGAAAAAATAATTTTTCTGGGTAGAGCTGTTGCAGTGTTTATTTCGAAGAGAACCATAAAAAAAGCTGTCGGCCGAGTCTCGGGTCGATCCGATCATTTTGAGCCGATTACGGCCTTTCTAGGATATTGGGCAATTGATAATATTGATATCAGTAATTTACTCAAGAAAATTAAAATAGATAATATGAAATTGTTTTCCGCGGATTTTACAAATATGTTTACTAATCTTCCACATTCCGTTATTTTGCATAATATTACTAATATTCTTCATATTTGCTTTCATAATGCTAATAAAAAATATATAGCCTATAATGGTTTTAACAAGATATATTACACTGATGTAATCAACAATAGTAACCATACTAGATATTATCAGTTACAAGATGTGATCTATCTCACAGATTATTTGCTTAAAAACAGTTTTTGCCGTTTTGGCGGATTAATATTCAAACAATACATTGGTGTTCCACAAGGAGGTAATGTTAGCCCTTAGATTGGCAGATCTGACAATGTCTTATTTTGAATATAAATTTTCAATCAAAAATTTGAATATACGTAATTTTTATCCTTTCAGATATATGGATGATATTTTGATTTTGCATAATGGTAATTCTGAATATGTGAACTCTTTGTTAATTGAAATTTATGAAAACACATTGAAACTGGAAACAACACAGGTTAGTGAATACAGGTGTAATTATCTGGATTTCGATATAGAAGTCACTGATAATGTGCTTTCAACCAAGCTTTATAATAAAACGGATAAATTCAGTTTTGATATCAAAAGGTTACCGCATAACGATTCTTTCATTTCAGTTAATATTAAGAAAGCCACTATTTATATTGTACTTATTTTGACGATTTCAAGAGTAGATTGATTACACTCAAAACTTCTTTGACCAAAGAAAATGAATATCCTAATAAGATGGTGTGCGACAGTATACTCAGTTGTATAAACAAAAATAACTTCATTGTATATAAATATGACCTTTTTTCTAGAAATAATTATCTTTTAAAGGTATTAAAAAGAAGTTGATTATGATAGTACGACTTATGTAATTTCTACCTATTCATTTACCGATTCGGTTAAGCATATTTGTGGTTTGTGTATCGTTGGTTGCATATGGGTCCATCGCTGATAACGATTATTGATGTTCTTGCTGTCTTCACTTTAATTTTTGCATGCTAATCTGCTCCATTTGAACTAACCTTTATAGGCAGTGTTCACGATGATTTTCGTTTCCGAGTTCTCCACTCAAAACAAAGCGTTGGCCACCGAGTGTTACAGAAATTACGAAGAAGCGGCGAGAAACGCACTAAAACGTCGTATTTCAGTGACATTATTCTATACCATGGACTAGTTGTCCAGTTGTATGAACATGTTCACGGTGGTTGTCACCGGTGAAAAATGGGATCAGTCGAAAATGGAAGAATAATCCAGGCAAAATAGTACTAGGTAGGGTGCGAAGAAAAGAACGGAGCAACAGAAAGCAAATAAATGTAAAGGACGGGCCCACAAATGATTTCATTGTCACAACGAACAGTTCCTGTGAGAGTGAAGAGGTGGGGTGAGAGTAAAGGATTTCGTGACCTTCTGGTGCGTTTTTCTCGATTCCTTCGTCATTTATGTTCTGCCCGGGGGCCAAACAATCAATTTAGCTATTAACCTCAGAATCGAAGATTATCGTGAACACTGCCTTTAATAAGATACGCAGCCAATTGTTGCTGTATCAAACCTATAAATTTCTGATTTTATTTACATTTCCAATGTTCTCCCTTTTCTTTAACTCCTTTCCTTTTTCCTTACTCCTATTTCATTCATCCTTACCCTTTAACTTCTTGGATTCACCCTTTTTCTAATTCTAACGTATAACTTCTTCTCAAATTTTACTCTTAACGTTTCCTAATCTTATGTGACTCATTTGTTCTTCCTTGCTACAGATTTTTAACCTTTCTTAATTCTCTGATTTTGTTAAGTCTCTCGTGGTATATCATATTTATTTAACCTCTTATCAATCAACGTTTCCTTTTTCTATATTCTAACACACTTATAAGTAGTCAGACTCACTATTAAGTGGAGCTACCCTCCTTACTGAAGAGTTCCGGGGTAGTTCCACTTACTTTTTGAGATATCCTAACATTTCTTTTAACTTACTAACATTACATATATAAAGGTCGCTTACACTGGTCTAAGGGTAGGAACGAAACCAATGTAAACTCGTTGCTCTCAACTTATTGATACCCTGATTGATTTTATAACAAGATTGACTTACTAGTTTTTTGAAAAAAATTTTAATTTACTTATTGACCTATAACGTCCGTTTTTGCAGAAAATCGTTAGGAAGCGTTGTTCGGAAGAGAACTCTCAAATTGTTTTGCACAAGGAATCAAAATCACAACCTCGGTGGGAGGGGGGCCGCATTAGATGCAAAGCTGGAGGAGGGGGCCGCACCTCTCACGGGCCGATCACACCGCTACGCCTTACCCTGGCCCATGAAGCCTGTCGTGGTCTATAAGGCTGCGACCTGCTCGGTCACAGCCTTGTGGGCACAAGGCAGGTTCGCGGGAGATTCGAGGTAAATTCTATCAGACATGGGGACACTTCACCACTGGGCCGACAAAAGAGGGTACCGTTCACCCTGTGAAAAATTAAGGGAAACCGAAGTGAAACTATGGAAAAAAACAACGACAGGAGGAAATCAATTGGTCGTAAATACGTTCCTCCAAATAGGATCAATCAACCAGAAATCCGGGCAAAGGAAAAATGCATGAGCTGGGCAAAAGAGTAGAATACGAGAAATATTCTGATATATGTACGTAGATAAGAAGGAAATTCAATACGTTAGATTACTTTACTCACGTCCAAAATGTACCGCGGTTTCTCAGAAGATTACAAAAGAAACTTGTAATTAGATTTTGAGCATTGTTCTACATTAAACTTCAAACCTTCCAATTTTTATGGCGTCGGTATTTATTGAGAACCAACGCCTTATTACCCGAAACATTGGATAATCCACATGAAATCACAAAAGGAAAATAAAAGAAAACGGAAACAAGGAAATAACACATACACAAAATTGAATGAATCATGAACTGAAGGGCATTAATGACGAAAACAGACCATATTCTTCGATGAAGATGCGCTGTCTCCGATCCCAAGTTGGTTCATCCACTCGGATATACCGGCCAATTGTGAGATTTTCGCCTTCAGACCAGCGAACCAACTGAAAACACGACGATATTCAGGACGCCAAGAGTATTCAACGCAATTTCCATTCAAAGGGAGGTACGGAATGTGTTCAGATCCTCTGAAAGGAAGAGACGTAAAAGGCCTTCAATGTCACGTTACGCTCTATTGAACATCGATTTGTTGATTGGAAAACTCGTTTCACAACCGATATCAATTATTGAATGATTCATAAGAAGAGTGTGAAATTGAATTCCACACCTACTTTCCGTTTGGAGAGCCCGGAAAGGAATATATGAGCAGTATAATCCAAAAAGAACAGCCATCAATAGCAACGGAAGAATGAAAATTTAGGAGAAATTGAGGCGAATCTTCTCTGGGGTCGGGAGAGAAATTGCGTGTTCGTCTGCTACACAGCTGTTGACGTCATGAGGAAGCAGGTGTTAAGTGAGAAGTCATGAAAATGCTTCTTGCTGGATGGAAATATCGCAGACAAGAGGCTAAAGTGGACCAAAAGCAGTTGGAATCTAATCTGATGAAGTCATTCTGCAGCCACCCATCGTAAAGCACTACACTAGATGGAGACGTAGGAGAGGACGCTTAGTACTCAAAGAATGCACTCATTATGAGGTACTTTTCCAGCCTTGAAAAGTTCGTATCAATGTGCCACATAGATTACGGAAGACATCGAAAGCTCATATCGAAAGACCGTGTGGGGTGGCGTCTGCGTGGAGTTCCGGTCAAACACGAGCGTTAAAACGATAACAAATCAACAGTGTTTTCCTGCTGAACAAGTGATTAACAGCTGGGGAAAACAGCTTGAATTTTCCCTTGATGATGAAGATTGTTGAATTGTTATCCTAAAATGTTCCTAGTGCCGTGTATTGTATGTCAGTTCTTAGAGAACCCTTGCTGATGCTGGTACATAAGAACTGACAGAAAAACAATGTACGAAGGGTGTAGAGAAAATCATGACGAAGAAGGTGGATATTCATGGGAAGGACCATTTTCAAGTGATGCCTTATACTGTTTTCGCATAAATCATCTTCATTATCCATTACACAAGAGTTTTTGGAAGCCGGGTACTGGTATGAATAGTTCACTTTCGAATATATATCCGAATGGCTCAAAATTCTGACGCCTCAGAACAGGATTCACAGAAAACAGACCATTTGGATTGATCCGAGATCCAACTCACTGAGAAAACGTCAAATTCGGGTGCTATAGAAACCGATTATCCGATAGTACCTCAAAATCCAATTGATCCAAAAACCGATATATCGAAAAAAAATCTTTTGGGTTCGGTGTATGTATCCAGTGTTCAGTGTACTGTACTTCTCTGGGCCAAATTCCGGGCCGCAATTGCGTCTCGGCACGCTTTGCGGCCGCGCGCTTTCGAGTCGGAAGAGTTCCCAGCGCCGCAGCCGCCGATCTGTTGACTCTAAATTGGTTTTGGTAACTGGGAACTGAAAAAAAATGAAGAAAACTGTATAAAAAAGCCACATCGAGTCCGCTTTAGCGCTGGAAACTCGACTGAATCGAGCGCGTGCGGCCGCGAAGCGTGTGGAGACGCGATTGCGGACCAGAATTAAGCCCAGAGAAGAACAGTACTGCTGGATTAGAGAATAAATTTCCGCGTTTCCCTTCGAACGAAAATGCGACACAGATATTGATAACTTCCGCGACACGTTATGGATCTTTCGAAGGAGAATTATTTGCTCTACAAGAAAACATATTTGGTTTTTCCGACAGATTGATTTTCTATCGATTTCCAGCTTGATGAAAAGGACGGTCAATAGAGGCCATGCTTTGTCGACCAGGAAATTAAGGACTGTTCAGGCCGGTACCATACTTCCAGCGACGAGCGATGCGACGCGATGTTTAGCATCTATGTCGACCGAAAATCAATATGCCTAATATGCACTGTCGCTGGTCGCGTGAAGTATGATCCCGGCCTCAAAGGGTCTGCAGAGTTGCAGCGCCAGGCGAGTGGTCGCCGAGCGCCAGCCTTGACGTGGCGACAAAAATGTTATCGAACATTATCGTCGCGGCGTCGGTTGCCGCTCGCTGGCAGTGACGCAGGGCCGTCGCGGCGTCAAAACACTCTGCGGTGCCCCCTCGTCGCCCTTCACGCCGCGTCGATCGCTCCCGTCGCCGAATGTAATCGATATTGCATCACTCAGCGCTGTTCGTCGCTGCGAGCAACGCCGCGATTTGAGCTCTGCAGGCCCCTTCAGAGTGCGATCGCGCTGCGACGCGATCGTGTGCACAGCTATGCGACCTTCGCGTCGCCTTGCAATGCACAGAAATACGTGCGAGAAATCGAGTCGCCGAACTGCGTGATTCAAGCGGTTTTTCAGGCTATTGTGTCTAAATGTGTTACGACCTGATCGTGCGACGCGGTCAAATCGATATGAGAGGTTTCTATTCAAACGCGTCGCAGTGCGATCGCACTCTAAAAGAGACCTGATAAACGAAATGCGATTTGAAATTTCAAGTATGTCATCTTGTAAAGCGAAAAACTGTCTTTCGAAGAAAGTATGGCATGACGCCACACTTTTTCAATTCTCTTCGCCAATGACGACAACCTCAAGACTTGGATCACGCACTTTTCAAAAAGATTAAATGAAATCGATCAATATGTAGAGAGGGCGTGAAAGAAAACCAATAATATTTATTCGAATGGATTGTTGTTACAAGTGTTATTCTTATGAACAGGTATTTATGTTGGAAAGCACGGGAATTCTTTCAACAACCCAATGTTGAAAAAGAACTGCCACCGCCACCGCCTTCCTTGAAAAATTCACAGAAAAATACTCAAGAATTTTAGCGTAATATTATACGCAAGTCGCTCGAATGTGAACTTTGAGCCCTACAAATAGCGTAGTTGAATTTTCAGATCGCATTTCGCTTACTAATTTTCGAGTCACTATGTATAGCGCAGCCTCTTTTTGATCCTCCACTCCATCAATCTGGAAATACGAAAAAAATCAATCTTGCAGAGAAACCAGTTATACTAAATTGTGGAGAAAACTATTCTCCAGCGAATGCTCTAGAAGCCACCAAAGCTTGCAATAACCGTTCAGCGATTCATGGTCAGAGGAAAACGTCGGGACTTAATCTCCAACAAAATGTAGCCCCTCCCCCCATCTTTCCAAATTACTATTATGTATTATACTTAGACACACTGTATGAGAAATGGAAGAAATTGTTTAAAGACACAGTCCAACCTCAAAATCGATTTTTCGTTTTTCTGCCTATCTTGGAGAAAATTTCACGCTGATCACAACGGTGTTTTCAGAATCGCTCAGAACTCACTACGAACGGAGCTACGGCTCCTCAAAAACCTCGATTTCGAACAGCTAGAAGTTCTCGGACGAGTTGTCTCGAGCCCGTATTTTCTCGTTATTCGCAGCCATCGTTCTGTAGCCGGCCACAAAACAAAGCCAGACCGAAAACAAATTGAAGAACATAGGTTTTGAATGAAATCATTCGCGCGTCTCTTCCCTATTCGGGTCGGAAACTTGGCGGTGAGCGTTACCCATTTTTTTTTCTTTCAAGGGGGCGTGGCCGACTTTTTCGTAGCTTTTTCTCGCTTATTTGAGTGAATTGAGATTTCGCGCTTGGCAGGGTTGCTATAGGCGGCGACCCGACCATAATATCAAAAACTACCTCTGAGGTTGGACTGTGCCTTTAAGGACCTCACAAAAATTTCCATTTGTTCGAACAAGAAAAAATCAAGCGTTTCGATTTACTGCTAGCTGCTCGGGAACAAAAATATGTACCAGTGTAATGTTGTTAAGCGGGCATAAAACGCATGTGAAGAGCTGCGTCGACAGATTCCAATTCAGTTCTGGAATAGCGAAGTGCAGCAAACTTTTTATCCGAGAAAAAAATGTAGCGGCAGACTTCCAGTCTCAAAAAAGACAATCCCTAAGGAGACTCCTCTACAGTGCGTTCGGAAATGATAGGGACACCTCTAAAAAACGAGATTTTCAAAAAATTTCTGGGAATGGTGATGAATACTGCTCATCAATGAATTCAGCGTGATAAAAAACCTCTGTTCGCAACTTCCTTGAAACCGTGCCTAATTTCATAAGATTTTGCCTTTACATTTAGAAAATTTCACCATTCGGAAATGATAGGGACACCCTGCAAAAATGGAATTTTTCACTTCGAACAAAATTTCCCGTTACAAGTTCACTACATGAACGCAACACGAGGACACCCAACATCTTTATTCCAATCATGGGCCGTGGTACATCGCTTACTGTTTCCGAACAAGCCCAAATACGTGCCCTCAACGCTGCCGGGCTGAGCCAACGTCGAATCGCCTCCCATCTCGGACGTTCCCCCAACTGCATCAGCCAGTTCCTACAAGATCCAAACTCCTACGGCTTGGCGAAGAGTCCTGGACGCCCAAGAAAGGTCAGCGGCAGGGATGCACGGAGGATAAGCCGACTCTGCTCAAACAGTAGTCTGTCTCTCAACCAAGTGAGGGCTCAGTTGTCGCTCAATGTGTCGAAGACTACTGTTTGGAGCGTCGTAAACGCAGACGAAAACATCGTCCGACAAGTGATGAAGAAGGATCCATCACTCTCAGAAGCCCACAAAGGAGCTCGACTCCGGTTTGCAAGGAGCGACATGGCAACAGACTGGTCAAAGGTAAGGGATTCTCTAAAAACCCAATAAAATTTAAAACGATAAAGGCGACATAATCCAGGTGATTTTCTCCGACGAAAAGAAGTTTAACCTTGATGGACCTGACGGTGCTCGATGCTACTGGAGAGATCTTCGCAAGGATCCGATGGTATTTAGTCGAAGAAATTTCGGAGGCTGTTCGCCGATGTGTTGGGGAGCATTCTGCACCGAAGGTGTTTTGGAAATCGGCTTCACTTCGTGTCGGATGGATTCGGAGGAGTATCAAGAAACATTGCGTGCACATCTTCTGCCGTTCTTCATTGGAAACAGGCGTCAACGCTACATTCTCCAGCAAGATAACGCTTCGGTCCATGTCTCCAGATCCACAAAGGCGTGGCTTCAACAAAACCGAGTTCGCGTGATGGAATGGCCCCCGTGACTGCAACCTGATAGAGAATATCTGGGGCATAATTGTGCGCCAGATTTACGCGAATAGCAAGCAGTATGGGACCGTAGACGAGCTAAAGGCCGCTGTACTCGAAGCCTGGAGAAATTTGGATAAAAATGTGATATCCAATTTGATCACTTCTATGCCGAATAGAATTTTTGAATTAATTTCCAACTCTGGAGGTGCGATATCATATTAGATTTCATGTATGTGTATGTTTTGTTCATTCCTTGTTTGATAATTTTTGTTTTTTGATAGTGTCCCTATCATTTACGAACGGTGAATAGTGTGACAATTTAAAATAAAATATTACAATATTATGCTATTGTTATAGAAACAAATGAACAGAGGTTATTTACCTTGCTGAATTCATTTATGACCATTATTGAACGCCGCACTGAATTTAAACATGAAGACTGCGGTTTTCAGGGGTGTCCCTATCATTTCCGAACGCACTGTATGTGGGTTGCCCTACAGACGGCTGCTCAATGGTCAAAATAATGTTTTGCCCACATTGTTCCTCCGAAATCTCGCAATGGTTTTTCCACACTTATGACAAGCAGGTAGTTGCCGATGATCTGGTCATCGAAAGTAAACAAAGGGAAAGGAGCAGCTCACTATATCGAATTTCGCCGTGGAGTACTTTTTCGAATTTACAACTTTACTCATCTCGAAGCATGTGTACTTCGTGTAGTAACAGAATACATGAGATTACACATTCGGAACAGAGCTATCAATGAGCGAAGAGGGACCCGGAAAAGATTGAAAGCCTAGGCGGAAAACAAGTATGCAAAGTAGCGAACGAATGGACGCTAATTCCCTATTACAGTCGAGTTAAATTAACGGATTTCGAAAATCAAAACGAAAACGCACATGATACAAAAGAAATTATGTGATCCAGTAATGGAAGAGAATTGGGGAGAAATCTAACTGACAAAAAACCAAAACGTATTCAAATTCCGAATATCTACAAGTCTTGGATTTCGCAAAAAACACTCGTAAGCAACGCCTGTTCCCCTTGAAATTTCTCCATCGCAAATGGCTAGGACCTTTGGTGGTCAGCCGTGTGTATCGATCGATCACTAGCCACTCACCGATTTCGCCCCAGCACACGTAAAGAAGCGGCTGCGGACGATTTCCCGCTGCCTTCACATCGTCGCTGGACCGTCTACCCTAGATCCCTGGAGTGACCAGCGATGTGAACGCAGTGGACTTCCGCAGCTCTCGTCGCGTCGAAGCAGCCGGCTCTCCCGCGGTTCCTATTTAGTGTATTGAGTCCAAACGCCGCAGGCGCACCTATAAGAGATGACCGGTACTTTCCGTACATAATTTTCGATTTTCCTGTCCTGCCATTCTGACGTTTGCTATTGTTTATTGAAAAAATGACGCCACCCCCCCCCCGAAAAAAACAGAAAGAATCGCTCTTGATATAAATGATTGATTTAGCATATAAACACTCGCTAGAAGGAGGAGCTTGGGTTTACTTGAGTATAACATGTCTACATATCTCTAGTCTACAGCAGGGGTGTGCGTTAATGAAAAAAATTTTTTTCGTTAACCGTTAATCGTTAATTTTTGAAAAAAAAACCGCGTTAATCCGTTAGTGCGTTAACACGTTAATTTTGCATTTCGTTAACATTTTTGAAAACATTACCTGACCACCACGAAAATCGATAAATAACCAGACGTCCCAAAAAAACATGAATTCCATACCAAACACCGCAGTCCGTACACTCCAAACTTGGAAATCATCCTCATGGATTATTAATACTATCAGCCAGAACAATAAACGAATACTCTTCAAGAATAGGAATCCTGACATGCAAAAAAGCATAGATGGACGGAACATTAACGAAATAAAAATTAACGTGATTTCGGGACTTTTTCGTTAACCGTTAATCCTTGATTTTTGAAAAAAAAACCGCGTTAACCCGTTAATGTGTTAACACGTTAACGTTTTTAACACGCACAGCCCTGGTCTACAGCAATGGAAGTAGGACCTGGTGAGGTTGCGGACTCTTCCTAACATACTGTAGTCTAAATGTGTTATCACTCAATTTTTCGAAATTACTGAGATTGGTGGATGAGTTTTTGTTTTCACTCTCACATTTCACCTCTTTTCATTGCTTCCACAGAAGTACTCGTATAGGTGAAAACACAGACTCACCGATCTATCATAGCTGTTCCGAAAAAATGAGTGATACCTCCAGCAAACTACCGTATGTTAGGACGAGTCCGCAACCTCACCAGGTCCTACTTCCATTGCTGTAGACTATACCTATTAACTCTCGTCCACTTTCGAAGATGCCGCTCTACTCCGGCTGACTTTTTAAAATGGAGGATTTTATCGGTGCACAAACATGTCATTTTCAGGTGAATCGAGCTTTTTCTCTACTGCACTCCCTTTTTATAGTGCTATCCCTCTAAGTTATCACATGTTTCCTCAAGTTTCATTTCTAATTCTCGTACTCGAATGGGTGGGAAAATACGGGCGTGCGAGACAGGATTGCTCGAATATCGTCAAATATTGTCATCCTGGATGGTTTTCAGGGCTTCAAACGTCGTTGGCGACATGATAGAGGCCGTGCTAGCTTTTTTTCTATTTTTATTATAGACGCTGTCTCATCCATTGATAGTTACTTCCTCAGTCATTGACATTTTCTTTAAAGGCAGCATACACGCTCGTAAACGTAATTGAGATAACTACGGAATTAGAATGGCATGGCACAGAACACAACTCCCACGCATTTTGATGCGTCAAAAACGACCCACAATGACGCTACACGAGTAAGAAGTTGACCCCGCCCCTGTATCTGCCCGCCCCCTGCATTTGTGTCCTCCTCCAAAACAGGGGTTGTGGGCCATTCTCAATGTCGGCGACGTTTGTGGGTGGGGGAATAGGTACAGTAGGTAAACCACACCTACCGACGACGGAGGGAATGGCCCAGCACCCCTTTTTTGGAGGAGTACCCAAATACAAGAGGCGGGCAGATACAGGGGCGGGGTCAACTTCTCACTCGTGTAGCGTCATAGTGGGTCGTTTTTGACGCTTCAAAAAGCGTGGGCGTTGTGTTCGGTGCCAACCCATTCTAATTCCGCAGTTATCTCAATTACGTTTACGAGCGTGTATGCTGCCTTTAAACCCCCAAAAAAATTGTGGAAATCGAATTTCGAAAAAATGATCGATAATTCATAAAAAACGCATAATATAAGGCACAGTCCACGAAGCCTAAGTAGAAAGCTGGGGGCTAACGTCGCTTGTTAATAAAGATATTAGTGAAATTGGCATTTTTTGAAAATTGTCTAAAAACCCAAAATTTGCTAGGTTCGAAAGAAATTGGAAAACCCGTTTTGGCATTTAATCTAGGCTTCACAGAGTACGTACTAACGTTACATGAACTTGAATAGCGGTTAGATGGATAGAAAAAGTACAACTAGAGGAACTCAAAATTTTTCGGTCCCCAAGACTTCCTCTACCTTCTGTGGCAAAATTAAAAGCAGGTCTATTTTTTTCGGGTAGCGATAAACACCATTAGATAGAGAAAGAATTGGATTTACGAGCTGTGTGCCACACCTTGTCGAGATTTCACAGACGGACAACGGAAAATTCTCTGACACCTATTTGGTGCAGGACTTTTCTAACCTCCTAATACAATCGCTTGAAAAAAACACCTTAGTTGTGCAGTTACTGACTAGAAATTCGGTTCATTTCGAATTTTCGGACATTTTCTGGATGAGTTTACTTGATTTCTGCCTTCTGTCGAATTGGTTTTTCTGATTTCTAGCAAATGCGTACATCCCTGCTCTCCTGACCGTTGACGCCGGCTCCATGGTTTCCTTGCGGCGGGATGCGATGAAGTAAGAATACTAAATTCCGGTCGAAATCACGCCCCATAAAAATGCGAGCCAAGCAAAACTGCGGAGAGTTTTCAACGAAAGCAGACGATATGTACAAAAACAAGCAAAACTGGAAAATATGAGGAAATAAGAAACAAATAAATAAGAAGTGCAGAAATATGTATGAAGTAAAAACACGGAGATGACACAGAAAAATAAAAAAAAGCTGATAACATAGAAAGGTTGATGTTTCTCACCGAGAACCCCTTTGACAAATAATTTCCCTAAAATAATTGCAATTCTGATTGCAAGGTAGAGGTAGCAAGACAAAAACTGGTTCATGCAAACGCAAATGAGTAAAGAAATAAAACAAAGGCAGTTCAGCTGCCAAGTACCTTACTGCTCGTACGGTTTGGCCAGAATGCTTTCTCGCATTATTAGCCTCCTTTCCAGAGAACTCTCTTCGAATTTGATTGTTTTTCACAATTCAAAAAGCATTTATGGTTTTTGTGAAAAGGGCTATCCAACGGTATAACGATTGGTAGGGTAAATTTTGAAACGAAAAAAGTTTAACATGAAATTCTTAGCGTGCCACACAGTATGTATAAGGATACAGTTTGCAGCTGCACTGCGCTATGTGCAAAGTAAAACGATATGGAGAACTCATTCAAAACTTTTTGCTCCAATCTAACACCTAGCTAGCAACACATTGTTGGATAGTCCTTCTCACCTGGACCGTAAATATCTTATAGATCCAAAAAAATTGGAGTGCGTTATTAAAAAGGGCGCTAAAATCGCGAGAAAACGTCGCCACATTCATTCTGACCAAAACCTGTGAGTCGTTTTGCAGTACGGAAATAGACTAAAATATTAGAAAAAAAAAGCTGAATCAGCGAAATGAAATTTCATTCAAATATTATTTGCGACACAAAAAAAAGGTAAAACGAAGGATTCGGTGTGAAACTTCGCGGAAGCGCATAGTTTATGCTTCGTCGAATACTATGGGAGAGTCAGCCCCACTGGCTATCACGGAAGTTTGGTGCGTAGGGGGTCATTGATCGGCATATGGTCGTCATCAATCCATAGTTGAGCCCCACACACTCTATGGATCCAATCGTTCTTGAGATCCACGGTAAGACACATGGTGAACGGCCGAGTAGGGGACAAGAGAAATACTAATCCTCCTAAAATATCACCTTGTCACAGAACAAGCGAGCAGAACATATGACCAATACTAGAAAAAAAAACGAAAGCTTGACTTCAAATCTCAATCACCTCAACTGATGGAGACCTTTCACTTCAATCATTAACCCATTCACGACTGCATGCAAAATTGCGTCATCGTTTACCGTGCCCCACTGATGGGACACGCCAGATTGATTAGCGTTCCACGGGTGAATGCTTTTGCTCTTTTCTCTTCATATTGTAGCTAATACCGCTGAAGGAACTTTGTCACTGTTTGAGCTCCCAACACCCTCTCGTTTTAGAAGAACAATACCTCGAAACCGCAACACGCTCAACTAAGTTGCAACGTTTTGAAAAGAGTAAACAAGTTTCAAACGATATACCGTATTTTCTCTTTTAGAAGTACATGTACTTCTAATACTCAGACCCCTATTTTATATGTACTTCTATTAGAGGTGTACTTCAAATAGAGGCTGTACTTCTAATTCTCAGCCCTCTTTTTTTGGTGTACTTCTATTAGAGGTGTACTTCTAATAGAGGGTGTACTTCTATTGTTCGGCGCAATTTTTGGATTTCCAATGATAGACTCTTCACATTTCTTGATTTTCAGTATAACACCAAAAACCTGTATTTAATATAATTTCAGACTAGGCTCAAATGGATTGATGCTTCCACAGTCTCTGATATCATTATTCACACATTTCCCAAGCTAATTTCTTCCAAAAAATGTATACGTTCGTTTTCGATTTTGTCGGCACGAGCTTCATCGACGTGTTATGCTTAAAAACAAATTGAAGGCAGCGTTCACGATGAACATCATCGGTGACTTTCCACAGTGAAATGATAGGCGAGGAGAATTCTAGGCTCCCAGTGTCGAAAAAACCGTAAAAAAACTAGGCAGGAGTGGCAAAATAACAGCTGCAAACAACCGTTTTGGTGTCTCAGAACCGTCCGGTGCTCCACTTCCGCCCCCTCGATGTGAACAAAGGAAGATTCAGATTACAGGAATAATCAAGTCAAGAAAGTGATATGTGAGCTGATCGCTTGAATGCACTGATAGGTATCATCCTTCTCAATTCCTCCACGCTCAAAGATCAGCTTAAAAAAGGATCTACTTTGGATCAAAAACGCGTCTTTCTCGTGGTTTTTAAGCATGCCTTGCTATACAGGACACCAGACCTTCCGTAAACCGAGGTGATATCGGAAGTGAAATTCATTGTGAACACTGCCTTCAACTGATCGCCTTTCGAGTCTTCCAGAGCGATTGAAAAGCGCGGTTCTTGAACGACCTGACTACAGCTTTTCCAGAAGCGAGTTCTTTGCGTCCACAATCCACTATAGCAAAAGTCTGCCATTGGTGGTTTCTGATTTCCTCGTCGTATAAGCGATTTCTATACGTAAATGATCCAATCTTCGTAACGCTCGGGAATCTTGGTTTTTCAAGCACCGCTAAAGTCAAGGTCTAGGGCCAAAAAAAGTCAACTTTGATCGACTAAACCCAATCAAACAAAAATATTTGTATAGAACCGAAATAAACTCCGTGCATTTGCCGCGAATAACACCAATGTCGAACCTTAGCTCTGCGTTTTTTCCTGGTCATTTAGTGTTCGCTGAGGTTTCATCGTAAGTTGTCCCACACAAGCAATCTTTGGCCAAAAAAGGGATGGCCGATACTTTTTTTTGTGAATATTCAAACCTCACATTATTGAAAAAAATCTCGGGCAATCTGGTCTCTCTCAAATGCCACATTCGTGGAGCCAATCACTTACCCAAGTACCAGGGGTCCACTCCGAAAAGAGGTGTACTTCTAAAAGAGGTGTACTTCAAATAGAGGGTGTACTTCTAATACTCAGACCTCTATTTTATATGTACTTCTAATAGAGGTGTACTTCAAATAGAGGGTGTACTTCTAATACTCAGCCTTCCCTTTTAGGTGTACTTCTATTAGAGTAAATACGGTATTTCTGAAAATTTAGCTTCCTGGCAAAAGTAACGATTTGGTAATGCTATTCATGAGTCGAAAAAGTTTCAAAAATATCTTGAAATATCGTAAAAAAATGATTTGGCGTAAAATAGCCTGAAGTAGTAAAAAAGCTAGGAAATGAAGTGAAATAACTAAAAATACGATTTGGCGGTCAATAATAAACAAACAAGCGATAAGTAAAGACTTAGTGATCAGATTTTACAAGCTTCTCCGTTAAACTTATCAAAGCAAAATCAAGCGCGATATGGAATGGAGCGTTGCGTTATCCTAGCTTGACCTATGCTAGTTCCCGTATTACAGATTTCGAAAATGGCTTAATGTTTCCGTTGCGCGCTTGATTTTGCTTTGATAAGTTTAACGGGGAAGCTTGTAAAATCTGATCACTAAGTCTTAACTTATCGCTATTTTGTTTATTATTGACCGCCAAATCGTATTTTTAGTTATTTCACTTCATTTCCTAGCTTTTTTACTACTTCAGGCTATTTTACGCCAAATCATTTTTTACGATATTTCAAGATATTTTTGAAACTTTTTCGACTCATAAATAGCATTACCAAGTCGTTACTTTTGCCAGGAAGCTAAATTTTCAAAAATTTCACATATTTTTCCCAAGGTTCCCTTTCTGACATGAATTTTGCTCAACGATTTCCAGTTTGGAAAGATGAAACATCTAACAGGCGATTTTGTCGTATGAGTGCAACTTCTGAAACTTGTGACGCACAACCATAAAAAAAACCCCAATCATCGCCGCATTTTGCGCAGCAGGTGAAAAATCGATATTATTGATCATATGTAGATATTCGACTTTTCATGATGAGAACAATTTTCCAAGCAAGGTACTCACTAGGGAATCTCGCATGGTCGTCCCCACCATTTAAAAGATGATGAATGCTTTTTGGTCAATTCTGCTCAGCGGTCTCCGAATCTGACATCGGATTTTGTTACGGACACCGCTGAACGAAGTTATAAGCGTTTTTGAAGCTTCGTGAAAAGGTAAAGGTACCCATCAGCCAATTTTCAGGGTGTTTAGAAAAATTCGGATCCGGCTCAAAACTTTCAACTGGGGGTTATTCAGGACACCTGTTTGTGGTCTGTTTGTCTCTCTGTCGCTACAATTATGGTTAGTGTAGGTTACCGTAAGCATAATGCCTTTTAACTGACTTTACCTACCTTAAATCGCCGAAAATAAAAAAAATGGACCTCAAATTCGTGTTCGGCGTCAAAATAACACCCACAGAGAAATTTTGAGAGAAATCTGAGACCTTGACCAAGCTACCGTGTACTCACCCTAACCTACCGTAAATTATCAAAATTCGATAAACGGATTGCAGATTCGTGTTGAGCACTGCAAATAACCCCCAGAGCAAGAATTTGAGCCTTCGGAAATCGGAAAACGTCGCGATTTATCATCAAATTCCCCCCCCCCCCCGATGGGAAGCTTTGAACGAATCAAGTCGAAAAGCTCGGAAATACGTCAAATAAACCCTAGATTCGTGATCAGCGCCCCAAATAACCCACCTGGAAGGATTTTGAGTGAAATCTGCAAAAAAATTTTAACGCTTCCAGAGATATAAATAAGCGCCCAACCGAAAAGCCGCACAAGTCCAAATCGCTATCAATCTGTGCAGTTTGGAAAATGTGCCTTCACCCAAAATTAGCTCAGTGGGGTAGTTTTGAGCGCTGAACACAAGCATGAGGTCCGTTTCCGGATTTCGCAAATCCTAATGCGCGTTTTTTACAGAAAAAAGCGGGAAATACGATTTTTAACAGGCCATAACTTTTTTCGTAGATATCCGTGGTAAAATCCGAGTTCAGATTCGAAGAGGGCGTGCCATAGTTGACTAGAAAACATTTATCAGCTCATTGCGGCAGGTCGTGCAACAGGCGAAAAATCGATATTATTGATTGGTATTAATCGATACTGTTTGATGAGTAAAATTCCCAAACCAAGAGATCCATACCCATCAACAGTTACCACTCCTCTTCGCATTTTGTGCAATAAGCGCAAAAATCGATAATATTGATCATCGATCGATGACGTGTCATCAGTACGAAATCTGACAAGTTTAGTACTTACCCCTAGTGACCTATCTGACCTATGGTTATGCTGATTGGCTGCAGATACACCCACATACCCTGCTCTCCACAGCCGTAACATGCACCAGCAGTTTTCGCGCTCCACGGCTGATTTAGTATGTAAACCCACGATTTTGAGGTACCCTTCAAAGTTAAGGTATCAAGTTCAAATTGGAATAGGAGCGACCAGCATCCATTTCTAGCCTCCTGTCCGAAAATGAGCTTCCTAGCTCAATTTTATGTGTACCCACAAGTTGATAAACGCCAACTGAAAAAAAACAGGAGATTAACACCAAAATCGAGCGGTTTTTCAAAATTTTCTCGAAAACCAGCAAACCAATCCAAAGTATTTTCGGGGGATATTACCAACTTTTTGCACTCTTTTCAATGCGATTTGGAATTAATTTCTAGGTTCACTCTGAGCTTAGATTTTGAAAAAGCGATTCCGCGCGTGGC
This sequence comes from Aplectana chamaeleonis, assembly GCA_029168955.1. Taxonomy (NCBI): domain Eukaryota; kingdom Metazoa; phylum Nematoda; class Chromadorea; order Rhabditida; family Cosmocercidae; genus Aplectana; species Aplectana chamaeleonis. Next base: position 511,214 of record JAPDOI010000334.1, read on the forward strand.
CAGTTCAAAAACAAATCTGGTACGCGCTTCGCACGCACCACAATTTGTTCTTTTAAACATAAAAAGTAGCGATAGAACCAGCAAAACATTATAATGTGCTTATGAAATGGTTGCCCAGGCGCTTTTTGTTTCGCCCCAACCAACGGTATTTCTGAAAAGGTTCAAATCCTTGTTGCGTTTGGCCTACCGGTGAATCACAAGGTTTGTATTCAAGTCTAAGGTAGCTCAATGCTTTGATCATATGTAGGTTTGTAGATTCCTTCTTGCGGCGGAGAAATCGATTTTGGAAAAATGTGTCACACCGGTGGGACACGTGGTCGCGAATGGATTAATCAAATTTGGAAGAGCAATTTTTGTAAGTAGACAGTCAATGTGGAAATGTAGATTCGATTCGCAGGGAAATTCACACCGATGACTCAAATGTGTAACGTCAGTGTAGAGCCGAAACAGCCGAAATTCAAGCATACAATTAGTCATACGGAGAAAAAAGCACGTCGCAGAGATAAAAATGTGGGAACAGATAGCATGGCATACGCACTTTCAGAGATTCTGAGCATCGAGAAAATCTTCAAGAGGGGTGCTCATCTACAAACATGAAAGAGCATATACGCTCCTATCTCTATAACATACAATTTCTTAGGAAGATTGAAAGTCAGAGAGAAATATCATGCGGATCCAAGCAGCAGCAGCGATTTACGGCTGCGTTTATGGTCGCCGAAAACGGGCCAGAATTGCAATTGTAACAAGATGGCCCAAAACCTAGGAGGCCGTGGGCTATAATTCGGCTGATATAAGAAGGAAGAAGCTGCGAGACATGGCAAACAGAACAGCGTTGGTTGATGCATCGAGTAGGAAAAAATTCCCTGAAATTCGAGGGCGTTATGGAGAACCTTTCCTATCTAAAGCCTAGCTTGCTCGGATGAGTCCGTACGGTGCAAGCACCGGAGCGGTCGGTCATGGCGAAATATAGAAGTGATATAGAGATTTTGACATGATCAGCCCGATAAGCCTAACTTCGGCCTGCTCGAAATGAGGGAGCTAGGCAATACGTTAGAACGAAGCGAGGTTGAGGCCGATGAAAGCAACATGAGCATAAGGAGATCTGCCTCATCGAACGTTTCAAGTCGGAGGCAATCAATAGGCGGAAGACGGAGAGCCAAGGTGGAAACGAATCGGCGAACAGAAAAGAGAGATCGGGAAGGGTTGACCGGCAGTGTGTAACGAGAAGAAGGTTAACGGGCTGGTAAGAGAGAACAGCTGATTGGATATAAGAACGGAGAGGGGAACGGGTGCTGAAAAAGATCTTCACCTGGGAAACAGAAGGGTAGAAAATTAAGTTGCAAATGAAAGACGGATGAGTCGAAATGGATCGGAAGGCGAAAAACGGAGAAAAATACGGACAGCTTGTCCATCTCTCAAATCGTTCAGCTGGGTTTTTTTTTTCGGATATTTTCCACATTTTCCCCGAGAAAATCGGCAAAGGAAAACCCGAATATTTCCGCACATCTATGGTGGAGATGTTGATAGAGAGCTGAGCTTACGATTCAAGTCTTTTTGAGGCTCAGGTCTACCCGAAGAGCTCTGTGGCATCCGCAGAAATAACTGAACAAAATGAGGAAAACCGTCTCCCTAAAACATTCACAAACTGATGTTGTTTATTCCTAGCTTCGTAGATATGTAGGACCCAATGGAACACCACCAGTTCGAAAAGCTTCTAACCACGTTAGCCAGCACATTTCCCATGATCTTACTTTTCTGTTCAAAGCAGGAGCGACATGAAAACTGGCTTACAAGTGATTGGACTCGCAAGAGCAACACATACAAACTAACTCTAATTGGCAGGATTGGAAGCAGAAATGAGCGGAATTTTTTTAATTCGAAGATCGGAAAACGGGACGGCCATTTCAATTTGGGAAATCGGAATCGGAAGGTCAAATGCCATCGGAAGCCTGCGAATCGGAATCCGACTTGCCGAAAATTTCAAAACTCGTATTTTTGACCACCGCAGCGGTCTTTCCCACATTCTCCCGCATTTTTATGCGTTTTCGGTAATCGCGAAATCTCAAGATTCCCCATTCTTGATTGGTAGCCACAGAGCATTTTTCTTCAAAAAGGATGCAGTAAAAATTGTTCTGCACGTAAACAAGGCTTTATGAAACATTGAGAAGCGCAAAAATCGTAGGCAAGATTCGGGCTGGTTGTTAGAATGATTTCATCGACATCAGTTACAAGAGATAGAACCTAGTACATATGCGGTAGGAAAGGGAAGGGGAAGCAGAAATCAACTGGTCAGGGTAGCACATTAGACCTCCTAGTGTAATCAGCAGAATGAACGACCCATCTGGGAAGAACGCCCGTGAAGTGCTTCAAGGAATCGCTAATGAGTGAACAGATAACCCGGGTGAATGGCTGCAGTGCAGGGAGGATTTCCAGCATCTGCTCCTGGCAACCATATGCCGCCCTAGTGAAAATGTGTTTCATTGAGGTGCAGTTCTCCGCTGAAAATCTCCTAGGATGACGAGGGACCTACCAACTGACAAGAAGGCATCGCGGCGCTGGAAAACACATCCGACTAATTGCTGTCAATTGAGCCGATTGGACTTGAATCAGGCCATTCACATGGTTTGGGGTCTCAAAATGGCGCCTCCATGGAGTCTATGTACGCGATAGACATAAGAATTTCGAAAACGATCACGGCGTGAACTCCAAATGCCGAAAAGGTGTGGAAACGACTATGGGCCGGCTGTGGAAAACCTCTGTAAACTATCATGTCGTGGAATCCAAATGCACTTTTGAGAAACTTTGGAACATTATTTTCCAAAAATGGAGACTTTATGGGGCCCTTTCCGCCATTTTCGTTCACTGGGCATGCCTAACTACGAAAAAAGGAAATATGTACTATGAGGATTTCTACGCTTACGATGCCTTCAGGGAACAATGAAAAAGAAATCAGATTAATTAATAAAAACCAAAGGAACTTCGAGCGAATGATGCGCCCACATTAATCAATCAACTTTTCGTTAATGACGATTTCTGAAAAATTAGCTTCCTGGCAAAAGTAACGATTTGGTAATGCTATTTATGAGTCGAAAAAGTTTCAAAAATATCTTGAAATATCGTAAAAAATTATTTGGCGTAAAATAGCCTGAAGTAGTAAAAAAGCTAGGAAATGAAGTGAAATAACTAAAAATACGATTTGGCGGTCAATAATAAACAAACAAGCGATAAGTAAAGACTTAGTGATCAGATTTTACAAGCTTCTCCGTTAAACTTATCAAAGCAAAATCAAGCGCGATATGGAATGGAGCGTTGCGTTATCCTAGCTTGACCTATGCTAGTTCCCGTATTACAGATTTCGAAAATGGCTTAATGTTTCCGTTGCGCGCTTGATTTTGCTTTGATAAGTTTAACGAAGAAGGTTGTAAAATCTGATCACTAAGTCTTTACTTATCGCTAGTTTGTTTATTATTGACCGCCAAATCGTATTTTTAGTTATTTCACTTCATTTCCTAGCTTTTTTACTACTTCAGGCTATTTTACGCCAAATCATTTTTTACGATATTTCAAGATATTTTTGAAACTTTTTCGACTCATAAATAGCATTACCAAGTCGTTACTTTTGCCAGGAAGCTAAATTTTCAAAAATTTCACATATTTTTCCCAAGGTTCCCTTTCTGACATGAATTTTGCTCAACGATTTCCAGTTTGGAAAGATGAAACATCTAACAGGCGATTTTGTCGTATGAGTGCAACTTCTGAAACTTGTGACGCACAACCATAAAAAAAACCCCAATCATCGCCGCATTTTGCGCAGCAGGTGAAAAATCGATATTATTGATCATATGTAGATATTCGAATTTTCATGATGAGAACAATTTTCCAAGCAAGGTACTCACTAGGGAATCTCGCATGGTCGTCCCCACCATTTAAAAGATGATGAATGCTTTTTGGTCAATTCTGCTCCGCGGTCTCCGAATCTGACATCGGATTTTGTTACGGACACCGCTGAACGAAGTTATAGGCGTTTTTGAGCTTCGTGAAAAGGTAAAGGTACCCATCAGCCAATTTTCAGGGTGTTTAGAAAAATTCGGTTTCGGCTCAAAACTTTCAACTGGGGGTTATTCAGGACACCTGTTTGTGGTCTGTTTGTCTCTTTGTCGCTACAATTATGGTTAGTGTAGGTTACCGTAAGCATAATGCCTTTTAACTGACTTTACCTACCTTAAATCGCCGAAAATAAAAAAAAATGGACCTCAAATTCGTGTTCGGCGTCAAAATAACACCCACAGAGAAATTTTGAGACAAATCTGAGACCTTGACCAAGCTACCGTGTACTCACCCTAACCTACCGTAAATTATCAAAATTCGATAAACGGATTGCAGATTCGTGTTGAGCACTGCAAATAACCCCCAGAGCAAGAATTTGAGCCTTCGGAAATCGGAAAACGTCGCGATTTATCATCAAATTCCCCCCCCCCCGATGGAAAGCTTTGAACGAATCAAGTCGAAAAGCTCGGAAATACGTCAAATAAACCCTAGATTCGTGATCAGCGCCCCAAATAACCCACCTGGAAGGATTTTGAGTGAAATCTGCAAAAAAATTTTAACGCTTCCAGAGATATAAATAAGCGCCCAACCGAAAAGCCGCACAAGTCCAAATCGCTATCAATCTGTGCAGTTTGGAAAATGTGCCTTCACCCAAAATTAGCTCAGTGGGGTGGTTTTGAGCGCTGAACACAAGCATGAGGTCCGTTTCCGGATTTCGCAAATCCTAATGCGCGTTTTTTACAGAAAAAAAGCGGGAAATACGATTTTTAACAGGCCATAACTTTTTTCGTAGATATCCGTGGTAAAATCCGAGTTCAGATTCGAAGAGGGCGTGCCATAGTTGACTAGAAAACATTTGTCAGCTTTCTGATTCAGGGGTACACCATGCGAGGTTCCCTAGTTAGACCATCAACAATCAACAATCATTGCGGCAGCTTGTGCAACAGGCGAAAAATCGATATTATTGATTGGTATTAATCGATACTGTTTGATAAGTAAAATTTCCAAACCAAGAGATCCATACCCATTAACAATTACCACTCGTCGTCGCATTTCGTGCAATAAGAGCGAAAATCGATAATATTGATTATCGATCGATGGCGTGTCATGAGTACGAAATCTGACAAGTTTAGTACTTACCCATAATGACCTATGTTAATTGGCTGCAGATCCACCCACATACCCTGCTCTCCACGGCCGAAACACGCCCCCGCAGTTTTCGCGCTCCACGGCTAATTTAGTACATATAGTTCACTTCCGCACTACCGTTCAGTCCGCAAAGTGCGCGCTGTAAGCGAAAGCGTGCTGCGGCGCGGTTGCGAGTATCGTCAGACAAGGATGTGGGATCACCCGGGCGGTTTTCGCCTTTGGTGCCCGGGTGATCCCACCGCCCGGGTGATCCCATATGCCCGTCTGAGGATACTAGCAACCGCGCCGCAGCACGATTTCGCAATCAGCGTGCACTTTGAGGACTGAACGGCAGTGCAGAGGTGAACTGTATGTAAATCCACGATTTTGAGGTACCCTTCAAAGTTAAGGTATCAAGTTCAAATTGGAACAGGAGCGACCTGCATCCATTTCCAGCCTCCTGTCCAAAAATGAGTTTCCTAGCTCAATTTTAAGTGTACCCACAAGTTGATGAACGCCAACTGAAAAAAAACGGAGATTAACCACAAAAACGAGCGATTTTTCACTTTTTTTCTCAAAAACCATTACAAACCATTTTTGGGTAGTAACACCAACTTTTTGCGCTCTTTTCAATGCAATTTGGAGCTAATTTCTAGGTTCACTCTAAACTTAGATTTCGAAAAAGCGGTTCCGCGCGTGGCCAGTTCAAAACCAAATTTGGTGCGCGCCTCGCGCGCACCACAATTGGGTAGAAAACCGTTTCCTAGTCAAACATGAACGCATTATGGAAGCATGGACAAATGTAATTGTAATCGATCCCCTATCGATGGCGAATTTTGCTTCTTGAAAAACTTTTCGTGCAACTTCAGGAGCAATCGCGACTAGAAGATTTCGATTTGAGATGGTAGTGAACTCGATTCTGCACTCTCCAGCTATTGTAACCCAATATGTGAGGGGATGGCCGATAGAAAAAGTGTACATCATATTCTCGACGCGGTAGTTCTTTGTGACGCCGAACAGCGGCAATCGTCTGAATTGTTGAGCGCTTCATTCTCTTATTTTAGGAGTGGAAGAGCTAGAAAGTAGCCGCAGTATGCTTAAATAGAGAAGAGATGTTCGTCTTGAAAAGCATTGGCTTCAAAAGCATTGTTCGTCACGCTTCCTAGTTTTTTTCGTTACATTAAAGGCAGTGTTCACGATGATTTCGGCTCCCGAGTTTTTCACTAAAAACAATCCGTTGGCAACCAAGTGTTACCAAAATTACGAAGAAACGGCGGAAAGCGCACTAAAACGTCTTATTTCAGTGACATTATTCTATGGCCTGAACTAGTTGTCTGGTTGGATGAACATGTTCACGGTGGTTGTCAACGGTAAAAAATGGGACTAATCGAAAATGGAAGAATATTTTGGGCAAAACAGTATTAGTTAGGGCCCGAAGAAAAGAACGGAGCAACACAGAATGGAGAATCGCAAAAGACGGGTCCACAAAAGATTTCATTGTCACATTGAACAGTTCCATTGATACCTAAGAGGCGGGCTGATACTTGAGGATTTCGTGCCCTTCTGGTGAGTTTTTCTCGGTTCCTTCGTCATTTCAGTTCTACTCGGGGCCAAACAATCGATTTAGCGATTAATCTCAAAATCGAAGATTATCGTGAACACTGCCTTTAAATCAAAGGTTGTGAGCTGAGCTGGGATGAAAGGGGCTTAAAAGCAATGTCCATGGTTAATCTCGCTGCCGAGGTTTCAGTGTAAAACACTAAGCTGGTAGATGCTAGAGAGGATAGGGTCGAAGAAAGCAGCGAAAATGGGCCAGAAATCAATAAAAACGCTTTTGAAGCTATCCCAGTACGCCTGCTTATCCAGGTCCGCCCCCCCATTCGGACGAGCTTGTGGCGCCGGGCACGTTTTCAAAGGCAAATTGCTAAGCAATTCTGCCGCGTGCAGCCTCATATATTCGCGCACATGTCGCGATTAGCGCACGCTTGCAAGAACTGTCAGGCCCCGTGAGCTCGTCCACGCCCTAAGATAGGCTAAAAAAACAGAAAAGCGATTCTCATCGTGAACACTGCCTTTAATGTAGAAACCGTTATTTTAGCTTATTCTGAACGTTTTTCTTCGCTGTTTCTTCACTACATAGTAGTCACCTCACGACCAAACAACCCCATTTTTGGTAAAACCCGAGTGTGACATTCATCGTGAACGCTGCCTTCACATCTTCGGAGAGTTCTAACGTTTTGCGATCAGGGAATGGCTTGTTGACCGAGTACAAAGCATGGAAGGCACCCAGGAGCAGATCGGCCGGCTAAATGCGTCGCAGGCAGCGCTCCAACGACGTCGTGGAAGCAGCAAATTTCATTCACGTGTGCCAGCCGAAATGCTCCAGGGCACCTCCCTTTCTGTGTACTCAATTAACAAGGCCCAGAGAATTGTTGATTTGTAAGGTGGAGCCACGTCTCCGTTGGGTGAGGGACCAATCACAGATCGCGGCTGACTCAACGCGAATTCATTCATCCGCGAAAAGGTAGGGGTACACATCAGGAAAGTTTTGAGAGTGTTCAAGATTTTTTTTGGATTCGGCTCAAAACTTTCAATTGAGGTTTACTTATGACACTGAACACGGATCTGGGCGCCGTTTGTCGCTAGAATTAGGGTTTCTGTAGGGTAAGGTAGGCCCAATGTCTTTTAACTGGCTTAACCTTCCCCAGAATTTGAAAAAATCGACAAATTAACTTCAAAATTCGCATTCAGCTTCCCGAATAAACTCTACAGAAAAATTTTGGGCCAAATCTAAGACTTCGACCATACCCACCGTAACATTATTTAATTCGAGAAAACTCGATAAACGGACCACAGATTTGTGTTAAGTGGTCCAAATAGCCCTTCCAGGTAAGTTTTGAGGCAACTTTATTGCAGCATTCTGGAACTCGTCAAAAATCGCGCTTAGCCAGCAGGATCTCCTCCGGTGGGAAGCTTTGGACCTAATCTGCCGAAATCTTCAAAAAAAATCGAAAATCGAGCTCAGATTTGTAATCAGCAACCAAAACAATCACTAAAAAATGTTTGGGGCCAAATCGTGAACAATCTTTCTATTAACTCAAAATTGCCTTTCGGGTACCACTTTTCTCTTCGCAAAAGCTATGAAAATGACCATTTTTTGAAAACCCCTGAGGCATTCAAGAAATTGAGAACACGGATTATTGACAAACAGGGCTACACCTACAACATCCTGACCAAAGTCTTCTAAAACATCGTAAAGCACGCCCTAGTTAGTGTTATGTGATAATAAGCAATTTCGACTGCCACGCTCTGCCCAATCGAACACAGTATCGTATAAGCAGAAAACCATATATTATTCTTTCATGTTTTTGTATATGTAACTTGACTGATCCACTGAAAAGCCTCCATTTGTAAAGAGAAACCAGTTTGAATACACTGTTGAAATGAATTTTAATTTCCAGCCAAAATCGTTTTTGAGGTCTTCCTGCATGTGGAGCTTGCACCGTAAATGTTTTCCATCTTGTTTGACAGTTACATCAACATTTTATGGAATAGTGCTAGATGATCGACTCAGAATTGCTAGCTGACCGACCCCACAGCAGCTTTCAGGTGGCCATAACTTTCAAGGTGCGCATTTTTATAATAGAGCCTCAGGTTTCGTTGCTGATGTCAGCTAGCCCGAGTGGTTTGATTGTGCACCAACAATTTAAAGATATTTCCAGGCCGCATGATGCCTCTAAAAAGGGCTAGTTCTCAGGGGCTAAGTCATTTTGAAAAATGGAATTCAGCAGCAGTGGCAATGCCTGAGATAAAAGGAAGCCGACCAGGGAAGAAGAATGAGAAAGAACTGGTTCGCTCCTATGAGCAGTTGAAGAAATTCAAAACTGGCAATGCAGATTTCGTTATCTTGCAGAACAACCTAAGAGGACGAATGCAATTATGGAAGTACGCCACAGAAACTTGGAGGTCTCGAAATGCTTTCCTCTCAAGTGCTTTTCTGATTGAATACAATGTATGTACATAGACAAGATACTTTACAAATAGGTAGGAAAGATTAAAAATCGGCGCACATGATTGATTCAAACAGTGAGAATGAGGTAGGTACGCCATTTTGCTCAGCTCGAAATGCGTTGCCTACGATTTTGCAATAACATTACACACAATGTCAACCAGCCGTTCAATATCAGTAGGAAACTCCTCAGCGAAAAAAGTGCGAAACCGAGAACAAAGCGAAATATGAAAAAACGGACATATCCGTTCATAAAATTCATACGCATTCAGAAGAAGATCACGGCAATAATAATACACTCAATTCACTTCTCGGCAGACCACTTTCACGTCACCATCATAGAAACTAAGTTTTCACCAGAAAAAATGGAAACAGGGAACAAGAAAATTTCCACCGTTCCCTTTTTCACGGAATGGGCGCTACGGTTTTGTGACAGTTATATGAAAGTGTTCAGAATAGATAGAAAAAGAGGGGGTGCGAATTGCAATAATTGGGATCTCTCAACATTCCTGTGTTATTCGAAGTCGAATATTCGACATCTGCCAGTATTCGAATTTATTCCACATTGATACTTTTTACGCCACTTTCGAGTATTCTCGAATATTGGTATGCAAATGGAAAATGTATTTGAGATGACAACGCGGAAGGAATCCGTTTATGAAGTGCCTGATACGTTACTGCACCATTAATTTAGAACATCTGACCAAACCACAGGTAGGAGGCCTATGGATAGAGATGGACACGATCTCCGTCCCTTAACAAGCTACGCAAATTGATGATGACTTGTCCGATCATTCAAGAAATTGTTAGAGTTTTCATCCTAATACACTTCCTGTGCTTTAGAGCGAACTGCTTTGAAGTCCATCGCATGCATTGCGCATTTATGCCGCGTCTCCTTCTCCCAGCCCCCACACTCTCTCATTCTCTCCCCTTACCCTCATACTAATGAAGAAAACAGTCTGTGAGCTTTATCGCGGGCGCTGCCTTCAAAGGCAGAGCACATTCATAAATCGTTTTTCAGATTCTGTTGTTAATTTGCAAAGAATTCTAAGATTTTAATGAGATTACATCTACTCGAAACCCTGGCGGGAGAGTTATGGCTCTTTAGAAATCTCCCAAGTTTGAACGGCGGAAGCTTCAGGCCAAGAGTTTGGGAACATGGATGTTAAGGGGTTTTTACAAACATCTCGTCCTGTTGAAGGATTCCCAGCACTCGGAATGCGCTATAAAGAAGGATTCAATACTAATACGAGAGCTCTAATACATACGAGAGCGAAAGAAAATCATTATGAAGGGTCAGTTAATACACCAATGCAAAATGTAAAACAATAACAATTGAGGTATAGTTTACCGCAATGTTAAAAGGACATGGTGCGGTTGCGGACTTGTGCTGACATACGGTAGTCTGATTGTGTTAACACTAAATTTTTCGAATTTTTCCTCATTCCACTCTCACATTTTCACCGGTTTTCATTCCTTCCACAGATGTAGTCACATCGGTGAAAACAGCGACTCACTGTTCTTTCACAGCTGTTTCGAAAAAATGAGTGATACCGCTAACTACCGTAAGTTAGGACGAGTCCCCAACCTCACCAGGTCCTACTTATATACATTGCTATAGACTATACTATACTTATCGGAACGAAATTCCTACCAGCAGCTGCAGACAAGCGCTGTTGCAGTACGCAGATCGAAGACAAGCCAGGACCCCGTGATCTCAGCAGATTATCCTCGAGCTGCGTGCTGCAATAGCAATGTCTGCAACTGCGGACCGGAACTTCGTACCGATAGAGACCGTAGAACATGAATGATGCTAACAAAACACAGCTGCGGTAAATGGAGGAATGACTGTTCGATCAATTCAGAAACCGTTTCACTCACCGATCGAAAGAGTAAGGAGCAGATCTTCAAGTGGTTTTGGGTACAACTGACGCATTTTTTCTAGTTCCGCCGTAAGGTATCTAGTCTTATGTGAACATTCATGTCACCTTGAAAGCCAATTTTCCAGCCCTGCCGGAAAGCTTCTGCGAAAACACAGAAAAACTACTAACTAGCAGCGGCGTTATTTGACAAAATATTGATTGAAATCTCACCCTCCAGTCCCATTGTTGTTGGTTTTCGGCGACGAGAATCCATAAGAATAGGCTGGATTGTTATCCGCCAGAATGACGGAAGGCGAACGAATGGCTCCGTTTTGGCTCATCAGCTCTGCATCGAAGTCATCTGCAATCACACGCTACACTTTTTCGCCTTCCAACTGCTGTTCAAAGAAACAACAAGATCGATACTCTCAAATGCAGGAGGGGAACTCTGCAAGAAATACGCAGCGGATGTGATACAAAAAGAACAAGTGAAAGCTGAGCACCGAAAATGCCTTTTTCCTAGAGGAGTGAGGCTGGAGAGTCAGATGTTTTGCGCCAGTTCGTTGACATAGGAACCATTGTCGGGGCTCAGTCGACGAGTACGTCCAGAGGTGCCTGTCGGTTCGTACAACAAACAAAGAATTGCACTAGCAGAATCCATGATCGACAAGAACCCAAACTCATCGGCACCGAACCATTCTGCAAGCTATTCACATGTAAGCACACCTCGCATGCCGCAGCATAATGACTCCTAGCCTGTGCCTTACAACTATTGAATTCCACATCCGGGAATTTTCATACCCCTTAGTTCCTAGCACTGGTGACCTTGAAGACGAATTCATCTCCACGAAACCCTAAATACATTATCTTCAGTTCAGACGGATCCTGGTGTCGAAAATGAATGGGTGTGCGCTACAGGTGCACTTCTCATTCAGCAGAAACCGTCTTTTTGTGACCGATTAGGTCCATCTTTCTTTGAGCTGGCTTCTGAGAACAGGGAAAGAATTGGTCGATTTGTGCAAGATATGCTTCCAAAATAATCTGACAATATCTTTGTCGGTTGTACATATAATGAAGTTCCCCAGAAGTTGAACATTTGAACATCAATGGGCGCTCGGTTAGAGACCAATATACCAGGTTGTCCAATAATTCTTGTCCGAAGATCATGCTCTGCTGCTGGTGGGACACCAAGGGCATGCTGTACTTCGAGCTGCTCCCGCAAGGCAGGACGGTCACCGCCTCCACCTACAACGATCAGCTCGAGAAACTAGCCGCCGCCATCCGAGAAAAGCGGGACTCTGTCCACCTGCTGCACGACAAAGCGCGCCCCCACGTGGCGAAGGAGACCCAGCAGAAGTTGGCGACGCTCGGCTGGGAGACGGTTGCCCATCCGCCGTATTCCCCGGACCTCGCCCCCTCCGACTACCACTTGTTCCGCCCGCTGAAGCACCATTTGGCCGGAAGAAAATTCAACAACTACGACAACCTCAAATCCGACATCGCGGACTTCTTCGAGTCGCAGCCAGGGCTGGGCACGCGTCCCGGTTAACCTTAGGGGGATGCATATTGGACGTTTCAGAGAGGGCAAAGGGGGGTGCCTAAACTGAACACCAAAAAAAGAACGAAGTGCATGTTCTGTCGAATATCAGGAAAAAATACACACTATTCTTCTGAGTTGCTATATCTACTTCTCCGCTTTTTGAGGCGAACACTTAAAGAATTCAAATTATAGATAGAGATGCAGGTTGTGTTGCAATAATTAATGGTTGCTGTCGAAGTTTGTTTTGATGAAGCAATAAACACCCTTCTGTTATCTTGTAGCAAGTAAGGACTGATGTAGCATCACGTTGCTTTGGTTCAACGCTCATTGATTACGCGGGTGGCTACTAGAGTGTTGGAACGAATAATTTTTTTGAATATTCGAATAAACGAATAATTCGAATATTTCACTTCTTCGAATATTCGATTATTCGAATAAACGAATATTTCACTTCTTTGAATATTCGATTATTCGAATAACCCGAATAATCCACTTCTTTGAATATTCGAATTATTCGAATAAACGAATATTTGAGGAACACTATTGCGTACTATCCCATCCAATCCACTCGGGCAAACTGGGGCATCGACAACAGCTTGAGAAGTTGTCATCTCATAAACTGCACCCTCTTGACAAGTCAAATCGCTCGCATTGTAAGCCTGACAACTGCCCGTTGCCCAGCGACGTCCGCCTGTTGTCGGTCTGTTGACATTTTGACCTGTCACGTTTAGCGGCCTATTTAGCAGCGGTTCACATCCCGCAAGACTTTTATGTGGCCTAGGAACTACTTTGCACCGACCCGCGTCGCGGTCGGCGCATCGATACGCATCGCGGTCAGCGCACCTACACGCATCGCGGTCGGCAAACCGACACGCGTTGCGGTCGACACACCGACACGCAGCGTAGTCGGTAGACCCACGCGTCGCGGCTGGGTCGCCCAACCTCCACTGAGGCCGCCACCGGATGGGCAGGGCTTCCAGATGCTGGGCGGGGCCAATGTACTGCCTACTTGGGTAATTGAACCAGCTGCACTCTTATCACTTAAAGGCAGTGTTCACGATAAAAAATGTGTTTCAGTTTCCACTAGGAATGGGTAGTGGAGGGGCACACTGTAACGTTTACGTCGAAAGAACGCATGAAAACGAGCCAGGAAAAGCCCCACAAGAGCCCGAAGTTGCCACTTCGAGCGCATTGCAAACCTCAAAAGCGCAACACACGCCCACCGACGTGAACAAATGAATGCTCGAGATCGTGAGGTGAGCGATGTTTTCCAATCATTAGCCCCGTTCTTCCCTTCATTCTCAGCTTCTCTCTCTACTCAGGTCAGCTCGCTTAGATCGGCTGCAAAAGACTGAAGTTACAAGCCTTGGACAACTCGTCCACCATGTTTCCTTAGCTCAATCTTTGAGGGACCATAACTCCGTTCCCAGAAGGTCTTGTACGATTTCAGAGTTATCATTGGAATCAGCATGGGGCCGTTTTCAAGACAGGCGGGAAAACAGAAAAACGATTTTTATCGTGAACACTGCCTTTAAGTTCAGCATACACGCTCGTAAACGTGGTTGAGATACTAACTACGGAAGTTGAATGGCATGGCTCAGAATACAACGCCTACGCATCCTGAAGCGTCGAAAACGACCACAAGTGACGCTACAAGACGGAGGATTCGGCCCCGCACCTGTATTTGCGTCCTCCCCAAACAGGAGTGCTGGGCCATTCCCACCATTGTCGATGTGTATGGCTCACTTATTGTACTCATTGTACCACCCACAAGCGTCGCCGATGGTGGGGATGGCCCAGAACCCCTTTTTTGGAGGAGGACGCAAATGCAAGGGCGGGCAGATACGGGACGGGGCCAACTTCTCACACGTGTAGCGTCATTGTGGGTCGTTTTTGACGCTTCAAAATGCGTAGGCGTTGTGTTCTGAGCCATACCATTATATTTCCGTAGTTATCTCAACCACGTTTACGAGCGTGTACTCTGAGTTTTGGCCGAGAAATAGCCGCGAAACAGACGCAAAATGCCTTTTTCCCGAGTAATAGTCGCGAAATAGCCGCTAAATAATGCTGGCTGCGAAATAGTCGCCAAATAATGCTCGCCGTGAAATAGCCGCAAAATACCCGCTAAATTGCCGCCAAATTTGTGGTCTGCTTCGGTCTAGTTTGGTTTAGCTTAGTTGAGTTCAGTTGAGTTATGCGCGGTTTATGCGATGGCGAACTTCCTAGTGCTGCTTAGCTGTGCCCTACTCCGGAATCTCAGCGACAATTCGAAAAAAACTCAGCGACAATTCGTAGTTAGTCATTGAGACCGACACCATGTCACTGGGAACTCGCCGTGCAATATCTCGCATCCCAGCTCCATGAGACTGCTGGGCGACAACAGACGTTGAGTGGCTCAGGATCTGGCACGAGCTTGAGACTACATCCAGCTAGTCGTCCTAGGTGGCTGGAAACCATCGAATTCCACGTTCAGCATTATGGAAGGAGAGAACTTGGGCTTTTGCGTCAGAATTCAGGTGAAGTTCACCGGGAAAGTAGACAAATAGCATCATCTCGAACCAGTTTGATGAAAATACCCGTGAAAATGGCCCATTCTGCCCATCATCGTGAGAAATTTCCATGTTGCTCAAGTGTTGCTATACTTATGAGCCGCTCAAGATTTAGACTTTTCTCTATAGCTAAAAATGAAATGGGCATTTTTAGCGTTTTGACAAAATCCTACGAGCGATTTAATATATTGGAAATACCTGCTATACTGTGCTTATCTGGGTCAAACTCCGGTCCGCAATTGCGTCTCGACACGCTTTGCGGCCGCGCGCTTTTGAGTCGGAAGAGTTTCCAGCGCCGCAGCTGCGGATCTGTTGACTCTAGGTGGGTTTTAGTAACTGGAAACTAAACAAAATTGAAGAAAACTGCATAAAAAAGCCATATCGTGTCGGCTTTGGAGCTAAAAACTCGATTGACTCGAGCGCGTGCGGCCGCAAAGCGTGACGAGAATTTCGGAATGGAATTTAACCCAGATAAGCACAGTAACTTTATATTTATGAGGTACCGAAGAATTGTGAGAAATTAGTAGTCACTACGCTAAGATGTTTGAAATGTAAAATCAGGGCAAAATGAAGTGCGATCTTGTCGAATGTTCAAATTATTCGTGCTGAATATTCGGATAACCCGAATAATCCACTTCTTTGAATATTCGAATACTCGAATTATTCGAATATTATTCGAATAAACAAATATTCGGGCAACACTCTAGTGGCTACCGATTCGAGGCAAAGATACAAAGACAGCGCCCAGGAAAGCTATCGTTCAAATTTTAAAAAAATTGCTAAATGATGTATAGCCTATGTCGCTCATTTTGAGCCGGTCGAAGCTAGGCTTATCGGGCTTATCATGTCAAAATCTCCTTATCACTGTTATATTTTGCCATGACCAACCGCTCCGCTGCTTACTCCGCCCAGACTCATCCGAGCAGGCTAGGCTTCATTTCGACAGTTTAAAAGTACAGATAGCATAGTCAGTATCACAACCAGTCAATAGATTTTAATTCATGAGAATGTGACTTGTGAAGAGAGCCAGAGTTTGTCCGCAGCTACACAGCGCGCACTGGAGTGGACGCGCAGACAATATTAATTTAAAATGTATTTTATTACAGAACGGGGCGGAGAAAATGATTGAAACTAGAGTAAATGGAAGAAGGCGGAAATAGGATACTTTCAATGTATCAACTATAGAAATTCAATGTAAACAAACTAAGTTGGAGCGGAGTGAATTTTTTGGACTTGATAAGGTTCATTCAAATGAACCTAGTTGATTGAAAACACCATTAAACATAGAACTAAGAGCATTGAGAGAAAGAGGAGAATCGGGCAAACATTTCATTAGCAATAGGTTTGATATTCAATGTGACTTAAGGTCCTTGAAACTCGTCCCGGTTTTGTCCCGGTTTTGTTTCTGGGTAAAACCGGGACGAGATTTAAGGCCCTTAAATCGCATCAAAAATCGATCCTGATCAAACTAAAATCTTTGCCGGATTCTCTTCTTTCTCACAATATCCTTTGCTCTCTTGTTTAATGCTAAATTCGATCAACTAGGTTCGTTTGAATGAACCCTGTCACGGATAAATATTTACACCCGCTCTAACTTTCTTTATTTACATTAAATTTCTAAAACGGGTACATCCAGAATAGACCTACCTTTACCATCTTCCATTTCCTTCAGTTTCAATCCTTTTCTCCTCCCCGTTCTGTAATAAAATACATTTTTTATTCATATTGTGTGCGCGTCCACTCCCGTGTGCGCTGTGTAGCTGCGTACAAACACCGTATCGCACGGCAAGCCGAATCTTCAAGGGATTGCGGCATTCTAGGATGGTAAAACTCGGGTTTCCCACTCCCTGCGCATCACCAAAATAGTTCCGATTTCCACATCAGAACAATCAAACACAGATTAACTAATCCTTCATAGGTTTATGAAAACATTCGACAGGAAACATTAATTATCGCAATAGTAGTAGTTCTGTTGTTTGTAAATGTTCAATTGTTTTGTAATGAATTTTTTTTATCTTTTGTCATAACTTACCGTCTCGCTAACAAATTTTCCTCATGGGATTGTTTTGAAGTTTAGAAATTACACTACCTTTTTTGTTGACATTTTCGAAATTTTTCTCTAGTCAGTGCTTTTTTTAAATTCTTCTTTATCGAAATCAGGAAGTCAAAATCATGGCTGTTGTGCTCAACTTTTTTGGAAAATAGCCGATTTAGATTTCCCATAGGGGGTGCCTAAAAATTACCGAGCTAAGGGGGATGCATATTCAGAATCGCCATGCCGGGACGTGTGCCCAGCCCTGGTCGCAGCCCCCGGAGTTCTGGGCGAAGGGCATCGGCGACCTGCCCAATCGATGGGCCACTGTTGTGGATAACTGTGGTGATTATATTATTGATTAGACTTGTTTTTCAAAAAAGTTGAAAAAAATTAAAAATGGTGAAATTTTCGGACAAGAATTATTGGACAACCTGGTACATCAATCCCATGGCAGCAGGTTCCACACCGGTTTAAGGCAGTGTTCACGATACAAATCGTTTTTCTGGGGCGGTAGTAATCTGGCTTAATATGCAACTTAAATCGTTGATTTGAGTTGCATCTGAGCGACATCTGCGTAACAGCTTAAAAACTTTGTTTGATGCATAAGGATGCTCTAGGTAAAGTCTTGACTCCTAATGAGCAAGTCAGCTCTAAATCAGATTCATCTTTATCTCAAATTTGAAGGTGTCGCTGATTGCCAATATCAGCGACAGATGGCTGTCGCTGATTGTGTGGCGGTGAGAGCGCACGAGACAGTGCGGCGAAAGAGAGGGCGCAGCGCTTTCAGATCGATCTTCGCTGAATGTCCTCTCGAGTACATTTAAGACTCCCGTTGAAACGATTCGGCGACCATGCCGGGAAGCATCCCGGACGGGCTGAGTCGCTCACACAGCGTTGTCGCAAAATCCAAGGTCGACGGAGTGATGCCTGCATGGGTAGCACCGTCAACAACCCAACACCAAAAGGAACGGCCCGAATTGAGAACATCATCGCAGACGCCACAGTGAACGGGGTGACCCCATCTGAAATAGACGCTCGTGAGGTGAGGAAAAGCCTCCCTTTGATCAATTTTAAAATCTTTGATGACTTTAAGGTGTATTACGGAACACTTTGCTCGTCTTTATCCTTCTTACCGATTTTCACCATTTTCCGCGTATGATTTGTTGATTTTCCATAAATCTACTTACAGTAACGCGCAAATTGTTTTGCAAAATGCGTTTTACGGCGTTTTTTTGAGCTCACAAGCAGCCGCATCGCCATGCCTTGCTTCGAAGTGGTCCGATTTCAAATTTGAAGTCATTTCTGGATTGCTTTCTCTGAGTCCTACACGATAGTGTTACAAAATAATGGATTATACTTGTACACGAGCAAATTCTCAAAAAATTCTCTAAAGATTTTTCCGAATATTTTTTCGTTTGTTTTAGTTCGTTCATCGTTCTAAACTTCGCCGAACGAGTTTTTTCAAATTCGCTCGTTCGAAATTTCGTCGAACGAATTTTTTTTTCGATTTTCGTTCGTTCGATTTTTCTTTGAACGAAATTTTTTTCGATTTTTGTTTCTTCGAATTGCTTCGGAACGATTTTTTTCCATTTTCATTTGTTCAAGATCTGGTTGTTCGATTTTTTTTGAAAATTCGTTTGACTTAGAAAATGCTTCTCGAACCCTAGGTTACGCTGTTTCGTTATTGCTCGGGCCGGATTGTCGTGGGCGTGTTCAACAACGCGCCTGCGGTAAAATATAGCACTGACTAGGGGACTTCGACATCATAGGTCCGATGAACATCACTTTGAACTGTTCGAAATAAGGGAGAGAGGTAATACATGCTCGAATTTGTGTAGAATATTCATTCTCTGACTGAGCGGTGTAAATAAAGCGTTGAGTCCGGTTTCCGAAAATCTGAAATGTTGAAGGGGTATCGAAAAAGTTCCTGAACTTATATCTCGCCAATTACAGGGAATTGAGATCTCGCCCTTGACAAGAGTTGTAGAAGAGAATTCTTCTACAGAATAAGATGAAAATCGAAAAAAAATCATGTCTGAGAGTGTGTAATGCTTCTGAGTATATTATGTGATGCTCCAGTGAGCCTGATGGCTGCATTTTGCTTTCCTCAATGCGTTGCACCACTACCTCACGTGCCTGGTCTAGCTATGGACAGCTAGCGCTATGGCGCAGTGCAATGTCTCGCTGCTCTCGCTCCAGTCCTGTTGGCCTGGTTCGCTTCTCACATTGTGTGGTAAGTTTTGTTTACAACGTTTCAGATCCTCACTCAACATAGAACTAGCTCCTCATTATTATGGTTGTCTACTCCACATCAGTGAAAGGTGTTCATCATCACTAATTCGCACTTAAAGGCATCGTACACGATGAAAACCATATTTGGGTTTTTGATGTTTTCGTGTTGTACTATCCCTATAGTGACTAACGGTAGCAAAACGCCCCCTCAAAAACGTCAACTTTTTGAGAAAAACCCATTTTCAGAAAGTTCATAGCAAATTTGAATTTCGCGCCAGCATCAACTTGGGATAGTTGCGCAGAGAATGCAAGGAACAGTTTTACGCTTCGTTCCTTGGCGCAGCGTTGGAAGCAATTCACCGAGGATGCCGCTCAACTACGACTTCAGCTGAATTGAAATGGGCTACCCACCTGCTGCGTCCAGTGCTGCCGGCTGCTTTCGATCGATGCCGAATTCGAAATTGACTGGCGTGTGTATTGCGCCCTACGACGCGTCAAGGCACGCCCGCCTTCAGCAACCCAGGAGCTTTGTTCCTTGTAACAACGGATCGACCCCAAGGCCGGCCCCCCAAACCCAGGAAGCCAATTTGAGGTAAGCGAATCTTCAATCAGAGACGGTTTTGTAACTCCAAACTTTCTGAGTGACATTGTCATGGCCCACTAGTCCGAATGAACGCATAAACCCAAATTCGGTTTTCATCGTGGACGATGCCTTTAAGGCCAGATTACTACCGCCCCTGGTTTTCCGCCTATCTTGAAGACGGTCCCATGCTGATTTTTATGTTTTTGGAAACGTACAAGACCTTCTAAGAACGGGGTTAAGGTCCCTAAAAAATTGAGCTAGGGAAGCATGGTGGACGAGTTGTCCGAGGCTTGTAACTTCCGTCTTTTGCAGCCAATGTATGCGAGCTGACCTGAGGAAAGGGAGAAGTTGAGAATAAAGGGAAGAACGAGGCTATTGATCGGAAACCATCGCTCATCTCACAATCTCGAGCATTCATTTGTTCACGACGGTGGACGTGGAAAGTGCATCTGAGGTGTGACGGGCTGACGGGTGTCCAACTTTGGGCCGTAGGGGAGCTCATTTTTCTTGGTTTTTTCAACGTTAGAGTTGCGCTAGGCCCCGCAGCTGCCGATCTCCACCAAAAAACAGACATGGTTTTTATCGTGGACACTGCCTTTAACAGAGAGCAGTTGTACTGCAGTGAGTTTCATGTATATTGAACTCCAACAGACAGCTACTCATTTATATGTAAATGTGCATCTTTCAGTGGCGAGCCAAGGCGAAACATTGCCTTTTCAGGCAACCGAAGGAAGGTTGACCAAGACCCAAGGAATAGTTGAGGGCGTCCCGAAGATATTTCCTCGGGCCGCCCTTCAATCTCACCTCGACCCCCTCAACTATGCATGTTCTGTTTATAGTCCGAGGGCGAGCAGAGGATAGTTCCTCGGTAGCACGAAGAGGCGATATCTCACCTGGGCTCCCCCTCATCCATTTTCCGAGAATACGGTTTGTGTCATACACCTAGGAAACCGCGACGCAGCTACAGTGCGTTTCATTGTTTATGAACAAACTACTTTTCAACTATATTATTCCCCAGCTCGAAGCTGGGCATTTCTCACTTGCATGAGCGTATTCAGAGTGTCAAAAAACCTATATATACATGTCATCAGAATTTTACCTCTTTGAGAACTTTTTTTTATAACAATTTATAACAAATTTGTCAATTTTTGACCGTTTCATTGTTTATGAACATTCAAGTTTCAAAACAATTTATTCTTCAAGCATAATAACTACGCACTAATTAGTAGTCTACATGAGCTCCATGTTTCATGGCTACTTGAAAAAGCGAGCTGGCATGCTCTTCGCTAGGTTACGCAGTACCACGGCGTCGATTTCAGTCCATGCTTCGAGGATCGCAGTTCTGAGCTCATCAATCGAGTGAAATTGCTCGCAGTTGGCGTACACTTTGCGCAAGATGATCCCCCACAGGCTCTCCATGGGATTCAAGTCAGGGCTACATGCTGCTCAGTCCATAACTTTAATTCTTTGCTCACGAAGCCAAGAGAAAGTCGCTCTGCTACGGTGCACGCTCGCGTTTTCCTGTTGAAATTTGAAGTTTCCCGGTCCTACCAAATACCGCAGAAAGTGATGCTTCAACATTCCCTTATACTCATCTGAGTCCATGCGACAGGATACGAAGGCAAGGTCGAGCGTGTTCTCGGAACTAAATGCCCCCACACCATCAAAGAGCCACCGCCGAAGTTCCGCCTACCGAAGTACCTGGGCTCCTTCCTTAGGTCACGCCAGTAGGACTTCACACCATCAGGGCCACCCAAGTTGAACTTCTTTTCGTCTGAGAAGACCACCTGAACCCCAGAAATCAACTTCTCGTTAACATAAATTGAGCTGACCTTTACTCTATCTACGGTCTCACCTTATCCCAATCGGTCGTCATGTTCTCTCGCGCGAATCGAAGACGAGCGAATCTGTGGAAACTGGTGAGGTGTGGAGCCTTCTGCATTGTCTCTCTCACAATGTTTCCGTTGCGTTTAATAGCCCTCCAGACGGTAGACTTCGATACAGGCACTCTCAATTCGGCACGGAATTGATTTACACTTGCCGTGTTTTTGGATAATCGCTCTCAAATCTGGCGTTCGTCCCTTCGGGAGAGGTTCCGCACACGTCCCCAAGATGAATTGTGTTCGTAGGCGTCTTTATCCTTCAAATAAGTGTGAACGACGCCAGGGCTTCTTCCAATTTGCGCGGCGATATGACGTGGCCCCAAGCCGGCATCTTTAAGGGCTCTGATCTGAGCTTTCTCCACAGTAAAGAGTCGACAGCCGCGTGCCATATTGAGACAAGAAATGCCTCGCCCTTCTCGACACACCTATATAGGTAGGTTGAAACGCGAAACTGTATTAAACATTGTTAGTAGGAAGTGTTCATAAACAATGAAACGGTCGAAAATTGACAAATTTGTTATAAATTGTTATAAAAAAAGTTCTCAAAGAGGTAATATTCTGATGATATGTAGATATAGGTTTTTCGACACCCTAAATATGCTCATGCTAGTGAAAAATGCCCAGCTTCAAGCTGGAGAATAATATAGTTGAAAAGTAGGTTGTTCATAAACAATGAAACGCACTGTATTATCTCGCTAACTTGAGAGCGGAGCGAATGTTTCTCCATTTCTACAATTGAGTTTCTTCAAAAACAACCGCTCCGTTTCTATGATAAAAATATCGTAGAAAATTAGGCTCCATCCACTGCGCGCATCAGCGGCACGCAGCTACATAAAGCAGTTCCGAATGAGACTGTCCAACAACGCGGTGGGCGTGCGTGTCTAGTGGCCATCACAGTGATTTTTCAAAATTGTGCATCGATTAGCAGAAATACTAGACGAATAGTGAAATATATAAGTTCGTGCAGAAAAATGCCTTTGTCACGGTCCTTTGTCCCGGAGGCGTGGGTATACATTGAATCCGACTCACTCATTTTCGAATATCCATCCGAATAAACCGAAATTTTCATGATTCAAAATCCGATTCACCGAAGAAACCTTAGAATCCGAATGATTCAAAACCCGAATCACCGAAAAAACGTCAAAAGTCTAATGATCCAAAATCCGATTCACCGAAAAAACTCCGAAATCCGTTCGATTCAAAATCTGAATCACCGAAATGTGCCATGAGTCGGATAATGATTCGGATACCGAATATCCGAAATATGTCGTGATTCAGATCAGATAATGAGTCGGTTATTGGTTGATTCGGCATAAGCTTTTACTAAGAAAAGTGTATTTGATGTCACAACTCGACGTTTCATTTTACTGTAGCCATGCTGCTGCTTAAAGGCACAGTTCAACCTCAGGGACGAAATCTGAGATTTCCACATAGCTGTGGAGTAGACCCACCCTATATAACACCTGAAAAGTGCGAGCTGTCAATTCCCCCGAACAAGCAAGATATAGGAAGAAGCCACTCTAGCGTTTCCACAGCAAGAAGCCACTTGGGCATGCCCCTTTGACTACTCTTTGAGCTCAACAGTGGCGAGATGAGCGATGGGTGTCGATCAGCAGCCCCGTTCCTCACTTTATTCTCAGCCTCTCCCTTCATTCAGGTCCGTTGCCACACCTCGGTTGCGGACGACGGAAGTTACAAGCCTCGGACAACTTGTCCACCGAGCTCGCTCAATTTTAGGCAATCTTCGAGGGGCCATAACTCCGTTCCCAGGGGGTTTTGTACGATCTCAGAAGTGTTGTTGATATCACCGTGGAACCGTCTTGAGGATAAGCAGAAAAACAGAAAAAACGATTCAGAGGTTGGACTGTGCCTTTAATTACACTGCAGCACCCTCTTGGCGCGCATCGCGAAATTTCCAGCGCATCAGAGCAGATTTCGCTCATATTTAGCAGTGATCCTCTTCGCTTTATTTGTTTGTGCGAGTATGGCTTTGTCCATAGCAAACGTCCTAGCGCCAAGTGACGCTGGGAGTTTGCATCTTTGCATCAACATTTGTTATTGATCTTGACTCCCCAGCGACCACTGTAGCCAGCCTGTCGCTGACGGTGGAGGCAGAGCGGCAGTAGCGGCTGTCTATATTGTTATCAAACCATCTTAACCACGTCCCCGGACACGTTGCATGCGCCAGCCGTCGAGCGTCATGCGCCAGCGTTTCAGCGCTGGCGCACGCTTCGGCGACTTGACGCTTTGCCGCTGGTCGCCTGCTATGGACGGAACCTATGGCGCATTGAGGGTACGATTAACTCCCAAAAACCATGTGTATTGATCGAACGGGCACCCCTCCCAATGTGGTCAGGGAAGCTCCGAAGCTTCCCACTCTCAGAAACGACAAGCGCAGAGCAGATCCCAAGAATCCGTGCATATCGAAGATGTCGGATGAGATTACCACGCTACTCAATGGACACAAGCCGCAGCGCTGGAGGGAGTTTACTGAATCGATCAACGTTGCCGTATATGCCTGGAAAGCATGAACCCCCTACAACCGTCACAGTTCCCTCATTTCCCTCTTGTTCGGCTTGTTTGCGAAGCTTTTTCAGCTCTTTACGTTTCCATGAGGATGCACGTATCCGTGCTGCCGCCGTCAACTCACGCAACAACACCCTCCCAGCGTGCTCTTGCTCCCTCCGCCTGAAGCAGTACCAAGGAAGTTCTATGCATAACGTACAGATCCATCATTCGACCAGTTTTGAAGTACGGTGCCCCGATATGGTCTAGGCATCTCTCTGATACGTCCTGGTGCATACTTTAGCGAGTGCAGAACACTGTGCTCCGAATCGTCACTGGCTGCCCGAAATCGAGGCCTGTTCACCACCTCCAGCAGGAATACAGCTTACTCCCGGTCAAGCAGCATTGCTTGTTGCAGTCTCAGCAGTTCCTAATCGGCATCGTCAAGAATCCTGCCCATCTAACCATTCCCTCCTTCCATCTGCCCCCCCCTATCTCGAATGATACGCAAACCGCTCTACGCTGCTTTGTCTACTGTTGACCGTTGACTTGGGGCTTCTTCAGAGTTCACATGTAGGAGACTGCCGATGGCTGAGCACGCACGATTCGTTGCTGACTACCTGTCCTCTGCTCAGCCCAATCCCATTTTCGGTGGTGTGCCCCCTCGTGTCGATGACAGCGAAGCCAACCTGTCTAGGCGCTTTCGCGCAACTCTCGCAGGTCTGCGGTGTGGTCCTTCTACTTACCTCAAGGCCTGTACGCACAGGATTGACCAGTCAGTCCCCGATAAATATCCTGATTGTTAGCATGTTGGATATTACACGATTTTTGGAAGTTTTTTTTTGCCGTAACTGCAGTTTAACGTCGCAGTGCACGTTATGGTATGTTTACACAAGGTGTTGAGTTGATCGCAAAACGCTTGGCTCCGGGCGAGATTGAACCAGCATCATATTCCCTTTCCGGGGGAGCGCCTTATCGCACTACACCACCGGAGCCCCAGCGCCGCTCTCACTCAACTGCTCGGTAAATCTTCACCGAAGCAATCATCCTTTCACCCGCATAACGGGATGAAACAGGTATACCGTCAGAGACTATCTAACAGACGTAGACCTGCCAAGATGAGTGAGAGCGGCGCTGGGGCTCCGGTGGTGTAGTGCGATAAGGCGCTCCCCCGGAAAGGGAATATGATGCTGGTTCAATCTCGCCCGGAGCCAAGCGTTTTGCGATCAACTCAACACCTTGTGTAAGCATGTTGGATATGATTCATTTCATCTATTTTCATGTCCTGCTAGGCCTGCAGCTCTGTCTGCTCAAGATTTATGGTACAAGCCGAGCGGTGTTGCCGCCTTTCTGCGACTCTGATACGGAAGTCCTTAGAGGCAGTGTCCACGATAAATTTCGTCTTCAGTTTTCCGTCGGAAATCGAAAGGCTGGGGTCTCATTGGAGCAGTGGGGGTGAAAGAACGGACAAAAACGAGCCCAAAAGAGCTTTAATCGGTTCCGAAATCCGCTCGCGCTAGGCTTTCCGCTCGCGGTCGAGTTTTCCGGGGAACATTTGGTCCGCTTCTTCATTAGCATTGGAGCGCGAGCGCGGTTGAGTTTTAGCATTGGAGCGCATCTGCACACGCTGTCTAATTCAGGCCCATGCCTGCGCAACTCATCCACTGTTGAAATATGGCTTTCGGGAAGAAGAGCTGATTTTCGAAGTTTCGCAGCGTTTTTCATGATTCTTTCTTTATTGATGAAACAGTCAGACTCTATACCTTCGTTTTCTGGTGAAAACTCGAAAACGATATTTATCGTGGACACTGCCTTTAACGGCTCATAAGAAAAAGAAGAACAGCCAACCCTGTTCAAAGAGGTTTAGGCAGAAATTCACGGATATTTACGAATTCGATGTGGGGGATTGATTTTCATGATGGTCATTTATAATAATGTTTCACATTACACTTACTTTGGGGATATAGTGGACAAAGAACACATTTTTTAATTTAGGATTGGTTTGCGAATATTACAAGTTAAAGATGATTATCAATGAATTGTTCTATCATGGTACGGTAGAAAAGCCTTTTTTCTTGAAGATTCTCGCCAGAGTGCATTTTATACCAAGTTGTATCCGACCGGATATCCGACTCACCGAGAAAAGGTCAAAATCCAATTGATCCAAAATCCGAATCACCGACAAAAGGTCAAACTCCGAGTGATCCGAATCACCGAAAAAGGAAGTAAATCCGAGTGATCCAAATTCCGAATCACCGAAAAATTTCTAATTTTCGGGTTGATCCGCGATCCGGCTATCCGTTTCGCAGATCTATCCGAATTACTCGGATTATCCGATGTTATCATTTTGATTCTATCTGTTTGAGTAGGATATCCGCGACCTTTGATTTTTGAGTTATCCGAAATTTTTTTGATTCGGGTCCAGTGTAACCAGCCCGTGCCGTGGCTGATCAATAAATCATGAGTAACTCCTCACCCACCGGCCAAAGGGAGTTTTTAGAGTTCGATCGCGGCGCGACGCCATGTTTCATATGTAAATCGACGCATTATCGATCAATGCCTATAGGAAACATCTAATCGCGCCGCGCTGCGATGGAACTCTAAAATAGGCCAAAGGCACGTGGAAAGCAGCAGAGATTCAACAGTTTCTTGCCGCTCGTAGCTAGCCATAGACGGAGCCTTATGATATGGACGATAATGTCAGAGATTTAAGTGCATACGGTCACTTCAAAATTTCAACAAGAAGTCTAGTGAATGAGTTACGCGCGTGCAAGCTTCACTTCGTCGCACCTTTTTTGCGGCAGTTGATGCCAACTGTGGTGTATCGCGCACACAGTTCACTGAGTAGACTTGAAATTCTGAGGCGACTATATGTACATGCATGTGCACAAGCATTTTTACACTATGGAGATTCCTTACCCTTTCACAATTGAACCCCCTGAAGAAAGTATAAAAGCAGGCTGAGTAGAACATGCTACACATGAATGTTGCTACGATGAGTGTTTTGCTAATCTACATATTCTTCGGCATGATAAATGCGGAGAGTATACATAGTTATACATAGTTACCTTGACAAAGAGTCAATATTATTCAGAAAAGGAAAAAGATGCTTTATGGAACCATAGCACAGAACAAATGTTGGATTCTGGTGGGAAGCTGTTCCTTCAAGATAAGACAGCATCGAAACTGAGAGCACGGGAGTGTTTCTTTGAGGCAGCCGAACATTTGTGATTTTTTCAATGGCTTTTTGTCTGCTAGTTTGCCAGCACTCCGAACAATGAGAGAAGATTTATTTCAACAGATATTGGACGATATACACGCCTTTGGATCAAGGGCAGACGCTTAAACGCAGCGTTCACGATGATCATCATCGGTGACTTTCAGCAGTGAAATGATAGGCGAGAAGGATCCTAGGCTCCCAGTGTCGAAAGAACGGTAGAAAACGAGCCAGGAGTGACAAAATAACGGCTGCAAACAATCGTTTTGGTGTACCAGAACAGCCCCGTGCTCCAGACCCTCCCCCTCGATATGAACAAATGGAGACTCAGATTACAGGAATGATCAAGTCAAGGAAATGCTGATAAGTGAGCTGATCGCTTGATTGCATTGAACACTATCATCCTTCATAGCGGTCAATTCCTCCACGCTGGAAAATCAACGTAAACAAGGGAGGACCTATCTTGGCTCAAAAATGCGACTTTCGCGTCCTTTTCAAGCGTGCTTCGCTATATAGGGCACCAGACCTTCTGTGAGCCGTGGAGATATTGGAAGTGAAATTCATAGTGAACACTGCCTTCAAAGGCACAGTACACCCTCGGACATGAATTTTGTGATTTTCATTTGATCGTGTAGTAGAGCCCTCTTATATAACACGTGCCAAGTGCGATATCTCAATTCCTCCAAATAAGCCAGATTCAGGCGACCACCACAGGCCCGACCTCCTTCGCTCACCACCACAGGCCCGACCCCCTGCCAGATTTTCGAACGCGAAAGCGGCTTGATGGATGGATGAATTCCAACGAGACTCCGTTCTTCAGTTCATTGACGGACTGTCTTCTTATCCTGGCGCGCTCTCGCGCAAAGATTGTGACTGAAGAGAAATACATGCCTGAGACAACTCGTCCGTCAATTTTTACCCCTCAAAATGTAGGCATCTTGAAGGAGCCATAACTCTGTTTATAGGGGGTCTAAGACAATTTCAGAGATACTTACCTCTGTGATCAGCGTGCGACTCTCACCAAGATCCGCATAAAAACTGAAAAATAATTTTCTGGGTGTTCTGTGCCTTTAATGTTCCCATACACCATCTACGTCATCTGTCTCTTCAGGAGCCTTTGTACCCAGAACTGCACGAATAGCTCTAATTTGGAATTATGTGCGAATGGAAAATTTGTGTCCTCGTGTCTTGTAGGAAAAACAGTACACAGTATTCCGTATACGGCTTAGAGGATAAGGAATGAAACACTACAGGAAAATAACTAAACGAATTGGAATGAGACACTGAATGAAAATCTGAAATTTCAGAAATCGGAAATAAGAACAAATTTCAAAATTTCGGAAATCTGAATTCGAAGATGGGAACGAGTTCGAATAACTCGGAAATCGGAACAGGATTGGGATTCCCATAACTTCATAGACTCAACTGAGCGAGGCATTTTTTTTTATTTAAACAGGCGAGTTTTCTATACGAGGCCCTTTGACAAGCTGGCCGGCGTGGAAGAGAGATTGGGCATGATACAGATGAAATATATACGAGATACAGTCGGCATGGATCCTAGTGATTCCCCACTGTGTTTGCGTTCCCTACTGTGTATTGGCGCAAGCTCGGTGCCAAATGCTACATATAACATATGTATTAGGTCTAGAAGTTAATTTCCGCGTTTTTGTTGTTATTGATATTTGTAAAAATAAAATTATTTTTATATAACGAATTTTATGTTATAATGCTCACTGTATTATCAGCTTTCTATTGATATATAACTTGCTTCACGTACCTTATAAAAAAGTATTAT
This sequence comes from Aplectana chamaeleonis, assembly GCA_029168955.1. Classification (NCBI taxonomy): domain Eukaryota; kingdom Metazoa; phylum Nematoda; class Chromadorea; order Rhabditida; family Cosmocercidae; genus Aplectana; species Aplectana chamaeleonis. Next base: position 540,599 of record JAPDOI010000334.1, read on the forward strand.
TTTAGTTTCAGAATATGTCAACTTTTGTGCCGGAAAAACGCCATTTGCGGGAAGCTCTCCTTTTCCTTTTCATCTCAAGAAGAAAGCCACTGACGCGCACCAAATGCTTGCCCTGCTTACGGGGATGCTGCTCCATCCATAAGAACCTGCCAAGAATGGTTTCAGCGTTTCAAATCGGGTGATTTTGACGTTAAGGACAAAGATCGACCAGACAGCCAAAAAAGTTCGAAGACGAAGAACTTCAGGCTTTGTTGGATCAAGATTCGGCTCAAACGCAAGAACAGCTCGCGGCATCTCTCGGCGTCACCCAAAAAGCAATTTCTATCTGATTGAAGGCAATGGGGAAGATTCAAAAGGAAGGAAAATGGATCCCCATGAGCTCTCAGAACGCAACAAAGAGCAGAGAAAAACAACTTCACAAATCTTGTTGACCGATTCCAAAGAAAGTCTTTTTACACCGCATCATAACTGGCGATGAAAAGTGGGTGTACTACGACAATCCGAAGCGAAGAAAATCGTGGGTTAGTCCTGGTGAAACAACAACTTCGACCGCAAAACCAAACATCCACGGAAGAAGGTCTTACTGTGCATATGGTGGATCAACGCGGTATACTGTACTATGAACTTCTTCAACCTGGCGAAACAGTTACCGCGAATCGCTATCAACATCAACTAGCGCAATTGCGGCATGAAATCGAAGCAAAGAGACCAGAATGGGCGAGTCGACACGAAAAGCCATATTGCTTCATGATAACGCTCGACCTCATGTTGCTCGAACGGTAAAGGATACGCTAAAAAGAGTTCAAATGGAAGTCTTACTGCACCCGCCGTACTTTCCAGACATCGTCCTCGCGTCGGATTATCACCTTTCCGGTCAATGGCGCATGGTCTAGCGAGCAGCGCTTTCAAGATCGTCAAGATGTCAAAAATGGCTCGATGAATGGGTGGAGGCCAAACCAGAAAATTTATTATGATGGAATCCATAAGTTACCCAAACTCTGGGAAATGGTTGTTATTAATGACGGAAATTATTTTGAATAAAAATTTTGTTTAAGTATGTCCAGTTTCCAATAGTGTAAAAAGCGTAAAAAAACGCGGAAATTAACTTCTAGACCTAATAGATGCACCGAGCTTGCGCTAACCTTCAATGGGGAACGCAAAGTATCACTAGAAGCCATGCCGACTGTAGATTCGTAAAATTTAGGCGGTTACTGAAAATTAGAACCGGAAATCGAAAGTACCGGGGTGCAATGCAACAATAATGGCGAGAAACGAGCCATAGATAGCTGTATACGGCCCTCAAACTAGATTGTACTATGCCCCAAAGCTTATAATGTTTTACACGGGTTCCTAAACTCCCTTTAAGGTAGGAATTCCAGAAACATTCCTATGCGTAAGAGTTGAAAAACATTTATAAATAATTTGCTGTCCTTACGGGAACGAACTGACGATCCGTGGTTGTGGTCAACCGCTGTTGCAGCACGTACCTCGAATATAATCGTGCTGGGACCATGAGGAACACCGGTTATCAGCCCCGTGAATTCGCTCCGATAAGGACAGTATGTAAGGATGCGATAACTGCTCAAATGCGGAGACGGAAATGCAATACCCGCCCTAAAACTTAGCAAAAAGCGCGTTTTTTTTGCCCCTTGGTCATAACTCTGTCAGATTTGGGTTTTCGGGGGTGAGAAAGATATTGCTAGAATCGTCTCGTCAAGGTCTACGAGATGGTGTTGAAATTTCTTGATATCTTAAACTATAACTTACTCAGACGTTCGCCGTTGTCTACAGGACGTCGATCCGCCCAGAACGAGTCACCGCTGGCGAACAGGCAGCTCTACGCGGGGCCGTCCCGGTGTGCTGTTGAGCAGGGGGCGACGGACTGCTCAACAGCCTATCGACCAGCAATCTCGCCGAGTGCCACAAATCGACCTAGACCGAGTTGTTGTCCACAGGACGTCGATTCGGGATGTCTACGGCGGTGTAAGTCGATGGGCTGTTCTAAAGAACATTCGCGAGGAGGGTGTTGGTAGCGTCCATCAATCAATGTATCACGAAGATTGTGTCGTCCGAGTTCTCATTTTTGGTTATGTTAGATTCGCAATTCGTTTTTTTTTAAATGATGCTGTAGACTTCTATAACAATTCTTCTTATTTTTTGATTATGTGAGATCTGTGATTCGTTTTTCAATAACGTCTTTCCGTGGAAGGGGTGTTGGTGTCCTGCCGAGAGGTGGACCTCGCGGAGTTCCCCGTGGTGGACCCGAAAGATTCCGTGGTTTACGGAGCTTTCAGCAACCGCCTTCGAGGGCAGATTTCTGTTGTTTTCCGTCCGTTTGTGTGTATCATTTGCGTCGTCGTTTTAAGATGTTTGAGAGGAATGTCTGATCATTCGATTGTGTCCATTCACCCTGATTCCCATCCATGTTGTCAATACTCGGGGAGATGTAAATGTAGCTAGAAAAAAAAGTAGATAAAAAAATAAGCGTAGTTAGTTTTTTACGAAGTATTCGAATATCATTCGGAAGTCCGTTTTCAAAATATTCGCATAATATTTGAAAATCAAAATTCTCGAATTTTGAATTTTGAATGATTCGAAATTCCCAAAAGCATTCGAGTAATTTTTGAAAATAACAGTTCGGTCCGATGTGTACCAAATAGCCTACCCGGAAAGAATTTGGACACGAAGAAACATTTAAGTCTTGATGGTCCACCTACCTTTCTGAGATAGAAAGGCTTTATGATCTGCGCCAGAGTTACTCACAGCTTTAACTACTAGTAGCGAGTATACTCTGACCGAATCGAACGATTCGAATACTCATTCGACTGGAAAATTCGACTTCGAAAAGTCGAATATTCGAAAGGTGTCAATTTCTGAATAATTCGAAAAACCGAATATTCGAAAATTGTGAATTCCCGAATTATTCGAAAACCGACTATTGGAAAAGTGCTGATTTCCGAATGATTCGAAAACCGAATATTCGAAAAGTCGAGTATTCCTCGCAAGGTACTCCATTTTTCTCATTCCCGACTACGCTAAAATGGCTTTCCCATTAAGTAGTATATATAAAAATTTTCGAATTTTCAAATATATTCGAAAACCAAATCTTTCGAATTTCAAATTTTCGAATAAACTCGAAAATGGTATTTTCGAATTTCGGATTTTCGAGTATATTCGAAAAACTGATTTTTCGAATTTCGAATTTTCGAGTATATTCGAAAATCAAAATTTTCGAATTTTCGAATAATTTTTTCTACTTTTCGGATAAATTTTATCGAATTCACGAATGATAGTGCTATTTCGAAAAAATAGTTTTGGGCTGCCATTTGCTGTGACTATCACTTTGTAGAAATATGCTCAATCGCTCCCGCCCGTATTTGAAGTACCTGTTTCTCTGGAACGGGAGGGTTTTGGAAACTAAAACCCTGGCACTGTCCCTATCTGGACAGCAACATAATAAATGCAAAACCAAAGAAAAACTGTTTGCGTTGGCTGGCCGTTCAAGCCAGCCTATCCCACCGATGGAGCACCTTGTACGGTGACGCAATATTTCGCACGATCCAATCGCGTGAGAACCCCAATTCGGGCGTGGGGTGAATAGGCCAAGATGGTGCCTTGATAGAGTGTGCTTTCAAAGGTTGATCAAAAAAAAAGAACTTCTAATGAAATGATGATTGTGCATTTCGATTATTCGAATTTCGAAAATTCGAATATTCTCTTAAAAATATTCGAATTTCGAATATTATTCGAGTCTGTTTTCGAAATAATCGAATTTCGAATAATATTTGAAACCGCTTTTTACGAAGTATTCGAATTTCGACTGTTGACGTCATAAGGCTGCTGATGCTTCACTGGGATGGTAATATCAGGTCTACGGGATGTTGATAGGATGTGAACGCGGAATCGGGGATGGAGACTCTCCTCCGATGGGATGTCTACAGCAAAAGCGTTTCCGCGGATAGGTTGTCTACGGCACCATGGAGGGGGGCGACGAGCAGTTCTCGACGGGCGATCTCTACCCTTTTCGAATGTCTACAGGGAGCATTGCGTGAGGTGACATCTCATCCGTGTCCTGTAGACAACGGCGAACGTCTGAGTAATTATAGGTATGTTGCTCTTTCCATAACACGTTTTGGCTCGCCAGGCCGCTCGGCCGGCACTTTCATTTTTTTTTGAGCAACATACCGATAATTAAGGTATAGGATATCAAAACAATTTTGACACCACCTTGTAGATCTTGATGAGACGATTTTAGCAATATATATTTCACCCCCGAAGACCCTAATTTGACAGTCATTCCAAAGAGCCAAAAAAACGCGCTTTTTTTTCTCGCTTATTTGCCAAGTTCGAGGGTGGGTATTGCAGTCTAAGGCCTAGAGCATGCTTCCCGCGACAGGCGACGCGACATAGTGCCTGTCATACCTATCGACAGAAAATCGATATGGATGATATACACAGTCGCTGTCGCGCGTCGCTGGAAGTATGCACTAGGCTTAACAAGGATTTGAAATCGGAAGATATTTTCAAGCAAAAATATTTTCTCATCAGAATGTGGATTTCACAAAGTAACAAAAACACGACAAGAAAACCGGGGACAAAAAAAGAAAGACTAAACTACCAATAAATTCAAGTAAATTTGAAGTCATTCTTGAAGACTATCAAAAAACCTTCTGCTAAAAAAAATCAAGCGGTCTGCATTCTATGCGCAGATTGCTATAACAATTGAAAAAAAAACACACTTCATTGAATCTTCTTTCAAGGTGCAGTAAACGACAACGAAAAAAAAAGCGGCTGTGCAGTTGCGTACTTTCACTAGGCATACTATAGCGATGGCTGGCCTGGTTCCAAGTTTGCCATTAATCGATAATGAACAGCTGATAATTTTTTATTCGTTATGGTTTTTATGTTTTTTTCTCTTTTTCGGGTAATTCTCGCGTGTATCTACAGAAAATAAGTGTGTGGGAGGGAGGGGCGGGGGGAGGACTTGGAGTTTTACAGCGTTTGTGGTGTTTTTTTTTCTCCAAAATTCAGTACAGAAATTTAAATTTTGTCGTCGAGTAGGGTCCTCTGCGCCTCTGAGGACGTCCCACCGTAATCGCAGGCCAACTTTTAATTTTTATCACAATTTCAGAAAAAAGCAGCGTAATCTTTAAAAAACGCCATGTTTACTCTCCAAACAAACAATACCAATACATCAAAGTCTTTACTAAAGATACACACACGCAGGAATAACACAAAAAATGAACAGAAGAAAAACAGAGAAACTCAGGAAAAAATTATTAGCTGCTCATTATCGATTAATGACCAACTTGGAAAAGAGCCAGGCTTGGCTACAGTATGCTTAGTGAAAGTACGCAACCGCGCCGCAGCCTTTTCCCCTTGCCATGGACTGTATCTGAAATTTTTTTTCAGCAAACGAAGAAAGCTTCAGGCTCTCATTTTCTTCATAAAAGAGCCGAAATTTTTAGGATCAGCGAAGACACTTACAACGTGTAAGTTTTCACAAGACTGAATTTTTAAAACCGTTCAAATCGAAGTGAATTTGGAAATAATCTCCTAAAAGATTTAGTCAATAGAAAAACAAATATAAGAGGACGATCCGGCGAGAAGCGAACGTGAGCGGCCAGCATGGTGACCTCGAAAGAACGTTGTTTTACGGTGACGAAAGAGGCGACGAGAAATGAATTTCCAGCCACAAGCGAAAGCAAATAGATGCCGAAAGCACAAAATGTATTTGCTTGCTATTGAATGCCATAAATGAGAATGGATTCATGGGAAAAACGGTCGGCTGATAGCAACAAATCGAATCGACAACGCATTTCGTGCCCTCTCAGAAGCCGTTCCAAGGCGTGGACAGATTCACGAGATTCCGGGCTGAACGGGTGGCAGAAGAGCTGGAAGAGGGAAATTACTCTCGTCGGACGCAGCAACGATCAATAGCATGAGGAACGAACGCCATGGCGAAACCCCGATCGAGACGAAGGTCATTATTATACGGAAAGGGGCTGTTGTTCACCCCCACATCCGCAAATCATCTATGGAGTACTCTAGATTGGATTCGTGAATCTGCGAAGTCTCCAGCTCGCGGCTCTTGGGCCAAATCAGGGGTTTCTGAAGGAATTAGTCATGAAGAGGCATAGAACGACAGTTCATGTCTGACCTTCAGTCGATGCGAATCCTTCGTCGGGCCTATGTACGCTTGAGCAGCCTGTGTGTCTATCTGCAGCGCACAGAATCACAAAATACTGGTCCGAAAAACAATCCAGTGCCGACTTTATTTATGAGAAATGATTATTCGACGCTAAGCGTGAATAATTCGAATATAGCCTTTCTGAAACCGAATTAATAAATGAATTCTAATAAGGCGTTTTTTAAAATTTTTGATTGAAAATAAGTTCGAACAGTGCTTCTCAATTTTTTCGAAGAAGTGAATGGATTTGAAACCATGTTCTCTATTTGGTTCTGACGAATGATCAGAGACCTTATAAGAGTATTCGGACAAAAATTCGAATTTTCAATTTTTTCCGGATAACTTCATGAATATGCTTGAAAAATTTTTTTCAGTAGCCGAATATCCTAATGTCGTGCCCCAAATTTGGCCGAATATTCAAAAATCGAGTATTTCAGATTTCAGGATGAACCGAATAATGGGAAAACGGAAGAATTTCGATTTCCGTATGAATAGAATATTCGAAAGGCCGAATAATTTAAACTTGCTAATGTATAGAATATTAACTAAAACGAATAACTAAATTTCCCGGTTGAAGCGAATAATCGAAAACAAAAACTAAAACTCTGATTTTTCAGTGATTCGAGTATTGAAAACAATCTGAAATCAAAAGTTCGATGGTTTCCAAGCCATGGCCGGAAATCATATAAGTGCGCCTTATTACTCAACCTAATTTTCACCAGAAAATTTGTTTGGAAATTTGGCATTGTATTTCTACGGAGTTATTACGACTACGGCATTTGATCGAGGATTTTCATGACTAGATTTGACGAGATTCTTTAAGACTCTGACGGAAGCTAATTCCTCCAGCAATTGATAGAAAATTTCATATTTCGAATGTCAAAAACCCTTGCCAATGTTCCGATGGTCGTTCTGACGAAAATTGATGATGCTATCCGCGATTGGCGAAAATTCCAGAAAAAAATACACAATTGTAGACGAGTATTGAAATTACACATTTTAAATGATGTGCGAGATTTTTTTGGATATCAGGAATTCTTACAATCAAAAGCGGGAATTTGAAAAATAGATTCCTGACAACTAAAATATGTATTATGAACGGAGTGGAGATCAATCAATGGTGTCTCAATTTACATCCTACCCTGAAACCTATTCAGATTCAATTTGGAATGCAAGAGGCGAAAAAACTGTCCTGAAACTTTTCGAACTGGAGGAAAGACAGGACAAGGTCTTCTAATTCATTCCACATTTCAAAGAACGTTGAATATGGAAAACAGATTTATGTAGAAAACTTGAGAAGAAAAACTTCTTCATGTTCGTTTCTTTAGAGCTGCTGCACCCACAAAGGGAGGTGGCGGAAAGAGACCGATAGTTATGCGGCGGAGTTGCGGTTTTCGACGCTCCAAATGGCCCAAAATGGCTAATGTGGGGGGATCCGGTGTAATTGCTGGCGTCGACTATTGATGTCGGACTCGAAGGCCGGGTTCCACTTCATATTTTCCTGTTTGAGGCTGAAAAGATTAATCTGGTGAGGAAGTAACAAGATACAGACCAGCATCGAGAAATTTCGCTGGCATAAACGAAGGATTCAAATGATGTGACAAATATACAAATATGTAGTGTTCTATGACCAAAAGATTTCCATAGTCGGTTTCTCCAAGCATTTCTTCGGAATAAGATGAGAACCAAAAATATTGTTTTCCACGCGTAGATCCCTAAGTTCTGACAAACTACTAGATGTGGTGGGAGAGAGTAGAAATTTTTGACCTAATCCCTGCCACTTCCCGATGCTTTTCCGAAATACCCTTCACTAAGGAAATCCAACTCTGTGTTTATAAAAAAACGTCGAGTTCGCTCAACATGAGCATAATATCTCAGTATTTTTTGAGGAAAAAGTCATTGTCGATTGATCCGTCGAGTAATTCTGGCGATAGGACTCACCGAAAAGGTCAATGAGATGACAGTCGGGGTGGCTGACAGCGCCAAATTGGCTCTGCACGATGAGGCCACCGCTGTTGGGGACGACGGTGTTTGACGAGGGCCGAAAGGGCCCCACAGAGCGCATGAAAACAACGATATTGATCGACGGCCAAAGTTGGCTAGTTACTGCATACGTCAGTTGTCAGTGAGTTGTCGTGGTCAACGGGGGGTAAATGCCTGCACTCTCACATCTTCTTGGTTGAAAAATCCATAGGGAGGTGTGAGGATAAGCAGAGATTGTGTGAGACATTCTGACACCAGATTCAGTCCGCCATCCCACTGCTTTGTCGAGTTTTGGTGCCCTGAGGGCATGAATATTTTTTCGCGTGTGAAAAATGTAGTAATTGATTATCTGAATATCATTTTGATAGAATACTAGCGAGACCAGGCGAAGTTTCCGCTCAATAGGTCTTTTCTGTTCGCCAACCTATCAAGACAGACGTATTTGTCAAACTGGGTCTGATTTTGATTAACCGCCTTGAATGCTCCGAAACTTGCTAAAGGGCTTGAATAGGCCTTTCTAAGCGGAGTAAGCTGATGGCATATCATGTCAAGAGTCTGAAGCTTCGTGTGGAAACTTGAAAGCATTAGACTCTAGCGAAAGATTGATGTATGTCGCTGGCTTGTGTCGCCGGTGTAGTTCTGTGATAGCCTCAAGGATCTTCATGAGCATTCTATCTGCGACCTCCTCCTTTATGAGTCTGCTCCGAATTTGATTAATGTGCAATTTATGCGTGCAATCAATTTTTTGTTGTAATGGTTATCCGTCTTTTTCCAATTGTGAAAGATGCGCATTTGGTACTGATTGGAGTCAGGGTTGTTGCCATTCTTGTTGACCAGTTAGTGGTTAGGTGTTAATTTGTCGAACAATTTTCTTTTGTGGCCTGAAGTTGCTTTTATGGGCTGAAGGCTTGTCGCTTCCACTGTTAAAATTTGAGTTGGGGGAGGCTGAAACAATGAACAACAACTTTTCATTTACAGTACTCGATAATATAGTCGATGGCATGCTCATACGTGTTTGCTTATCACGGAAGGAAGGGATCCTTCCGAAGGAGAGCTGCAAACCACGGCCGTTTGAAAATGGCTTGGGTCTACCGCGGTAGCGACTGATGCGTGCGGCATGCGACGAGGTATGGGTCTCCCGCGATACTCATATGAATCGGAGGTCCAGCGCCATCTCAATCGGAGGTCCCGCGTTGTTGTGCGGCGACACGAGTATACGAAGACACCCCGCTCTCCATTTCTCTGAATCTGGGAATAAAAACACCTTTTACAGGCTCCTGAATTCGAGGCTGAAAGATAGACCACAGTTAGGACCGATTGAATGTGAAGGGTCTATGATAACTGACGATAAAGAGAGGTCTGAGATTTTGGCAACTGCTTTCGAAAAAGCTTTTTGCAGGGATGATGATTCTGATGATACTATCGTAGATATTCAAGAATTCGCATGCATGGCTGACTCGGTCTGGTTTCATCCAGGAGAAGTTCATGAACTTCTTATGAAATGGCCCAACTCTTTCTCTGATACACCTGATCATGTCCCCTTGAGATTCATCAAACAGGTAGCGCCCATTATTGTAGGTCCGTTAACACATATTTTCAACTTGTCTTTCATGCGTGCAGAGGTCCCGGATAGGTGGCGTATTGCTTTCGTAACGCCTGTACCTAAGAAACCACCATTCACTAATCCTGAGAATTTTTGACCAATTAGCATCACTTCAATTTTTGGTAGATTGTTTGAGAAAATTCTCAAGGTAAGAGTGTGCAAACATTTGGAGGATCACTCCATCATTTCGGATGATCAACATGGTTTTCAAAAGCAAAAGTCTACCGTGACGGCTATGTTGCAGTCGCTTAATGAATGGACTTCTTACATTGATGAGGGTTAAGAGGTTGATGTTATCTACGTAGATTTCTCAAGAGCTTTCGATAGAGTTTCGCATTCAAAACTCATGTCTAAACTCACACGTGTCGGTATTCACCCCAGGATAGTTGCATGGATCAGAGCTTTTTTGAGTAATAGATCATTTGTAGTCCGCGTAAACTCCACCTTTTCCGATTCAAGGCCTGATTGCAGTGGCGTACCGCAGGGAGGGGTTTTATCTCCAACCTTGTTTAACATTTTCACATATGAACTCCCGCGAATAGTATCCTTAGGTAAGGTGAAATGCTCCGCTTTTGCCGATGACTTCAAAATATTTTCCCCAATTCAGTCGATAGCCGATAGAGAAAGCTTGCAAGAGGCTTTTAATGAAGTGATAAAGTGGTCCAAGGAGTGGAAAATGTTACTGTCTAAGGAAAAAACGAAAGTTTTCCACATTGGTAAGAGCAGTTCAGAAGCTATATATACCGCAGAAGATCTGCAGCTTCAAATTGTTGAGGAAATAACAGATCTTGGCTTCCTGGTTCGCAAGGATCTCACCTTCGACGCTCACTGTGCAAAGGCTGTGTCCAAAGCAAATAAGGTTATGTACTGTCAATTCAGGGCACTCTCTTCTCAAAATGAGAAGGTGCTTTTGAATGCCTACAAAATCTATATTAGGCCCCTTCTCGAGTATGGAACTGTGGTATCAAGCCCTCATAAAGTCGCTACTATAAAAGCGTTGGAGAAGGTTCAGAACAGTTTCACACGCAAGTTGATGATAAGATTCTTGGGATTTAACTATGCAAATATACGATGCAGTAGGGCTAGGAACGCAAGATTCAAATTCGAAGCGCTGGCGTGCAGGAGGAGAAGATTTGATCTTTTAATGATGTAAAAGATTTTGTGTGGACATAGTGGCTTGCGGCCAAACACTTTTCTCAAAATGAGGGCATCTAACACCAGAGGTAATAAATTTAAATTAGTCCGCAGCGTGGCTAGGAAGAGTGTCAGGCACCATTTCTTTGTTAACAGAGCTGGCAGTGAATTGGAAAAATTACTTAAAAAAGGCAATCTACCGACGGACCTGTGCTCCTTTAAGCGTATAATGGAACAGTACTTGATGGCGGGGGATGAATGATCTTGTATTGGTATCATATTTCATCTGATCATCACTCTGTACACCTACCTATTCTAGATTTTTTTATATTGTCGTTACACTTGTCTCTAGTTATGTGTTTTTGTCTTTTACGATCTCTATGTACTTGTTTTTATTTTTATCGTTTACGATGCATTACGCAGGTTCATCCTGTAATAAACAATTACAAACAATTCTCTCATGCCGATGCCCATTATTCGTCTCAGCCTACTGCGCGCTGCGCCTGCGGCCGTCTTCGGTCACTGACCACTATACATTGGATCCGAGGCAAAAAATTTCGGATAATCGGATTTCGGGCTGATCCGAAAAACGGTTTTTTTCGGTGAATCGGATTTCGGTTCGATTCGGATTTGGCGTTTTTTCGGTGATTCGGATTTCGGTTCGGTTCGGTTTTGGGGTTTTTTCGGTGATTCGGATTTCGGCTCGGTTCGGATTTGGCGTTTTTTCGGTGATTCGGATACCGAATCGTCAAAATTTCGAATCATTCGGACGGATATCCGAAATTATCCGAATCGGATCCAATGTATACTGACCACCCCACGACGGCACGGCAGCCTCCGTCTCGCGCGATGGGTGCTGCGTCAGAGAAAGAGAGTCAGCGCGCAGAGACGGAGTGCGGCCAGAAGCTCGGCTGCCGAACGAGCCCAACGCCAGCAGCTGGTCGACGTTATGAATGCAAACGATTCTTCAGAGAATTTGGTGGATGATTTCGTAAATGGTGTGACTTTCACGTGAGGGGCTGACATCAGTTGCTCTCATCGATTGGTCAATGTAATGACCGGCAACTCACATCATTTCTCAACAAAAATATCGAACAATTTCGAGGCTGAGCTCCACAATGTTCTGCAAAAGGGTGTCGCTTTTTGAACACCATTTGTTATTGCAAGAGAGCGAAAATGAAACTCCAAAAGTTCCAAGCGAGTGCGACCTTGACGACTTGGGACGACGACTTTGCTACAACTTTATGTAGATTGGTTGAATAGCTCTCGCTCATCTGCATTTCGTAGTTTTGATCCCAAGGGATGCTCGTGATACTCTTTGCTAGTTACGAGTTTACCGCGTTTCCTGGCACGTATTTTAGATAAGTTCTCTACTTATAGTACGACTTGAGAAAAAATTCTCCTTTTTTCGTAACTCGAAGATTAAAATATTCGACTTGATGCATTCATTTAATCAGTGATACGGTCGTTTTGATTGAGTAAGGTGACCATATTTTATTTGAGCACTCATTCATTCCATGAACCTAAAACTTATATCGTTAGTGGAAGCTAGGCCTCCGCAGTAGATAATTAAGCACTCCGATTGTATGTAAATTAGTACTCAGGTTTATAGTATAAATTATATAATATTAGATACGAATTGTTTGCCTATTATCTCAAACAACTAGCAACTCTGTGGCTCTTTACTGAAAGATACTTAGTTAGAGATTTAATTGTTGGAATCATCTTTGAATATACAGTTTTCATACTTATTTATTCAATGAAATATATAATAAGAGGGAAAATCAATAAAAGGGAAAATGAAATAAAAATAATGGGAACAAAAAGAAAAAGAACGAGCAGGAAAGAGAAGAAGAAGAGAGAAAAGAAGAAGAGGATGAAGAAGAAAGTTGAAGGAAGAGAAGAAAAAGCGAAAAAGATGAATATGGAGAACAACCAACCAAATCAGAAAGGAAAAGAAGGAAAATATGAATAGGTGGAAAAAAAGGAGAAGTAGCGGAAAAAGAAGATGTTGAAGAAAATGAATAAGAAGAAAAAGCCAAGGGAAAATATAGAGAAAAGAAGGAAGAGAGAAGGAAAGATGAAGGAGAAGTGATTGAAGAAATTGATGACGGTGTTACAACAAAAAGTTGGGTCAAAATAAGAAAAGTCTAGTATTTAGGTGTAAATACAAACCAGTAAACATAGTAAATGGTGATCACGTTCTACTTGACTGGATTGACACAAGATAAGAACACGAAAACATTCGAGTTCAACCAAAGTTTCACGACACGTAACTGTCTACTTAAATCCCTCTTCTTGTCCTTAAATCTTATACAGCACTCTGCTTCCTTTGATTTTTTGTTTTTCCTTTTTTCCTGTAATCAATTTCTTGTTATTATTCCTTCTCTTCTTCTTCCTTACTTCTTTTTTCCTTTCTTTTTAACCTTCCTTTCTTACTTACTTACTTACTTTCTATCATTCTTTCTTTCTTTCTATCATTCTTCCTTTCTTTCTTTCTATCATTCTTTCTTTCTTTCTATCATTCTTCCTTTCTTTCTTTCTATCATTCTTTCTTTCTTTCTATCATTCTTCCTTTCTTTCTTTCTATCATTCATTCTTTCTTTCTTTCTATTGAAGCACATGTTCCCTTCAAAATGGTCTCATCTGTGAAGTCAACCCGCCTACCTGGGTACTTACAGTACCGAGCATATTTTTTGCAAAAAAAGCGTTTTGCGGCGTTTTTTGCGCTCACAAAGCGCCGCATCGCTATATCACACTTCGAAACTGACGAAATGAGTTTTTCAGGTAGTTTTCGTGTTCCTCTCAGTGAGGCGAATGTAATGGTATGTGTAGAGAGTCTTTTCGACTCCGGTATCCTATTGAAAAGTGTGTTACCTGCTGAAATTCAGATTGACCGTAGGTCAAAACATGAGAAATTTCTGCTGTCATGACCGTCTGATCAGCTCATAACGAGGGATTTTGTGGTGCAAATATGCATTTTTTGATGCACTTGTAGAGTTGAATATTTTATTTTGTACACTACCGTATAAGACTGAATGAAAGCAATCCAGAAATGACTTCGGAATTGGAATTGGACCACTTTGAAGCACGTTATGGCGATGCGGCACTTTGTGAGCGCAAAAAACGCCGCAAAACGCTTTATTTGCAAAAAATCTGCGCGGTACTGTACAAAAAATGCTTGAGCACCGAGACTGTTTGTTTCATGAAGCTAGAAGAACCAACAACTGGGCAACATATAAGGAGTTTGCCACAAAATTCGCTGCTCAACTTGCTAAATATAATTGTAATGCTGAGAAAAAGGTTATCGAATCTGGTGATAATCAGGGGTTTTACAGATATTTGAATAATAAAATTCAGCAAAAACGGCACATCGGTTGTTTGGGAAGTAGGAATGTTTTAGCGACAACTCCTATCGACAAGGCTAATATGCTTGCCGACCAGTTCTCTGCTGCATTTCAAAAACGCAATGGGTTCATCGATGAATCATTCTCTCCTGACTGTGAGCCAATGCTGGATTTCCCGTGGTTTGATCCTAGAAAGGTTCATGACTTGATAACCAAATGGCCCAAGTCTTTCTCCGTTACCTCCGATCAAATCCCACTTTTCCTTATTAAGGAGGTGGCATGTGTTATTGCAGGGCCTTTATCTTATTTGTTCAATCAGTCACTAATGTATGGTGAAGTGCCAAGAAGGTGGAAGCACTCGTTTGTAACCCATGTTTTGAAAAAGGAGCCTGCTTCCAATCCTGAAAACTATCGGCCATTTAGCATCACGTCCATCTTTTGCAGAGTTTTCGAAAAAGTTTTGAAGCAACATATAGTCATGCATCTTGCCTCTCAGAACATTATACCAAGGAATCAGCATGGATTCGTTCCGGGGCGATCGGTCGAGACTAATCTTTTGGAATGTTTAGATGACTGGTCAGCAGCTATTGACAGGAAGAGCGTTAGTGACGTCGTTTACTTTGACTTTGCGAAAGCATTCGACCGAGTGTCTCATGCAAAGCTTCTTTTCAAACTGAACAAAATCAAGATTCATCCTGTTCTTTTGAAGTGGATAACTGAGTATCTAACCGACAGAAGCTTCCAGGTCAGAATTGGAGGGGTTTATTCAGAGGTAAAATGCGCTGAAAGTGGGGTACCTCAAGGTTGCGTCCTGTCTCCCATTTTGTTCAACATTTTCACTGCAGACTTGCCTTCAGTCCTCGAAACTTTCGGAGTAAACTGGAAAATGTATGCTGACGACATCAAAATCTATAGGACCATATCTACGTCAGATGACACAAAATCCCTCCAGCTCGCTGTAGATGAGATATGGAAGTGGGCAGGGTCATGGCAGTTACCACTAGCTCCGCAGAAGACCATTTTCATGCGAGTAGGAACGGTGGAATCCATTCCGGAAACCTCATACTTAGTAGATGCAACTGATATACCTCGTCTGGAATTTGTTCGGGATCTAGGCTTTCACTACAGTGATAAACTTGAATTCTCCAAACATATTCAAATTCGTTGTAAAATGGCTCTCTCTAGAACATTCCAGCTTTTCAAAGGATTGTCCGTTAAAAACAAAAACATTCTTCTCAGAGCTTACAAGACTTACATTCGACCAATTTTAAAATCGGGTACTACTGTGTTCTACCCAAGAAAAGTAAGGGATATACAGGCGATTGAGAAGGTTCAGAATAACTTTACGCGAAAACTACTAGTTAGAGTGGGTGGTTTCTTGTATTCCAAAATACCTAGAGCTGGAATCAGGAATAAATACCTAGGTCTTCCGCCACTTGAGGCGCGACGTCAAGTATCGGACTTGTGCATGGTCTATAAAATGTTGCACTACTCGGGTATCTTTGGAAATCATAACTTTTTCAAATTACGTCATTCCCATACAAGAGGAGTAGGAACTAAACTCATCTTGGAGCGCCCTCGCACTGCTTTGCGGCGAAGCTTCTTCGCGTTCAGAGCGGGTAGTGCGTACCTTAAAATGACTAAGAGTATCACTCCACCGCTATCTCTGAGTCGAGTCAAACTTCATGTGGTAAACTTGATACAAAAAACCGAATCCAGCGATCATACCGTGTGATTGACCTAACTGCGTTTTTATTTCTAGAGCTTAGCTTTATTTGTTTTCTGAAAAAGGTATAGTGGTTTGCGTAATTAGTGTTTGTTTGTTTTTTTTCTCTCACGTTTGCCTTACGCATTGGTAATAAACTTATACTTATACTTATACTTTCTTTCTTTCGTTCTTTCTTTCTTTCTTCTTTCTTTCTTTCTTTCTTTCTTTCTTTCTTTCTTTCTTTCTTTCTTTCTTTCTTTCTCTTTCTTTCTTTCTTTCTTTCTTTCTTTCTCTTTCTTTCTTTCTTTCTTTTCTTTCTTTCTTTCTTTCTTTCTTTCTTTCTTTCTTTCTTTCTCTTTCTTTCTTTCTTTTCTTTCTTTCTTCTTTCTTTCTTTCTTTCTTTCTTTCTTTCTTTCTTTCTTTCTTTCTTTCTCTCTTCCATCCTTCCTTCCATTATTCATTCCTAGTGTTCTTTTCTCCACTTTCATCTTCTTCTTTCTCTTTTATGCTCTGTTACGTCAAAATCTTTTTCTCCTTCGTCTTCCTCTTCTTTTACATCTTCTTCTCTCCATATTGTTTTCTTCCATCACTTTTTCTTTGTCTTCACCTCTTTTTTGCTTTCTTCGTCATTTCTTCTCAATTTGTCGTTTTTCCTCTTTTTCTACTCATATTCTTTCTCTAATGTTTCTTTTTTTGCCTTCAACTTCTTCATCATGTCTGATCCTTTTGCCTCTCTCTCTCTTTGATTTTCCGTCTCAAATGTTCTCTTTTTTTGTTTTTCGACTTTTTCCTACAACTTCTTCATTTTTTCCTTTATTTCTCCGTTGTTGACTCTGGACGTTACAGTCGTTCTCGGAGCCAAATTCTGGTCCGCTTTTGCGGACAACGTCTATTCCATTACACAACAGAATGATGATCGTGCTGGGACCACTTGGTCCCGACACGATTCACCTTTTCTCCCAGCATGATTATCACGCGTCGCGTGGCGCAAAATCCGTAGTCCTCAATCGCGGACCCGAAGTTGGGTCCGAGAACGACAGTATAGTATATCTGCATCATGAAACTAAAAAAATGTTCTTTATATTGTCACCTATGCGAAATGACCAAGTTATAGAGAAAAAAAAAGAAAAAAAGGACAGAAGTACCAGGTTAAAGGAAAGAAGAAAAGGAGAATCAGGAAGGATAAGAACAACAGAAAAAAATAAAGACGATGAAACGGGTTAACAAAAAGAAGAAGTAGTAGAGAAAGAAGAGCTGCAATTAGGAGAACGACGCAGAGGACTAGAAAAAGGGAGAGGAAAAGAGAAGGAGATGAGGAGATTGAAGGAAAACAAGTGGATAAAAGATGTGTAGGAAAGAGAGAAGGAGCAAAAAAGAGAATTGAGAGATGAGTGAAGCAACGATGGGGTAAATATAAACGAAAAAAAGGAGGGATGGAAGAAAAAGATGAGGATGAAATAAGATTAAGAGGAAGGACAAGAGAAGAAGAGAATAGTGAAACTAGAAGAAGTAGAACTTGAAGAAGATGCGTAATTCAAAAAAGAACGATGACAAGAGAAAAGGAAGAAAGAGGAGGTGACAAGGAAAACAAAAAGCAAAGGAAACAGAAGTTACCAAGTCATGTTGAAGAGAAAGGAAGTGAATGACAAGGTGTCATGGAAGTTTTATTGTGTAACGTAAACTCAAATGTAACTCAATGTCCATTAGGTTCGTATCTTGTTTCAGTAGTCGAACTCAATACTGTCCACTATTCTTTGTGCATGTTAAATAAAAAATGAGCTTATTAAATTTGCTCAAGCTTGTCAAAGATTGCTGGTGATGCAGTTTTTTAACAAAGCTTCGAGATGGTTTGAAAATATCTTCGAATGCACATTTCAGCTATGTGACGGATAAACGTCTCTCCTCTTCAAATTATCTTTGTTGTTTCCAAGCATTTTTCAAAGTAGAGGCATTCTGTTTGTTATACTATTACCTTCGACATCCCGTCGTGTTCCATAATTTCCGTAAATAGCATTATGATAAGTACAAATCAACTTCTTGTGCGGTTTTGTTCCCCGTCAAAGAAGGAAATGGAACGGCAATGCCTACTTAATTTGCAGTGCAACGATGAAATTTTGAAAAACTGCATCCCTGACTCGAATAAATATTCTGTAGAATAAAAAGCACACAACTGGATGCCTTAATCTTCTGTTTTAATAGGAGGAAAATAGCTAGGTGGCTGTCGGCCTTAAACCATAGTGTCTGGACAACTATGGCAGAAGAGCATTTATTTTTGAACCAGTTTAAGTTTGATGAGATGAAATAATTTCTCCAATTTCACATCGGACAATCCCGGATAAAGTGAGATTTTCAAATGCTCAACAATTTTGTTACAAAATTGGTATCGCATGATAGCTACCACGGATCTCAATTAAAAGCCAGTATTTTGTTGGAACAAAAAACTAGTGATGAAAAGAGGAATATCTCTTCGGAGGGTTTTAATAGTTACTGTGTTTGGGAGACCTGTCTCTTGAACAGCTTTTTTTGAGAAATGATTCTTCTTTTTCCCAATAAAACTTTTTCAGTTTCCTCTGTTTATCGCGACAAAACATTTTTCTCACAACCAAGTAGAGAAAACAAGACAATGACTACGATGAAATTCAAAAACAACAAAGAGCGTTTAAGTTCGAAGTTCTTTTTCATACTTACTGCTTTATTTACTATCCGTTCTGTGATTCCCTTCTAATATGTGTTTCCCTTCTAAATCCCTCCATAACTCATCACGTGTCATTTGACCACTTTACAATTCCAGCTATCGTGAGAGCCTCCCCCTGTACGGTATGAGGAAATAGAGCCGCCGTCGCCCGCAACTGGCAGCCTTCCACTCTGTCTGCGAAGAGACACGAGACGATGAGGGTGCCAGCCGCGCTCGATACCGTTTCGCAGCAGCCGCCGCTCGGTCGGGTGGTAAGTGCCCCGTAATCAAAAAACTACGAAAATCAGCTCAGATCAAAAACAGCTCAAAAACTATGAAGGTAGCGCGGTGAAAAACGGGCTAGAATTAGAGTTATTAAGACCCTAAACTTCCAGTTCGTGCACACGTGCACAGAAAAATCATAGTCTCATGTCAAGCAGTCGAAAATCATCGACACTCAGAGGAAGAAATAAATGCAAATTTACCTAATAAAACAGTTGAACAATGAAAGCAAGCGCTTCAGTCAGTGTTTTTGACCAGATATGTACATAAATCCGAAGGTTCATTGATTGAAATTCAATTTCAAGCCAGCTGATGTTCTTGATACTAGAGATCATCGGTGCCGATGATGTGGGGTCGGCTGGTCCACCATCAAAAGACAAGGAAGTTCAGGCTTCAAATTTGGCCTAGACCAGCGTTTTTTTTTCGCAATTTTTTCTTATAGGTTCTACTACTCTGTACTATACATTCCATCCGATGGCCAAAATGGCGTCGGATCGGATTTTCGGATATTGCCGATTTCGCAAAACCGACTCATCGGATAAATCGGATACTGTCCCAAACGAGAATTTCGGATAGCGGATCCTATCCGAAACCAGAATTTTTGATCGGATCGGATATCGGATATCCGATCGGATAAAATCGGATTCACCGGATAATTCGGATGAAAAAACGGATAAGAAATTTTTTTTAGTAGTACCGTGGATTCACCTCCGCGTATCCAAGCAAATACATTCTGTAGCCACGAGCATACGCGTCGCGGTCCGGTGTGTGTCGCGCTCGCGGCGAACACTGAAACCCCCCCCCACCGTTTAGAGTAGTCTTCAGCGCTTTAAAGGAGTAAATGGCTATCATCTGTGACGAGAAATGAACGCAGGAAAGCAAATTATGCCCCTGACATGTCAGTTTACTTGGTTTCACCCTGAAGCAGGGATGTCGCGTCGCCGCGCAACTCGTCGCGCGCGACGCTCGCCAACAACGACGCGGCACGCACGGGTGAGAAACTAGTCCTCCCCTGCAACCGGTGGGAGCACATAACTGACCAAAAAGACCTGCCACAGAATCATGGTTTAGCGGGCCGTTGCGACCAATCTCGATAGGGCTACGACCCCTTACCTTGTTAAACGAAACCTTGGAAAAAATCCGAATTCGTTACGAACTTCCCTTCTGGGTAAACATTGAGCTTGAAAATTATATGATCCCTGCAGAATTAACGCTGTCGCAGCAAGGGGGCCACCGTGCAATCGTACATAGCCACGCGCATTTTCCCGTGCCGCCGCATCATGAGTACACCAACCGAGGGTTTCCTACCCTCCTGAATTCAAGTCGTTTGATTACGAAACGGGAAAATGGGTAGGACAAGTGCGAAACCGAAGCAAGGCTAGTTCTTTTTGCACACTTCCTCTGTTGTCTTCAACATAACTGAAGGACACAACATCAATTAATTTTAACACAAAACTACGGGTTGCGGAACGTGAGACATATTTCACGGTAGAGCGCGTCCCCGCCGTTGCACCGTCAACCCGTTTTCCACCGCCAAATAACCGTCTCCGTGTATTGAATCTCTCTTTATCTGCGGTACAACCAACAATTCGACTCGGCCCCGTTTTTGCTCCCGCCGTCGCACCGACAAGCCTTTTTACCCAGCCGAACAACCATCAGCGTGCCTGAGTCCAACTGGAGAACGTCACCCGAGTTATGAACACAGATTCGCGTTTTAATAAAGCGTCCGAACAAAAGACATTCCTCCGAAACCTGTCCGTGAAATTTACAAATACAACACTTTTTTGTCTTCCTGAGAGCTCAAAATCATTTGTGTGCCATCATCAGGAGCACACTTATTTCGCAGAATCATATAAAATCTGGAAACGCTTACACTTCCCTTTTACACTTAGTGTGGATGGCTTTTGATGGCAATAATGTATTATGAGATTGAACAAATTGAATTAATACCGCAAATTGCAAGTTTTTCCTGCATCTAAGGCCCCCTGTCAGACTTGGTCGAAAAACCGACCGAGTCCGGCTAAGTCCGGGGCAGAAAACCGACCTTCTCAAGCAATCGCGGGGTCGGTGGCAGGTTAAAACGCCCCTTTTGCAATGAAATTGATCGGATCTGGCTGATCAGCGGAGGTTTCGGCATGACTCATAACTTCCGAAGTTTTCGTGGTAATGTCTCATAAGTGGCGGAGTTTTCGGGTCAATGTGTTGCAGTTTCTGCACTGTTTTTCCCTGACACTCTCTCGTGTAGAGCGCGGAAATGGCAGCCCATTAAATGTATACGCTGCGCTTGGATGTGAGGTGTTTGTGCTTGTCATGGTTGACATTGTTCGGAATATCGACGCTCTGGCGGGATGTAGGTGGCAGGTTGAATCGCCAGTGCTGCCTCTCGACCTGCACGCGGAGTTTTCGGCATGAATGGGGAGCTGGGCTTAGCCCGCCCCTTTTTCGTTTCGAGCGGCAGCACGCTACCTGTTCAACTCCCTCAACCGGCCACCGAGCCCAGCGAGTGTGTGAGTTGGTGCAATGGATCTGCCCGTGTGCGAACGTGAAACACCCGTATCGACTGGGTGGATTGCGGTTGCAATGAGTCGGTCGCATTCTGACTCCAGTGGGTTGATTTTTCTGCACCCGTCTGTCACTATTTGAGTGCGTATCAACTGGGTGGGACTCAGTTCGTCGACCATCTCTGACGGCGGCCTAAGGACTTGCAAAACGAAATAAGGCCTCTCCACTTAACGAAATACCCCCTATCACATGTTATGCAGTTATTTTGTGATATTATGTCCCCTTCATTATAAAAATATTTGTATTTGTTCAATATGCATGTGGTGAAGTGTCAAAATCCATTCCTCACACATGCTTAATCAGCGATTCCGCAACCGTCAATAGCGCGCTCTACTGCGAATTCGCGCGACCTCTACGCGACCGCGTTCGGAGCTGGCTGAGCGCAATTCTATCCGTTTTTCATCTGAAATTATCCGATATTTATCCGAAATTATCCAATAATTATCCGATTTTTATCCGAAAATATCCGATTTTTATCCGATCGATTATCCGTTTTTTTATCCGGTTTTCTGATCGGATCCTTCGATTTTCACTTTTCCGGATATCGGATAATTCGGATATCGTGTTTTTTCGTCTGATCGGATTTCGGATCAATCCGAAATCGCCACTTTGACGTCGGATCGGATTTCGGATAATTATCCGATCGGATTATCCGACCCGGATATCCGAAACCGACTCCGTCGGATGGAATGTATACTCTGTACCCAGAAAAGGGTTCAGAGAGGAAAAGAAGACGAGCATATTTGAGCGCGACCACTGCCTTTAAATTCTTATTGTGAACTTTTTGTTTACAACTGCGGTAGTTCTTTGAACAAGCATGTCCACGTTTTTCACGCTTTTGATCAAAACTGTGGGCTCGAAGGTCGTCTCCAACTTTATGACAAAAAACGAATTCGTAGAAGATGGAAATCGTGGGCAGCCATATATCGAAACGGAACAAACGTTGTACAGAGACGAACATCAATAGTTCTTGATGCATGGCTCACTCTTGCGTAAATTTCTTGCGCTGTCATGTTCAATTTCAGTGCGAGCGGTCGCGTCTTGGTCCACACTGACCAGTAGCTCAGTCTCTCGGCGCTATTGGACGGTAATGGCCGCGACGCAACCACACGCATTGAGTCGTGGTGTCTACACAGGGGTTACGTTCAACCACTTTTGCTGGATGGAACTATGCATGATGCCAACCGCCTAAGAAAGTTTACATTCGCAGTTTTTTTGGTATGGATGAGCATTCAGGGGAGGGAGCAGAAAAAATTAGGCTGACTTCCGCTTGAAAATTATGGGCCTCCAAAGAGCGATTCTCGACGGCTTTTCCATAAACGTCTTCAACGAAAACGAATTTTCTTGACCTCAAAGCAGTGTTCACAATAGATTGCACTCTTGATATCTCTTCCGTTTACGGAAGCTCTAGTGCCTATACAGCAAGGCATGCTTGGAGAGAAAGCGAAGACCATGTCTTGGTGCTAAAAGAGGTCCACATTAGCTTACGTTGACTTTGGAGCGTGGAGGAATTCACCGCTATGAAGGATGATACCTATCAATTCAATCAAGCAGTTAAGCTCGCTCATCAGTACTTCCTTGACTTCACTACTTCGTGTTATCACAACCTCAAGTGTTTATTTCTTCACGTCTAGGGGGCGGAAAAGGGACATGAGGCGTTTCGGTGATCTGGGAACGCTTCTTTGCGTCCGTTATTTTGCCATTCATAGCTCTTTTTTAACCGCTTTTTCGACACAGAGCATAGAACTCTTCTCGCCTATCACTTTACTGCGAAAAGTATAGAATGATTATTGTGAACGCTGCCTCCAAAGTACCGATGCAGGTTATCAGCTATGCGGATTCGACTAGCTTTATTAGATTGGTGATGTTTCCGCTTGTCGAATTTTATACTTTGGTTCTTGGAGGATCATTTCTGAAAGTTATGGCCATGCTCAAAAGATGCGCCGCAGTCGTTTTAGTCGGCCGGAAAACAGGAAATCCAAGAAATTTTGACTCAATCAGTCTAATTTTTATCGAAAGTGAGGTAGTAGAAGGAACCGTTGTGCAAGGGGCAGGTCATACGTTAGCTTCTACTCGAAATGATTCTGCAATCAAATCAAAGACGAGTGAAAACTTGCTGCAGACATCTGTTGGCAGCGAAGGATCGACTGCAAGTTGCATCAGAACCGCAAAGTTCAGACCGAAAAAAACCGAAAAAAATTTAAACTTTTTCGTTTTTTTCGATATTGATTTTTTTCGCCAAAAAGGGCGAAAAACGAGAAAACCGAAAAATCGAAAAACGCACACCCCTGATCCGGAGACACATTTCAGTTACCAGAACACTGGAGCCATGTCTCAGTTGGGCGAGAGCTCGATTAGCACTTCGGCACAGTATATGAGACTCCTTTGCACTCATGTGCAAGTCCTCTTGTCCATGGACCACTGAATAGCATTTCTATTTTCGATTTGTACATCAGTCTATTGTTCTCAAGTTGATGTTTGCCGTGTAGGTATAAATTAGCTTATTCGATCCAAAAAAGCTTAATTATGGCTCGAATCGTTGTGGAGGCTTACGCCATGCAGAAACTTTTGAAGGAACTCAATAGGAAATGACAACGTTGGACTGGTCAGCAACGCTGTTTCCAACGGAATGAATACCAGTTATTACTCTTTCGATGACATTTTCAAATTCATCTTCGCAACTGCTGAAGACTTCTCTGGACCGGATCACAGGGGTTCTCTCAGTTGAGCGCTAAAGTAAGGGTGCACCAACAGAAACAATTTTTCTGGACACCCTAAAGATAGCATGATGCCCAGCTGAAGAAACCAGCCACACATCATTATATTAGAAGTTCAGTAACGGGTATGACTTATGTTGGAAACGGCGTTTCAACCAAATGAGCTTACTCAGTCAGATGAGCTCAGAGTTTGGCTTAACTTTTTGTTCCGCGTTTCGGTACCAAGACTCGAAAGAATTCAATTATTTTCGGACAATCTGATCCGATGTTTACTTGCTGATTTTTTAAGAAGTATAGTATATTTTGATGGGTGAATACGACACATAACGCGGTCCTTTCCAGCAATCAAAAGCTAAGAATTTGTCATCAGCTCCTCGATGAACCGTTTCTGGCAGAGTCGGCCAAATTTGAATCATCGACTACGATGGTAGCCCACTAATTTTTTTGAAAATCAAAGAACGGAATTTTTATTAGTGTTAAACATACCAAATAACCGATTACATGTTCGGTCGAAAATAATATTGCGACCACTAGAATTCAAGAGGTGAAATATTCTGGATGCCTCCAAAACATAACGGAGCAGAACATTCCGAATGTTACTTATAGGAGGTATTGCTTCGAAATTCTGGACATAACCTCCTGATCATTGATTAAATGGTGTTTGCTCCAAATATTTCAAATTTCCTCATTTTCGTCTTTCAAGTGGTAATTATGTGTACTGTGCCGTCTATTTGTTAATCACATACTACGGAGTGTATTCCTTGGCAGTATTGCTTCGCTAATCGTCAACTCGTGAACAAAGAGACCGGCTTAGTTGAATACATAGTTGTTCATGAGCGCGACCCAATGAGAAATGGCGCGCGCGACGGGATAACCGCCGCGTTCGGCATGTCTTGCCGCGCGCGCGGCAGTTTTCTCCGCGCAGTCTCTGACAGCCATCGTTAGCGAAGGCGTTGAGCATCCCGTTGATCGCAAACAGCACATACGAACGCCGTCAATAACGGTTGGGTGAACGGGATGCTGAACAAGTGATGAAGTCACTGAATGGACGGGGCAACCCTCCGACGGCGAACGCGACACTGAACGGGATGCTAAACCACGAGACACAATCGATAACGCCACATACGACACTGGGCACCCCTCCTATGCCAACCGCTATGCACCCGCCTGGCCACTAACAAGGTGCTCATCAAAAATTTATCAATCAATCGTACGAATGCTCCGCCTATTGCCTGCTCCCACGATAGAGCACCCATATTGGTGCCGGAGCAGGCAAGTGCAGGCACACGCATTCCACCCAACTCGATGGCAGAGCCTGAGGAGTGCACAATCCTTATACTTAAAGCAGTTATGTCCCGATGTTTGTATGTATGTATGTATGTATGTGTGTGTGTGTGTGTGTGAAATTGCGTTTTCCCGCGGATCTCCGGAATGACCGATCAAAACAGGGATAAAATGGTACCAACATTCGGGTAGGTGGGACACTCATCGATTACCAAAAAAATCAGCCTGAATCTCCGATTCCGCGCCTCGGGGCAACCAAGTTTGTCCGTGGGGCGCACTTTTGGCCTTCGGTCATGAAAACTTGTGTGAGTCGTCTAGCGCTAGAAAGGCTAAGCTCTAATCAAGGCGACAGGTATTTAGTAATGGCGCCGTTCAGAACCGCCAGGGTTTGAGGAGTGTGCAGGACGTTATCGATAGTGTGCAGGACCTCAGTGGGAGTGTGCAGGACCCATATAGGAGTGTACAGGACGTCATAGAAAGTGTGCAGGACCCCAGTGGGAGTGTGTAGGACTTCATAGAAAGTGTGCAGGACCCAAATAGGAGTGTACAGGGCGTCATAAAAAGTGTGCAGGATCACGTTGAGAGTGTGCAGGACGTCATAAAAAGTGTGCAGGACCACAGTGGGAGTCTGCAGAACGTCGTACAAAGTGTGCAGGACCCCTGTGTGAGTGTGCAGGACCGAAACGGGAGTGTGCAGGACGTCATAGAAAGTGTGCAGGACCACTGTGGGAGTGTGCAGGACGTCATAGAAAATGTGCAGGACCCCAGTGGGACTGTGCAGGACCCAAATGGGAGTGTGCAGGACGCCATAGAAAGTGTGCAGGACCCCAGTGGAAGTGTGCAGGACCCCAGTGGAAGTGTGCAGGACCCAAATGGGAGTGTGCAGGACGTATTAGTAAGTGTGCAGGACCCCAGTGGGAGTGTGCAGGACCCAAATGGGAGTGTGCAGGACGTATTAGAAAGTGTGCAGGACCCCAGTGGGAGTGTGCAGGACCCAAATGGGTGTGTGCAAGATGTCGTAGAAAGTGTGCAGGACCCCAGTGAGAGTGTGCAGGACCCGAATGGGAGTGTGCAGGACGTCATAGAAAATGTGCAGGACCCCAGTGGGACTGTGCAGGACCCAAATGGGAGTGTGCAGGACGCCATAGAAAGTGTGCAGGACCCCAGTGGAAGTGTGCAGGACCCCAGTGGGAGTGTGCAGGACCCAAATGGGAGTGTGCAGGACGTATTAGTAAGTGTGCAGGACCCCAGTGGGAGTGTGCAGGACCCAAATGGGAGCGTGCAGGACGTATTAGAAAGTGTGCAGGACCCCAGTGGGAGTGTGCAGGACCCAAATGGGTGTGTGCGAGATGTCGTAGAAAGTGTGCAAGGCCCCAGTGGAAGTGTGCAGAGCGTCGTATCAAGTGTGCAAGTTCCCAGTGGGAGTATGCAGGACCCGAATGGAAGTGTGCAGGACATCATAGAAAATAAGCAGGTCCCAGTAAGAATGTGCAGGACGTCATGGAATGGGTGCAGTATCCCAATAGGGGTGTGCAGTTTGTCGTGAAATGTGTTCAGGACCCAGGTGGGAATGTGCAGGACGTCATAGAAAGTTAGCAGGGCCGCAGTGGAAGTGTGCAGGACGTCATGAAGAGAGTAGAACTGAAACAGCGAGATTTTGTCATTGTTCATGCCAAATCTTAGCCTTTGTGTAGCGAAGAAAACAGATAGGAAATCATGTATCTTGAGAAGCGTGCAACGCGTTTTGAGGAGTACGCGAAACTCTGGAGACACTTCCTCGCCAGTCTGAAGAAACAAGCAGAAGCTCCACTTCCGCATCATCTCTGTTCGTCACTCAATACAACCGCTCAGTCATTTTGATTCACTAACTTCCATAAACCAGTTTTATATTTGTTGAAAGTCTGAGCTTATCAAAATCTGCTTCACAAAAACACTAACATCCACGGACAAATTTCATTTATTGAGAACAAAGGCATGGTGTTGGTCAACAAGGGAAACCACATCTAGAATGCGAGCGCTTTTTTCCTAACATGAAAGGGATGGTAGAGCGAGAATAATAGCTTGGGTACATTACAGACGGAAGGGGTCGTAAATAAGATGCCGGTAGCCACCGACGATCCACCGCTGGCTTCTTATGTTTTGCTTTTTAATCCCACATTTTCATACCCGACGCCCTGCTGTAAATGTGCGGCAGCCTGCTCTGCTCAGGAGAGTTCATACGGACGGCAACTTTCGGATAGACGGAAGTCAGTCAACACCGTTTTGTCAGAATAGACTGCCTCAGGAAGCTAGCACACGTGAAAGTTTTCTTGAGCGAAGACTTCGCTAGGTCTCGCTAGTTGACAATAGAATGAATCGGTCTAGCCCCACCTCGAGACGGCTCGCTGCACCGCTGGTTTGATTTTGGCTTCAACGTTACGTCGGAGCCATCGTCTGGCGGCACTGCGCACGCGAACCAACACGCATTAACGCCACCTCCGATTCCGAGCCTCGCCTACTGATTCTCCAAATCGGCGACCCTCCGACCCAAAATTTTCCGAATCTCTTACGGGGTCGCAAACGAGTTTTTGCCAGAGGTAGGCTGGGAGGGGTAATCGATCCTGATTATCCGTCCCAGCCTACTGCGCGGCGAAAACTGCCGCGCGCGCGGCTAAACGTGCCGAACGCGGCGGTTAGCTCATCGCGCGCGCCATTTCTCATTGGGTCGCGCTCACGAACAACTAACTGCTGCCGAGATGTCGTACGTTCGTGCCGTGGCAGTGCGGAGGAAAGAAGATCGCCTCCGTGCAAACCGACGTCAACCCCTCCGAGAAGAGGGTTTTTGTCATGGGAGAGGTGCTGGTCGGCCGCAGCTCTCCTGAGGATTTTACTACAAAGGGCCGGCGTCGAGAGGAATCCAGGTGCAGCGCAGAAGTACCTATGCGCCACGTGCGGCAAGGATGTTACCTGGCATAAAACAAGTGTCCAGTGCTTTGGATGCCAAAGGTGGGTGCACTTCTCCTGTTCGGGCCTCAGTTCTGTGAGGCATCATGACTCATCCTTTCGTTGTGTTCTATGCTCTGCCCCCAGCAACTCTGATTCCTCAATTACCAACCGCCCTCTCTCCATTGTTCACATTAATCTCAACGGCCTTCGCAATAAGTTATCTGAACTCTCTCTCTATTCGCACGTTCTCATCACCCGGATGTTATCATGGTTCAAGAAACCAAGCTCTCTCCTTCTACCACTTACCCCCAGCCTAACATTCCGGGATACACCGCCTATCACATGCCAAGGTCTGCTCTTGGGGGCGGAGTGTCTACTTTCGTGCAATCTGCCTTACCTTCTCATATTATCCCTAATACTCCTAAGGACGGTACTCTCGAGTACATTCCTGTCCACCTCCCCCTCAAAACCCCTTTATCTCTATTTAACATCTACATTCCTCCTATATCATCTTGTCCCCCCTCTTATAATCCTATTCCCCTCCTTAAGCAGTTGTACGACTGCTCACTCTCCCCTTCAGCTGTCTTTGCGGGTGACTTCAATGCTCACACGTTCTGTTCCGCTCTTGATTCTGACGCCAGAGGGGAAGATGTCGAAGAGTGGGCTGAGGAGTGTGACCTGGTTATCCTCAATGATGACCAGCCCACTCGTCTCCCTGCCAACGGCCGACCTTCTAGCCCAGATATCTCTCTTGTGTCATCCAATCTTTCTAATGCTTGCACGTGGTCCACATCCACAACTCTCTCCAGTGATCACATTCCCGTCTTTGTCTATATTGATCTCTCTGACTCTCTTGCCCCTTACTCTGGTTTTCGTCACCGTACTTATCTTAATTTAGGCCTAGCAGACTGGACCCTGTTCAGAGATGTTGCACTCCGCCATGCGGTCGACTACCCATGGAATGGTGATGTCCATCAGGAAGTGCGCCATCTAACAAGTGCCATCCGCAAGGCCATGAAAGCAGCAATTCCTGAGGGTCGTGTCAAGACCTTTTCTCCAAATGTCAGCAGGGAAGTACTGCAGAAGATAAGAACCAGAGATGAGAAGAGAGCCGCAGACCATCTAGACCCGGAGATTGCTGTGCTGGATAATGAGATCAAGCAGGATCTGGATAAGAACAAGAAGGAATGCTGGGAGAAAATCACTGAAAAGCTGAATTTCAAGGCGGACGAAACTACGACGTGGAAAGTCTTGAGGAAAATTTCCGGAAAGTCCGCTCCCCCGATGAGCTCCGCTATTGAGTTCAAGGAGAACATCTTCAAATCAGGGAAAGCGGCTGCTTACGCACTCGACAAGAACTTTTTCATCACACGCACCAAGCGAGGCGTGCAAAACAGAGTCACGGTTAGAGAGCTGAGCCGGTTGCCGCTCATGAACGCTTCTGAGGCCTTTACTCTCACACAAGTTGAGAAGGCTATCAAAGAAATGCGGAATTCGAAGGCTATCGGACCTGACGGTATCTCCCCAGCCATCCTGAAGAAGCTTCCCACGGAACTTCTACCGATGCTTGCAGATATCATTAACACTTCTTTTCGGACCTGCACTCTACCCCAAGCTTGGAAGACAGCCAATGTGATACCGTTGCCAAAGCCAGGCAAGTCCCAAAGCACGGCGAAAGGCTTTCGACCAATAAGCCTGTTATCGCCCGTCGCTAAATTAGCTGAAAAGTTGATCGTGACGGACCTGGCTGATCAAAATGAGCGACAGCAGCATGAGCATGGGTTCAGGAAACTTCACTCTACTACTACTGCTCTATTGGAGATCGTGAGCTTTGCGGTCGATGGGTTCAACATTAGAAAGCCCCTGAGAACGGCGGCCGTCGCCCTCGACCTGAGCAAAGCGTTTGACTCTGTTAACTTGGGACTGCTGTCCGAGAAACTGCTCAAGTCGTCGCTACCATCATGGCAGAAGCGATGGATTGCAGCTTTCACGAAAGGCCGCCGGGCTAAGGTTCTGTTCCAGAATCACGTATCCGATAGCATTCCAATAGCAGCCGGTGTTCCGCAAGGCGGAGTGTTTTCCCCTGCCCTATTTAGCCTGTATCTTGAGGACATCCCCGAGCCTCCCAATGATGTAAAGATTGTTATGTATGCCGACGACATCACCATCATGTGCCAGGACCGTGACCTGCAAATAGCCGCTAACAAGATCAGCGCCTATCTCGTCGAGTTGAAGCTCTTCCTCGATAAAATGATGCTCACAGTCTCTGCTGCAAAATCCTCTGTTTCAGTGTTCACAACAAACACCAAGGAACAAAGTGCCCATCCAGATGTCAAATGGGATGGTGACCGGTTGCCAGCAGCCAAATTCCCCAAGCTGCTTGGCCTTATTCTTGATCCGTCACTGAAGTTCCACAAAAACGCGGAACAGAAACAAACAGTCGTCAAGGCTAGGCTTAATATCTTGAGAGCTCTCGGAGGAACATCATGGGGAAGCAGCCGAGAGACTATATTGAGAACCTACAGAGCAATACTTCAGCCGGCTCTGGAATATGCGGCACCAGTGTGGCAGCACCTGGTGTCTGACAGCTCCTGGAATAAGCTGCAGCGTGTACAGAATGCTGCGCTCAGAATTGCTACCGGTTGTGCAAGGAGCTCCCCAATAGAACCATCTTCACGCGGAGGCCTGCATATTGCCGGTCAAGGAGCATTGTGAACTCCAGGCACAGTAGATGTATATTAATGTTCTGAGACAGCGGAATCATCCAACGAAGAGAATCATGAAGCCCATAAGAGAGAGGTCGATTAGGACGCCGTTCGCCGATGCTCCTCGTAAAGTTGATGCACAGAGATGGGCCGACTCGAACATGGAAAGGCTTCGTCTTCTGCGTGAGGAGCACACCCAGTTTGTTCAAGGATATCTAACGAAGGCGGCTGTGAACCCTATCTTGAGAGCAGTGCCGCCTCGGGTTTGCGAGTCCGAGTCTCAACTCGGCAGACGAGCCAGATGTGCTCTTGCCTCGCTGCGCTGTGGTCACTCTATACTGCTCATGTCTTACGTCAACAAGATCGACAGCAGCCAACCAGACGCATGCCCGGACTGTGGTGCTCCCGGACACGACACGGCGCACTTGTTCATGTGCCCGAAGAGACCTACCTCCTTGACCACAATGGACCTTTGAACGAATCCTGTCAAGGCCGCCCAGTTCCTCAACCTATGACAAAAACCACTTCGAGGCTGCAGAAGAAGAAGAACAACAACAACAACTAACTCAGACACGATTCGACGACCGTGCCGGGAAGCACCCCGGACGGGGTGAGTCGCTCGCACAGCGCGGTCGCGAACTCCAAGGTCGACGGGGCGATGCCTGCATGGGTAGCGCCGTCATCAACCCTACACCAAACGGAGCGGCCCCGCATTGAGAAAGATATCGCCGATGCCACAGTGGACGGGGTGACCCCTTTTCAAACAAATGTTCGTGACGTCATCAACCCTACCACCTGTACAGGAAATGCCTACCTTTGACCTATTTTGAAATCCTCGATGACCGATTACGTCTATTACTTATACCTTCGCTCGTCCTTACCCTTCGTATTGATTTTTACCATTTCCCGCGTATAAGTTACTGGTTTTCTGAGGATACAATTTATTTATTTCAGAAAAATTCAACAATCTTGCAACCGAAGGAATATTCTTACTCTCGAGCTAACGAGTTCCTCAAAAAGATCTCAAATCGAAAAGAAAGCGTACTGAACACTTACTTACACAGTAATGAAGAAACGGTACGAACTGCTACATATCATGCAACAAAATAGAGACTCCGCAATCGAAACTGCAGTTCTGGGACTGCGACAAAAAGGAAGGGGAGCCGAATAAAAAAGGTCTCGTCAAAGGGAAATAAACAAATAACAAGCTGGTAACCTAACAAGACTTTCAACGCGAAAGATGACTAAAAAATCGTCATCGTGGTGAAATAGCAAACTATTAGAAACTGAAATTTGAAAAAAAATCATTAGAAGGAAACCGTGACAAAAGAACATTGTTCACAGAATGGAATGACAACCGTGAAAGTAATTTTATCCTGAGAAAAGACAACTATAAACAGTATAGAATAGTATAGTAAGTTTTGTTATAGTAAGTGAACAAAAGAGCTGTAATAATATAATAACATCACGATAATATCAAATATCATACGCAGAAGAAAATCTGAGTATGGTAATAGCTTCCTTCGCAAGATGACTCTGGATTCTGTTCAGTGCTGGCCCGTTTGGCGCGATGCTGGAAGAGGAATGAATAGATGTTCATATATTTTCGCAAAACATTGCCCAGTATACATACAAAACTGGATAGTAGGAAAAAACTAACAATGCTATTTGCGGACCCCGAAGGACTTACTTGCACACGCCAGTGGATCCTTTCCCTACGAGCACCCCAGAACCGTATCGCGCTTCAGCGGCAGGAAATGTCTGAAATATCTGTAAAATGAGAAGGATTCACCGATTATCGGAGAATCGCGTAGAAATCTACACCCAATACTACCTCGACGGCGTTGAGCTTCTCACAGCATCGGTCTGTAGTTCATCGTGGTCGTAGTCGAAACAATCGAGTAGGAAATCTAAATGGCTAGTTTACTCGATTTCTAGAGTGTATGATAATTAAAATGTGTTACCGAGTAGAGTAGTCTCAAAGGACTGGGGAAGCGTCTTGAGCGGGGACATTCCTATGTGTCCATTAACACGCGAGCATACGACTGGAATTCCTGCTGTGGATCAGGTGTCTAGAATAACTTTCAGTTCGACGTCATACTCTCTCATAGGTGGAATCGCGCAGCGTGGTGAGTAAAAGTGGTCACTGGATTCAAAAAAAGAGGCCCTGACTATTTTTTCCCTGATCTTTTGGCTTTGAAAGAGAGTGGGAAGTTGAACCGTACGATTTCAAGAAGAAAACTGCGATTTGCTAAAAATTTTAGATGTGTATGCACTTCTTTGCACATAAAAACGTAATGTATGATTCGTATCATACTTTTAGGAAGCCGCGGCGCAGTGATTATCTGGCTGGTAAAGGCATATCAGAAGTGCCGTGGCTTCCCAAATCTATTACACGGTCCATATACAGATAAAGTATCGAATCAGAGATAAACAGCTAACAGATAGAAAAAGGAAGAATGAGAAACTATGAAAAAGATGATGTTTCCGAGTTCAGTCGGCGCATTGGCACGCTTCCCGTGCAATTGCGTAACACATCTGACTCGCCGCCCTATTTTTGGTTGACGGCGTGGTAGAAATCGAGACACGCCCACCGCCTCACTGGTTTCACGGCCATTCGACCCATCAATGCACCGAATGCACGCAAACTTCTACGGGGTCGTAAAGCCAATCCTGTCTGAGAAGTATTCAAGTAAGTCGGTCTCTTCGTTCACGAGGTAAAGAATAGCGAAGGAATACTGCCATGGAATACAATACGCAGTATTTAATCAACAAGTAGAGGGAACAATACTCATAATTGCCACTTGAAAAGACGAAGCGGAGGAAATTCCAAATATTTGAAGCAAACACCGCTTAACCGAGATGATCAGGGGTGCGTTCCAAGAACGTTCCCACAACGCTCTGGGAGGAAAAGCAACCTCACCATGGACAAATCTGCTTTCCATGGAATTTTTTTTCCGAATTATAACTGAAAATTGCGCCCACGTGGCCGTGGCTACGATTCCATGGTAGCGTTTTGCCATGGGAACGTTCTTGGAACGCACCCCAGGAGATTACTCAGGTACTCAGGACGACGGCCGGCGAACCTTTCCCAGCTGGCCCGCGATCACTATTTGTATTATTGCTTACCTCAAGCATGTCACCCCGGCCCCACGGCGGACAAACGCCCTGCCTCGGTCCGCCGCAGTCTGCGGTGAGGAACCACCCTCCCCGCCAAGGATGTGCGGCAAGAGATTTTGAGATTTCGGCAAACGGCAATCGGCAAAAAAATCCCGAAAACGGCCGGCAAACGGCAAGAAACCTTATCCCTCAGATTGACCCAAAACTTATTCACATGTGCCGCTCTACTTTTTTCCTTTTTTTACATACTTAAATCAATACTGTAATAATTTCAATTCAAGAGCATAGTTCCAATTCAAGGCATCAGATGAACAGAAACAAGACATGTGAAAGCCTATGGAAACAAAGAAATCGCCGCTGCGGCTTCGCCTGGAAGCCGCTTCGGCTGCTACAGGCACCGAAGCGGCACTGACTATCGCGGAGTCGCAGCGACAATGTCGTGGCGGCCCCGCAATAGTGCAGCTGCTGCTCCGCGATAGTGCCGCTGCGGCTCCGCGATCGGTGGCCGCGTTATAGCAAAATAGAACCGACGGCGAGTAACTCATATGAAATGAGTCATAATACAAGTGGGTGAGCCTACGAACAAAAATACACACCTTAGGTAGCTACGACCTCTGTCTGATTGGCACAGAGGTTAGCTTCATTATAGCGATGTAGAAGATTCGGAATGTACCTCAAACTCGGGCTATGAAACTGTCGAAAATCTCGGTCTATCGCCCAGAACAGTGCATCGCAGTCGACGCGGGTTCGCTGATGCATCCTCTTGGAGCCGTGCAGTTCTAACACGAACTGCCACGGTACTGTCGCGGCAACGTCGCGGCGTTGTCGACCCTCAAGGCACTGCAACAGAATCGCCACGGCACTATACAAGTTTATCATTTGCCAATGGCACAAAATTCTCACGGAAGTGTAGACGTTTTTCTTTTCAGAGTTTTCCATGTTTGAGGCCCGATATCAGGATATCCTTATCACCGATTAGGCTGCTTTCCTACTCCCTCGTCTGTTCCGAGCTTTAGCCGCTTACCTCTGGAGAAAGACGGTGTGTGAATGTAACACACTGCACTTAATTTCTTTCATACCCTACCCTTTATCAATTGGGTATCACCAATTTTGTTTATCGTGAGACTTTTGTGCCGCTGGCAATTTATTATCGTCTCGCAGTAATCACGAAGCCGCTGCGGTACTACAGTGTAGTTATCGCGGCACAGTCGAGGGTAGCGGTACTTTCCTGACACTGCCGCGTAAGACTTTCTCAGAGTCCCTGTCCATGTTCGTCGCACGAATGCTTCCTGCTTCTTTTAGCTACACCAGAATCTGTCAGAACTCTGGAACAGAAACTAAAACACCACTTCGGAGTTGAACTATCTACATGTTCCACAACATCTGACAAAGTAAATAGTTTCTGTATGGCCATACATCAGTTTTTTGAGTCCTAGCAGGTCAAATGGTGGCAGCTCACTGCGTCAATGAATAGACGGTGGGGGGGACTAGAAGCCGTGAAGCCTATACTCACGACCATGAAGGCACGGGAAACCCAGATAATGAAACATCGCTTTTCCTTCTATAGCATACCATGAACGCTCGCTTATCAGAATACATATGGTGAGATTATGAAGATTTTTATCCCTCATCTTGCTCAGAAACGGCCAGGCGGCAAAGTGGAGAGCAGATAAGTCGCGTTTTCTTTCAATGTTTTGCCGAATTTTGCCGGCAAAACAACAAAAATTCCGGCAAACGACAAACGGCAAACTGAAAACGGCAATTGCCGCACATCCCTGCTCCCCGCGGATCGCGGCGAAAACCGCCGCCCCCCCAGCCTGAGTATGTTCACAATTTCAAAACAATACCTCCTAAAAGTAAAACTTGGAATATTTTGCTCCGTCATGTTTCGGAGGAATTTAAAATCTTTCACATTTTGAATTCTTGCGGTCGCGCTATTATTTTTGACCGAGCATGTAACGGGTTATTTCTTACCAGCGGCGTCGGCCGGCTCACGCCGGCCTCTGCCGCTGGGGTCCGGCTACGCCGGCCCATTTGCCGGCTTCGCCGGCATCTTGAGTATAATCGACATCCGCTGATTCTATGTGAGTTGGCGTTCAGAAGTTCTCACGCTTGCCGGCTATCGCCGGCCTCTGTCGTTGGAGTCCGGTTGCGCCGGCCCATGAGCTGGTTTCGACGACAACGCTCGAGCAATCAGAAGTTACTAAGCATTTCAAACCTTGCAAACCTTGCTAACCTACTTTCTTATGCAGTTGCACACCGACCCTTCTCTAGTTTTAAGAGGTCCTAAAATGGTAGCTCATTTATATCCATTTCTGTCATGATAAAGACAACCGCTGTTTCAGATTTAGTGAAGGCCTCCATGACCAACCGACACCCTGCTACTTTTATTGCCAAATGAAGTATAATGATGTTTGTGTTTTCTGGATGCATATTTTGATTAACTCACATTTCCGTCGTATATAAACCCGATTTAGAAAAGTTGGTGCATATAAACAGCTAAGCAGTTGAAATGAGTGGTTAAGGGGGAGGGGACGTGAAGATAGGGGTGGTATACACTCTCTTATAGACGCACAAAACAATTTTGAAGTTCTGCGCTCACCCACTTCGGTCCCGCACACTTTCTACCTCATACTCCCTATGGCGTCTGGCGCAGTCCCACTTGGGTCCCACACACTTAACACGGCGTCCGGCTCACTCCCACTTCGGTCCCGCACACTTTCTTCGGCGTCCGGCGCACTCGCATTTGGG
Source organism: Aplectana chamaeleonis (assembly GCA_029168955.1). Taxonomy (NCBI): domain Eukaryota; kingdom Metazoa; phylum Nematoda; class Chromadorea; order Rhabditida; family Cosmocercidae; genus Aplectana; species Aplectana chamaeleonis. Next base: position 577,584 of record JAPDOI010000334.1, read on the forward strand.
TCCCACATACTTTCTCTGGCGTCCGGCGCACTCTACCTTGGGTCCCGCACACCTTCTACGGCGTCCTGCGCACTTCCACTTGGATCCCGCACGCTTCCTACGACGTCCGGCGCACTCGCATTTGGGTCCCACACACTTTCTACAGCGTCCGGCACACTCTACCTTGGGTCCCGCACACTTTCTACGGCGTACTGCGCACTCCCAATTGGGTCCCGCACACATTCTTCGGCGTTTGGCGCTATTCCACTTGGATCCCGCACGCTTCCTACGACGTCCGGCGCACTCGCATTTGGGTCCCACACACTTCCTACGGCGTCCCGCGCATTCCCACTTGAGTCCCGCACATTTTCTATGGCGCCCCGCGCACTCCCACTTGGGTTCCGCACACTTTTCTACGGCGTCCGGCGCCCTATACCTTGGGTCCCGCACACTTTCTACGGCGTTCTGCGTACTCCTACTTGGGTCCCGTACACTTTCTATGGCGTCCCGCGCACTCCCACACAAGGAAAATGACCTATTTCTCTTCCATCAAATCCTTTTCAACGTAAACTTTGGTCTAAGGCCTGGGGATTTCGTAAGAACGAGAGACTCTGTCACTTGGGGAGGGCCGATAAAATTCCATCGCACCGTGTCTAACCTTGAATGTCGACGCTGCTTTTTCACGAATAGGGTTATTCCATTATTCGAGGATCTCAGTAGAAATGATAATATTCCTGTCGAATTTGGTGCCTTCAAAAACTTGGTACGAGTAAAACTGGCTCCTGGGGGGCAGCCGAGTATCCCTCCGTAGCGCTTGGATTACTCGAAATCCTGCTCTTCTCTTTTGACTATTGTTCGTTCCAGTTGGTTACAATGTTTACATCTTTGACTACTTCGTTTGAGGTTGTTTTTTTGTCTCATTTTTTTTCTTTTTTTCTTTCACATGAGTGTAAACTTGTGTAATAAATATATATACTCCCACTTGGGTCCCGCCTACTTTCTTCGGCGTCCGGCGCCCTCTACCTTGGTCCCGCACACTTTCTACGGCGTCTTGTTCACTTCCACTTGGGTCCCGCACACTTTCTACGGTGTCCGGCGCACTCTACCTTGGGTCCCACACACTTTCTACGGCGTCCGGCGCACTCTACCTTGGGTCCCGCACACTTTCTACGGCGTCCTACGCACTTCCGTTTGGGTCCCGCACACTTTCTTCGGCGTCCTGCGCACTCCCACTTGGGTCCCACACACTTTCTACGGCGTCCTACGCACTTCCACTTGGATCCCACATACTTTATACGGCGTTCTGCGCGCTCTTGAGCCCGTACCCGTAAGGTCGCCCTTCTTAAAGTCAAGCCGAATAAACGGTCAAACAAACACACAGAGAAACGCACACATACATACATACATATGATCTAGTTCCGCAATCGCGTTTAGGGGTGCGTTCCAAGAACATTCCCATGGCAAAACGCGTCCATGGAAACGTAGCCACGGCCACGTGGGAGCAATTTTCAGTTATAATTCGCATCCATGGAAAGCAAATTTATCCATGGTGAGGTTGTTTTTTCCTCCCACAGCGTCGTGGAAACGTTCTTGGAACGCACCCCAGTCAGCAGTCTCATTATCACAATCGTAGAAGCGAAGCGGTTGTTTTGAGAATGATTCTAGTTGATTTTTTTAAAACAACCGCTTCGCTTCTACGATTGTGATAATGAGGACTGAACGCGATTGCGGAACTGAACTATACACACACACGCACACGCACACAGAAATTTACCAAAATATATATAGTAGGATGTTTAAAACGCTAATAAAAATTCCGTTCTTTGATTTTCGAAAAAAAAATTAGTGGGCTTCGCGACGTCCTTCGTAGTCGATGATTCAGATTTGGCCGTCCCTGCCCGAGACGGTTCATCGAGGAGCTGATGAAAAATTCTTAGCTTTTGATTGCTGGAAAGGGGCTTAATCCTCACAGACGCCTCGGTCATCGGGACTCACGCGTAAAATAAAATGCGTGTGGTGTAGGCGCCCACAACACTCGCGCCTTTACGCGCAATTCGCTAAAATGTCACCGACTCACCGTTTCTCGGATTTACGTTCGTTAGAGTCTGAATTCAGATCAGAAAGAGCTTTGCGGCCAGTTTTTCTTACAGAAGATAGTTTTAAATACGAAAACCAGTTATCTTGTAAATACACTCAAGTGATACAACTGGAATAGTTTATTTTTTCACGTGGTACGGAATCCACTTATCATATATTCACTTGTGATATATTTATGCTGAATCATTTACTTCCTTCCTCGTCTCTGTGAGCTTCCCCACAGTGCCTGGCGAGGTCAGAGTAATGATGGAACGTTTCCTGACATTCAGGGCAGACAACATTCGAGACTGCATCATTGACTTGATGATCATGCTAAACCCGTTGATGATAAAAAGTGGAATACGTTCCTTCAACGCTTACTGTACCCCGTATTGATATAGTTGAACACTGAACCGAAAATCCTTACAAGTCCAAAACGCTGTCAGTCTGCAGAAGGTTCGGAAAATGTGCTTTCACCCAAACTTTGCTTAGGGGGGGTGTGTTTCGGGCGCTAAACATTATTATATGATCCCTTTCCGGATTTTCGTGAAAGTAATGCGCTTTTGGAGGATAGAATATGTATTAAAATCAGAAAAATCGCCTTGTGCAAGTGGAAAACGCTTTCACTCTGTGCAAAGTTCGGAAAACATGCTCTCATCTGAACTTTGATCAGGCGGTTATTCTGGGCGCTGAACACGATTATGAGGTCCGCTTCCGGATTTTCCAAAGACTAAAGCGCGTTTCGGAACGTCCAGCAGGTGCGGAACTCTGGCGAAAAACGGCTACACAAATTCTTAACTGGCTCATACGTCTAAAGAAGGATGCTTTCACGCTCCACTTTTGATACCCCTTGGCTTTGTAACCGTGGAACTTGCAGTAATCGGAATGCTTCAGGGAGAGGGTTTTTTGCAATTTTGTCATTTCTAAGGGGTTAAGAATCTCATGATTAGAAGAACACACTTGGAGACTCCCAAAGAGCTTAGAACTTGACCGAATTCCTCTGATTACCTAGTCAAAATAAACAGCTGTGAGGGCTAACTCTTAGGTTTTATCGAATTTTTGCCGAAAGTTTGCCGTTTTAAGCGAAATTTTCGGCAAGCGGCAAACCCCAAAAATGGCCGGCGAACAGCAATCGGCAAACGGCAATTGCCGCACTCCCCTGGTGAATAACCAAAACAGAGGCACAGATTCAGACGATGACATCCTGCTCCCCTGCCATCAACAATGGAGACTGGGCAATTAAGTGTTGGATACATAGGATGCCAAACGCGGCTACATTAGATAAGCGAAACGGTTGCAAAAAAAGAGGATTTTACGGAGGGAAACGCGGATCGAGGTTTTGAGGAAAACTGGAAATCGAGCATCAGACTCGTGGTGAGCTTGTTTAGGAACTTCCTGGAGAACTTGTCTGGTGCCTTAGAGTACCATGTTATTTTTGCAGTGGCCTACCGCACCCTTGTAATCTCCAAGTACCGAGCGGTACACATTGCCAAGGTTGCATAAAGTGGTGATACTAATTGCATTGCTACATCGCCGACCGCTCCGATGTTTATGCTAACTAGGTAAACTCTCGAGTGAGTACTGAAAATTATTGTTCTAGTTATGAATTACATACACCGCTCGGTATTTCTCATTGAGTCCACATTCATACGAAAATCTGAAAGAAAACTCTGGGTGATCATGATTAAAAAAGAATTATAGACGATGTTTCAATTTTTTACGCTTTCTTACGATTTACGTTCCAGAAGTAGAACAGCTGTGAAGAGTGGAATGGTATGTGACGTCTGTTATCAGTGAAAAAGGCCTCGTGCGAGGAACTGAAAACTCAAAAAACTGGCGTATTATGCCCGGAAACCCAAAGAAGACTTTTTTGCTGGAAAGAAGTGATGGGAACGGTAGCCAAGCAAACTGGGAAAATTAGCTTCGTAATGTAAAGAGAAGAGTTCCGGTGAAAAGCCCCTTCCTATAAATACAGTGCTTTTATTCAAAGGAGTTGTTTTGTCATAGTCATATACGTATGATAATGCACTGTATCGTATTCATCGCATAATTAATGCTTTATCGATGCTTTGAAAAAATCAGTTTTCTGGTTTTTTTTATTTGCGCGTAAAGGCGCGTGTGTTGTGTGCGCCTACACCACCCGCATTTTATTTTACGCGTGAGTCCCGATGACCGAGGCGTCTGCGAGGATTAAGCCCTGGAAAGGACCGCGCTATGTGTTGTATTCAATCACCAAAATATACTCTAATCCTTAAAAAATCAGCAAGTAAACATCGGACCAGAATTATAGAAAAGAATTGAATTTTTTTGAGTCTTGGGACCGAAACGCGGAAAAAAATGAAGCCAAAGTTGGAGCTCGTCTGACTAACGATAAGTAAGCACATTTGGTCAAGTAATACCCGTTACTGGACTTCCAATAAAATTAGATGTGGCTGGTTTCCTGAGTTGGGGCAACAAGGTAAGGGGGGGGGGGGCATCATGACATCTTTAGAATGGTCAGAAAAATTGATCTGGTTGGTGCACCCTTACTTTAGCGCTAAACTGAGAGAATCCCTCGGACCCGGTTTAGAGAAGTCTTCAGCAAAAAGATGGATAAGTCGAAAATACAAATGATATTCATTGGTCCATAGACGAGAGGACTTGCACATGAGCGCAAAGGAGTCTCATATGCTGGGCAGAAAATCGCAGCTTATTGAGATTTCGCCCACTTGAGACATGGCTCCAGTGTTCTAGACACTGAAATGTGTCTTCAATATCAGGATGCATTTCTGAAAACATCGTCGTTACTATGTAAAATGAAACAAACCCAGACCGGCATAACTGAGTTCCAGTTCCTGTTTAACCACAAATCGATTGCTGGAAATGCTTCTGTCGGAAGCCTAGCACCCAGTTCCTCACCTTAACCATAATTCAAGGCTTCTCGAGTCAGATGTGGAGAGCTGCTGTCGCGCCCCAGTGAGACTTGTCGACACGCGACGCAGCGCGCAGTAGGCTGGGATGAATAATGGGCTTCGGGGTAATGAGGATCTTTCAGAAAGTGCTTAACCACCGGAGGCCGGCTGGCGTGACGCACGCGACGAAAATCTGCGGCGCGCGCGTTTTTACGATTGGAGCACGATTATACACTAGATCAAAATCGTATACAGGTGAGAGAATGTGATATACATACAGGCGAAACGAAGCCTTGCTCTGCTTAATACACTACAGACGAGCCTCGTAAAGTAAAAACAATGCAATACGTGGTATAAACACTAAATTTCACACTTCTCTAAGGTTAAGGGGCGAAACTAGTCTAAGCTCTTCCTATTACAGAAGCAACATCAATAACAAGGGATGGTTGCACATATAAGGTGGAGTTTCGAGATGCAACTTTGATATGTTCAAGGGGGAGGACAGTGCTCCAATATTCCATACTCAGAATCTGCTAAGTGCCTCAGATATTCACAGGAGATTTGCAAAAGTGGACATTTCCATAGCATAGCCAACAGAAAAGGCGTACACGAATGACAATTTTCAGGGCGTTCAAAAAAAATTCTCGGATTGAGCCTAAAACTCGTTTCTGGGGCTTGTTTTGGGTGCTAATTACGAATCTGAGGCCCACTTGGCAGTAGTTGAAAAATTTCATCTGACTCGGTCCGCAGCTTCGAAGTGGGTGAAATTTTGCTGCTCAAACGCGACTTTTGACGATTTCGAGAATGCTACGATCAAATCGCCTCAAAACTTGTACATAGGGGTTATTCGGGCTGTCTCACACTCCAAGTCTGGCGAGGAATGGACCCCAGATTTGGGTTCAGCGCCCTAAATAACACCAATTTGAATGTTTTGCGCCAATTCCGGATTTTTTTTTCTGAACGCTCCGAAAAATCCCTGATACTTTACTTTTTTTGTGACGCAATGTGAATGCCATTTTTGGAATCCGCGCAGTTAGTTAGCCAATTTCAAGCGCAGGTATTTTATTTTCTGTCACAAACCTACAGCAACGACAACATGGTTTTCCAAATCGCCACCGCAAGATGACAAGCCTCCTTGTAACAGAACCCACGAAAGGACCAATCTTAACAGCTGTTAAAAACTAGTCTATTGCTCCTCTGCTGTGCTCGGTTTATCTTTTCGAGACGGTTCCCCACTGTCAAGTAGTAGAATGTGAAAGGCATTGAGCGAATAAGGAATATTGAATGTTGTCTAATGAATCGTTTTTTTCATGCTCTTTCTAAGGCAGTGAGGCTTAGTCCCTCTCAAGAGCTCAGAGATTACGAGTAATACTGGAGCTCTGAAGGGTAAGGGGTGTAGTTCATGAGGTTTTGCTCTGCAGAAATGTTACTCAAAAAAAACCATCAATCGAATCACCCAAGTTCCGCTTGTCTATCCAAGTTTGATGTTGCTACTAGCGTGATTTATTCCTAAGAAATCCGATCTCATATCTAGTTTTCTGAGGTTGAAATGTATCGAACTCAAGACGGACTGTGATGATGGAGAAGAATAATCAGACTTTCTGCTAACAGGCAGGCTAGAAAATTTCCTATAGTTCTAGGACTGATTAATGACGGTGGAATGACCTTGCATGAGTGGAATCCCTTATTTGAGAATTGGAAGAAAATGTTCTCCTTAAATCAGTTCAAAGGACGTTATTAATGGTCTTTTCTATACACTTTTAGCTCCTCATATGCTGTTGAGATTGGTCTCGTGGGTTCTCACAGTGATGTTGCTTCTGAAATAGGAAGAGCTGAGAGTAGTTTCGCCTCTTAACCTTAGAGAAGTGTGAAATTTAGTGTTCATACCATATTGTATTATTTTTACTTCCCGAGTTTCGTCAGTAGAGTATTAAGAAGAGCTAGGTACACGTTTCGCCTGTATATCACATTCTCTCGCACATACGGGATTTTGGTTGGGTGTATAATCGTGTTCCAATCGCACAAACGCGCGCGCCGCAGATTTGCGTCACACGCGCCGCGCCAGCCGGCCTCCGGTGGTTAAGCACTTTCGATCTTTCATGCCCGGCCCTTCATCAATTGTGTGTCATCAATTTTCTCTACCGTGAGAGTTTTGTGGTGATGGCAACTTATAATCATCTTTTCTGTGCTGCCGTTATTCTTTCGTTTGGCCAAAAAAAATCGGCCTCACAAGGGAACCACAGTAAGTCATAGTGACCATTCCAAATGAGATGTACATATTTTTCTTGGTTCATTTTTGGACGAAAAGTCCGAATATGCCCATCGCTGCTGCCTAGACCCACTCTGAAAGAAGTTAAAGGCATTTTTTTCTGATTTTCGTACCTATTGTACCCTCCAAAAAGCGCATTATTATTACGAAAATCCGGAAACGGGCCTCATAATCGTGTTGAGCGCCTAAAACTACCCTCGGGCATTTGGAGGTGCCAGCCGAGGTGATTTCGGACGAGGGGGATCATCCGAGGATACCAATTTGGGGGCGGAGTCGCGCTTCGAGCGAGCCGAGGGCGAAAGGGGCTCAGCCGAGGGGGCGATGACAATTTCCTCGTAGGACCACTCATAACAGCTGCAGCGCTGTCCTTCAAACCTGTCGTTCATGCTTTCATTTTTTGCAGACGTGTTGTATATTTCTTCCATTAAGTTATTGGCGGTCACATCAATATCCTTAATGAATAACTAGCGAGACCTAGCGAAGTTTTCGCTCACAGAAACTTTTGCATGAGCCAACTACCTGAGACGGATTAGTTTGTTAGAACGGTGGTGACTGACTTCCGCCTACCCGAAAGTACTCTCCTGAGCAGATCAAGGTGCCGTACATTTACAGCAGGCCGTGGGTATATCAAAATGTGGGATCATAAAGCAAAACATAAGAAGCCAGCGGTAAATCGTCGGTTGCTACCGGCACAAAAATCTCAGAACCCCTTCTGTACTTCTTTCCCTTACGTCGCTACCCACTGCCCTTTCTTCCAATTTGTAAAGTTCACAAGCGATTATTCTCGCTTTACCGTCTCTATCATGATAAGGAAAAACGCATTCTCATATTATATGATGTTTCCCTAGTTGACCAACATCATGCCCTTGTTCTCAATGAATGAAATTAGAAGGTGGTTGTTTATGTTTTTGTGGTGCAGATTTTGATAAGCTCAGACCTGCAACATATATAAAACTGGTTTTTGGAAGTTAGGGATTCGAAATGACTGAGCGGCTGCAATGAGTGGCGGAACAGAGAAGGTGCGGAAGTGAAGCTGCTGCTTGTATCCTAAAACTGGAAAAAATGTCGCAGGAGTTCTGCGCCAATCTCAGAACGCGTCCCCACGCTTCTCAAGATTCATATTTTCCTATCTATTTCCTCTCCACAAAAGGTTAAGATTTAGCATTAAAAATTGAAAAACCTTTTTCAAATTCTACACTCTTGGTGACGTCCTGCACACTCCCACTGCGGTCCTGCTAACTTTCGATGACCCTGCACACTCCCACTCGGGACCTGTGCAATTTCTACGACGCCCTGCACACTCCAACTGGGGACCTGCGCACTCTCTATGACGTCCTGCACACTCCCGTTGGGTTCTTCACATTTTCTATGACGCCCTCCACGCTACCATTTGGGTCCTGCACACTTTCTATGACGTGCTGCACACTTCCGTTGGGGTCCTGCACATTCCTACTTAGGAGCTGCGCACTTTCTATGACGTCCTGCACACCCGATTAGGGTCCTGCACACTTTCTATGACGCCCTGCACACTCCCGCTGAGGTCCTGCACACTTTCTATGACATCCTGCACACTCCCACTGGTGTCCTACACATTCCTACTTAGGACCTGCGCTCTCTCTATGCCGTCCCGCACACTCCACCAGGGTCCTGCACACTTTCTATGACGCCCTGCACACTCCCACCGAGGTCCTGCACACTTTCTATGACGCCCTGAACACTTCCGCTGGGGTCCTGCACATTCCTACTTAGGACCTGCGCATTTTCAGTGACGTCCTGCACACCCGATTAGGGTCCTGCACACACTTTCTATGACGCCCTGCACACTCCCACTGAGGTCCTGCACACTTTCTATGACGCCCTGAACACTTCCGCTGGGGTCCTGCACATTCCTACTTAGGACCTGCGCACTTTCTATGACGTCCTGCACACTCCAATTAGGGTCCTGCACACTTTCTATGACGCCCTGCACACTCCCACTGAGGTCCTGCACACTTTCTATGACGCCCTGAACACTTCCGCTGGGGTCCTGCACATTCCTACTTAGGACCTGCGCATTTTCAATGACGTCCTGCACACTCCGATTAGGGTCCTGCACACTTTCTATGACGTCCTGCACACTCCCACTGGGGTCCTGCACATTCCTACTTAGGACCTGCGCACTTTCTATGACGTCCTGCACACTTCGATTAGGGTCCTGCACACTTTCTATGACGCCCTGAACACTCCCACTGGGGTCCTGCACATTCCTACTTAGGACCTGCGCACTTTCTATGACGTCCTGCACACTTCGATTAGGGTCCTGCACACTTTCTATGACGCCCTGAACACTCCCACTGAGGTCCTGCACACTTTCTATGACGCCCTGCACACTCCCACTGGGGTCCTGCACATTCCTACTTAGGACCTGCGCACTTTCTATGACGTCCTGCACACTCCGATTAGGGTCCTGCACACTTTCTATGACGCCCTGCACACTCCCACTGGGGTCCTGCACACTTTCTATGACGTCCTGCACATTTCCGCTGGGGTCCTGCACATTCCTACTTAGGACCTGCGCACTTTTTATGACGTCCTGCACACTCCGATTAGGGTCCTGCACACTTACTATGACGTCTTGCACACCTCACTGGGGTCCTGCACACCTTTTATGACGCCCTGCATTTTTGCATCGCTAGACGACTCGCAGAAGTTATCATGACCCACGGCCAAAGTGCGCTCCACGGACAAACTCGGTTGGCCCGGAGGCACGTAAGAGGTGAGTCGGGCTGATTTTTTGGTAATCGATAAATGTCGCACCCACCTAAATGTTGGTACCATTTCATACAAGTTTTGATCGGCCATTCCAAAGATATCGGGGACACATGCACACACATACACACACACACACACACACCCATCGGGACATAACTGCTTTAAGTATAAGGATTTTGCTATTCTTGAGCTTCATTTTTGTTCACAACATATGCCTACACATCAAGAAGCTGCACAATAATAATTGAAGTTCGGATTCGATATTCTCAAAAAATTTCAAATTGAGTCTTCAAAAGTTTGAAACTTTCTTTCAGGCTACCTTTCGGCTCGTAAAGCCTTCCTCAGACCTTCTTTTCCTTCCGAAAAATGGACTAGAAACCTCATTTGTCGGTGCAAAACTAGTTGGGGGGGGCACCCAGAATTCAAGCGAGAAATGAATGATTTTGCTTTCAGAAATCGATTTAATTTCATGGAATTTCTAGGAAATATGAGTGATAACGTTATCACATAGCTAATAACCAAAGAAATTTTCATTTTTATCGATGAATCGTTTCATTTTTATGGGCAAATCTTGGGTGGCCCCCCCCAACTAAATTTGCACCCATTTGTCTTTCTCTACATGACTTTTAAGGACTATTTTGGAGCTTTTTTTTTGAGAATTTTGGAACTTTATCGAATAATTTGCAGCCTCTCGATGTGTATGATCCATCACTGATCGAGAGATCGCCGCGTCGAACACAAGTGGCACGCACGCAAGCGAGGGGGTAATGATCCCATCACTACCTCCTCGCTTGCGTGCGTGCCACATGTGTTCGACGCGGCGCTCTCTCGACCAGTGATCGACGATATTGTATTCTTAAAATCTCCTTAATCCCACTCACTATGGTCTCCTACCTAGTAAATCCGCGACTAGGATTCCGTCTACCTGTAAATTTTGGTCTTCTACAGGTTTCAACGGTCCGATTGGCAGAGACACCTCAACACCCTGTTGATTATCGTCGAAAACACCCTTGTGGGTGGCTGTAACCTCTTCGCTATATACAAGATTACCTTAATTCTATCATTCAGGCATCATCGATGACACAACAACCGTGAAGACTACGATCACTGTCCCATGCATAGCCAATTATATGATCGCTCTTCACATGATTCTGTGTCTCTAGTTCGTTGGATGAATAGATCGTATCATTTTCTCAGTTCAACAACTATTAAATCGTAAGCATACTTTTGTGTACTCAGAAATTTCTGCCCTGTCTCGTAATTTTCATTCGGTTGAGGACATGTTGTTCTATCCCTTGCATTTTGAAGTGTCAATCTTTGCTTGTTTTGTGATTTTGAGGTATCTGAATACCATAGTATGATCGTATTCTGATCAGAATCAGTCTAGCTTTCGACCCTCATAAGTCATGGACACTTGTTGCATTCATTTTTTTAGATTTGTAAAAAAATATTTTGTAGCATTTAGCCACAATTTATTTAGAGTTGTTGTGTTCTACGGTCATTTCAATAAATTCGTTGTCAACTCGTTTAACATAAAGTGGTAGTGAAAGCATAAAATTTAAGTATTATGAACAAGTAATGGTCAAAGTAGCGTAGTACTAGTGAAAAAATACTAGTATTGGCATAATAACGGTGAAAATATAGTGGAATACGACGAAAACCGTTTTTACGGTTTTGAATTCCCGCGCTTCACTCGAAAAAGGTCCGCGGATCAGGCGCCAAGAGAAGGGGGGGTTGGTCCGAGGGCGCTCGGGGGCTGCTGCCGAGTTTGGGACGCTCGGATGAGTCCCCGACGGGCACTCGGCTGGTGCCCCCCGAATGTCCGAGCCCCCCTAAGCAAAGTTGGGGTGAAGGAACATTTCCCAAACTGACAGCGTGTTCCAGATTTGACTTAAAATTCGCCTTGGGGGGGGTTATTTAGGGTACTGATCACGAATCTGAGGTTCATTTATCGATTTTTCGAAGTTTTCGACTGTATTCGTTCACAGATTCCCATCGGGGTAGAATTTGATGGCAAATCGCGACTTTTGACGATTTCCGGAGTGCTACGATAGATTCTGCTCAAATTACTTCTCTGAGGGTTATTTGGAGCGCTGGACTCGAATCTGATGTCGGTTTATCGATTTTTGACAGCTTACGGTAGATTACGGTGGGTATACCGTAGTTTGGTCAAAGTCTCAGATTTGTCTCAATGTTTCTATGTGGGGGTATATGGGATGTTGAATACGAATTCGATGTCCATTTGTCGATTATCGGAATATTGAGGTAGGTTTTGCCTTATAAATGGCATGTTATATACCTACCGTAACCTGCAGTAAACCTTAAAATTTCGGCAAGCAACCCCCAGATTCGTGTTCAGCACCTCAGATTACCCCTACATGCATGTTTTTAGCAAAACCTGGAGAAAAATCTAAAAACACCCTGAATATTCCATGGGCGCTCATCACTTATTTCAGAGTGGGTCTAGGCAGCTGCGATGGGCATTTTTGGACTTTTCGTCCGAAAATGGTAATAGAAAAGTACATTTCATTTGGAATGGTCACTATGACTTATTGTGGTTCCCTTGTCAGTTGGCAACAAGGTACTCGGAGCTAACCATCACGGCGGCTGGGGGGGGGGGGTGTAACACATATTTTTCCTCATTTGCGTGCACCTAAATCCGTCCATATATCGTCGATCATTGGTCGAGAGATCGCCGCCTCGACCACATGTGGCACGCGCGCAAGCGAGGAGGTAATGATAGGATCATTACCTCCTCGCTTGCGTGCGTGTCACATGTGTTCGACGCGGCGATCTCTCGATCAGTGATCAATCATACGCAAATGTGTTTTGGGTTTAGCCTCACCTTCCTGAAAACAGGGGCCTGACTTGGGTCCTTCTCAAAAAAATCGCTTGATGTTGTGCTCAACCTACGCGTGGTGGATCTGTGGAGTCGACTATCAAGATCAAGAAGACTCATCAAACGAGCGTCAACAACTCCACGAGAAGTTTTATTCTGTGTGGGAGTGGAAATGGCTGGCTGCAACACTCCTTCGTATTCTACTGTTACGAGCCGGCTTTGAGAAGAACCCTGGACCGCGAAACAAGACTCCGCGATATCCATGCCGTCATTGTGGATTATCGGCTCAACATGCAAGCGTCCAGTGTGGTGGTTGCCTTGGCTGGGTACACCTCAAGTGTTCGGGGTTAACTATTTAGCTATAATGATTACACTGATGCCTATTGTTGTATGTCTTGTATTAATTTACCTTCTACGGTTCCTCTTCATAGTCTGTCTCAACATTTCTCAACTTAACATCAATGGCTTGCGTGCCAAACCTATGGAACTTACATTGTACATTGAACGCTTTCACCCTGATGTCATTCTCCTACAGGAGACCAAACTTAGCTTGTCCTCCCCTTCCCATACATCATACCATATTCCCCGTACATCACATGGCGGTGGCGTGTCGACTTTTGTAAAATCATTATTCCATCTCATCTTATCGCATTCCCTAATGATAATGTTGTTGAATGTGTAGGAGTTCATATTGTATTGCAAAGTTGTCCTCTAGATATTATCATTGTTCACATTCCCCCATCCACTTCTTGTCCCAATTCATTTGACCCCACTCCACATCTACATGATGTACATTCAATCCTCCCATCTTCATGTGTTGTCATGGCTGGTGACTTTAATGCTCACTCCTCTTCCTGGTTCTCCTCCTCAGATCCCGAAGACAGAGGAGAACTACTTGAGCTTTCTGTGGATGATTGTGACCTGGTACCTATGAATGAGGATTCTCCTTCTCGTCTCCTGTCGATGAGCAGACCCTCATCACCGGATGTCACGTTTGTTTCCTCTTCTTTTGTCATGTCTTGCAGCTGGTCCACATCTGTGGCAATGGGCAGTGATCATGTACCTATTTGCACATCATTGGATCTTTCTCTTAGTAGTCAGCTTGCACCTTTTTCTGGCTCCCGTAGCAAATGTTACACTAACTATCGTAAGGCTAACTGGGTCCTGTTCAAAGAGGTGCTACTCAGCCGGGTAGCCAACTATCCGCTAGCTGGCTCGGTACATGACAAGGAGAAATTCGTCGTCGACACCATATGCGATGCCTCCAGAATAGCCATCCCGGCCGGCCGCGTTAGAACGTTTCACCCTAACGTATCAAAGGAAGCCCTGGAGCTAATCACTCAACGGGACGACCGGCGCAGAAGTGACCCCTCTGATCCATGCATTTTCCAATTATCCGAGGAGATCTCCAAAGTGCTGAATGACCACAAGCAGAAACGCTGGAGAGAGTACACCGAATCCATCAACTTCGCGACTGATAGCAAACAGGCGTGGAGCATCCTCAAATGACTATCTGGAAAGAAGATTGCACCTGCGCGCAACACGCTTGAATTTTGAATTCTGATGTAAGGCTGCCTGCCAGCTTGCAAAACTCTATGCTTCTGCCTCCTCACGACGCGATAAGCAACACAGATGTACCTTACGTGCGATCAGGAAACTCAGTCGCCAGGACGTACCTGCTATTACTGCTTCTACTGTCACTGCCATTATCAAATCAATGAAGAACTCAAAGGCAGAAGGACCTGACGGCATCTCAGCCTTTCACTTGAAGCATTTGCCGGAACAATATGCTGAGTTGCTCAGTGATCTTATCTATTCGTCGTTTAGCAGTGGTATTATTCCTGCTCGTTGGGAACAAGCTCTTGTTCTCCCCATACCCAAGCCTGGCAAACCAGAAGATAAAGCAACGTCACACCGTCCCATATCCCTATTATCCCCTATCGCTAAGCTGGCGGAAAAAATCATAAATCCGCGTCTCCAAGGCGCACTACAGCAGAACGTCCATCAGCATGGCTTCAAAAAGGCGTACTCCACCATAACCGCACTAACGTCAATTACTGAACACATCATCGCCGGTTTCAATAGGATAGCTCCCGCCGGCAGAAGTCTGGTCGTAGCAGTCGATCTGACTTCCGCTTTCGACAATGTCAGCACTTCATTGCTGTCAAAATCGATTCTGGACTGTAATATGCCCGACTGGTGTAAACGATGGACTGACAACTTCGTCAAGAACCGCTCCATACGTGTGAAGTTCGACGGACACTTGTCGAAGTCGGTTCCCCTGAAGGCAGGCGTTCCTCAAGGTGGAGTATTGTCACCAAGCCTATTCTCTCTGTATCTATCCGATATTCCGAAGCCGCCACCCAACATTCATCTATGTCTGTATGCTGATGACATCACAATTGTATGTACAGACCCTGTTATCGACCGTGCCACTGCGGAGATGAACAAATACCTCTGCAGTCTGGCCAAATTCCTCGAATCGAAGCAGCTAAAGGTCTCTCCTTAAAAGTCCAGCGTTACTCTGTGCACTACTGCTACGGCTGAGCATCAACTGCATCCCGGGGTTCTCTGGGAGGGTAATTGGCTGCCCCTGTCTAAGCACCCTCGGCTACTTGGAGTCTTCCTGGACCCCTCACTGCGCTTTCACGAGAACACGCGCATCCGAGCCGCAACTGCTAACACGCGAAATAACATACTCCGTGCTCTGGCGGGCATCACTTGGGGTAGCACAAAGGAAGTTTTACGCACAAGGTATAAAGCCATGATACAGCCTACTCGGTAGTATGGAGCTCCGATATGGACTAGACACCTGTCGGACGCCTCTTGTTGTTGTTGCCCATCATCCACCATACACACTGATCCTGGATCCAATTTCCGGCATATTGACGACGTCATCGAAGCAACATTGCTGGGATCCTCTTCTTTGGAGGATCCCTGAGTGGGGCGTTTTTTCACCCTCTTTTTTTTATTTTTTATTTATTTATTTTATTTATTCTTCTTTTTTTACATTTCAAATTCATTATACACATAATTAAAGTGACAGGAAATGGGCTACTTCCACTGGTTTGAGCCAGAGATCTTCTATTGTGAGGTGCGTTGGCTTTCCAGAGCAAGAGAACATGTGAGGTACTGTGTGTTCCTCAAGCCCGCAGTCTGGGCAAAGTGGGTTATCGGCTGCTCCTATCTTATGTAGATACCATTGCGACTTCGAATAGATACCGCTCCGGAGCTGAGATAGCGCTGCCCGACTTGGTCTCGGCAAAGTCTCATCCTCCTTAGCAATCTTCGGCGGCGGTCCACTTAGCAAGGGGGAGTTCATAGTAACCAGGAACTCCTTTACAAACTCTTTGTGCACTTCTTTGCGAATGCTTTCCGCGTTTCCTGGCCTGACCAATATTGGCTTGATCGTTCTGACATGCTTTCTGATCTGTCTTGGTGGTTCCGGTTTCTTCATCATGTCGTGTGAGGGATGTTCTGGATCAAGTGCCGCAACCGTTCGATATTGAAGCGCCAACATCTCATTATGAGCTTTAACTGGCATGATTCCCGTCTCATTGCTGGGGTGGGTAGTGCCAGCCATCGCCAGGCTTCCCGTCGCAGTCCACAAGGCTGCATTTTGACAAGCTTGTAACCGATCCCAGTGAGTCGACACAATGAGCGGGCTCGAGGCTGGAGCAGCGTAAGACATCACGGATTGTCCGGTGGCGCGGTAGGTCAGTGTGAGCAGCTCTTTGCTTTGTCCCCAGTTTCCTCCTGCCAACGCTTTCAAGAGATTCGCTCTTTTAGCCGTCTTCTTGCGAACATCTTCCGCATGTAATCGACCCGTCATCATAGTGTCGAAATGGCAGCCGAGAATTGTCGGATTTCTTTCGTGCGTGATTCGCATCCCATTTATGAACACCTTCGGTACGTATCTCGCTTGAGCAGAATGTGTTGTTAGAAGAGAGACAGTGGTCTTCTGAAGCGACAGTTGAAGATGTAGATCTTCAAGGGCCTTTGTTAGCTTCGGGAGATAATCGTTCAGACGCTTTTCACAAGTTTCAATATCCGGATCTGACGCCACCAGTGTTAGGTCATCCGCATATCCGACGCCTCTTGGAGCAAGCTTCAACGCGTACAAAATACTGCACTACGTGTCATCACTGGCTGCCCAAAGTCAACACCTATATCCCATCTTCATCAAGAATGTGCCGTACTTCCTGTCAAACAACACTGCCAACTGCAGTCACAACAGTTCCACATTGGCATAGTCAAGAATGCCGCACATCCCAACTACCCACTTGTGTCATCTGATCCTCATCCCCGTAATATTCGCACACCGCTCCATGCTGCTGTTTCTACATTGGATCGTCAAAGATGGGCTACCTCTGAGCTCACAAGGAAGAGGCTGCAGCAAATTGAACACACCAGATTCGTGTCTGAATACCTGTCCTGTGCCCTTCCCAATCCCATCCTTGGTAAAGTGCCTCCTACGGTAGATGACAGCGAGAAGACTCTGCCCAGACGCTCCCGCGTCACTCTAGCGGGTCTACGTTGCGGTCACTCTTCGTACCTCAAAGCCTACTCACATAGGATCGACGAGTCGGTCCCAGATCAATGTCCTGACTGTCATATTGCTGGTCATGATTCACTACATTTATGTTCATGCTCTGCCAGACCTACTTCTCTGTCTGCTCGTGATATGTGGAACAAGCCGTGTGATGTGGCCACCTTTCTACGCCTATGAGAAGAAACTCCGATGTGGCTGATAAGAAGAAGAAGAGGTGACGAACAACTCGTCCACCGCGTCCATTTTACAGCACGGATATGCAACCCAAATAGGAATTTCCTGTTCTTTTGAAGTTGTAAAGGCTCCCACTCGCACATGCAAATTTCACTCTCCCGGAGGTTTCAATACCTCCCGCGAAATCCATGAACACCCTGCACACACGGACGAGTTACATCCCGCAGCCGCCGTGACGGTTAGCTGCGAGTGCAGCAGGTTGATTTTTTGCTCACCTAACCCTAGATTTCAACCTTCTATGAAATGAGAAAACAACGAGTTGAGAAGAAAAAAACGTTTCCATTCCACCCTGGAAACCTCCTATATTTTCCCGCAGGATCGGAACTTCGGGTGGGAGAGACACATAGATAAGGACAAATAGTTCCACCATTGTAAAATAGTGGTAATCTCTCGGTTAGCTTCTCTCGAATATCTTTTTTTTTCAAAGATTTCCGTTTCAGGTGCTTGGCTGATTTCTAAATACCGTGTGGGGTTGAACGCGAAACTGCAGACTTCCCTGATTGGCGCTGCGCCAATGTTCATTTGGAGCCTTCCGTTGAAGTACAAGTAGGGCCTGATTCTGTTCGATGTAGGTAGACCTGATTGGAGCCGATCATATTTCATATAAACGAACAAAATCTAATGGAGTGGAGCGACGATTCAGGACCAGCACTCTCTCCCAGGTACTGGTTTTTTCCCCATTTTTCTTTTCTCTTGTTTTTTTTACGCTTTCTTGCAGCAGAAGAGTCGTTTATACAGGCATCGTGGTAATCAGCGCTGGGTGTGCTGCATAACACTAGAGATCTCAGGGCGAATTTCGAGTAATTACTCAGATTTAAGTTTTTGAGAGATGTTTTCCCGGAAGTCTTCACAATTACCTCTGATAATTTTTTGCAGAAGGGGGTCGTAAGGCTTCGGCATAGTGGCAAAGGTGCGAGCAACGCGAACGAGGGAGCGATTGGGGGCGTGGCCTTGCAAATTCCGCGGCGGCGTGGCCGGCAACCCCGCAGAGTGTGATTTTGACTACTCAGGCATTCGGACAGCGCCGCGCAGGGGCACAAACAGCGCGAGGCGGCGCCCCCATCCTAGCCTGGCGCTGTTCGCGCTCCAGCGCGAGGCTGAAATTCTTCGACGGCGCCGCGCTGGGTCGTTTTCGCTGGATAGCGCGGGGCCAGCCACTTCCGTCACTTCGATCGTATCCACTTCTCGATTCACTATTATCAATACTATCGATTACGTGAGAAAATGTCCGAATGGGGGGAGAGAAAATGTCTACGCGTCGCGTGCAGAGAAAATGTCCGCAAGGGGGGAGAAAATGTCCGCGAAGAGGGAGAAAATGTCCGCAGAGGGGGGAGAAAATGTCCGCGAGCCAAGATAGAGGTGAGAAACTGTCCGCAATGGAAGAAACGTCTGTCCGCAACACTATTCCATCAGATCCTTCTGGGGTTGAAATCTCGACAACAAACAGATTAGAGTACCAGATTTCCAGACTTCGTTGCATGGTTGTACAGCGTATAAACACACAATAAATTAAAACACGTTGATTTGGCGGGCTTCAACATCGAAGTTGTGCTTGGTAAGTACAATCATGGCAACAGAAAAGGGCATCTCTACTAACAAGGAAAGTATAAAAAGCGTAGGTCGGATCTGCCAATAGGAATAGTATGGTTAGTATCTCTTCTGGCTCAATAGTAAAAATGCGCAGTATCCCGCCGCGAGCCGCAGGTTCAAAAAAGTTATGAGCATTTTTCAAGCCTGGAGAAAAGGCAAGGGTACCCATCAGGCATTTTTTTGGAGTTTCAAAAAATTTTCTCGGATTTAGCTCAAAAGTTGTATGAAGGGGTAATCTAAGGTGGTGAACACGAATCTGGAGTCCATTTGTCGAAATTTTGAGGTTTACTGTAGGTTACGGTAGGTAACATGTCATTTAGGGGTCAAAACCCACCTTAGTATTTTGAAAATCGACAACGACGTTAAATTCGTATTCTCCACCCCGAATAACCCCCGTATACAAATTTTGAGTAAAATCTGAGATTTTGACCAAACTACCGTATACCCACCGTAATCTACCGTAATCTGCAAAAAATCGATAAACGGACTGCAGATCCGTGTTTAGCACTCCAAATAACCCTCAGCAAATGATCTTGAGACATATCTATCGTAGAAAACCGGAAATCTCGAAAGTGGCGTTTTTCCCTCGAAATTTTCCCCGGTTGGAAAGCTTCAAACGAAATTAGCCGAAAACTTTGGAAAATCGACTAATAAACTACAGATTCGTGATCAGCGCCCCAAAAAACCACCCTGGGAGAATTTTAAGTCAATTCTGGAACATTTTTCTAAAACGCTTCCAGAGCCCTCAATTGGTAGAAATAAACGCCCAAGCGAAAATCGGTACAAGTCCGAAACGCTGTCAGTCTGGACAAAGTACGGAAAATGTTCGTTCACCCAAAATTTGCTCAGGGTGGTAGTTTTGGGTGCTGAACACATTTATGAGGTCCGTTTCCGGATTTTCCGAAGACTAACGCGCTTTTTGGAAGGTACAAAAAGCACAAAAAATGAGCTTTTTAAGCTTGTAACTTCTTAGAGCCTGCAGCTCGGGGCGGGATACTGCGCAGTTTTACTATTGAGCCACAAGAGATACTAACGACACTAGTCGTTTTGGCAGATCAGACCTACGCTTTGTATACTTCCCTTGCAAGCATACTGTAGATTGCGGCATAATCGATGGCAAAGTTGTATTTTTCTACTGGATTTCGGAGAAAAAAAAACACCGGGAATGTTAAGAAACGGCTTTCACTATTCTCCAGCGTAATTTCGTTGATCCCATTTTTTACTTTCTAAAGGAATTCATATTCGCGTGGCTGATTAACGTCAGGATATGATACAGGCCATGAAACGGCCAATGTCTCACCGTCGACTGCGTACCACGCGCTGCGCGACCGCACGCGCGTGGTACGCAGTCGATGGTGAGACATTGGCCGTTTTATGGCCTGTACATCTACTTGCTGGAATATTCAGTAATTCGCGAGATTCTGAAAAACCACAATAAGCAACTGGCTAAGCGAAAAATTCTGATTTTCGCGTAAAATTCAGTGTGTCGCGTTAATAGGTGTACATTACGTCACATGTGTATACGACATCATGTCCCAGGTGCGCTGTGTCCTCGACGCTCAAGCTTCTTGAGGATACCCCCGCCGCAACTCGACTCAAATTTGCTATGGACCACCCCGAACTCATACTGGTGTCCCGAAATACGGTATATTGAAGGTTTGGGGCGCACAAAAATACGATTTCAAGATTAAGATTTTTGCTCAATAATAAAATCTTAATCTTGACATCGGCGTAGGTAGATCAAAAATGACCGAAACCTCCATTTTTCCAGATTTGCGAAATTGAAACGTTTTGAGCTCTGCTCGCTGGGTTATTTGGGGCGCTAAACGCAGATATACCATGACGGTTTTCAATTTTTCGGAACACTACTGTAGGTTATGGTGAGAAAAAGGGGAACTAAAATCAAAAACAACCCCTATATTTTTGTTCAGCGCCTAAAAAACCTCCCTTGACATTGTTGTGAACGTCTCAATTTCTGAAATTCAAAAACGCTAGCTTTTTTGCCGTTTTTATCTACCCGTGTGCATAGAGTGAAATTCTAAATCTTGAAATTGTTTCTTCCTATCTCTGCCACGACAGTCATTGGACCGTATTTGGAAACCCCATTCTGATGAGTGCAGGGTGGCAACTTCTTGCAATTTAAAATGTCAGAACAGTTCTATCACATAGCAAGCGGTCATAAACGGCTAGATAAAACAAACGTCCCTAATGAACCTAACCGAAAATTCCGAACGAACGGAAAAAACTTCGAAAAATCTCTCGAAAACTTCGTTCGTGTACAACTATACTGTGTTTGTATGAACACCGTCTCAATTTGCGAAAAACCACACGATACCTTGATAAACGGGGAAGGCTTTATGCACGATAATACGCTATTATTCACAGAACTGGTTATTACACATGGCAAAGAAAGATTTGGTTATGAAAACTTCAATCAATCCGATTCAAGTAAGAGTCCTTCGCTTTGCGAAAGTCTGCTCCATAGCCGAAGTTTGCTCCAATGCAGACGCTTCCTCCTCGGCGGACATTTTCTCCCCCTCGCGGGCATTTTCTCCCCCCTCGCGGACATTTTCTCTGCACGCGACGCGCGGACATTTTCTCTCCCCCATTCGGACATTTTCTCCGTAAAGGAATACTATCATATCTTATAACACTTACTTTAACAATACATCAATATTATGAAACAATTATTGGCAATAGTTTATCTCCATCGCCATACAATAAATTTCCGACATAATAATCCTGACAATCCTAAAAAAATTCCTCCATACATAACTCACTAGCAATCCATACTTTAAATGGAATTACACGTAGTCAAATTCACGTAAGCACGTTCAAATACTTGTAATTGATGACTCTTCTAGTTATATGTGTCCAGGAACCGAAATTGACCTAAACAAATTGGTCGAAACATAGGTAGTTAATGTTCAGGAATATGAAATAGACAAGCAAAACGATAGAAACATTGGACTTCGCTTATTTAGTGGAACACAATTTCTACAAACTTTTTTACTTTCATGCAGTCCTACAACACATTCCTCGCTGATGTTCCACAGTATACAACATCCCACTCATTGGTCTGTGACTGGATCAGGATCTCCACTGCACAATGCTGAAAAAGGGTTTAAGCATTAGTATCATTGAATCCATTTTCACAAGAAAATAAGGCAAAAAATGGCGCAATTGTTTTTGCTAACTCACATTTCTCGGAATCCATTTCTGAGCGCCGCCACGTC